>OZ010797.1:20267901-21477055 GCA_963932465.1 Maratus speciosus
GGATTGGTCAGATAGTTGCAGTTGTGGTCAAGTATATTATAGATGAATTTTTGTTGCAGTTCCAATGGTTGGATGAAAATGGTAACCAAGGTGTACCAGTGTGTGGGGTTTTTTTTTTTTGTGTAAGATAGCCTCTTTCTGGTATATGGGTTTGTAACTTAGTGAGTTTTTCATGGAAATGATAAGAGGGGGGGCTTTTGTTAGGAAATATATTTATATTTCCCTCCTATTCTTATCGTTCCATTCAACCTCTTTCATTCAACCTTTAACTTAACCTGTTCTATTTAATTTATCTTTATATAACCCTCTTTAAGTAATTTCATAATTGTCTTTAAATATAATATAATTTAAATACTTATTTACCATTCTCTCATTTAAGTTTCAATAAACTAAGTTTCTATATTTAAACAATTTTCATTATCTTTATTTCAGTGTTTAAACATTACGTTATAATAAATATACTTTCTTTATTTTTACCTTGAATCACTTCTGCATAATCTATTTCCTTGAGCATCTGTGTTTACTCATCAGCCACGTTCTTTCCGACATTACGTAATCTCTCTTTCAGCTTGTCAACAGACATCGTTCATTCAGTCTCATAAAATGAGGAGTTACGATGATCATTGACAGATGGCGTTGCTTGTCCAGTACACGTGTCTATCTCCAGTGGCCGATCGCTATTGGTCCGTTTTTCCCGGGATTGTTCGAGATGCCGGAAGTGGCGTTTGACTTGGCGATCGGAAGTCACGTGAGGGGGCGTTGTCGGCAAAGAGAGTGAGCTATTTATATCGTAGGAGCGAGTTCATTGATAGCTTCGTTTTTCCTTTAGATACCTAGTTGCATGTTGGCTGCATAATGTTTACGCTTACTGTTTTTAAGATAGAGGATGGAATGTGATGTGCTGGATATAAGATAATGGTGTCAGTTTTACTTAGTAGCTTTTAATGTAATACTCTTGCTTTTTCATTTGATATGGAGACTGAGTACAGAATTAACAATGTCAACGTAGTGCTGGATATCGCTGGATGAAAGATGGTTAACAAGCAATAACTTTTGGTGTTGAAGAATACGCCTGAATATATCCATCGAATCTCTTTTAGTTTTTCCTAGCGTACAGATAGCGGGCCATCGGCGACATGTCAGTTAGTTTGTCTTTATTTATTTTATTTGAAATAGAATACTTTTCTTTACAGTAACTTTCTCTCCCTCTTTAAAAGATAATTTGGTTTGAATTATTTACGGTAATTATGTAAATGGAGATTAATCTAGTCAGCTTCCTTTTAGTAAGTGGATTGTGAACTGTAGGGTTGTGAATTGGTTCCAAAGGGGCCAGGGACGTTTTTCCCGTCTTGATGCTGCAGATCGGTCGTAGCAATAGTGGTTCGAGACCTACGCCTTCTGGAAATATGTGCGAGGTACTTGGAGTTGTTACTGACTGGCAGTGTTGGGATTTTTGCAATTCCTTTGAGATCCTACAGACGGATTTCGCTAGGGGATCTCTGGAGAGGCTTGCTGCAGTTTATGATTTCATTTATGTCCCTTTTTCATGTTTGCTTTAGTTCTCCTATATTTTTAACTTCTAGTGGCAGTATGAAGTATTTGGAGAATTGTATTAAGCTTTTGAATATAATGAAGTTTGACTTGACTTTAAGTGACAAATCTTTTATGGAGAGAAAGATAATTTTAATGTGATTAATTGTAGATAAACCTTTTTGCTATTCATAATGTTTTAAAGATAATTTGATATTTTCTCTATTTAAAGTTTAATGCTATTTAAAGTTAATTGAAGATAAGTAAAGTAATTGGAGTAAAAAATTTAAACAAGTTTCTTTTTAATATGTTTGCTTTGAAATAGTTTTTAGCTTTTGGTGCTCTGGTTCATTAAACATTGATATAGAGTGATGTTTCTCTGCACGGTATTACACCAAGTGCTTATGTTAATTGGATGCTTAAGAGAATTTGAGAACTTATGTCGATTGTTTATACATCTACTTTTATCGTTATGATTTTTATTTTCATTTTGTTTTTATTTAAATTTGTTTAATAAAATTGTTATTGGTTTTTAAATCTGTTTGGTCATTCTTTCAAAAATACTTTCTAGAATATTTCACTTTACAAATTTCTTGGGTAAACAGTTTCAGCTTAAACGCTCCATATGCGTATTATGCTTTGCTTCCTTTTTAAATCCATTCCAATTACCTTTATTAATTGGATAACAAATCTTTTATTGCATACTTCACAGACATGAGGCTTTTCAGCAGAATGGTACTGTAAATGCTCTTTCAAACTAGCTCCGGTAAAAAATCCTCTACTACAAATTTCACAAATATGAGATTTCTCATTATTATGAGTATGGAGATGCCGAGTTAAATTGGTTTTACAAGACAGCTTTTTACCACAAAACTCACAAACAAAATTCTTCTCACTTATGTGAATCAGGGAATGTGACTTTAAGTAACTTTTGCATGAAAAACCTTTCCCACATACATCACAAATAAAAGATTTTTCTGATGTATGCCTTTCCACATGCACTTGTAAATGATATTTTTGACCAAATCCCTTATTGCATACAGGACAATTAAAGGGTTGCACATTTGCATGAGTATAAGAATGTCTCTTCAAGTGCTGTATTTGCTTAAAAGCCTTATTACAAGTCTCACAAACATAAGGTTTTTCATCTGTATGAGTGATGTAATGAAGTTTTAAATTATGTTTAGCTGTGAATCCCTTTTGGCATATTTCACAAGCAAAAGGTTTCTCTGATGTATGAGAATGCATATGTACTGTTAAAGCAGATTTCTGAATATAACTTTTATCGCATAAATTACATTTATAGGGTCTTATGCCTGAATGAATATAAGAATGTCTTGTCAGCTGACATTTTACTCTAAATGCCTTATTGCATGTCTCACAAATATAAGGTTTTTCATTTGTATGTATTCGAAGGTGCTCCTTCATACTTTGTGGTTGAGCAAATACTTTATTACATATTTCGCAAGTAAATGGTTTTTCGTCAGTGTGGCTGTGCATATGTATAATCAATGTTTTCTTATGATGAAACTTTTTATTGCATGTAATGCATATGAAAAGATTTTCTTTCAAATGAGACTGAAGACTTTCATCTAAGTTATCACCAAAACTTTCATCTAAGTTATCTTTTAGGGAAAATTTACTATTGCAAACTTCAGAAGCTGTGTTGGAGCAATCTTTTACAGTAAATTCACTATTGGAAGATTCAGCAAATTTATTTGGACTGTCTATCTCAGAAAATTTCCTACTGCAAACTTCAGAATGTTCATTTGAGCTGGATTTTATGAGACATTCACTATTATAAATTTTAGAATGTTCATTGGAGCTGCTTTTTACAGAAGATTCATCATTACAAATTTCAGAAGTTTTTTCATGAATTCGTTGATGCTGAAGCAAATGACACTTAATAGAGAACCTTTTATTGCAAAAATTACATTTAAAGTTCTTTTCATTATTATGAATGCATTTATGTGAGTTTAAAGCACCTTTTTTAGGAAAAGGCTTTAAGCAAGTGTCACAAACAAAGCTCTCTTCTCCTGTATAAGTACAAATGTGTTCAGATAACACCAGTTGTTCAGGGAATTGTTTTCCACATTTTTTACAGGTAAAGGAGTTTTCATTAAACAAAGTATTTGGAGACATGTTTAATGATTTTCAAATTATTTCAAAAATAGAACTCTAGAGTTTGTATCATCCTAATGGAAATACTCAATTCTTTTAATACATAAAGAAATATTTGATTAAAAATAATACATAAAACTGTGGGTTTTTTTTTTTTGTTGTTTTTTTTTTTTGTTGTTGTTGTTTTTAGTTATAAAAAAGCAGCTTCATAGTTTTTCTATGATATTAAATCTATTATCAGTCAAGAAAATGAAATAAAATAAAAAGGTATTATATTTTAAATATTTTCAAAATAGATCATATAGAATGGAAAAAAGATCACTTTAAGAATAAAAGGACCTCTGGGGAGAAATTCTGTAACTATTACAAAAAATGAACTCTTAATTATTAAAAAGTACAAATAATTTCACTTTTCAGTGCAGAAAGTTATTCTGAAATTCTTGAAAGCAGAATTTTATCAGTATACACACACACACATATATATATATATACACACACACAAGAAAAAGCTTGAAATTACTTGTTGTAATAAACTTTTTCCAAAGAAGTTCCTTTTCAATTTTCCTTTGGAATATTTACAGAAAACTAACAGAAATTCTAAAAAATAAGAGAAGAAAAAGAAAATGTAAACATAAATATTCATTAACATATGTACGACAATTGCACCATAAAGCATAATAAATAAGATGTATACGTTAAAACGCATAAACCTGCTCAATGGTACACATAAACAAGAACCAGGGATGCAGAATATGTGCGATCTAACAATGGATCAGGAGGAAATTTTGCAGAAAAATATACAATTGATTTCAATTTTAATAATAAATTACTTAATTCACCGAGATAGAAAATTTTTCACTACACCGTATGGCAACCTCCACAAAATCGATCTCAGAATAATATGTATTGCATATACTCAGGCATAAGTTGAGAAATTTTGGAGAAAAAAAAAAAAATTATTTTACCTACGGTAAAGGAGAATTTATGTAAGCCTATATAACATATAAAAAAATTTTCATATGGATGGAGAAAATGTTGGGAGCAGTGTTGTAGTCGTAAAAAAGGCAGAGAGTATACGGTATAGGCAGAAGGTATATACTGACGTCATGAACGTTCATAGATAGGGTATACAGTAATGCTTTATTTGAGAAACTGGGGGTATACGGAGCTTCTTAAAAAAATACAGAAGGTACACAGCATATACCCCCATATACCCTCCACTACATCCCTGGTTGGGAGTAAAAATATTTTCTGCACCTCTCACAAGAGCTTTAGTATAAACTTGTAGAAGTAAAATTAACGATAAAGCATAATATCGAAGTTTCGAACTGCTTCTGCAGTCATCTTCAGGATAAATATGAAGTTGAAATGTTTAGAGACAAAAACGTCCTGTCTTGCCTTGGTCAATTATATGAATCTATAATTCATGAATCTATTTATGAATTCATATAATGGATCAAGACTCGACAGGAAGCTTTCATTTCTACACTTTTGAACATTTCAACATCATATTTATCCTGAAGATGACTGCAGAAGCAGTTTGAAACGTCAATATTATACTTTATCGTTAATTTAATTTGTATAAGTTTATATAAAAGTTCTTGTTTATGTGTTTTAATGTATACATCTTATTTAATTACTTTCGCATCATAATAACTTTTAAAGATACAGTAGACTCCCTCAAATCCGCAAAGCTTGGGACCAGAGGTTGTGCGGATTTTAGAATTTTGCGGATTTCTGGTCATTGATTTGTTTACATTTTTAAAACATTAATTTGATTGGTAGTTAAAAAAGGGAAATTATAATGAATGCTTAGAATAAAGTGAAACATTAAAACAATATAAAAATAATTTATTAGTTTAAAAGTAAGTAATTATTAAAATAATTATGTAAAATAAAAATTTAGAAAAATATTAAATTATTAGGAATGAAATCGATTCAATTCGATTCTAAAAGTCCTATGCTGCCATCTAGTGATAGCAAGGAGAACAGTGTTAATGCTGTTATTAGTATATATAGCTTATTGCGCTCACTGTAACTTTTTTCATTGTTATTTAGAGTCTTGAATGTTTTTCTTATACTGCTTTGTATGTTTAGAAATAAATTTGTCTATAATTAAAAAAAAAAAATTCCGCGAAAAAAAATTTTAAAATAGCGTTCTTTTTCGTGGATATTTCCATTTCGAACCCTGGATTTTTTTTATATATATATGCCAATTTATATCAAAATCAAAAGTAATGTGAATTTATTTAGTAATAAATCGGCTGTAATAGCCAAAAGAGAATGATTAACAAAAAATTTAGTAAAAAAAAAACATTGCGGTAGTCGCTGATTTCGGCGCCATCTTGAATTTTGTTCCTGCAACTTAACTGTAAATTTCATTGTTTACATCTGAAAAAATACGCGGATTTTAAGGTCGCGGATTTAAGGGAGTCTACTGTATTTTGTAATCAAATTGAAAAAATATAAACTTATGCTTTCTGAAAATTATGAAGTAAAATTCCTAAAGATATAACTGGGTGTCCGAAAAATCTAGAAATTGTCAAACAATAAACATCAGACTGAAAAACGGAAAGGTTCAATATTTAAAAAAAAATCTATTATGTGATAATACCAAAGTTGATTTCCCACACCTTTGGATGGGAAGTAACTTTGAAATCTTAAATGGAAAACCCAACTTTTTATTACAGAGTATTCTACATGAAAATTTATGTTAACTTTTATATTTAATATTTTTTCGGATTGTCATTGTATGGTGAATCCCTAAAAAAAAACCAACATTTGAACACACAATATATACATATCAAACACTGTGAAAATCGACAGACGTATAAGGGAAGGTGGCCTAAAATGATCCTAGCGAGCAAAACGATCCACGTAGGTTTTCTTTCAGATACGTTGCGCTATCTACAGGGTAATACATAAATTAGTTGTGCCAAGTGAAGAAGAAGCAATGGCGGTATTCAAGCGATCACAGTATTACGCGTCTGAAAAAAATTCTTTGAAAAAGTGCTTTTTATAACATCAGTTATAAGATAAGCTAACTTTAATGTTTATTTAGATATACAGTCTTTGGTGTACAGAAATATGACTTAGTTTACTTAATAGAGTATGTTTTTAGATGTGAATTACACTTGCTAAGTTTGTTATGTTTCTCAGCGTCATCCAGTTATATGACCTAAAATAGATGGCCATGTTGCCGGGTAAAATATCTGTTATCTGGATTGTTTTACTACCATTTTATTGGCTGAAGAAAATCCGATTCCGCGTCCATCATGGGAGCCAAATGTGTGACTGCCCCAAACCTTTCACTTTAAATCCACGTGCTATCCTGCCGATCATAATTTTCAAATATTCCATTTTATTATTTGTATTTATTTGTGACACTTTCTTATTTTAAAATTTACATAAAATAAATTATGCATGCTATTTGATTGCAAAACTTATTTTATTTCATTATGTATTGTCATAATTACTTTTGTATCCTTTATTTTGCCGATAAAAAAACAATTTACAATTATTTTTAAATTAAGGTTCATTTTGCCCTTGGGTGAGGGTAAAATGATCCTTTGGACACTTTTTCAAAAATCTATTTTTTTCATTACTCAATTTGGGTTTAAAATATTATTAAAATATGTTTATAATGCAAAAAATAGTATAAAACATATTATCTTAGGGCCATAGTTTTATTTAAACAGTTATGTTATTTTATACAAGTTTTCCCCTTAAGGAGATCATTTTAGGCCACCTTCCCCTATGTTTCGTGAGTACTGAGACTCGCATCATTAGTGTCTAAAATCAACATCCTCCCAAATACATCAAAAGACAGACAAAAACCCAAATGTCAGTACACAATACACCAAAAGAGTATTATGTTCCAGCAACCAATGAGATCAAAAACCCAAATGTCAGTAAACAATGCATCAAAAGAATATTATGTTCCAGCAACCAATAAGATCAAATTTGATCTCACTGGTTCTTGGAACATGATGTTTTTCGGTGCATTGTTTACTGGCATTTGGGTTTCTGTCTTTCATGTATTTGGGAGGAATGTTGATTTGATTTTATACACTGATGATGTGAGTCCCAAAACTCACGAAACATATAACATCTGTTATTTTTTGCAGTGCCTGATTTGTATACAATATGTGTTCAAACATTGGTTTTTTAGCGATTTAGTTTTCCATAAAAGTTTTTATTTATTATCATCATAGATAATAAATTAATTGAGCATAATATGGCATTAAACAAGCACCCCAAATCCTGAGAGGCAGGGAAGCTCATATTAATGAAGCAACTTGAAGGGAACAGGAAGCTACTACTAAAATTCGTTGTTCTTGGATAATGTTTAAAGTGGTGCACTCACTTAAGAATTTAAGTAGTTCCTACTCTGGATGGAAGGAGGGAAGCAGCATTTTTTCAGTTTCAGCTTTATTAAATTCGAAAATCAAAACTTCAATGAAAAATAGGATTTCCTGATCACAAAATAAATCTTACAGTATTTTGCTCTATTGCAATACCCATCTATAAAAAAAATTATGTATTTTTCCTGTAGAATCCGAATCTGTAATAAATAGGTGGGGATTCTCATTCCAAATTTTAAAGTTAAAGCCCCTCTCACTCCCAGGTGGTGGAGCTGAGGGAAGAAAGTCATGTTGAAGGAAGGTATCAGTGAACCCTTTTTAAAATATTGAACATACATTTCTCCGTTTTTCAAACCAATGTGTATTTCTAGAGTTATTCAACCATTTCCAGGCTTTTCAAACACTTGGTATATATACTATACATACATATATACATATATATATACATAACCACTATAGAATATTACAATTAATCATCAATTTCAAATAAAAGTTATAAATTGAGTATCAAGACATATATATATATACACTAGGCCAAAGGTGACTAGCCACTTGTTATTTTAAATGTTTTGTTAAATATCTAGAAAAATACATCAGGAATTAACCTGAAACTCCAGGTGTGTAAACAGTATAATATAGGTCATATTTCTGCAAAGATTTTTTCCTGAAACCCCATACGGGACCATCAACAAATTGAAAAAGAATGAATATCTTTTGGATAACCATGTCAAAACTAATGTAGCAAAAGCATTCAAACTGTAGATTATGATTAAGTGGCTTATTGTAATAATTTGTGTTCATTTTTATGTTAATAGCATGTATACTCAAAGAAAAATTCAGGTTTTCATAAAAACAGTCTCAAATTTTGCCAAATTTTTTGCTTATAATTTGTAGAGTTCTTAATACAGTAAATTCTGTCTAAGGCGGATTCTGTGCAAGCCGGAAATCTGTCTACTGCGGAAAATTTTTCAAGTCCCGGCGAACCCATAGAAAATAACATTAATTCTTGCTGCATAAGGCGGAATCTGTCTAATGCGGAAACGGAAAGGATTATAAGGTCCCACCGAAACCAAAATTTTGCATAAGGCGGAAAAAAAGGATAATTTAAAAATGAGAGGCATTTTGTTTATTAAACTTTAAAAGGGATAAGTCAAATACTCAATGTCGAGCATGTTAGTTAAATTTCCTAACACTTTGAAAAAGTTAATTCAAAAGGACAGGAACTGTTTAAATTTTAAGGAATTTATGCTTGTGCCATTTTTTTATATGCAAAATGATATTTAAAACAATATTTCTAGTAGAATGAGCATTTATCAAAATATATATTTTCGAAAGTGCAACATATTATACTTTAAGGATGTACTCAAATTCAAAGTTATAGCGTTCTGTCTCATTCACAAAGTTTATTGGGGGGGGGGGGGTAGTTTTGTGTGCACGTGTAAACTTTCAATTCGCATGTATTACAGCAGTACTAAGAAATTGAATAGCGTTTCTCATTTATCTATAAAGACAAAAGATCTTTCTGAATTTCAGTTTTCAACCAATTTTCAAGTAAGGAAAGTCAATAAAAAATCATCAAATTCGAGGGTTTGTTTGTTTGTTTTTTTTTGGGGGGGGGGGGAGTTTTTTTTGCATAAGCCGGAATATTGTCTACCACGGAAAATTTTCTGAGTCCCGATCGATTCCACCTTAGACAGAGTTTATTGTATAAAAAAAAAGTTCTTTTCAGAAAATATGACAAACAACATTGTACATAATAGCATGCAATCAGAATTAAAATATAGTAAAAATTGTATGAAAAATGAGCAGGTTTACTAAATAATGTTTCACTGTGCATGACCGAAAGCAATCAAAATATAATGTGCATAATGTGTGTTAGCTAAATGTATCGAACAACTTTTGTAAATGTCTCCAAAACATAGCTTGAAAATTCTGAAAATTATCGTTGATGGAATAAGCTCAAAATCCGTTGTTCCCAAAATAAAGCAAAAAGATGAGGGGCTGTATCCATATATCCAGTAATTAGTGTCAATATAACATACACGATATTGCACACACTACTGTATTTGGATACAACCCCTCATTTTTTTTTCCTTTTGGGAATAACAGATTTTGAGCTTATTCTATCAACAATAATTTTCAGACTTTTCAAACTATGTTTTTGAGGCTTTCACAAAAGTTGCTCTGTATATTTAGCTAACATATTATGCAAATTATATTCTGATTACATTCGGGCATGCAGTGATTCATTATTTAGTAAACGTGCTCATTTTTCATGTAATTTTTATTATTTTTTAATTCTGATTACAGAGTATTGTATAACAATGTTGTTTGTCATATTTTCTGAAAAGAACTTTTTTTTATATTAAGAACTCTACAAATTATAAGCAAAAAACTTGGCAAAATTTGGGACTCTAACTTTAATTTATCTACGAGTATACATGCTATCCTCATAAAAATGAACAGAATTTATTACAATAAGGCACTTAATCATAATCTAAAGTTTGAATGCTTTTGCTACATTAGTTTTTACAGGGTTATCCAAAAGATATTCGCCCTTTTTCAAGTTATTGATGGTCCCCTATGGGGTTTCGGGAAAAAATCTTCACGGAAATATATGACCTGTACTATTCTTTTTACACACCTGGAGTTTCAGGATAATACCTCATGTATTTTTCGAGATATTTAACAAAACGTCTAAAATCGCAAGTGGCTGGTCACTTTTGGCCATATAGTGCACACACACACACACACACACACACACACACACACACACACACACACACACACACATATATATATATATATATAAAACCATTAATTAAACATAACCTACCACAATCAAAAACCGTAATATTATGAATTAAAGCTGTAAGTATAAAAAAATTCAATTAATTTATTATAAGATTTATTATGGAAGAAAAAGAAAAAAGTGGACACCGACAAATAATGGAAAAGCTTATATATTGAATTACGTTGTCAAGGGCACAGAATTCAATGATATAAGCAATATGGTTGTTTTTTGTGAGAAAAATAAGCTAAAGCTAAAAATTATTTTCCCCTGTGCCCAAACAACCATTAAAAGCAAGTGAATTGATTAAAAATGAAAACAGAATAGAAACAAATAATATGAAATGGAAGAATCAATAAAACCTGTTTAAATATTTATAGGATATAAAATAGAAATAATAAACACCATACCGATTAATATTTCAGTATTTTACAAATATCCACGCGCACATAGCTACCAAAATATCATAAAAATTAAGGTGAATAAAACAGTTAAGAAATCACAGTAATTGATACCAAAGGATGCAGTTAATACATTTTGAAATAAATTTTGAAATACCATGTTAAATACATTTAATATAATATAAAATAAAATAAATAGAAAGTAATTACATTATTTAAAATGCACTATTAAATTAATTAATAACAGTTTAACAATATCGTCAAAATTTAGCTAAAAATTCCCCCTAGTGTAGTAAATTATAACTGAAATGGAACTAGAAAAATTAAAATTTAGAACTTATCATCAAAAGGCAAATTTTGGTGCTGCCATCTAGTATTATATATATATATATATATATGCAGTAAAACTTATGAACAGCAGCCATCGAAGAAGGAAATTGCCCGCTATTCAGAGGTGTATAAACATACAAACAATATATGTGGTGGTGATCGAAAAAATAGAAGTGTCTGCTATTTGGGTGTGTCCGTTAAGGAGGTTTTACTATACAGGGTGCAATATGTTATCTATCACCGACCTTTAATTCTCAACCGTTGGTCATAGACATATAGCTTCAATTATAAAAATGTTTCAAATGAGATAAATATTCATGTTCTGGCATTGCTTAAGGTAAAAAATCAATTTTATAAAAATTATGAAATTTAACTTTCTATACAGTCCCTTAATCCCTATAGTTATAAATATAAATAAGTGCGAGTAGTAAGTCACTATAGTTATATTTAGTAAAAGTTTACACATATCATAACAGATAACATAAAAAGTTTGACTTCTGTACTACAAAAATTGACACAGTTATTACACAACTATAGGGATTGGGGGAGCATATAAAAAGTTATAATAATATAAATAGTACTAATAATATAAAAGAAAAGCCCCAGAAAATTCTGTTGGAAACATAAATATGCAAGTTAATGAGATAAAATTGTAAGAAATTAAATTCAGGTATTATGTTAACTTATTCACGTCGAAAACAATTTTATCAAGCGTAATATGAGTATCTCTATGTTTTGCTTTTTTTAAAACATTTAGATTTATATAATTCTAAAAATTTGTAAAAAGGAATTTTTCCTTATCTACTTTATTATTATTTCTTATGTGTTAATATTATAAATATTATTGAACTGATTGTACATTATTTACATTAAAAAGAATCTTTTTATTTTATCTGTGAGAAAGTGAAAATGCATAAATTTTAAAAGATTATTGTAATGGTTGTTTAATACATTAAACTTCATAAATTAATAAAAGATCGGTTGTAAAATTTTTTCTACCAAATGGAAATATTTATGAAATTTTCTGGGAATTGTAGAGTGCAATATTTCGTATATTTTTACATTACACCACTGCTTTATGTAGCTGTAAATTCAATTATATCATATTTACTTGAAGTAAAATATTCAAGACAAAATTTTTAGCTTGTTTTTCACTGCACTCAAATCATTCACCCATCATGTATACAAAATATATACACAGTAGACTCTCTCAAATCCGCACAGCTTGGGACGAGAGGTTGTGCAGGTTTAAGAATTTTGCAGATTTCAGGTCACTGCTTTGTTTACATTTTTTAAACAGTAATTTGAATGTAATAATGCAATCAAAATTATAATGAATGCTTGCAATCAGGCACGTAGCCAGGGAGGGGGCTAAGGGGACTGAAGCCCCTCCCGAAAATTTAGAAAGACTTTTCAAAGTTATCTCAATGATAATAAAAATTGACAATATTTTTCTTGTTTTTGTCTTCCATTATATTAAAACTACGTACATGTTTAAGTTGTAAAAATATCAATTTTTTCAATTACAGTTATAGCAATCCCTCGTTATATCGCTCATTCGGATATATTGTTTATATAAGTTCTTCTTAAAACGTAATTTTAACTGTTTTATGTAAAATTCGATAAGGGTAATTCCATAACATTAATTTGACTAAGAAAAAGTAAGTGTAACACATGTATGGCGTATAAGTGAATTTTAGGCGTTAAACATATAACATTTGCTTGAATGTTATGATCTTCCTTAATTTTGTATACCCTCATTATATCAAGCATATAATGAAAACATAGAGTAGTCAATGTTAAAATGAGAAAGGAGCCAAAAACTTAATAGCCGCCTATAATGTAAAATCATGTGAAAATTAATGATTTTAAAGAAAGTATCTTTGCAAGTGCTGTTATAACTGAATTTTTTTTTTTTTTTTTTTTTTTTTAATAGTATCTGGAAATTAAAAAAAAGAATGGTTTGGAGAAAAACGATAGGGTATCGAGAAACCTTCAAAGGCTGGTTGGCAGAGTCCACCAGGATCTTTACTGAACAACTTTACTTTAAATTGTTTGCGTATGAATCTTTAATTGAAAAAAATGTGGGGAGAGTAGTCTGTTTTTCTGGGAAATTTTCTTTGTATATTGAAGAATTATCAACTTTATGGGTGGATACCCCTTTGTAGGGATTTTTCGGGGAGTTTTTCCAAGCGCCTCCAAGAGAGTTTTCTACAAGGCAGCATCTAACATTCTAACAATCTTATTTCGTGCAGAGCAAGAAATTCTACTTGGATGATATATCATGATAGCGGTCCTCTAATGTTAGAGAAACAGATAAAAAAGGCTGTAAGCTAAGAGCGCTTTTAAGATTTAAAGCAAAGCCTGGAGCTGATGAATTGAAACGACATATTGCACAGCCGTAGAAATGCTAATTATTTCAGCCCAGACATTCAGAACGAAGTCATTCAAATATGTTTGGATATAGTTACTGAAGAACTAATAACCAAAATAAATAATGCGATCTGTTTTAGCTTGATTGCTGATGAAACTATGGACATTTCAATCACATAACAGCTTTCTCTTTGTGTTAGATATGTGGACTATTTGTAAAATTCATAAAATCCATACTTTGGGAAGATATTTTAGGTTTCATCCTAGTAAATGATTTGTCCACCGAAAATTTAACAGAAGTTATATTACTATGCTGTGATGAACTACGTCTTGACATGTCTAAATGCATCGTACAGTCGTATGAGGGGACAGTCAATATGGCTGGTTATGTTAGTGGGGTCCAGTCTAGAATTCGATAGAAGTATCCAGAAATTAGATATGTCCACTGTGCAAGCAACTGGTTAATTTTAGCATTGTCCAATAGCATGCTGATTCCTGCCGTCCGAAACTGTGTTGGAACTGTTGATGGCGTCTTCCAAACTGAAATGTGGATCCTAAGACTAACATTTAGGCATGCAACACGTGCAAACCCTAAAATTACATCCGCTAAAGAATATTTCATAGCCAAGGTCTTCATTCTCTGTGTAAAAAGTCTTACTCAAAATTTGAATGACAGATTAATTTCGAATGAAGAAATTCTAACAGATTTCCAAGTACTTCTTCCAGGATTTGTGTCTCTGGTTAAAGCAAGCACATTAGAGACCCTCGCTCAATATTTTGACGATAAAGTGTCAATGTCTCAAGTGAAAGCTGAATATAAATTGAATTATGGTGCGAGAGAATTGCTAATGTTGACACAAACAAGAGTACTGTAATGCAGCATATTACAGTACGATCAAACGCATGCTGACAGTCTTGGCTACAATCCTGGTAACAACAGTCAGTGCTGAAAGGTCTTTTTCGACAATGAAAAGAATTAAATCTTTGCCTCGAAGCGTTATGGCTGATCAGAGACTGAGTAGCCTTGAAATGATTTTCATTCATTGGGACATTGCAGTAGACCCTAATAAGTTAATAAGCATCATGGATGAGACGAAACCACGAAGAGTGCTTCTGTAGCACTAGTAAACTTATTGTGCTAAGAGTACTGCATTTATAATTATTCTAATTCAGATCAGAGAATGTGAAATAAAAATATAAATTTCATGAATACGTATAGCTGTAACAATTCTTTGGAAAAAATAGTATGTGTAATTAATTTCATCTATGGGTTGATCGTTTTAAGATCCTATGCTTGTAATGTGAGACACTCACATGCTAATGTTAATCCTGTGCTTTAAATCTATTCAAATTACTTGTTTCCATTTCAATATTTTTTATTGTTTTTCCCATAGGATACATGAGGCTCATGTCAAATATTGTCAGTTTGTGCTTTTTTTTTTTTTTTCGTTGCAGTTTCCCCCTAAAAACATTACAGGTTTCTGGAACCGGTTTGGAAACTAGAAGTGCTCTTGAAAACAATAAATTGTAACAGAAATCGAAAAATACGAAATAACAATTTTTGATATGGACATCAAGTATCCATGCAGAAATATACCTGAAGTTAAGCCTTGTTTATTTTGTACTTACGCTTTAAATTATGCAACTTACTTCTGTTAGATCAGAAAAAATTCCAAGATTAAGCCCCCTCCGAAGGGAAATCCTGGCTACAGGCCTGCTTGCAATGTAGTAAAATATTAAAATAATTAAGTAAGAAACTAAAATCATAAAAATTAGGATAATTTTAAAAATGATTAAAAGTAAAGATTAAGTAAATAATAATAATGTATAATTAAATATGCATAATAAAGATGAGATACATTTTCTTTGAATTATTCAATGAAACTTTCCCTATTAGTAGGAGAGCTGTTGAACATTTTTGAGTAGGTATTTGAGGCACCCTGAAAATTTGTGCAGCACTTCTTTTGTAATGCCTGAATACAAAATCGAATGTCTGACTGAAGGATCGTGGCCCAAAACCTGTGCCAGACACGTGTCAAGTGCCATTTTTTGACACTACCCCAAAAAAGTATTTGAGGCACGCTGAGATTGAAACAGAATAATATTTATACTTAGAAAAAAATATTTTGAAAATGACAGACACTTTAGTCGGCCCAAAAACTGTGCCAGACACGTGCCAAGTGCCATTTTTTGACTACCCAAAAAAGGTATTTGAGGTACGCTGAGATTGAGGCACAATAATATTTATGCTTAGAAAAAAATATTTTGAAAATGACAGACACTTTAGTCGGCACAAAAACTGTGCCAGACACGTGTCAAGTGCCATTTTTTGTCTGGCACAGGTTTTGGGCCACGATCCTTCAGCCAGACATTCGATTTTGTATTCAGGCATTACAAAAGAAGTGTTGCACAAATTTTCAGGGTGCCTCAAATACCTTCCCTAAAATGTTTAACAGCTCTTGGACTATATATAAAGGTCAATACTATTAATGTCCGTAAACGTCTGTCTGTATGTATGTGTGTAACATTCGCCCTTGTGACCGGAACTCCTTCGCTCCCGGGCCACGCAGAGCGTCTTATGATATGTCGATTCGCACCGCCGTTTTCTCGGACACCCGGTGTTTGTGGTTTCGAGGAAATCCCGCCGTAATTATGGACGCAATTAGCTAATTAACGACTCATTGTCGAAGGAAAAATGAATCTTTTTTTATCCAAAAGCAACTCTCTGACTACAATGGAACCCTCTTCCGAGGCTAGCTATCGGAGCACTACCATTGGAGGATTCGCAAAACCTGAACCCTGATATATCTGTCGAGGCTAGCTACTGGGAGATAAAGGGAATTCCCAATCGAATCTCCGAAACTAAGGATCCTAGAAATTCGTAAAAGGTGTAGAAACACGCGGAAAAAAATCTACTTTATTTTGGTATAAATTTCACGTTTGTACGATGCGCAGAACTTAAAAAATCCACTAAAAGTCGATAAATCCTTTCAAAATTTAATCTTTTTATCAAAGCCAGGTGTTCATGAATTTCATTATCGACAGCAGGGATTATTCTTTCTGGCCAGACAAATCGGCACCTGTCCTCCCGTCTTTCAGAGTACGAAATTTAAACTTTTTAAATATTGAATTTTTAGATTAAATTTTTTTACATCCCGACGTAAAAAATTTCGCCGATTTCATACCTACCCAGTTCAAACTCGTAGCTTAATTACGAGCCGAGATATTAATTATTATTTCATTAATTGGATCATTGCTTTGAAACTTTCCTTTCCACGTGTTTTTTATCTCAGACATGACATCGCGCTCGCGGTTTTTATTTTAATACGAAATTTAAACTTTTTAAATATTAATTTTTTGGATTAAATTTTTTGCCATCCTGGTTTGAAATTCTTCGCTGATTTCATACGTACCCAGTTCAAACTCCTAGCTTGATTACAAGCGGAGATATTAATTATTATTTAATTAATTAGGTTTCATTTACATCAAATGCGGGTGGCAGGTGCTTTTTTAACCACGAAGTAATTTTAATTACGAAATATAACAATTTGATGTGAGGTTCAGCGCTATCATATAGGAATATTCGAGGGGAGAAAAAGCGTGCTTCGCCCGCTATCGCATAATTTTTTTTTGTTTGGTTTGTGTCAATGGAAAGGGGGGGGGGGGGGGAGAGGGAAATACTTTTGATTAAATATCCCAGTTTGTTCGCAGCCCGCTATGGGATAATTTCAGTGCGTGATAGCTTAATCATAAGTTGCGATATTAATTGTTATTCAATTAATCTGTATGTGTATTGGACAATGAGGTGCGTTTTGAATCCTTTTTAGGCACATGGAGGGGGGGGGGGCGTTGAATTCCTTTTTTAAAAATTAGCGTTTATGACCTTTTTAGATACCGTTTTTTGAGAGAGTCGCGTGCTTCGCCCGCTATCGCATAATTTTTGTTAGGTTTGTGTCGATCGGAAGAGGGGGGGGGGTAATACTTTTGATTAAATATCCCAATTAAATCGAATTACAGATATTATTATGACAAAGACCAGCGTGCTTCGCCCGTTATCGGATAATTTCTGTGCGTGATAGCTTATTTGTAAGTTGCGATATTAATTTTTATTTAATGAATCTGTATGTGTAGTGGACAATGGGGTGCGTTTTGGATCCTTTTCAGGCAAACGGGGAGGGGCACTGGTTTTCTTTTTTAAAAATTAGCTTTTATGACCTTTTTAGATACCGTTTCTTGAGGGAGTCCTCTGATATATGCTACTTATTAAATATACAAATGTCAAATTTTTAGTTACCACTATTTCCGAATAGTAATTTTAGCAAGTTTCTTAATTTTTAGCTTAAGACCGCCACCAACTCGAGTAACATATCCTCTGATAGTTTTTTTAACACAGTTTCGTTCAAATACACTTTTGTTATGAATAGTGTGCGCTCCTTGGTGGTGGAATGCGGAACTAACAAAATTCTTGGTTAATAACGCCACCATTAAGACTCGTGTATCTACGGAAATGTTGCGTGAAGGAGTTTCGTTGAGATATGTTTTTGTTAAGAATACAGTGCGCTCCCTGGTGGTGGAATACGGAACTAACATAACGCTATTTTGTTAAAATTAGGCAATCTAACAAGGCGATCTGTTTAACATATCTACTGATAGGTTGTTTAACGGACTTTCCTTCCGATACAGTTTTGTTATGAATAGTGTGCGCTCCCTGGTGGTGGAATGTGGAACTAACAGAATTCTTGGTTAAGACCGCCACCTTCCCGACCCATGTATCTACGGAAAATTTGCGTGAAGGGGTTTCGTTCAGACATGTTTTTGTTAAGAATAGAGTGCTCTCCCTGGTGTAGAATGTGGAACTAACATAACGCGATTTTGTTAAATTTAGGAAATATAACAAGGCGATCTGCTTGCGACTTTAAGATAGTCCATAACACATTGAGATATATGCTACTTATTAAACATAAAAATGTCAAAAGTTTAGTTACCACTATTTCCGAATAGTAATTTGTGCAAATATCTTAAATTCTTGCTTAAAACCGCAACCACCTCGAGTAACATATCTACTGATAGGTTGTTTAACGGACTTTCCTTCCGCTCCAGTTTTGTTATGAATAGTGTGCGCTCCCTCGTGGTAGAATGTGGAACTAACATAACGCGATTTTGTTAAATTCAGGAAATATAACAAGGCGATCTGCTTGAAACTTTAAGATAGTTCATAACACGTTGATATACATACTACTTATTAAATATAAAAATGTCAAAAGTTAAGTCACCACTATTTCTGAATAGTAATTTCTACAAACATCTTAAATTCTTGCTTAAGACCACCACCACCTTGAGTAACATATCTACTGACAGGTTGTTTACCAGACTTTCCTTCCGAGACAGTTTTGTTATAAATAGAGCGCGCTCCCTGGTGGTGGAATGTTGAACTAACAGAATTTTTTGTTAAGACCGCCACCTTCCCGACACATTTATCAATGGAAATGTTGCGTGAAAGCGTGTCGTTCAGATATGTATTTGTTAAGAATACAGTGCGCTCCCTGGTGGTGGAATCCGGAACTAACATAACGTGATTTTGTTAAAATTAAGCAATCTAACAAGGCGATCTGTTTAACATATCTACTGATAGGTTGTTTAACGGACTTTCCTTCCGAGACAGTTTTGTTATGAATAGAGTGCGCTCCCTGGTGGTGGAATGTTGAACTAACAGAATTTTTTGTTAAGACCGCCACCTTCCCGACACATTTATCTATGGAAATGTTGCGTGAAGGCGTTTCGTTCAGATATGTATTTGTTAAGAATACAGTGCACTCCCTGGTGGTGGAATCCGGAACTAACATAACGCGATTTTGTTAAAATTAAGCAATCTAACAAGGCGATCTGTTTAACATATCTACTGATAGGTTGTTTAACGGACTTTCCTTCCCATATAGTTTTGTTATGAATAGAGTGCGCTCCCTGGTGGTAGAATGTGGAACTAACCTAGCTCGATTTTGTTAAAATTAGCAGCGAGGACCCGGTTCGAGGTTCGTTCGAGCGAGATTGCCTTTTTTACAAGACTGTGCAGTCGTGCGCAGCAGGCCTGCTATACGGTGCCACGCGATTTTGTTAAATTTAGGAAATATAACAAGGCGATCTGCTTGAAACTTTAAGACAGTTCATAACACATTGATATACATACTACTTATTGAATATAAAAATGTCAAAAGTTTAGTTACCACTAATTCCGAATAGTAATTTCTGCAACCATCTTAAATTCTTGCTTAAGACCGCCACCACCTCGAGTAACATATCTACTGATAAGTTGTTTAACGGACTTTTCATCCGACACAGTTTTGTTATGAATAGAGTTCGCTCCCTGGTGGTGGAATGTGGAACTAACAGAATTCTTTGTTAAGACAGCCACCTTCCCGACCCATTTATCTATGGAAAGGTTGTGTGAAGGTGTTTCGTTCAGATAGGTATTTGTTAAGAATACAGTGCGCTCCCTGGTGGTGGAATCCGGAACTAACATAACGCGATTTTGGTAATATTAGGCAATCTAACAAGGCGATCTGTTTAAAAAATCTACTGATAGGTTGTTTAACGAACTTTCCTTCCAATACAGTTTTGTTATGAATAGAGTGCGTTCCCTGGTGGTAGAATGTGGAACTAACATAACGCGATTTAATTAATTTTAGGAAATATAACATGGCGATCTGCTTGAAAAATTAAGATATTTCATAACACATTGAGATATATGCTTCTTATTAAATACAAAAATGTCAAAAGTTTACTTACCACTATTTCCGAATAGTAATTTGTGCAAATATCTTAAATTCTTGCTTAATACCGCCAACACCTCGAGTAACATATCTACTGATAGGTTGTTTAACGGACTTTCCTTCCGACACAGTTTTGTTATGAATAGAATGCGCTCCCTGGTGGTGGAATGTGGAACTAACAGAATTCTTGGTTAAGACCGCCACCATCCCGACCCATATATCTACGGAAATGTTGCGTGAAGGCGTTTCGTTCAGATATGTTTCTGTTAAGAATACAGTGCGCTCGCTGGTGGTGGAATACGAAACTAACATAACACGATTTTTTAAATTTAGGCAATCTAACAAGGCGATCTGTTTAACATATCTACTGATACGTTGTTTAACGGACTTTCATCCCGATGCAGTTTTGTTATGAATAGAGTGGGCTCCCTGGTGGTAGAATGTGGAACTAACATAAGGCGATTTTGTCAAATCTAAATTTAACGAAATTCAGTGAGGATCCGGTTCGAGGTTCTTTCGAGCGAGATTGCCTTTTTTACAAGATTTTGCTATAAGGTGCCGTAGGCTGCGGGTAACCGGTTCGACTTTCGATCGAGCGCGAAAGTCTTTTAAAAAAGAGTTTGCAGTGCATGCGCAGCACGCCTGCTATACGGTGCCGTAAGCAGCAAGTACCAGGTTCGACTTTCGTTATAGCGAAAGGTTTTTTAAAAGAGTTTGCAGTGCGTGCGCAGCATGCCTGATATACGGTGCCGAAGGCAGCGGGAACCCGTTTCGACTTTCGTTCGAGTGCGATAGGCTCTTTTAAAGATTTTGCACACACCTGCTATACGGTGCATAAGCAGCGGGGAGAAGGTTCGACTTTCGTTCGAGCGCGATAGGCTTTTTAAAAAGAGTTTGCAGTGCGTGCGCAGCACGCACTGCTATAAGGTGCCGTAGGCAGCGAGGAACAGGTTCGACTTTTGTTATATCGAAAGGCTTTTTAAAAAGAGTTTGCAGTGCGTGCGCAGCACGACTAAGCGCGATAGGCTTTTTAAAGAGACTTTGCAGTGCGGTGCCGTAGGCAGCGAGGACCAGGGTCGACTTTCGTCATAGCGAAAGTCTTTTTTAAAAGAGTTTGCAATGCGTGCGCAGCACGCCTTCTATACGGTGCCGTTGGCAGCGGCGACCCGGTTCGAGGTTCTATCACTTCCAGATTTCATATTATTAGAGGTTCTTAAAAAGGAGGGGTTCGTTCTTTAGAGATTTTATAAAAAAGGAGGGGTTCATGAAAAGGAGGGGCCCGCTAGCGGGCGAAGCCAGCTAGTATCCTATTAATTCACTTAAAAATCATAAAGTAAGGTAGTTTTATTTCAGGTTTAGCCAGTCTTAATAACCAAAAATGCTTAATTAATACATAAATATATTTGATAAAAGCTTGCAGTTACCAGTGATATCATCAATAACTTGATTTTTTTCAGAAATAAATTTATACTTCCTTCATGAAAAACTACAAGTTCAGCCATATTATCGAGAATTAGATATTAATGTATGGAATGATATAAAAATAAAAATTTCTGTAATTTTGCCCTTATGTCTAAACTGAAAGTTTCATTGTTTACATCTGCAACGATGTGCGGATTTTAAGCATTTGAGGATTTTAGGGTTGCGGATTTGAGGGAGTCTACTGTATATATATATCCGTGCATGAACACAGAATAGATATTCAATATACAGAATAGAATATCTATTCTATGTTCATGTGTCAGTATAACATTCTGTTGAAAACGTAAACATGCAACATTAAAACAAGAAAGACCACAGTAACGTACATGCTCAATAACAAAAATATTACAAGGATGGGAAGTTTCTTCCCCATTGTCACTAAAGGCACTGTGATTACAATTGCATCCCCATTACGCCCTATGGAAATGTCCGATCTTGTATGTTAATCTATGTTCCAGTAAGGCTCCAACACATACTATTTATAAGCACTGCATTGGTAGGTTCCAACTAATACAGTAGACTCTCTCAAATCCGTACAGCTTGAAACCACAGGTTGTGCGGATTTCTGGTCACTGCTTTGTTTACATTATTTAAACAGCAATTTGAATGTAATAATGCCATTGAAATTATAATGATTGCTTACAATATAGTAAGATATTAAAATAAATAAAGCAATAAAATAAAATGATAGAAATTAAGAGTTTTAACACTTTGCCATCCGCACGATTCGTAAATATTTATTAGCTTGGTTCTGGCAGCGCTAATTTGGATGAGTTGACTAGTCGCCGGCCGTTCTTGACATTATCGGGAGATTATAAATTGTTAAGTTTTACTAATCTCATCGTTAGTTCTCATAAGTTCTCAACCCTGTTCCCCTACTTTCATGAAATTTCGAAGATTTACATACGTAAATAAATACAAAATTAGTTTCTTTTATATATTTGTTTATTTGCATTTTCTTTGGTACTTAGTATTTCCCTTTCATATGGTACGCAGCAAAACAGTCTCCAAGATGTAAGGCAAGAACAGGCGATCATCAATTGACCATTCTAAGCGTGGACAAACGCTGGGCCAAAACTAGTCTGGGAACTCAGGATCAGAAAGGTCTTCTAGATTTTCTTCGGTCGTTACAATGATATGCACATGACACCACTGTGGTGTCGCCGGCCGTTGGCAGCTAATTTGTGCACGACACCACTGTGGTGTCACCGGCCGTTGACCGCTAGTTTGATTATGTCACCACTGTGGTGTCGCTGGATGGCATAGTGTTAAAAATGATTAAATTATTAAAAGTCAAGGTCAAGTAAATAATAATGTAGTACAGTAGACACCCTCAAATTTGCACAGCTTGGGACCACAGGTTTTGCAGATTTTAGAATTTTGTGGATTTCTGGTCATTGCTTTGTTTACATTTTTTAAACAGTAATTTGTATGTAATAATGCAAACAAAATTATAATGAATGAATGCTTGCAATATAGTAAAATATCAAAATAATTAAGTAAAGTAATAAACTAAAATGATAAAAAGTAAGATAATTTTAAAAATGATTAAAATATTAAAAGTCAAAGTCAAATAAATAATTAATTATGTATAATTAAATATGCATAATAACAGCGTTGTTTGGTTTAAACCACGCTGGTTTAAACTGTGGTTTAAACCAAATGTTTTTTTTTTAAAAAACCATGCTGGTTTTTTTCTCTTTTTCCCTAATGTTTTCATTTATTTTACACATTATTGAAAAATGCAAAATCCAAGTTATGCAGAAGCTACAAGCAAAACTTTAGAAAAATGATGAATTAATAAGCTTGTAAAGTAAAAACACTTTTAGTCAATCAAACTTTCCTTATAAGATTTAAATCTACATGGCAGACTAAATATTTTTTTTTAATTAGCTGGAAAAAAAAAAAAAAAAAAAAAAAAAATTTGGTTTTCTTTCTTCTTCTTTTTCAAGCCTTTTATTTTTAAAAATAGCCAAAATGGCAGATTTGAGCTAAAAATACACTTTTACGACTCAGATTGCTTGATTAGTTAAGATTTACTAAGGATTACATTATGCCTCAATGATGACATAATCATAAGTAATTCTCTCCATTGATTACTCTTTGTTCTGTATGCTAATGAATGATTGGCTGCGAGTTTTTTTTTGTTGTATCATGGCTATTGGGTTTATAAGCCGTTGTTTTTCTTGCATTCCTACATTGGGATTGGGGTTTTGCATTATAATTTTATTATGTTACCAGCAGGGTTGGCATGGTTTAAATCAATTGGTTAACCAACTGGTTTTTTAGAAAAAATCTAATATATTTTCTCATTTTTGTAATTTAAATGTTTCCAATTATTGCATATAAATAATTTCTACTTTTAACCAGGGATGTAGCGGAGGGTATACGAAGTACACCTTCTGAATTTTTTAAGAAGCTCCGTATACTCTCTGTTTCTCAAATAAATCTATAGCGTATATCCTAACAATGAACATTTAGGACTCTAACGTATACCCTCTGCCTATAGTGTATACTCTCTGCATTTTTTATGACTACAACACTGCTTTTAAAAGTCTTATCCCAGCTAAGTCTAGATTAATTTGTATGCATGTAGATAATGCAAATTGCATGTGTTGATGAACATATCTGAAGCTCTAAAGAGAAAATTTAAAACATGTGAATTTAGCAAAGATAAAATAGACTAAAAATATCCAATATTTTGAATAAAATATTTTCTTTTGAGAAAACACGAATTATTTACAATTAATAACATAAAATGACCTTTAAGATTTCAGTCAAGCTGTAAAAGAAAATTTTCTTGATTGAGGAAATTATCTTTTAAGACTCAACTGCTCCACTCAACAAGCGCAAAACACTTTGACATAATTACAAATTAATTTTTTAATAGAAAGATATAAAATTGGAAGGCCTGACTAGCGATTTGGAATCGAACTGTGTTTTCCATTTTTGACAAGTAAATTACCTATTGAGTTATAAGCACCTTTGATCACGTGACAAAGATATTTTCCTTTCTTTGCTGACTGGTTTTTCTGCTTTCTTCAGGAACTTCGGTTCAAAACGTCTACTTTGACACTATTTTCTGAAAGATCTATTGCGTTTGCAAAAAAAGGGAAAAAACAGTTCCATTATATAGTATCTGAGCAACAACATCTGCTAGTTTCATGCATTTTCAAACAAAAATAAATTAAAACTTATGCCATAAAGTTGCCCTTTCGGATTTGAGAACAGCCTTAAGAATAAAAAAGAAACTCAAAATATCAAGTTGAATAAGAGGACATTAAAAAATTGGGTGCTAGCGAAGCACCTGTTTAGTTTTAACTAAAATTTGCAATAAGATATATTTAAATCGTCTATTGCATAATCGAATCCACTATTTAGATCTGACAAAAAAAAAAAAAAAAAAAAAAAAAAAAAAAAAAAAAAAAGGGAGAAAATTGAGATAACGTTCACTTGAGACATAATAGAAAATAGTCCCATAAAAATGCTTAAAGAGGTATATTATTAATTTTTAGTTTAGACATTTAAAAGTAATATGTATTATAACATAGCTTAGAAAAAAAGCCTGTGTATTAAATCTGATGGCTATTTAAATGTTTTAGTGGATGACAACTTTTATAAATCTACTTTCCATTTTAAGATCAATATTTTCAGTAGTCCAAAAAGCTGGCAGTTTCTGAGACGTGTCAAATGACAATATACTATACTCCTTGAAACGTGCAAAGACTCTATTGCAAAATTCAAATCATTCCAGGAATTCTTTGTAAAAAGCTTTATTTTCAATAAAAGATAATTGTTCATGTCCTAACAGAAAAATCAGATATTTCCGATTGCAAATATTTCAAAGAAATTATTTTGAATAGCCATGGGAAAGTATATTGTATTTATGAAACTACAGCATATATTTATTTATAGTACTATAGTAATCAAAAAATTGTTTATTAAGATTTTCAAGGTATCAATGTTTCACTATGTAGAGCATTTTATTCATGGAGCATAAGACATAGCTTTTACTAAAAATGTTTAAATTATTTCAATTTTCTACTTAATTACTGTAATTATTTAATTTAAATTTTTTTTAAATGAAGTTATAATACTTATATATCCAACAATGTTAATTTTTATCAATAAATATGATTGTAAATGTAATAGGAAAATATATTTAAAAAAACTTGGGTTAAACCAAAAAAACCTGGTTTAAACCAAAAAAAACGGGGTTTTTACCAACCCTGCATAATAAAGATGAGATACATTTTTCTTGAATTATTCAATAAAACTTGCCTCATAAAGGTACCCTACTAATTCACATCCGAATCATAAAAGAAGGAAGTTTTATTTCAGATTTAGCCAGATTTAATAACCAAAAAAGCTTGATTAATACATAAGTATATTAGGTAAAAAGATTACAATTTCCAGTCATATCATCAATATCTTGAATTTTTTCAGAGATAAATTTATACTTCCTTCATGAAAAAGCATGAGTTCAGTCAAATTAAAATACATGCAGAATGATATTAAAATAAAGTCTGTAACTGTGTACCTACATCTGAACTGAAAGTTTCATTGTTTACATCTGCGATGATGTGTGGATTTTAGGTGTTTGCAGATTTTAGGATTGCAGATTTTAGGGAGTCTACTATATTTGAATGGTCACTAAAAATAAAGAAAGTGCTGGAATTGTGTTTAGGAGAACTTTCATGAAAATTAAGCAGCTAAAAAGTTTATCACTAAGAATTAAAACACAAACAAACAGCGAGTAAACATAATAGGACCGCTAGTGGTTAATTCCGATTCTGGCATTCCTTGTATCTGTTCTGAACCTATTGAGTCTACATTTAGAGTGTTAGATAGAAATATGCTCCTATACACATGACACGCTTCATCACATATGCAAGCACTTTGGTAGTAAAGAATGCACAGAAAGATAATTTAGGCTTCGGTTTTTCGGAAGCGCTGTTCCAATGGACTCCAAGGTGCAGTATTTATATGATCTGGAGAATTCCGACTATTTTTAAATATTTACTACAAACAAAGAAGTATCAGAGCTGAGCTTCGGTGAGTTCTGACACAAATTAAGAACCGCTCTAAAATCTAAATACAAACAGCACAGAGAGAGCTAAGGAAAGGGTCCTTTCACAAAACAGAAAGTGTTCTAAAACTTAACAGAAAGTGTTCTTTCAATAGCTCGTCTCTGCAAGGGTCCATTATTTCAAAACTTTTTTTTGGGAAGAGGAAGGGGGGGGGGGCAGCATTTTATTTTATTTTATGCGCATCTAAGAAGCAACTATTGTAGATTCTAACATATACTTTTTAAGATCAAGAAGATATGAGCACATCTCAGAATTTGTTATTATTTCTAATGCTTGCTTAAATTACTCAGTAAAATGCTTATAGAGAGACTAAGTGCCTTTTTCAAGGCAGAACGATCTGAGAGCACCCTGGAAAACTTCGGCTAGCAGCAAGCACTAGGTAACTGCCATTCAAAGTTGGTGAGCTATGTGCTAGAGCCTATGTGTGTTTTTTTAATGAGTTCTCAGTGTAATGTTAGTTAGACCTTTGGTTACCTTATGCTATGATTTTTCTGTGCACTTTGGTACCCTACTGCCTTAGCAATCTTTTTTTTTTTTTTTACCTACACCAATTGTTGAAATGACATCGAAGTGCAAGACAATCAAATTCATTTGGATGCTCTGTATAACTTATTTTTACTTTCTTCTATCTTGACAAGAAGAAAGTATTGGTTTCATGAAAATTTTCGAATTCCAGTTTTCGACGGATTTACACGTTTTATGGGTCAGAGATTCCAAAAAACATGTTTTTACAAAATGTCTGTCTGTGAGTCTGTCCGTCTGTCTGTATGTGACACAAATTTTGTGGGCACTCTATCTCAAGAACTAATGCACAGAATTTAATAAAAAGTTATATTCTGGTAGTCCCTGATATAGATTGGTGCTGATTAGTTTTTAGTGTAAATCGCCCTGCAGGTGGCACTGCTATGTAGCATTTTGCAGGATTTCCGCAAAAGCTCTATCTCAAGAACTAATGCACGGATTTTTATAAAACTTCAGATTCCGTTATTCCTTGATATGATTTGGTGCTGGTAAAGTTTTGGTGCAAATCGCCTAACAGATGGCACTGCTATGCTGCATTTTGCAGCCTTTACATGATTTCCGTAATAGCTCAATCTCAAGAAATAATGCACGGATTTTCATCAAACTTCAGATTCAGTCAGTGCTTGACATGAATTGACGTTTAGCCCCTTGTGGTGTAAATCGCTCAACAGGTGGCGCTGCTATGCTGCATTTTTTGAGATTTCCGCAATAGCTCTATCTCAAGAACTAATGCTTGGGTTTTCAACAAACTTCAGATTTAGGTATACCTGGATATGAATTAGTGCTGTTTATGTTTTGGTGTAAATCGCTCAACAGGTGGCGCTGCTATGCAGCATTTTTCCCGATTTCCACAATAGCTCAATGTCCAGAACTAATGCACGGATTTTCATCAAACTTCAGATTCAGTTAGTCCTTGACATGAATTGATGTTTTGTACCTTTTCGTGTAAATCGCTCAACAGGTGGCGCTGCTGTGCTGCATTTTTGTGATTTCCGCAATAGCTCTACCTCCAGAACTAATGCACCGATTTCCATCAAACTTCAGATTCCGGTATACCTTAATATGAATTAGTGCTGTTTGTGTTTTGGTGCAAATCGCTCAACAGGTGGCGTTGCTATGCTGCATTTTTCAGAAATTCCCCTACAGCTCTATCTCAATAAGTAATGCACGAATTTTCATCAAACTTCAAATTCAGGTATACTTTGATACGAATTGGTTCTAAATTGATGCAATTTCTTGTACTATTTAAATGATTTAATTGACGTGATTTATATAGAAGAAAGTTTTGTGATGGCCACAACATACTAGTTTGGAGTTTGTATTTAACCTTGTGGTTCCAACTCTGGAATGGCCTCTGGGACTCTCAAAATTATACCTTTTAAACCCACCATACCCAACCCGCGGGCCAGATCTGGCCTGGTGACCTTTTATGTGCGGCCCGAGCCCTAGTCACATAATCATGTTTATAATATTAACTGTGATGTGCATAAAAAAGTATTTAAGACCTATTACGGTTTTATATATTTTCTTAGAAATCAAAATTTTCCTGTATTTTATAATTAATTAAAAATTATTTTAAACCATCTTTAATGTTGTTTTCTTACTCAGAAGTTCTTTTTACATGTAGTCTACAGCAGTTTATACATTTTTAAATCTTCATTGCCAATCATTCATTATTCCAAACTAATTAAATCTGCACTATATAGTTCTAAAAAAAAGTTTTTGTATTGAGAAAAAAATTGATATATTAGAGATACCTCCTGATTATTATTTTTTTAGAACTAGGAAGTTCTGCATTGTTATATTATTACCTTTTATACTTATTATATAGTTAATACTGCTTTTTAGGTTTGAATGTTTCTCAAGGAAAAAACGGTAAACGAAATTTTTTTATACCGCTATTTCCAAACAAGAAAACTTTGTGACATATTTCTACAACATTTGCAATAGAAATCTAGCACGGAGATTATAGTTTGGAAATTGTGATACTAAAACTTTTTTGTAGAATTTCTTCTGCGACAAACGTTCAACCCTACTGATAATATTAATTTTATGTTATATTGTTTTCTTGTACTATTTATCTTATTTTACTTTTAAATTAGTCTTTTTATTTTAAGTGCTTTGCGGCCCGTTTAATGTCGCAAACATATGTTTGTGGCCGCAAAAAAAAAGGCTGAGTATGGCTGTTTTAGACTATGCTTTGTCTTGAAATTTACCTTTATGTCCTCATTCAAGTTCTTTGGAGGTTACGTGAGGCGGCAGCATTTTATACTGCGTTGGCACTCCGTAAGCATCGCAATGTCATGTCATGTCATGTCATGCATTTAAATTTATCATTAATTTCTTTTTTGAATTTTTCCATAAATAAACTGCAAACAATCTATTTTCTTGCATATCATCTACAAAAAATGGATTTAGGCATTGAAGTAAATCTTCCACATTTTCTTTGATTCCAATATTAAGAGGCTACTTCACTCAAGCAAAAACATCCGCTTGTTAATGTTAATCCTATGTGAGAAATTTTTAAAGATATCTCGTTTGCATTTCGATATTTTTTAAGGTTTTTTTTTTTTTATTTTTTTATTGCATTGGACAGCTGAGTCTGATCTCTACAAAAGCCATTTTTTACTTTTTTTGATTTTGTTTAGAGGTACTTTTTATTATTATACTTTCAATTTTGGAACTGATTTCGAAAATGAAAGTATCCTATTACAAAAAACCTGCAAGCAAAATCAAAAAAGTAAAAACGGCCTTTGGAGAGATCGAACTCAGCTATCCAATGTAAAATTACCTCTAAAAATATTGAAATACAAACAACAGGGTTCATACTCTTTTTCACTGATAAAATTCAAGCACCTTACCCAAATTTCAAGCACCTTTCCAGAAATGAAAATTTTAATGTTACGAAATACCATATTACGAAAGTATCTAGAATTTTTTTTTTTTTTTTTTCATTTTCACATGTTTTCAGGCGAATGCCATACAGTAACATACAGTAGTGAAGGCTTAAATGTAAAATGTTATGAGAAAGTCTTCGAAAAATAAAGAAAATCTATTTGCATGTTACTTTGAAAGTTATTTGTGCTAACACTAAACAAAAGTAGACACTTGATAATTTTGCATTGTTATGATATTAATACACAATTTTAAATTTTACAAAAACTAAACGAATTTTTTCATAATTTGGCTTAACTTGAAAACATCCATTAAATCATTTTTCAAAAAGATATAACACACGCAAAAAAAAAAAAAAAAAAAAAAAAATTGCATATTTCAGCATGAATAATTTATTGCATTTTAAATAAAGACTTTTTTTCACACTTTAAGCTCTTTAACTGCATTTTCTTTCTTTTTTTTTTTTTTTTTTTTCAATCTAAAACTTCAGCCTCTTTTTCTTTTACAGTTTATGTTAACATCGCAGTTTTCTCCATTGTCCATTGGGAGGGGATTTACATTGGAAGAATTTCCAATCTTGCAATCGGCAGTAGCAACAAGTACACGTCTTTTCATTTTTTTTTAAAAATTAACCCTACAGAGCGAAGGGAGAAGGGAACAAAGTAAAGTACAAATGCTTGTACTCTGACCTCCTGAAAGGAAAACGATCTCAGATCAAATATTTTCGCACTTATTATTATTTTTAAGCATTTGCAACTCTTATTTTATTTTGAACATCTGAATAAAAAAAAATTAAGCACCTATAAAAAAAGTAATGAAAATTAAGCACCTTCCTTAAAATTTAAAGAAATTCAAGCACTTTCAAGGACCTTTTTTCACTCTTAAAAATTCAAGCACTTTCAAGCACTTTTAAGCACCGTATGAACCCTGAAACAAGGTATCTTTAAAAAATCCTCCCATTGGATTAACATTAGCAAGCAGATGTTTTTGCATGAGTGAAGTAGCACCTTAAGACTTTTGCTGTACACAATTCTTTCACTATTATCTCAATTAACTTCACATAGCAAAACAGGCTAGATTTTATTTTTATAAGGGAAAAGGTACTTGTCTACTTTCTTATTCACCACTTTCTATTAAAAAAAAATCTTGTCAAACCATGTGATTTAACACAAATAATACAAAACCATGTTGTAACATTTAATTTCATATGAACTGCTAGCAAACGATTATATTCCATTTTTAACACTTTCCAACAAAGTTGAAAAGTGTTTATGCATTCGGTTTGTCTGTCCGTCTGTCCACGCTCTAACTCCCGTAAATAGACTCGGATTTTCATGAAATTGATAAAGGTTATTGAGGGTTACCAAAGCACGTATGCTATTGTATATGAAGTCTGTAGGATTAATCATTCATTTACAGAGGCACTCAAAAGTATTCCATTAGATTATGGTATAGGGGGAAAAAATCGTTTGCAGAGTATTTTAATGACATTATGCTATTTCAAATGTATTGAAACTGATATAAATCACTGAATTTCACTATGATCCCGTTAGAACAGGGCATTCATGGCATTTTTTATTCATTTATAGGGACACACAAAAGAAATCAGTTACAGTACAGTATTGTCTTTGAGTAATAATTGCTGGAGTGTACGGTTTTAAATTCAGCACGTGCTTTTAAATTTAATTAATTTTTTGCATCTTACTCATTATATATAAGTTCTATACCTCAAATACAGGGCTGCACAAAAGTATTCATGTGCTGTTCTCCTTATTAGAGGAAATTGATGAGGGTAAATTTTCAACTGAAGTCTATGTATCTCTTAAGTGAACTCAATTTTGGCATGCATGTAGTTAATAGATTCAAATCTATATATCATACATACAGGGCTGCTGAAAAAATTCGCATAATTTTCTGATTGTGGATGGGAACAGCTGAAATTGGGCTCTGAAATGTATTATGCGTTTCCATAGGGTTGAATTAAACGTAATATTTTGATTTTTTAAACGGTGCAGTTTTGTTACATTATTCTGAATGTGTTGGAAAAGAGTTTCATAATCGATGCTTGACGCATGATTTTTTTCTTACTTGTTATTTATTTTGTGGATGAACCAGTTTAGTTTTCTAATGAGGAATATAATTTAAATGCTATTTGTTTTCTCTTGGGGGGGGGGGGGGGGGGAGAAGAAGAAAAAAAGAGACAGAGAGACACACAATTCTTTCACTATTATCTATTTTAACTTCACATTGCAAAACAGGCTAGATTTTATTTTTATAAAGGAAAAGGTACTTGTCTACTTTCTTATTCACCACTTTCTATTAAAAAAAAACTCTTGCCAAATCATGTGATTAAACACAAATTTAGAACCATGTTGTAACATTTAATCTCATATGCATTGCTAGCAAATGATTATATTCCATTTTTATTTAATTTGTGGATAAGCCAGTTTAGTTTTCTAATGAAGAATATAATTTAAAGGCTATTTGTTTTCTCTTAAAAAAAAAAAAAAAGAGAAAGAAAAGGAAAATAAATATGAATAACATGAGAGATTCATATTAAAGGTCTTAGAGTCCTATTTAAGAAATTTTATGCGGCGCCAAATTCATAAAAATGACAGCTTTAATTATTGCTATTCTGATTAGCATTAGAGCTTTTAGCCAGCAGAATAATTGCTGTAAATTTCAATACATTTTTTTAATCTCAAAATTTCAAGGCTTTTTTCTAATTTTTATGTACATTTTATGGTACTTTTCCAGTATAAGGGCCTTGATGATCGCTTAAAAAGGGTGACATTTTTATAGAAGTAAAGATAAAAATTAGCAGTTGCCACTTGCCATGAGGCGAGTAAAGTTGTAAAAGTGGCGATTAAAAAATCTAGCATTGATCGCCAAGTGAAATACAGCTTTTTTCATGGAAATATGCATCTGTGCTTTGATTACATTTAAGTAGCAAACTGGTTACTTCTTTTACCTACCAGATGCAAGCATATTTCAACGACTTTGCTGTATTTTTAATATTACATCTTTACTACGTTCTCTTCAGTTGGATTATTTTTTCAAGAAATAGTGTTTTATTCTGTAAAATATATTCATCAGCATGGATTCCACACACATTTCAAGTAATTTATTCCTTTTTTCCCCCAACTGGATGAAAGTGGACTTTAAGGACATTGCAATATCTTATGTATTTCGACTTCTGTCATGTGCTCATCCGTTGGATTATTTTTCTTCAAGAAGTACTATTCAATAATGCAAAATACACTCACCAGCTTCGACTTCAACTGTATGTAATGTGTGTAGTGTGTTAATCTGTTAATAACATATTTACTTATTTAATAAAATCTAATATATCATAAAATATATAATATGAAATTTAAAAAGTTCACTGTTTTATTTAAAAAGTGATTAAAATAAGGAAAAAAGATGTTACAAGTTAAAAATATATATTTTATTTAAAATTTCTTAGTACTTTCAAGCTATTCCCAAGTTTTTCATCTTTGAAAATGAGAGAGCCAATAATTATTATATTTTTAAGCTAGCAGTTTCTGGGATTAAACTTAATTAGAGAAAATATATATTGTTCTTAACTGCAGTTCTATTTATTTTATTACATCACTCTGTTCTCATATGTCACTGTTCGTTTTAAATGTGTAGCTGGAAAGTCAAAGTAGCAGTGTTTCAGATTAAATTTGGATAGCAGAAAATATTTAACTGCTGTACAATAAATTTTAATAAGTCACTTTGCTCACGTTTTCAGGATGCTATCAGGGAATGCATAGAAATCCTGTGTAAAAACAATCAAGTGTTTAACAACACCCTATCGTACAATATCCCCATTTTATAACTCAATATCCTGAAAGTAAGTAATTTGACTAATAATTGTGTTTATGAACATATACAAATGATCCATGAATATATCCTGAAAATAGACTTAAAAAAAAATTCCTGAATTTTAACTCCTTCTGATTCTATCATGAATAGTTGGCTGGTATGAAACTCTGATTTACAGAAAAACATGCTTATATACGACGATTATAGTTCATCTAGACATCAAGAAAGTTTGAAACACTATATTCAGCCACTTTAAAAAGTGACCACTATTTATCTTTAAAAAGTGGCCACTAATGAAACTGAATCTACCAGCCTCTGGCTACTAACACAATTTCCCAGTTTTCACTTTGGTTTTAACCATAGCTTCTTTGTAAAATGCACTTTCTGAAATATTATTTCAGAAAGATTATATAAAATTTATATTGTGAAGTATTTCTGAAATATTATTTCAGAAATACTTCACAATATAAATTTTATTATAAGTAGAAGATCTTTATAATGCAATTCTCTACATAAGGCACAACTTCTGAGATGTAAACAATGAAGAGGGAGTGCTTGCTACCCACATTGTAGACATATTATTATCCTCTACAGGTTTCAAGTTTCAAACATTATTTCATCTTTATTTCCTTAATTCAGACTTTTTTAAATATAAATATTACTATTATTAAATTTAATAAGTAATATAATGATTTGGTCCAAGCACATTTGGATCATGTTTATTAAGTAATTTTACAACATGTGAAATAATCTGTATTATGACAAAATTTATAATCTGTACAACTTTTGGGTCTAACGAATGCAATATAAAGATCTTTTACTGTATGTTTTGATATGTTCTAGACATTTTGCTATGTTTACAAGGTAAGTTTTACTGATGTGTGATCTATATAACGCAAATACTGTATATAATAGTGTTTCCATGAAAATAAAACCTTATCAAAAGATAAGCCTTAAAAAGATTTTTTTAGGATCCTCATAAAATAAATAATATCCTGAAAATGTCCTAAAAGAAAACATCCAAAAAGTCTCAAAAAAAGTTAATATTTAAGATATCCTCCTGACTTTAAAATTTGAACAAAAGTAGCCAAATTATTTTTAAAATCTTTTGCATTTGGGTAAAAATGATGGGAGATGGGGTTATTTTATGCTAGAAAAACGTTGGTGTTATCGATGACGGCCGATTATCTGCACGAGAGATATAGACCTAAGGGGGAATGCCCTCTGTGGGGATCTTTCTAAAGGAATCTAACCCGTATTTATGCAAGGTTTCCCAAGGTTTGAAGAAAGCCACGAAAATTCTGAACAGTTAGACCAACGGGTGCGATTGGGTTTGAACCTAGCACCTCCCGTCTACCAGCTTCGAGAGCAGAACCTCTCAGCCACTGATGGGGGCCTGAAAAAATTGGTAAAAACTTAACTTTTACTATATATTGTATATAGATTTCATATTTTAAAAATAAAAAAATTATTAAAGGCTTATTGAAATTCAAAGTTATACTAAACCTTTTATATATTAAATTTATTAAGGCTGCTAGTCACTCAACTTCCGAATTTCCCTCAGTAATGTTAAATCTATAGGCGTTTGATGCATTCATATATTTAAAACATCTCCTCAGGAAATCAATATTTTCTTCCTCAGTTGTCAAAATATTTCTAAAATATAGACTTAATTTTATGTGAGGTGTTAAAATCATACCCACAGTTCGTCAGCTTTTAACACACAAAATATTGAGTTAAGCCTTTACTTTAAGAAAAAAAATAAATGCCTTTTAAGAAGAGTACAAGAAAAGAGGAGTGAAAAATATAAATTTCTCCAAGGAGATATTTTAAATATAGATGGCTTGCACATGACGTCACATGTTCAGCACTATACACTTATTAGCACTATACGATGACGTCACATGTTCAGAAGAACCTGGAATCACTTCATATAGTGCCCAAATATAAAACAAATGTGGTGCTCTCCATTTGACTTATTAGCACTATAATAAGAAAAATCTAAATTAAACAGAGAGACAAGGCGTGCTTTTTAACGGCAAACAGGGAGTTCTGACGTTCTGTGTGGGCTCCAGATGCAATTCCAGATTAGAGCATCCATTGTTGCTAATAGCAACATGACGTCAATGCAAGCCGTCTACACAATTGCATTCTACACCCATAGACTTAGCATTAGCAAGGAAAATTCAGAAGTTGAGTGATTAGCGGCTTTAAGAGGTTAACACACAACCATCAAAGTATTTAATTATTAAAGCATAAACACATAATCAATAGATTTATTATCAAACCATAAAATTTATTAAGATGTTAATACACAAATATCAAAATATTTAATTATTAAAACAAACATATAGTTAATAGATTTATTATCAAATTTATTAAGATGTTAATCCACAATCATCAAAATATTTCATTATTAAATTAAAGCATAAACACATACTCAATAGGTTGATTATCAATGCATTCACATAGACAAAGTATAATCACATACAATATATACAAAAACACAGCACTATTTCTATTATACTACTCATAAGTACCAGCCAATTAAAACTCGGACAAAAATGAATGCGAAAGGAAGATTGCATATTTATATCTGAATAAATAATTATCTATGGAAGTAAGGTGAAACCACCAGTTATTGACACTCAACCAATAACTGATATTACTTCCAGGGTTGGCAAAAAACCAGGTTTTTACGTAAAAAACCAGTTTATTTGGTTTAAACTGGGTTTTTTTTAAAAAGAATTTCCTATTGCATACAGACAGATGCATATCTATCGATAAAATAAACATTGTTGGATATTACATAAGTAATATAACTTCATTTGAAAATATTCAAATTAAATAGTTACAGTCTACTATGCAGAAAATTGAAATAATTTCTAATTTAAACATTATTAGTAACAGCTATGTCTTATGTTCAAAGTAAATTGCTCCACACAGTGAAACATTGATACCTTGAAAATCATATGAAGAATCTTTTGATTAATAATATAATAATCAATAAAATATTTGATGCAGTTTCATGAATATAATTTATTATTCTGCGGTTATTTATTTACTTTTACATTTAAATATACTAATACTTTAAATATCCAAATACTACAAAAAAAAAAAAAAAAAAAAAAAAAAAACGATTGGAATTGGTTGAAACTACAGTTAAAACCACTTGGTTTAAAGCGTGCCAAACCTGATTACTTCAGCAAAACTTTAACTCAAATAAGCATTTTCTTGCAAAATTCTGCAAAGTAATGCCATGTAGTAGTCTGTGTTGTAGTATCTGCAAAATAATGTCAACTACACATTGTTATTTTGGAGTCAATTTATTCACCACTAGTAGGTCAAGAACATATACAATGAGAAAAAAAACTTGAGAACACAAAAAGTAACATTTTGAGGCAGCTATCTTCTTTCTAAAATTAAGGTAGTTTTTGTTTTAACTTTTAAGTCTTGTAATGCAACCATCCTAAACTTTTTCTTAGAGTTACACTTGAAGAAATTGGTTAAAAGATAACTATGATACATTAGGGTCATGTTTATAGTTTTTTAATTTAGCTTAATGGGGTAGCGGGAAGGTGCTAGTTATTGATTCCATGAATTTCATTTCACCTGTCTCTGACACAGGTGTCAATTACTGATTATATTAAAGAAAGTCTAAATCTATTTGAACTGTTTAAAAAAAATAAAGAAAGAAAGAATTAAATTTATCTTGTACCATTATTTATCTTTCACCATTAAAATTTAAGTTGTTCTATAAGTGCCTCATACCACTTGTCAGTCACTGGTTCATAAATATAAGTTATTGGATATCTGCATGAGTAATAATTTAAAACTTGAAAAATTTCTTCAAATATAAAATAACTTTTTTTTTTTTTTTTTTTTTTTAATTAAATAAAGTGTGAGACACTGGTTCACTTTGTGTCAGTTGTTAATTTTTCAAAATAGAGTTGGTGTCAGTTATTGGAGTATTTGACCCAATTTATGAAAAAAATTATTTTTATAATACAATTTGCAATTTTTCAACATTTTGTTAATCGTAATTTTTTAATGTACCTCTATTATCCTTTCAAAAAGAAAAATAAGTATAAAATGGATTTAAAATTTTCTAACAGTGATTTGAACTAGAAAGAATCATTAAGGTATAAGTTATTGGGGGTTTCACCCTACACGAATAAATATAATATAGTAGACTCCCTCAAATCCACACAGCTTAGGACCAGAGGTTGTGCAGATTTTAGAATTTTGCGGTAAATTTTTTAAGCAGTAATGTGAATGTAATAATACAATCAACATTATAATAAATGCTTGCAATTAAGTAAAATATTAAAATAATTAAGTAAAGTAAAAACTAAAAGGATAAAAGTAAGATAGTTTTAAAAATGATTAAATTATTAAAAGTAAAGGTCAAGTAAATAATTAATAATTAAATATGCATAATAAAGATACATTTTCCTGAAACTGAATTTCTCTGACATTTTCCTGATTCAATGACCAAATTCATCCTGACCAAACATTTTCCTGATTCAATGAAACTTTCCCCATAATGGTACTTTATTAATTCACATCAAAATCATAAAGTTAGGAAGTTTTATTTCAAGTTTAGCCAGTCTTAATAACCAAAAAAGCTTGATTAATACCTAAATATATTTGATAAAAAGATTGTGATCACTAGCGATATCAGCAATATCTTCATTTTTTCAGAAATAAATTTATACTTCCTTCATGAAAAACCATGAGTTCAATCATATTATTGAGAATTGCATGTTAAAATACATGCGGAGTGATATAAAACTAAAAAATTCTGTAATTTTGTCCCTACATTTTAACTGAAAGTTTCATTGTTTACATCTGTGATGATGTGTGGATTTGAGGGAGTCTACTTTATAAATGAATAAATGTAAATTATTGTACATGAAAAATATAAGACATTACCTGTAAATAAGCCCTAATGCAGTGAAGGCAAACATATGACACACATGCCTGCAGTGGTACACATGACAATTTCTGTGGCAGGCGAAAAAAATTAAATTTGATAATCATTATTTAGATAAATTAATTTTTTGGTACTTTTATGTTAGCTGGGCACAAATAACATTTTTTTCCCCCTCAACAATATTAGCTTTTATTTTTTGCATGTGCAAATTAGAATGAATGCTTTGATTTTGAAATCAACTGTTTTTTTTTATGGTATTATTTCTAATTCATTTATTTATTGTATTCTAAATTAAATGAGTAAAAGGTTCATATTTTTAAATAGAATAAACGTAATGTTGATGGTACCATATTTAACGATTTAATTATCTGCACCCAGCTAACATAAAAATACCAATTTTTCTTTTTTTATAATAAATAAAATTTTGTTTAATATAGGATAAGATTATCACAAATAGTGGCAATTATGTTTGCATGAATAACACATTAGAAAAATTTATTTTCTATGATAAAATGCAGCGTTTTCAATATACAGTAATTCCTTAAGTTTTAATGAGATATATTTAATTCATAAAAGCAATTGATTCTATTGACCAGTGTTTTATATTTACAACTATGTTGCAATACTTTTTTTTATACTTAATACTTGATACCAATATAGGAACACTGACAAATTTTTTAAAAGCCTGGAGCAATTCAGGCTTCAGAAAGCGAGATTTGTACTCAAATGATGTACGAAACAAACCTGATCAACTTTTATGCTTGTTTATACTAAAAATGCACCGAATATCCAGTTCCTGCCAGATATTCTGCTTATTCGGCACTGAAACCGAATATATTTAATTCAGCTGAGCACTTTAATATCTGGTTGCTGGATAGTGACTCATTTTGTAAATTATATTTTTAAGATTATCAGAAAAAGTTAGTGTAAAATTAATTTGCTCCTTCTTTATCAACGTTCTCCTATTAAAAGTACTAACAAAAAGAAATATAAATTATCACAAAAATGAAATGATGTACGAAACAAACCTGATCAACTTTTATGCTTGTTTATACTAAAAATGCACCGAATATCCAGTTCCTGCCAGATATTCTGCTTATTCGGCACTGATAGTCCAAGAGCTGTTAAACATTTTAGGGAAGGTATTTGAGGCACCCTGAAAATTTGTGCAACACTTCTTTTGTAATGCCTGAATAGAAAATCGAATGTCTGGCTGAAGGATCGTGGCCCAAAACCTGTGCCAGACAAAAAATGGCACTTGACACGTGTCTGGCACAGTTTTTGTGCCGACTAAAGTGTCTGTCATTTTCAAAATATTTTTTTCTAAGCATAAATATTATTGTGCCTCAATCTCAGCATGCCTCAAATACCTTTTTTGGGTAGTCAAAAAATGGCACTTGACACGTGTCTGACACAGGTTTTGGGCCGACTAAAGTATCTGTCATTTTCAAAATATTTTTTTCTAAGTATAAATATTATTCTGTTTCAATCTCAGCGTGCCTCAAATACTTTTTTTGGGTTGTGTCAAAAAATGGCACTTGACACGTGTCTGGCACAGGTTTTGGGCCACGATCCTTCAGCCAGACATTCGATTTTGTATTCAGGCATTACAAAAGAAGTGCTGCACAAATTTTCAGGGTGCCTCAAATACCTACTCAAAAATGTTCAACAGCTCTCCTACTATGAAACCGAATATATTTGGTTCAGCTGAGCACTTTAATATCTGGTTGCTGGATAGTGACTCATTTTGTAAATTATATTTTTAAGATTATCAGAAAAAGTTAGTGTAAAATTAATTTGCTCCTTCTTTATCAACCAGCGGTAGAATTGATTAAAAAAAGTCACTGGTCCCAAGGACCAGTAAACATCAGAGTTTACTGGTCCACAGACATCGTCACTGGCCCGCTACATAAAATTATATAAGTACCTTTAACCCTTTGAGTGACCCCCCCCCTCTCCTCCCCCGAGAATATAAACCAAACATCCTTTCAGTTACCTAAAAATTTTCGGCATAATAAAATGTAAAATTATAATTTGCTAAAAATTAAATAGTACATAAACAAAAACTGAAATTATTATGCATTTTATTTCCATTTATTTATTTTAACTGACTAAGTTTTTATGCAAATTTTATGCTTATTGTAATGTTTGTTTGCAGTTTTCTCAGGGATGGGAAAATTTACGTTTACCTGTCAGAGAGGGAAAAAAGTTACTGTTAGTTACTGGTCCTTCGGACCACTAAATTTTTTAAATTAGTGGTCCGATTGAATTTTTGGTGGTCTCGGACCAGCGGACCACCAAGGATTTCGAACGCTGTCAGCGTTCTCCTATTAAAAGCACTAACAAAAAGAAATATAAATTATCACAAAAATGAAATGATATGGCTATAAATAAATAAAAATATATTATTTAAACTATGAAAAGTAATTGCTTATAATTAAATTTTATTAAAGACAACTTTAATATAATAGCATTAGGCACTCGGTATTTTCAGGTTATAATTTTTTATGTTTTCTATCACAAATATACCCTGCTCCTGAGAATAAGCGGTGACTCCTCTGGTGATCTGTTTTCAACATTTGTAATAGACTAGGAGGCGGTAGCACAGACAATCACCTCATCGAGTTCACGGCTGAAATTCTAGAATTAGTTAAAACTCGATTTGTAGATTAAAATGCAATCGGTCTGCCAAGTCATATCTTCGTGGAAAACACCTGAAAACCCGATTCTAGCGGTTGACTTGTAGTTTTACTCAGAGGCGTCACGATGGGGGATTATGGGAGGGGGGAGAATACCCCTCCGATATATGTGAACTTGGGAAATTTGAGCTTACAGTTGGGAACTTTTAGATTTTTGAAAGACTTTTTGTAAATAATAGTAAAAAAATATGAAATTTTTATTGTTTTTCTGAGTTCGGTAATGGTAAACAAGTTAAATTATCAAAAGAAGTACAAAAAAGCAGAAAGGCTCAATTTGTCGTTGTTTCTCTCTGTGCTACGAAAATATCATACATCTACCAGACCTAAATTTCCCTACTGTTGTCCATCAACAGTGTCTCTAATCTATTCCCTTTATTTCTTCCAAATCTCTGTTCCGTTCTCAAAATAACAGGATAGTATTTTCACATGAAGTGCGATTATGACTCGTACGTAATAGAAGACAAAAAAATTGCAAACCTTCTTAAACTAATGCTGGTTTTCTCTAAATATATGCAATTTTTCTAGGTTTAAATCTTACATTTACTGTATTGTTTGAAATTGCTTCCTTAACTATTCATTTAGCAACTGGGTATCTTATTATTTTCATGCTCAATGATTCCAAGATAAGAAAATAGAAATTCACCTAGTTTTGATTCTAATTATTTAAATGAAAGTGGTGTACTTAAACTTTCATTAAACAAACCAATAATTATAATTTTTATGTTTTTAGTTTCAGCATTTTTCCTTGGAAAGGATTTTTTGCATATAAGTATCATTATCACAAGTAAACACACATTGCACATATAATTTCAGTTGGGAAATAAAGCAATTTGTTTCCAGTTGGGAAATTTTTTAATACCCCCCCCCCCCCCATCCCGAAAAAATATTTGTAGCTACATCTCTTGGTTTACCATTGTGTTTTCCTGTATCAAAAGCAAAGGTATGAAAACATGGAGGACTGGGAGCAGGAAAACACAATGGTAAACGTACAAGTCAACCGCTAAAATCATGTTTCAGGTTTTCCAGGTGTTTTTCACCAAGATAGGACTTAGCAGACCAATTGCATTTTAAGATGTGAATTGAGTTTTAACTAATTCTAGAATTTCAGCCGTGAACTTCATGAGGTGATAGTCTGTGCTGTCGCTTCCTGGTCTATGAGGAAAAATGATTTTACTGAATTTTTTTTTACTATTTAAGACTGAAATATAACTTAAAATAATACTGATACTGATTATGAAAAGAATTGTCCCACTTTCTTGCCCTGTTTGCTCTGCAAAACAAAATACTTGCAATGCAGAGCTTTTCTATTTAAACTCAGTTAGAAAACATTTGTCATAGGAAAATTAATATGAATGTAGGAACAGAAAAAGCTATTTCAAGACGTTTAGTAATTAGTAAATAAACTAGAATTATCAATAAGAAAAACAAAGAAATTAGTATTTGGAAATTTTTCCAGAGATAAACATTCGCCTTGAATGCAATATTTCAAATGAAAATCAAATTTCAAATTATTTTTGCTTAAAAGGCGCAATAGTGAGAAGTTCCAGGCTGGGTATCGTTCCATGTGGTTTAGCGGTAGAACGTCAGTGCGCTATACTGATGACCCGGGTTCGATTCCCGGCATGGAACCTTTTTCACTAAGTTGGTCTTTGCACCTTTTAAGCAAAAATAATTTGAAATTTGATTTTCATTTGAAATATTGCATTCAAGGCGAATGTTTATCTCTGGAAAAATTTCCAAATATTAATATAGATTCATTCGATGCTGGATTTAATTAAGTGTCTGTGTTTGCCCCATGTTGGTGGCTCACGGAAAATATTCCATCTTGTGCTGCGTTTGTAGCCTGCCAACTTGTAATAGTGAGAAGTTCCAGGCTGGGTATCGTTCCATGTGGTTTAGCGGTAGAACGTCAGTGCGCTATACTGATGACCCTGGTTCGATTCCCAGCATGGAACCTTTTTCACTAAGTTGGTCTTTGCGCCTTTTAAGCAAAAATAATTTGAAATTTGATTTTCATTTGAAATAAAGAAATTAGTGTTTATTTTTTTTATCTACAATTACCCTAAATAAAAGAAAAAACTACTATGCATAATAGAACAGACTAAAGAAAAAAACATCATTAAATTTCAATATTTAATTATTATAAAGCATTGGATTTTAAGTAACTTTAACTTAATAAATGAATATAAATCTATTACTAACATTTGAATGACATAAAATTATAATAATTTAAAGTTCTTCTCCATAAAACAAGTATAAAATAGAAATATTACTATTGAAACTAAAAACGAGAAAGTATTCAGTCGGATACCGAATATTCGGTAAAATTTTGACCTAGATATTTAGTATCCAGCAAAAATCCCCATCTGTTGCATCCCTAGTTTATACATAAACAATGGACTACTTGATTATCCCGTGAACCAATTTCGTCAAATTATATAAATCGCCAAAGTTCTCACCAAATTATATAAATTGACATAATTGTTATTTTAAATAATGAAAGAACAAATAAATTAGTAAAAAATTAATAAAAATACAAATAAAAGTCAAATTGAAAAATCACTTGATGATGTAACAAACATGTGCAACGTGTTTAATGTCAAGTGAATGTGACATTTATGATCAGCCATTATTGGCATTTAATCTTATAGTTTGGCGATAGCTTTTTGGTCAATGGGATAATCAAGTAGTACCAAACAATGCATATAAAGAATTTTTATTGCAAATCATGCCAATGTATTCACTGTTTCATATATGCCATACATCATAAACCATATAAATGCCTACTTTTATGTTATGTTTATATAAATTGTATATAAATAATAATATATAAATAAAACATTTTCAGATATATAAATACATATGTAATAATACACATGTAAGGGAGAGGGGGGGGGGCACATGTGAACAGTACATATTTCACTCAGTTAATTTGAAATAAAAAAAATTCAAAAAATTACCAATTGATGGTAGTACTGGTACCATCTTTTGGCTGAATTTTCAGAATAGGCCATTTTGATTTTTGGAAGTTGTAATTTGTTTGTTTTAGAAGGTGTGAAGTAAAAAAGTCTTCTAAGTTATTGAAGTAAAAATTCATTCAAGACATTTTTTAAAGAAGAATATCAGCATTGCATTCTATAGTGGCATTAACTAGGTAAGTATACAAAAAGTTTTGGTTCCTTATTTCAATTAAAAATATGTTTTTTTTTTTTATAAGTTAGGCTGAAGTTGGTAAATGGGGCACTTGTGAACAGAACATATGGGGGCAGATGTGAACAGTTCACAAATATATTTTTTAAGTCTAAAATTTAATTACCCATGTCAAATATTGAGCTATATATTCAATGTTTTTAGGATTTCTTCACAGTTTTAATTTACTGGAAGTTAGATAACAATGAAAAGTGACTTAAAAGGAGTAGGCATATTAGTGTACAATTTTACAAATAATTTCTTGTATCTATGTTGAAACATTTATTGATTTATTCACACAGCTAGAATGAGGGCATCTAGTAATTAGTTTTTATCACAGTTTTTATTCACAAAAATTATTTTTGTCTTATTTATGCATGTGTTCACATGTGCCCCAGCTATGTTCACAACTACCCCTCCACCGGGGCACATGTGAACAAATTTAGACAATTTTTAGAATAATGATATAAGTTAGAAATTCTTGATAAATGCATACAAAAGTTTCACCTAAAGAACAAACAAATTTTAAATATTCATATAAATCAATTTTTGTTTCAATAGCTCATAACAATTTTGAGAAATAGTCAAAAATGTAAAAATTGTTCACATGTGCCCCCCCCCCCCCCTATATAAATACCTATATAAACAAGCATAAGAGTTAATTAGGTTTATTTTCACAGCTAATTACATAACTTGGCAACAAATCTTACTTTCTGAAGCCAAGCTTTTAATAAACCACCAAGGTCCCTATAGAGGAAAAGTACAAAAAAAAAAGCATGAGACAAATATCAACAAAATATATTTTCACAATGTTTTTTTGTTGTTGTTGTTGTTGCTGTTTTGTTATCTAAGACAGTGAAAATATTTTTTTAATGTTTAAATTTTATCCAGCATTGAAAATTAACATTACAATTATCTGTTATTATAAGAAAACTGTTTTTTGGGAAAATTGTATATGTTGGAGTAATTTAAATGCTATATTTAGATTTAAGAACGCCAAATCCATATAGAGTAGACTCACTCAAATCTGCAACCCTAAAAAACACAAACACGTGAAAGAGCCACACATTGTTGCATATAAACAATAAAACTTATAATTAAGATGTAGGTAGAAAATTCAAGATTTGATTTTTATGTCATTCCAATTAATATGACTGAACTTTCTCATGAAGAGAGTATAAATTTAAATAAAAAAAAAATCAAGATAACACTGATATCAGTGGCAACAAGTCTGGCTAAACATGAAATAAAACTTCATGATTTTAAGATTTTGATGTTTCATTGAATAATTAAAGAAAAACTTATCTCATCATTATTGTGCATATTTAGTTTATTGTGCATTATTGCTTACTTGAGCTTTAGTTTTAATATTTTAATCATTTTTCTAATTTTCCTTATTTTACTTTATTATTTTAATATCTTATTTTATTGTAAGCATTCATTGTAATCTCAAGTGCATTATTCATGGCTGTTTGTAACACTTGATAAAATCCCCTGAAAAAAAAAGAAAAGAAAAAAAGAGGCTGAACTTTCACGACGTCATGCAACCGCGACCTTTTGACGAAATTCCCGTTTCTTCCACGACCTTTTGACGAAATTTCCGTTTTTTCCACAATCTTTAGATAATATTACCGTTTTTAGGCAATTTTTAGACGAAATTCGCGTTTTTTCGGCGATCTTTTGACAAAATTCGCGTTTTTTCGGCGATCTTTTGACAAAATTCGCGTTTTTTCGGCGATCTTGACAAAATTCGCGTTTTTTCGGCGATCTTTTGACAAAATTCGCGTTTTTCGGCGATCTTTTGACAAAATTCGCGTTTTTTCGGCGATCTTTTGACAAAATTCACGTTTTTTTCGGCGATCTTTTGACAAAATTCACGTTTTTCGGCGATCTTTTCACGAAACTCCTGTTTTTTCGGCGATCTTTTGACAAAATTCACGTTTTTCGGCGATCTTTAGACAAAATTCGCGTTTTTCTGCAATCTTTTTATAAAATTCGCTTTTATTCTGCGATCTTTTTTACAAAATTTGCATTATTTCGGCGATCTTTTTCACAAAATTCGCGTTTTTCAGCGATCTTTTTTACAAAATTTGCGTTTTTTCGGCGATCTTTTGACAAAATTCGTTTTTCCCGCGATCTTTTGACAAAATTCCCGTTTTTCCACGATTTTTTTTTTTTTTTACAAAATTCGCGTTTTTCCCGCGATTTTTTTTTTTTACAAAATTCGCGTTTTTCCGCGATCTTTTTACAAAATTAGCATTTTTCAGCGATCTTTTGGCAGAAATCGCGATCGTTTGTCAAACTTTGCGTTTTTTCTGCGATCCTTTGACAAAATTTGCGTTTTTCCCGCGATTTGACGGATTTCCCGGGTTTTTTTTCTACGATCTTTTGACGAAATGCGTATTTCTTCTGCGATCTTTTGACGCAAATCAGTTTTTTTCCGTGATTTTTTGACGAAATTCCAGTTTCTTTCGCGATCTTTTCACAAAATTCCCGTTGTTTCTGCGATCTTTTTTGAGAATAGGCGTTTATTCCGAAATCTTTTGACGAAATTCGCTTTTTTTTGCGGTCCCTTGACAGAATTCGTGATTGTTTGACGAAATTTGCGTTTTTTCCACGATCCGTCATTATCAGAATTCGCGTTTTTTACGCGATTCTTTAACATAGAATTCACTTTTTTTGCCGATCTTTTGACGAAATTAGTGTTTTTTAAGCGATCTTTTGGCAAAATTCGTGTTTTTTCGCGATGTTTCAACGAAATCCGTGTTTTTCTGCGATCCTTTGACGAAAGTTACCCTTTTCCGCAACCCTTTGAAAAAATTGCGTTTTTTCCGCGATAGTTTTCGAAATTGCCTATTTTTTCTGCGAACGACTGACGAAATTGTTTTTTCGGCGATCACTTGTCGAAATTTGTGATATTTTGTGCCCGAATTTTCGGACTGATGACCGATTTTTTTTTTTTAAATTTCGAAACAAATCATCAATGCGAGAAACGGCAAAAAATCGGAAAAAACGGAAGACGACAAAAAGCGGAAAATCGCGGAAGAATCTCATGCCTGTGTAACTCCGGAATTTCCGGGGCACGTTTTATCAAATCCCCGGAATTCCGGGGATTCCCCGGAACACAAACAGGCATGATTATTACACTCAAATTACTGTTTAAAAAATGTAAACAAAACAGCAACTAGAAACCACAAAAATCTAAATTTGCACAACTAATGTTGACTCTAAGCCACTTTAGCAGGGTGCAGCGCCCGGCGGCCCTTCTTATTTCTTTTTTGCATTTGGCGGCTCTTTTAAACCCTTCTGATGCACCTGGCTGCCCTTTTTAACACTTCCTATGTACCCTGTGGCAATTCAATTGATCCCGGGAATATATCGCAAATTCTAGGGACTCTAAACAAACCAGTTCAAAATATTTTTTTGTGAACAAGGTACAAGTGTGCCTTTTTTTAGAATAGTGTTCTCTTTTTGAAAAAAATGTACCCCTTTTTTTAAATGTTGTTCCCTTTTTGAAAAATTCCTGCCTGCCGGCCGTTTTTTCTAGAGTCAACACTAACAACCTCTGGCCCCAAACTAGCAGATTTCAGGGAGTCTACTTTAGTTCACATATTTGATTTGCAGGAAGGCAAAATTGGAACAGATTTTGCAGACGCAACAAGATTAGTGCTATTTTAGCAAGAAAACAGCATATCAGTTTTATTCTATTAGGAAATTACAATTTTATGACACACCCATTTCATTTTATTTATAAATTATTTTTATATCATTTTATTCTATTTATTTACGCAAACATTTAATTTTATTATAAAACACAAGGTTGTCATATGAGGAAAATATCGCCTAGTTATCACACCAGGCAAAAAATTTTGCCATTTTGATACTAAAAAGAACTGGTGCATCTGCAACATCTGTACTGAAATTTTTTTATTTTTTTGCTGACAACTGTCATTTTAAATTATCTTTAATTTAATGCATTACAGAAAATTAATAGATTTTATTTTGCATGGACCACACGTAAATGCCTTGTCAAGAGCCATTTTAAGCTAAAACCTCTGTTGCATTCTTCACAAGAATGAGGTTTTTCACCAGTGTGTGTCAAGTAATGTGCGTTTAATGTGTGCTTAAAAGTAAACGCTTTATTACATATCTCACAAATAAAAGATTTTTCAGTGCTATGCGTACGTAGATGTTCCGTTAAGATCGATTTACTCATAAACGTTTTTTTGCACACATTACAAATAACAGGTTTTCGTTCTTTTGTTTCATGAGTTTCTTTCACATGACGATTTAATATATAAATCTGACAAAAACCTTTACTACAAATTTTACAGACAAAAGGCTTTTTATTTGAATGAGTATACTGATGTGCTATCAAAGACGACTTATTAGTAAATCCTCTATTGCATTGTCCACAAACAAAAGGTTTCTCGTTCGAATGGCGGCGAGAATGTCTTTTCAAAAGTTCAGCTGTAAAAAAACCTTTGTTACACAACTCACATATATAAGTTTTTTCGCTAGAGTGACGCTGAGAATGGCACATTAAGTCGCTTAAACGAAAAAACCCTTTCTTACAAACCTCGCAAAAGTGAGATCTTTCATCGGTATGAAAACGGAGATGCTCAGTTAAATTTGACTTGCGGCGAAACATTTTGCCACAAATGTCACATACAAAAGGTTTTTCTGTTAAATGACACTTAGCATGCGATTTCAAAGTTTTTCTTAAAGTAAATCCTTTATTGCATACTTCACAGACATAAGGCTTTTCACCAGAATGGTACTGTAAATGCTCATTCAAACTAGCTCCGGTAAAAAATCCTCTACTGCAAATTTCACAAATATGAGATTTCTCATTAGTATGAGTACGGAGATGACGGGTTAAACTACTTTTACCAGCGAACTTTCTGCCACAAAACTCACAAACGAAACTCTTCTCACTTATGTGAGTCAGGGCATGTGCCTTTAAGTTACATTTGTATGAAAATCCTTTTCCACACACATCACAAATGAAAGATTTTTCTGTCGTATGCTTTTCCACATGCTCTTGAAATTGATATCTTTGACAGAAACCCTTACTGCATACAGGACAATTAAAAGGTTGCACATTTGTATGAGTATAAGAATGTCTCTTCAAATGTTGTCTTTGCTTAAAAGCCTTATTACAAATCTCACAAACATAAGGTCTTTCATCTGTGTGAGTAATGCAATGAAGTCTCAAATCACGTTTATCTGAGAATCCCTTTTGGCATATTTCACAAGTAAATGGTTTCTCTGATGTGTGGGAATACATATGTACTGTTAAAGCAGATTTCTGAATATAACTTTTATCGCATATTTCGCATTTATAGGGTCTTATACCTGAATGAACGTAAGAATGTCTTGTCAGCTGACATTTTACTCTAAATGCCTTGTTGCATGTCTCACAGATATAAGGTTTTTCATTTGTATGTATTCGAATATGTTCCTTTAAACTTTGTGGTTGAGCAAATGCTTTATTACATACTTCGCAAATAAACGGTTTTTCGCCAGTGTGGCTGCGAACATGTCCATTGAATGTTCTCTTATGACGAAACTCTTTATTGCATGTATTACATGTGAAAAGCTTTCCTTTCAAATGAGACTGAAGACTTTCATTTAAGTTATCACCAAAACTTTCATCTAAGTTATCTTTTAGGGAAAATTTACTATTGCAAACTTCAGAAGCTTCGTTTGAGCTATCTTTTATGGAAAATTCAATATTGCAAGATTCAGCCAATTTATCTGAGCTGTATATCTCAGAAAATTCCCTACTGCAAACTTCAGAATGTTCATTTGAGCTGACTTTTATGAGAGATTCACTATCATAAATTTTAGAATGTTCATCTGAACTGTTTTTTACAGGAGATTCATTATTACGAATTTCAGATGTTTTCTCATGAATGCGTTGATGACGAAGCAAATAACATCTCATAGAGAACCTTTTATCGCAAAGCTCACACTTAAAGAACTTATTATTATTATGCATGTGTTTATGTGATGTCAAAGCACATTTTTTAGGGAAATGCTTTAAGCAAATGTCACAAACAAAGCTTTTTTCTGCTGCAGAAGTACAAAGGTGCTCAGATAACATGAGTTGTTCAGAGAATTGTTTTCCACATTTTTTACAGGTGAAGGGGTTTTCATTAAACAGAGTAGAAGGAGACATGTTTAATGATTTTCAAATTCTTTCAAAAATATAATAGTAGTATTTGTAACATCCTAATGCAAATACTTAATTAGAAAACTTAATACATATAGAAATGTTTTACTAAGAAATAAAACTTTAGTTTCTTCAAAACAGCATGTGTGTTTTCTGTGAATTTTTTATGCAAGATATTTGCTAATTCATCATCATGTTTTTTTGTAATAATATTAAGATTTAAAACCACAATTTAATAACTTGACTTTTAAATATAAAAAAGGAACTACATAATTTTTCTCAGATATTGAATCTATTATCTATGAAAAATATAATAATAATTATAAAAATAAACAGAGGTATTATATTTTAAATGTTTTCAAACTGGATAATGTAGAATGAAAGAAGGTTACTTTTAAAGTAAAGGGACCCCTCGTGAGAAGTTATGTAACTGTTAAAAAATTGAAACTCTTAATTTTAAGTTTAACAGATCAAATAGTTTTCTTTTTTGAGTGAAAAAAAGTTATACTGAAATTCTTGAAAACTAGATTTTTATCAGTATACACAAGAGAAAAAGCTTGAAATTACTTGTTGTAGTAAACTTGACTCAATACCCTCCATTTCAGTTTTCCTGCAGAATATTTTCAGAAAACTAAGCCAAAATTCTATAAAAGGAGAGAAGAAAAAGAAAATGTAAATATAAATATTTTTTTCATGTTACAATAAATTTTAAAGAAATTTTATAATCAAGTTAGAAGAAACGTAAACTTATGTTTTCTGAAAATTAAGAAGTAAAATGCCTAAAGATATATATAGTAAAATCCCGATTGTAAGTCCCCTCCCACATTTAAACAATTTTTATTTTATTTTCCACTCCCAAATTTATTTAAAAATCTAAGGGAGAGAATTTTGAAAATTTTCACTTTTTTGGTGGATTTCATGTTTTTACATAAGGGTCATTTCACGTGAAATCAACCAATTTAAAGAAAAAGTGTTGCACCATAGTCACAGATTTTTTTAAAATTTTTATCATAGGCAGGCACAGTAATGAAACCCTCAAATCTGAAATTTAAAAATAATTTTCAGAATATTGACTGAGATATAGCCATTTGAAAATTGATCATTTTTACCAAATGGCGGCCATCTTGGATGCTATCCCTATGTCTATAAATGTCCATAACTTGACAACTAATGACTCAAATTTTATATTTCTGGTACCAATTTAAAGCTATTTGTATAAAAAATGCATATATGATATTAAAACAATAGTAATTTTTTATTTTAATACTGTTTATTACATTCAAACTGAAAATATCACCCTCAAAAAATGACTTACTGTAATGGGCCATAAAAAAATGACCCATCATAATTTTTTTTCAAACTTGCTAAAAACATTGCTCCATATGTGTACTTTAAATAGAAAAAAAATTGGAGAGGTAAAATTTTTCATTTAAAAAAAAAAATAGCTTTTTACACATTGGATGTCACTTACTAAGCAGTGACTATCTTAAAACATGTAAATATCCCTGATTTAAGAAATAATGGCCAAAACTAAACATTTTTTTATCCCTGAATTAATGTAAAACTATAATGAAATATAATCTCATAAGTTTTTTGTAGGACCACCCTCCAATTGCTACCCCCCCCCCCCCCCCAAAAAAAAAAAAAGAAGTCATTGCTAAAAATGTATAATTAACACTGAAGAAAATAAATAAAGAATATAATGTATAATTGTGAAAAACCTTTAAATGCAATATATACAGGGTTCGTAAATATCGTGATATTTTCGAAAATATCAAAAATATCCGATATTTTGATATATATCCGATATTTTCGATATATATCCGATATTTTCAAAATTGTCAGTTTACTGCTGATTATAAATATTTTTAGACTTAATATAAATTATAATCTAAATCATATTACATTTAGCATGAAAACATAATAAAACAATATTCTAAATGTCTTTTTTTATTTTTCCTTACAATTTATGATCAAATAATTGTAAACACAAACAATTATCTGTAAAAGTTGCTTTTTCACTCATCAAAACACAGAATTCAGGATTCAGTTAAAATAAGTTAAAAAAATAAACAACAAATTCTGAAATACAAAATAAAGATTATTTTTTATTTTTTCTATTCAAGAATTTGAACATGAATGTAAGTTTGTCTGCTTTTTCACTCCCTAACGTACTGTGCAATTTAGACTGAAGTAAACCAAAACTAGAAAAGATTCTAATGTATCTATTGAAGGAGAAGCTGTAAACAACTGATAAGTTAAATCATCTTTTATGGGCGGTTCTAATTTAATATTATCCTACCAAATTTTTGGTTCAACATTTAAATATTCAGTTTCAAACATAAAGCTTATAAAATTGAGATTTTTTTTACTAATATCCAATCACCAATTAACCCCTTTATCCCCTTCTAGCAGGTGCAGTCTACAAAAAGAATCGAGACAGGCTAGGGAGGTATTGTTCAAAGACAGATATATTTCTTATGATGGTAATGCTACAAGTGCAGTCCAAAAACAGTTTTTGGAGTGTAGGGAATATTTTGTGAGCTATTCTTTTTAGTTTTTATTTGCAGATGGGCTAATTTTTAATAAGAGTGGGAGAATTCATTTACACTTCTTTTGACTAAAAATATTTTGAAAATAAATATCAGATATATGAAGATATCAAGAAATACGACATTTAAAAAATAAATATCAAATGTATGAAAATGAAAATATCGAAAATATCAAAAACCTTGATATTTTGAAAATAAATATCGGATATATATCATGATATATATCAAGATATATATCCATTGATATATATCAACGAACCCTGAATATATATAAATGAGATTTTACTGCATGTGTATATGTGGAATCTATTCAAAACGTTTTCCATGCAAGAAATTCAATTTTTATACCTAAATTTCTATTTCTTACTTTAAAAATTGCTCACTTAAAAAGTTTTACATTTGTATGTGACTTTATAGAAAAATTCTGCTGTATGCATGTATTTACATCATTCAAGTTGCATTAAATATTCAGATATAAATATGTCTGTTTATGTATTTTCTATTTCAATAAATTTACATACTAAGAATGACAGAATTCATGAAATGAATGCTAATCTTGCATAATCTATTTTCCTTATTATTTGAATTCAAAACATGATGTAATAATGCATCATCTTCTATCCTGATGTAATATTGCATCATGTTATATGTTTATGCAGTTTTATCATAATGTATCCAACAAATCTTTTGTTGAAAATTTTTGAAACCTTTTGTGGGTAAGCTTATTACAGGGATGAAAGTGCACTAAAGTCATTTTGTAGCAGCTTTGGAGCAGCAAAAATCGGATTTTATAGCAGTAAAATCTATTTTTGTAGCAGCAAAAATCAGATTTTGTAGCAGTAAAATCTATTTTTGTAGCAGCAAAAATCGGATTTTGTAGCAGTAAAATCCATTTTTGTAGCAGTAAAAATTGATTTTGTACCAATAAAAGCTGTTTTTGGAACAGATTGAAATTCTAATACTATTAAATAAGAAATTTGCGTATTTTTCGCATATTTCTCGCGATCTTTTGATTAAATTCGCATATTTCTCGCGATCTTTTGACAAAATTCGCGTACTTTTCGCGATCTTTTTACAAATTCCCATATTTTTCGCGATCTTTTGTTGAAATCGGTGTGCTTTTCGCTATCTTTTGACGAAAATAGCGTATTTTTCGAAATCTTTTGACAAAATTTGCGGTTTTTTGCGACTATTTGATGAAATTAGCGGGTTTTTTCGCGATCTTCTAACAAAATTCGCACTTTTTCACAATCTTTTGACCCGTTTTGTTCATTTTTTGAAATGGTGATCTTTTGACAAATTTCACGGGGTTTTTTTTGCTATCCTTTGACAAAATTCGCATGCTTTTCGCGATCTTTTCATGAAATTCACGTATATTTCTCGCGATCTTTTGATGAAATTTGCGTATTTCTCGCAATCTCCCGACGAAATTTGCGTATTTCTCGCAATCTCCCGACGAAATTTGCGTATTTCTCGCAATCTCCCGACGAAATTTGTGTATTTCTCGCAATCTTCCGACGAAATTTACGTATTTCTCGCGATCTTCCGACGAAAATTGCGTGTTTTACGCGATCTTTCGATGAAATTTGCGTATTTTTCGCGATCTTTTGACGAAATTCTCGTAATTTTTGCGATCTTTTGAAGAAATTCGCTTATTTTTCGCGATCTTTTGACAAAATTTGCGTCTTTTACGCAATCCTTTGTTGAAATCAGTGTGCTTTTCGCTATCTTTTGGCAAAATTAGCGTGTTTTTTGAAATCTTTTGACAAAATTCACGTATTTTTCGTGATCCCTTGTTGAAATCAGCGTGTTTTTCGTTATCTTTTGAAGAAATTAGCGTGTGTTTTTTTGCAATCTTTTACGGAATTAGCGCATTTTCACAATCTTTTGACTCCGTTTTGTTCGTTTTTTGAAGCAATCGCTGATCTTTTGACAAAATTCACGTTTTTTTTTCGCTATCCTTTGACAAAATTCGCATGTTTTTCGCGATTTTTTGACGAAATTCACGTGTATTTCACGCGATCTTTTGATGAAATTTGCGTATTTCTCGCGATCTTCCAACGAAATTTGCGTATTTCCCACGATCTTCCAACGAAATTTGCGTATTTCTCGCGATCTTTCAATGAAATTTGCGTATTTTTCGCGATCTTTTGACAAAATTCGCGTATTTTTCCTGATCCCTTGTTAAAATCAGCGTGTTTTTCGTTATCTTTTGACGAAATTAGCGTGTTTTTGCGAAATCTTTTGAGGAAATTTGCGACCTTTTAAAGAAATTCGCGTTTTTAACAATCTTTCGACCCCGTTTTGTTCGTTTTTTGAAAAATTAGCAATCCTTTGACAAAATTCGCGTTTTCGTGATCTTTTACGAAATTCGCTTGTTTTTCGCGATCTTTTGACGAAATTCGCGGCGATCTTTTCATGAAATTTGTGGATTTTTTCGCGATCTTTTAACGAGTTTTTTCACAAACTTTTGACCGTGTTTTGTTCGTTTCTTGGCGAAGTTAGCTATCTTTTGACAAAATTCATGTTTATTCCCCGATCCTTTTTTTTTTTACGAAATTCGCGATCTTTTGACGAAATTTGTGGTTATTTTCGACCTTTTGATGAAATTTGAGTTTTGTTTCGCCAACTTTTAACAAAATTATCGTCTTTTTCACAATCTTTTGACCGTGTTTTGTTCGTTTTTTGACAAACTTAGCGATCCTTTGGCAAAATTCACGTTTTTCTCGCGATCCTTTGACGAAATTCGCGTGTTTTTGGCGATCTATTGAAAAAATTTACGTGTTTTTTGCGATCTTTCGACAAAATTTGCATGTTTTTCGCGATTTTTCGACAAAATTTGAGTTTTACTCACGATCTTTTAACGAAATCACGTTTCTTCGCGATCTTTTGACCGCTTTTGTTCGTTTTAACGAAATTAGCGATCCTTTGAAATTACTTTTTATTCTTTGAATTAATTGTATTCACGTTTTTTTTTTCCGCGACTATTTGACAAACATCGCGCGTTTTTAAAAATATTTTGACCGCGGTTTTTTGCTTTTTTGACAAAATTGGCGGCGTAGAATTTTTTTTTGTTGTTGTTTCTTGGATTGACGAAATCGTGCTAAATTTCATTTTGGTACCAAGTACGTTTTGGCGCAGGTTTGGCGCAAAATCGAAAAAAATAGCTGTTTTGTAGCAGCTTGGCGCAGGAAAGCTATTTTGGCGCAGTCTGGCGCAATTGGCGCAGGTCTTGCATCCCTGGCTTATTATAAACTGCATTATATATAAAATTTTAAATAAAAAAAATATTTGACATAATTTATGAATTATTGCATCATGTTGTATGCTGATGCAATTTTGGGAAAAGATTGCTGCTGTATCGTCATCTGTTTTCTAATTGGTTGTAATTAAAGTATGATGAAATATTACATCATAATGTACAAAAAAAAATTGACTATCCCTTTTAAACATCATTTCTGTTGATGTTTTCAATGTAGTATGCACTGGAATAGAATAGTTATTTTGTGCTTAAGATTCTACAGTGGACATGGAGTGTTTTGTATGCAAGAAACTTGGTGTTTCATTGAGTACTGATCTGATTCCTGTTCTTCAATTGTCTTCACGTGATTTGCAGTTATTAAAAAAAAGATTGCATTATGTAATCCCAGATGAAAAATGCTTTGTCCATGGAAATAGTATATGCAAGGTTCACAAGGATAAATATCTAAAATGGTATATTTTAAGAAAGAGACAGTGTTGTGATCCATTTAATAAACATCCAAATAGCATCAGAGCAAAATCACTAAAAACAATATCATTAGATATGTCTAAAACAAATCCAGATATCCTCATTCCAGGAAAAAAATTGTGTGTTTCCTGTTATTCATCAGTAAATATGAAAAAAATGCTTATTGTTGACAGGATAACCACCTCAGGAACAGAAAGCCCCTCTGATTCAGATTTTAATGAACCCACAGTAGTAATAGAACAATTAAACAAAAGTTGTGAATTGTTAGAGCTATCGCCAATAAAGGTAAGTAGGCGTACCTCAAAGAGAAAACTTAATTACATGCAAAAGAAAGTTTCAAAAATAACTAAGTGTGTTGCAACTAAAGCAGCTACAGTATTAGGTGTTGAAACCATAAATAAGCCTCAAAATAGTAAAGACACAACTTGTCCTGACTGCACATCTATGATGGATAAATTATTGGAGCAGTTTGCAAACGCATGTTTTAAAGAAAAGGTTCAAATTCTAACACTAGTTCTAGATTCATGGACAATACAGCAAACAATGACTTATTTTAATACTACACAGTATCTTGTAAAAAAGGCAAGGAAGTTTAAAACAACAGAAGGGATGTTATCGATGCCTAGTGGAAGAAAAAGTGTTAAACTGAGTCCAGACGTTATAGAAAAAGTTATTAATTTTTATTATGATGATAATAACAGCCACGTGTCCTGGAAAAAAAGATTTCATATCTGTTCCAACTAAAAACGGCAGAATATTAAAACAAAAGAGATTGATTTTGCACAATTTAAAGGACTTATATATTGCATTTAAAGAACAACATGACTTAAAAATTGGATTGTCTAAGTTTTGCTCACTACGTCCAAGAGAATGTGTTACTGCTGGAAGCAAAGGTATTCATTCTGTCTGTGTGTGTGTATACCATCAAAATATTAAACTTATGCTTCATGCTATTCATATCAATGACTACATATCACTGCTAAAAAAACTTGTTTGTTGCATTGAATCTGAAGAATGCATGTTGCACAGGTGTGATAAATGTCCATCTCCTGAAATTTTAAAGAAAGATTTAATGGGTTTAGATGAATTGGAAATGAGTAATGATATTATTTATAAACAGTGGGTAAAGACTGATGGAGCAGAATTAAAAAAAAAAGTGATTATGCCTGTTGATGAATTTGTTGATGATTTAATTACAAAACTCCTTGCTTTATGTTCACACCACTTTTTTGCAAAATCACAAAGTTTATATTTCAAGAAAACAAAGGATGAATTGAATACAGAAACTGCTATTATTTCAGCTGATTTTTCTGAAAACTATACTTGCATTGTGCAAGATGCTATTCAAAATATCCATTGGCAAAAAGAACAGGTTACAGTTCACCCCTTTCTTGCTTATATAAGGGACAGTATCACTGATACTGTGAAATCTATTCCTATGTGTGCAATAAGCGAGCATTTAGTTCATGACACTACTACATTTTGGGCTTTTCAAAAAGTAATTGTCAATTATTTAATTTCACAAATTCCACAGATTAAATACATAAAATATTTTAGTGATGGATCATCAGCCCAATACAAAAATTATAAAAATTTTATTAATTTCTGCCATCATGAAGAAGACCATGGTGTGAAAGCTGAATGGCATTTTTTTGCCACTTGCCACGGAAAAGGAGCTTGTGATGGAATAGGCGGCACCATAAAACGCATGGCCACCAAAGCAAGTCTTCAGCGTCCATTCAAAGATGGTATCTTAAATGCATTTGATCTGTATACATTTGCAAAAGAATATGTTAAAGGAATTGAAAGTTTTTTTTTATAACAAAATCTGAAATTGAAATTGCCAATAATCAGTTAGCAGATAGGTATGCAAAGGCAGATACAATCGTAGGAACAAGGGTTAATCACAGCTTTGTGCCAATAAATAAAGGCCAAATACTGGTTTCCAGGGTATCAGGCTCCTCAACAAATTTTATTGCTACTGTGAGATTTAGTGAAACCGACAAACCACAAACATTTAAAAGTGAACAATATGTTGCATGTGTATATGGTGTTAATTGGCGGATTGGTAAGATTTTAGATTACTGCGAGGAATTCAATTATAAAATTATGCTCATGCATCCTCATGGTCCTAGTTCATCATATTCATGGCCAAAATCTTCAGATGTTTGTTGGATTCCATATGAGCATATAATGAAAGTAGTGTCTACCCCAATGACTGCTACAGGAAGAACATATACTGTTGCTCCAGAGGAGCATACAGCAATTCAACTCTTATTCTTAAACTTCAAGACAGATTAAATCCTTGGTAATTTTCAACAACATATTATCAAGTTCCTTTCAACAATATATTATAAAGTTATATCCATGTAAGTATCCTGTTCTTATTTTATGAAATATGTCTCATATAAGTTTTATCTAAGTCTTACTTTTATACATATTTGATGTTTTTGTTGTACATTTGTACAACAAAAGTCACACAAGATTTGTGTACTCATTTTGTCAAGATTTGTTCATTTAAATTGAAATTGGCAGTGAACTGAATAACTAATGTCAACTCAATCAACTCATTAATATTAATTTTTAATCTTTTATTTGAATTCAACTGATTTACAGCTAGTATTTCTGCCATATTTCAAAAATAATACGTTTTATGGCTCTTTTTCCTTCTAAATATTTTCCATTATGTATATTTTTTTGAGAATTATACATATTATCAATTTATATGAAATAAAAAATATTGAAATGAAAATTTACTGTTATTTTAATATGTATGTGTTTTTAGTATAATTAACTGGTGATTGGTATTTCTAAATTGAATTATTTATATATTGATGCTCATACATTAATTCATATGCCAGAAAAAAATATTTTTAACCATTATTTGTTAAACCAAAGATACTTACGTGTTTTAAGATAGTCACTGTTAGGTAAATGACATCCTATGTGTAAAAAGCTATTTTTCTTTAATGAAAAATTTTACCTCTCCAATTTTTTTTTCTGTTTAAAGTATACATATGGAGCAATGTTTTTAGCAAGTTTGAAAAAAATTTATGATGGGTCATTTTTTTTATGGCCCATTACAGTAAGCCAATTTTTGAGGGTGATATTTTCTGTTTAAATGTAATAAACAGTATTAAAATAAAAAATTTACCATTGTTTTAATATCATATATGCATTCTTTATATAAATAGCTTTAAATTGGTACCAGAAATATAAAATTTGAATCATTAGTTGTCAAGTTATGGACATTTATAGACATTGGGATAGCATCCAAGATGGCCGCCATTTGGTAAAAATGACCATTTTTTAAAAGGGTATATCTCAGTGAATATTGCGCAAATTAGTTTTAAATTTAAGATTTGAGGGTTTCACTACTATGTCTGTCTACAAAAAAAAATTTTAAAAAATCTGTGACTATGGTGCAACACCCATTGGTTGAATTCGTGTGGAATGACCCATAATCATAATGAAATTTCCCTCCCCTCCCCTCCTCTGCATTAAATGTACACTTCCCATCTTTGCTCTCCTTCCCCCTACTCAGCACAAAAAGTTAAAATTGTGGTAATTTGTTGCTTGCTAATAACAACCTGTAAATAATCAATTATTTAAATTACACCCCTTTCTCCAAAAGTTCTTATTTCTCTTCTGACCCCTGGACCTCACCCAGCAAAGTTTAAAATCCTTAAATTTAATTTGTAAAAAAATCCTGCCCTATTTCTTATTGTTTGTAGTAAGGTGATTGATCTAAAATCTCATCTACCATATATACCTGCGTATAAGTTGAGAAATTTTAGACAAAAAAAGAAGTTCAAAGTGAAGGGATCGACTATTACGCGAGACCTAAAAATAATAATAATAAAATATTGGAAAACACTTTGCTAGCGAATCGATGCTACCCCCATCGCGCTTATACAGTATGAAATCCAACATCCAGAGATCTCAGTGATTCCGAATTTCGGATCATTTTCAGTTTATTTGTCAAAAAACTTAATCTACCCTCTCTCCCACCCCCCTTGCAAAAAACAAAAAAAAGTGTTTGATTTCTGTCACGAATACATTTTCAATAGTAAAAAACGATAATATTAAAGCAGATATTTTAATATAATTTTCTTTTTTTTTTACGTAAAAAAAAACAAAACATATCCACATTGAACACTCCCTTTCCCCACAAATTGTTTCATCAGAAACATGTTTATTAGGGATGCACCGGATATTCGGTATTCGGCCATGTTACTGAATATTCGGTTTGGCCGAATATCAAACTATTCAGTATGCCAAAAAACAAACTATTCGGCATGCCGAATATTCGGCCAAACCATATATTTAAAAGAAACCTTTAAAATATAATTTTAAAAAACCTTATACAACTTCTACGTTTAACTGTCAACTTATAAAGATATTCAGAATAAGTAGAAACAGAATCATATTTAAATAAAAGAGAATATTTTTACATTATTTATTTGCTGTTTGTTAAGTATTATTTAAGAAAATTAACCAATCACAAGGATTTTCATAGGAATTAATTATGTACAAATGCAAGTTCCTGAACATTATCCAGTAAATAATATGTTTCTTGCTAAGATTTTAAGAACAATGTTTATAATCTCTGAAAATGATCGGCCACTCCAAACACCGATCTAGGATACATTTAAAAACTTCCTTGCTTAATAAAGGGAGTAGAACAGTTATTCTTGCTGAGTTGCTACAATATAAAATTTGAATAGATTTTATTATTTATTTACTTTTGTCTCTTCCTGACAAACAAATAATATATGATCTGCACAATTTTTCTTCCAATTTTTACACAATTTCTCTTTAAATTTAAAATGTTTGTTTTAGAATTTACGAAAATTTTATTCGTTTGTTTTAATTCACATAAGAAGCCATGAAATTAAAAATTTTATTAATTAAAAAAGTTTTGTAAGAAAGTTTTGTGTTAAATAACTCGCAGATTTTTTTCAGCATAAAGTTTACTTGAAAAAAGCTCTTGTTTATCAAAATGAAAGATCTGTTTTAAATATTATGTAAAATTGTTTTAAAGTTTAACATTTTAATGCCTTTAAACTTTGAAATATAAAAGTATTTGACAAGCCGAATATTCGTCATTCAGCTGAATAGTTACTATTCGACTGGCTGAATATTCAGTATTCGGCCTAACAGTCACTATTCGGTATTCGGCCAAAATCACTATTTGGCATATCCCTAGTTTACACTTTATTTTTTAAAGTCTGACTATAAATTAGTTACAATTGCCAGAAATTACAATTACAATGGAAAAGAAAAACATAATGCAACACTGCTTTAATATATATTTAATAACTAAGTTATTAATTTAACAAAAAATGTATTGGGAGTACAAATTAATTCGGTCCGTTTTCAATAGATGGCTCTGGCTGATTTGTTTACTGAATAATGATAGATGTTTTTGGCATTGTTAGAAAGGTTTGACCTTTGTCAACCATATTCAGTCAACGAAGCTTCGAGTTTTATACAACAAAATTGGTTTTCTGAGCATTCAATATGTCGAGTTTTGTGCTAAATAAACAACATTTGCGGGAAGTTTTGATTTTCTTTTTTAATTGGAAGAAAAGTGCCGCTGAAGCGCATCGATCGCTTGTGGAAGTATATGGTGAATCTGCGCCATCTGATAAATCATGTAGAGAGTGGTTTCGACGCTTCAAAAATGGTGATTTTAGTGTCGAAGACAAGGAGCGCCCGGGCCAGCCAAAAAAGTTCTAAGACGCCGAATTGGAGGAATTGCTCGATCAAGATCCGTGCCAAACGCAACAAGAGCTTGCAGGATCGTTGGGAGTCACTCAGCAAGCAATTTCCGTGCGCTTAAAAAACATGGGAATGGTTCAAGAGCAAGGAAATTGGGTCCCATACGAGTTGAAACCGCGTGACGTTGAAAAGCGATTTTTCATCAGTGGACTGCTGCTCGAACGACAACAAAGGAAAGGTTTTTTGCATTGAGTTGTTACCGGAGACGAAAAGTGGATACACTACGATAACCCCAAGAAGAGAAAATACTATGCTCGGCCTGGTGAATCATTGCCATCGACGTCAACATCAACATCAACGCCAAAGTCGAATATTCATGGTCTGAAGGTAATGCTGTGCGTTTGGTGGGATCAGACTGGGATAGTGTACTATGAGCTGCTAAAACCTGGCGAAACAGTTACTGGTCAATGCTACCGACTGCAATTAATGCGTTTGAGCCGAGCATTGTGTGAAAAACGGTCGGCTCCATGTGGCAATTGTCGTTAAAAATTACTTGGAAACGTTGAAATGGGAGGTCCTACCCCACCTGCCGTATTCGCCAGACATTGCTCCTTCTGATTATTGGTTGTTCCGACGGATGCATCACAATTTGGCTGGACACCGCTTCACTTCTTCCGAAGAAATTCAAGAATGGCTCGATTCATGGTTTGCGTCCAGAGAGGACTCATTTTTCAGAGATGGAATCCGAAAATTGCCAGAAAGGTGGACAAAGGTTGTGGCTGCCGATGGACAATACTTTGAATAACATGTTTTTTCATTTTGATAATAAATAAAATGTTTTTTTAACAAAAAAAAAACGGACCAAATTAATTTGTACTCCCAATAATTATATACAATACAAATTTTACTGATTATTCATTATTGTAAACATTGATGCAATACATTGGCAGTTTCAGTTTTGGTTTTTTGTCAATAATTTTTCTCTGTACTCAAGGACATTTAAATACTTACATCCAATTTATATTTAAATATTTGTTCATTGGAAAATGAGTAACTGAAAAAAAAATTAACTTTATGAATTTATTTGTTAATGACAAATTCCGTTCTGAAAATGTGTAATGCGGATAATAGACATTTGCAGATTATACATCGGCGGATTTCACAGAGTTGACTGTACATATTTATAGATAGATAAATACAGGGCTGTGTAAAGGTGTGGAAATTGAGGGTGCGCCCAAATTTATACTACAACCCCCCTTTTTTTTTCTTCTTTTTTGTAAAAATAAAATTGTATGTTTACATATTGGGAATTTTTTTCCCCAATGGAAGTACGTATATTTTTCGTTTCAAAGTTATTGCATTGTCTTTTACACACCCTTCCCCCCCTACCGAAATACAAAATTATGAATAAGGACTTCTTTCTTTTCAAAACTTGTCTTGGGCCTTTGTCTTAATCTCTTTTGTTAACCTTCTGTTTTCCGAATCTGTGCTTGTGACAAAAACATATACTCTCAAAATAGCATGGGGTTTCTTTCTTGGAATATAAAAGGGTTCCAAACTGTTATACTGTACTATCAGATACATTTTTTCTTCGCCCATTTTCCAGATCCCCTTTGCCAAAATATAAGTGCAATTTTCTCTTATGTTATTTAGTTTTTTGAAATTTCTTTATTAAAATTAAACCTAATGTTTTAAAATAAATGCGAAATATATATTCAGTAAAATTTGTTTCTGTTTCTGCACTTTTTAATTTTGTGACACCTGTCACAAAGAAAAGGTGGGGGTGGGGGGGCACCAAATTGAAACATTGCCCCGGGTGCAGTTTTCTCTTCACCCGCTGCTGGATAAATAGATATCAGTAAAACTTATGAATAACCGACATCTCGTAAGCAAGGAATTTGTCCACAATTCAGAGATAAAAACATACAAACAATATACATGTGGTAGAGATTGAAAAAATAGAAATAGAAGTGTCTGGTATTTGGGAGAGTCCGTTATGAAGGCTTTACTGTCCTATACTAGCTCACCCACTCAGAATTGCCAGCCCTATCACAATAACCTTAAACATACCTAAAACCAATCTTGAATGATTTCATATTTTTACACGAAAATCTTTAAAACCAAACCTGATGTTCAGGGCTTAGTGGTTGGAGCAGGGTTGCAAAAAAGCCAGCTAAAATTTTAAAAAGCCAGACCGGTGACTTTTATTGGTTTTTACCGGCTTTCTTGGCCAAAATTGGCCTATTTTGGCTTTTATACAATGAAGCATTGTAATTATAAACTACACATTTTAAAGTGTTTTTAATTAGTTTTAATGACATTTAATTGATTTAGAGTTTAATAAGTAACCCAATTTCTCAATAATGAGGACATTAATACTGGAATAAAACTTAGATGCTTTTGCTAGTGATTTATAGTCAGAATTGCAAATATGTCAGCTAAATTTTAAAAGGGCCATACCAGCTGCCAGTTTTTTTCATTTTTACTGCTTTATAAAATTAAAGAGGACAATGGTTACTTAGTTACATGTTTTATTACTTAATTTTAGGAACTATTAATATACAAGTCTTATTTTATTTCTAGTAAACATTTAAAATTATACAGTCATATTAATAAAAACACCATTCCTCACTATTAAAAACATTGCGAACAGCATACGCATGAATATGCTTAACAACAAGCTTTTCAAAATTTTATTTAGAGAATTTTTTCTTCTTGTTTAAATGCTCTATTTTTTATGCACTTATTTACCACTCTTCTCAAATATTATATCCTTTCTAATTTCTCTTTTAACATTTATAACTTAGTCTCTCCATATGGACACACAAGAATGTTTCCATTTTGATGTGCTACATTTTGTCGTTAATTAAATATAATCTTTAAAATGTGTAGTGTATGTGGAGCTATGTAATATAGAATTTCAAAATACCAGTTTGGAGCCTAACTTATATTATTTTCAATGTTTATATATATATAATTTTTTTTTTCCCCCCAGACATAATGCCTTCACATTTGCCTTCTAGAAGTTATAGACTTATTTATTTGACAAAGTTTAAGAAATCTATATCTTTTTTAGTAGAAAATATTTATAAGTGTATCCAAATTTTGATCCAAATTTAAAACAAATTAACTGTAAACCAACTTTAAAAAAAAAAAAAAAAAAAAACGCCGGCTTTTTTTAAGTGGTTAAAACCAAAAAAAGCCAACCGGCTTCTTTTGGCCTGGCTAAAAATCAGCAACCCTGAGTTGGAGACAAAAGCTCATTCGACAGACAAAGAACTGAGAGACGAAAATCGTTCCCCCTTTTTTGGGCATCTTTAAAAGCCCCATTGCTTCACTATTCGAAATATGGAAAAACAAAAAATACATATATACTATTAAAGGGTACTTCAACTTTTCTAACGTAGTAGCCTTTTAAAAAATATATCAATATTTAGCCTTTGAAAAGAAATTTTTTAAAACATATTTATTGTGTTTCTTACACCTCTTCTCATCTTTTGCAGCCCTCATCAGCTCAACTGCTTGAAATGTGCAAAAACAAAAAATTCTAGGCTATATCTACATACTTTTACCTTTCAAACAATGCAATTGAAAAATACATCAAAATGAAATGTTTAAAAAAAAAAAAAAAATTAAAGCCTTTTGGGATTTCTGCCTTTTTCCTAAAATAGTTAAAAATCTGCATCGGATTCAGGAATCAAAATAGCCCAAAAGAAAAATAGCATATCATATCTACTTTTCTTTTATTCTTTCAAATGGTGTCATCTGTTTAAAAAATATATTAATAAAACCCTTTAAAAAAATTAGTTTCAAAAGTCACCATCACAATTTTTTTTTTTTTTTTTTTCCTGCAATATTTAATCCTCCGAGCGTCTTGAGGGCTTTTCTGCATTTTCATAAAAATACTTTTAAAAATAATCTTAATGTAAATTTTCTTTCCCTGTTTGTTTCTAAAATACACTTCATACCCCTTTATTTGATATTACATTTTAAAATACAATTCTGTTTAAAATATTTTTTGCTACAACAGATTAAAGTTGTTTTTGGGAAACAGAAAAATACGTCCAAACTGCTCAGAGGGTTAAATTTCTGAATCTGTGCTTCTGACCAAAATATGAAAAAAACAAAACATACTCTCTTAATTAGCGGTCATTTTCCATTTGAATAGTGCAATCCTTTAAGATTATATATTTTTATTAAACCTTTCAAAAAAATTTTCTTTCTTGAAATTTTTTCACACTTAAGTTTATGGCTTTGTTTCTATTGACATAGCGTTAAGGTTAACACTGGGCACATTTTAATTAAAAATAAAAACTTAATTTTATACAATTATTCTGAAATTTTAAAACAATCTGTAATCAATTTAGCTAATGATGAAGATTACGAGATTTAAGGAAAAATTAATCAGTTTGAAAATAAAAAAATTAGCCATAGGGTTGCACACTCTAATTGAAAACAAATTTATTTTCACATTAATGCCCTAAAATACAGTAGAACCTCGATTATTCGAAGTAATTGGGATTGGAACCTACTGTCTTTCGGAAAATCGAAATTTTAGGATAATCAAGAATGCTTCAATTTTAAGATTGAGGAGAAATCCATGCAATATTTCTTATTATGGTAACAAGTACTCAATAAAAATAAAGCAATTGCAAAATAGAAACAAGAATAGATTACCTGAATTTTATTTTTGAAATTAAGTACCTTTACATATATCACAAGGGTTTGAAAAAATGTTTTGTTTGTTACAGTTTCGATTGCCTTTGCTTTGAAGCTCTATCACGGAGTTTTTAAATATTATTAGTTCACCAGTATGACAATCTTTCTGCTGCTCCAGCCATGCCAAACCTTTTGCAAAACCTTCAGAATTCCTAATTTGTTCGTTTTCTTAGTTCCACTCCGCAGCTGACGAGAGCTCAAGTTAAATTCAAAGAAACTCTAAGAAAGGGGATCGAAAATATTTATATGTCTCGTAGTTCGGAAAGGACCTCTTGCACACAAGGAATATGATAGTTAAAAAACAAGAAAAAAAGCTTTCAAAATGGATTTTGCACACAAGGAATGTGATCAGGGCTTGAAATTCAATTTTTCCTAGGAGGGGAGTCTTCCTACCAACATTTATAAATGGAGGGGAGTTGAGCTATTTGGGAGGGAGAAAAAAAATCTAAAACCCACTGATATTTTACGTGCTATTTAAAGATTTACATTAATTATTTTGTCATGTCTGTATTAATACTGACATAACAAACCGACATGATGTAAATTCATCGATCAGACGAAGGATAAAACTGTGAATTTCATCAGGCTGTCACAAAAAGTAACCGTAAAATTCGTGGGTGTTTTTGAATTTAAAAAAAAAAAAAAAAAAAAAAACTGAAATTCACAGCAAATTTTCTGAATGGTTACAGCAAGGGATGGGAAGGGACTTGGAAATCCTTTCCAGACGCTAATTATTTTTGTTGCAGGTTGAGTAAACTCTTTTTTTTTTTGGTTCAGTTTGATTTCAGGCTGAGTGTAGATTCCTGTAAATTGCATTTGGGTTAAACCCAATTTTTCAAAAGTTAGTTCAGTATATTATTTTAGATTAAAAACTATACCTATAATAATAAATATAGATATTTTTGTGTTTGCTGTTTTCTAAAGAGAACGTAGCGTTTTTTATTGCGACCCTTTGATGAAATTCCCCCTTTTTTCTGCAGCCCTTTGACGAAATTCGCGTTTTGTCCGCGATCTTTTGACGAAATTCGCGTTTTTTCGCGATCCTTTGACAAAATTCGCGTATTTTTCGCGATTCTTTGGCGAAATTTGCATTCTTTTTTTCGTGATCTTTTTATAAAATTAGCGTTTTTTCGCGATCCTTTGACAAAATGCGCATCTTTTCGCGATTCTTTGTCGAAATTCGCATTTTCCTTGCAATTTTTTGACGAAACGTGCATTTTTCCCGCGATCGTTTGATGAAATTCGCGTTTCTTAGCGGCTTTTTGACGAAATTTTCATTTTCTGCAATCATTTGACGAAATTCGTTTTTTTTCGCGATCCTTTGCCAAAACTCGCATTTTTTCCTCGTTCCTTTGCCGAAATATGCGATTTTTTTGCTATCCTTTGATGTAATTTGCGTTTTTTCGCAATCCTTTGATGAATTAAGCAGGGGTGCAGAATATGTCCGATCCGGCGATCTAGGATCGGGGGAAATTTTAACCACCTGGGGAAATTTTGCAGAAACATTACAAATGATTTCGATTTTAACAACGAATTCCATAATTCTCTGATAAAAAAATTTCACAACAAAGATCCGTATGGTGACCTTCACAAAATCGATCTCAGAATAATATGTACCGTATATCAGGGGTGATTCTGTTCCGAATTTTTCGAAAATTTAAGGCATTTGGTTCCGAAAATTAAAAAAATCGGTCATCAATCTGAAATTCGAACATAAAAATACCTCGAATTTTGTCCAAGAATTACGGAAAAAACGCTAATTTCGTCACAAGATCGCAAAATAAACGCAAATTTTGTAACGCGAAAAAAACTGCGAATTTCGTCAAAAAATCGCAAAATAATCGCAAATTTTTCAAAAGTTTGCGAAAGAACCGCAAGTTTCATCAAAAGATCAGGAAATAAACGCAAATTTTATGAAAAGATCGCGAAAAAAACGCTAATTTCGTAAAAAGACCGCGAAAAAACCCGCAAATTTTGTCAAAAGATCGTGAAACAACCGCAAATTTCGTCAAAAGACGACGAAAAAAAACGCAATTTTTGTCAAAAGATCGCGAAACAACCGCAATTCTTGTCAAAAGATCGCGAAAAAACCGCATTTTTTGTCAAAAGATCGTGAAAACCCGCGAATTTCGTCAAAAGATCACGCAACAACTGCAAATTTCGTTAAAAGATCACGAAACAACCGCAAATTTTGTCAAAAGATCGCACAACAACCGCAAATTTCGTCAAAAGATCGTGAAACAACCCCGAATTTCGACAAAGGAACGCGAAAAAACACGCAAATATCTTCAAAAGATCGCGAAATGAATGCAAATTTCGTCAAAAAATCGCGAAATGAACGCAAATTTCTTCAAAAGATTGTGAAATGAAAACAAATTTCGTCAACAGATCGCGAAACAACCACAAATTTCGTTAAAAGATCGTAAAAACCCCGCAAATTTCGTCAAACGATCGCAAAACAACCGTGAATTTCATCAAAAGATGGCAAAACAACCGCAAATTTCATCAAAAGATGACAAAACAACCGCGAATTTCGTCAAAAGAAGGCGAAATAACTGCGAATTTCGTCAAAAGGAGGCGAAATAACCGCGAATCTCGTCAAAAGGAGGCGAAATAACCGCGAATTTCGTCAAAAGGGAGGCGAAATAACCGCGAATTTCGTCAAAAGAAGGTGAAATAACCGCGAATTTCGTCAAAAGAAGGTGAAATAACCGCGAATTTCGTCAAAGATCCATGAAAAAAACAGTGCTGGGAGTGGATTCCCCCCCTCCCCTACCCCCACTCTACTGTAACCCTTCAGAAAATTAGCTGTGAATTTCAGAATTTTTTTTTTCACTCAGAATCACCACTGCCATATGTACTTGCGCATAAGTTGAGAAATATTGGAAAAATAAATTTTCTATACCTACGATAATACAGCATTTACCTGTAACATACCGTAAAATTTTGGGGAAATTTTCATGTGGATTGGGGGAAATGTTGAGAGTAGAAACATTTTCTGCACCCCTGGAATTAAGTTTTTTTTTTCGTGATCTGACGAAATTTACGTTTTTACGCGATTCTTTGACAAAATTTACATTTTATTTGCGCAATCCTTTACGACGAAATTGGCGATTTTTTCCTCGAACGATTTACGAAATTTATTTTTCCGGTGATCGGCGATCATTTGTCGAAATTCGTGATATTTTTCTGTTGAACTGATGATGGATTTTTCATAATTTTCAGTACCTAATGCCTTAAATTTTCGGAAAATTCGGAACAGAATCACCTCTGAAATCGCCAATCGGTCGCGGACACTTGTCAATTGATCTCGAGAAAAAAAATTATGAAATTTGTCTATCGGTCGCATGAAAAATTCGTGAATTTCAACGATTTTTCACGGTAAAAAACCCCTCGCAAAATGTGTCAATCGGTCGCGCGAAAATATAAGTAATTCGCAAGGCGTTTGTGGGAATTGGTCGCAATTTCAAAATGTGTCAATCGGTCGCGCGAAAATATAAGTAATTCGCAAGGCGTTTGTGGGAATTGATCGCAATTTCAAAATGCAAAATTCTCCAGAAAATGGTGAAATTTTTTGGGCGGCAGCTTCCCGCCCACGATATTCTTTTAGGAGGGATTTCAAACTTTAGGGTGCAAATCCCGCCCTGAAATTCAAGCCCTGGTGATAGTTAAAAAAAAAAAAAAAAAGCTTTAAAATTTGATTTTGGTTAACCGAGAGTTTCAGATAAAAGAGGTTCTACTGCATTAATATAATAAACTAAACTTTTAACAGTTGTCTGGGTAAAATTTTGGTTGGGAAATAATGAGACTTAGGAGTAAAATATTCAGTTTGAAAACAAAAAGGTTTCCCATGGAATTACCATTAAAACAGCCATGTATTCTGAGGTTTGGAGTTTGGATTCTTCGGGAATCAAAGTTTTACTCGATAATTAACGTTTCTACCAGTTATCTTATTATTTAACCCCTTTTGTGCCTTCTTAATGATGTATCCCCACCAATGCAATTCGGGCTTCAAAAAAATGAAATTTGTTGCCTAATGATATAAACAGCTATGAAAACAAACCTGATGAACTTTTAAGTTTGTTAATATAAGTACGTATGTTTCTCCAACCAAGATTTCTGAAATGACAGAATATTCAGATCAGGGTTCTGTTCAGACTTTTCTCCCAGGGTCCTGCTTTTTGTGAAAAGCTTTTTACATTTGTGAAAAATTTTGTCATAGTTTTGTGAATTTGAAATTATCGTTATATTCAGGTTCTTGTTTATAAATTTTTTATAATATATATGTATGTAAAAAATATATTTTCTTTATATATGTAAAAGAGACACATATTTTACTTTTAACTGATTAAATTTGCGAAGAGTTCAGTTTGGAGATTGACAATTTTTGTGAAAAGCCTATTTTTACGACAAAAGTTTTTGTGAAGGGTCCTGTTTTAAGGTGAAAAGTTTTGTGAAGAATCCTTTAAAGTTTCTTCCTAAACACATCCCTGCAGATTAACAGTTTACAAAGAGTTTTGTGGCTTGTATATACAACTGTGCTGTGACTGGTGGATTACAGAGATCATAGATAGGGGAGAGTGGGGAGGAATGGGACACTTCTTATAAAAATAAGAAAATCAACCTTGTTTGACACAAAAACAAAAATTCCAATACATAGAATACAAAATGAAACACTTTCTAATGTCCTTGAACAATATAGAAACATAATTTGCAGAAACAATTTCATAAAGAAATTGTAAATTTCAAAATGTGTCCCATATCTCCCCACTAACAGGGAGGTATGGGACAGCTATAAAACAATGTATGATAAGGCACAAATAGTCTAGTGTTGGCTATATATACAGTTAACAAAGATCGTAGGCAGTGGTGTAGTCGTAAAAAAAACAGAGGGCATACGTTCTAAGCAGAGGGTATACGCTCAAGGCAGAGGGTATACCCTAGTGTATATATACTATAGCTTTCTTGAGAAACAGAGGGTATACGGGTTCCTTTAAAATATCCAGAGGGTATACGGCGTATACCCCCGTATACCCTCCACTACATCCCTGATTGTAGGTTGATAATGTCTGTTCTACAATATCAAATTCCATTACCTTCATCAAAGGAAAGAAATTCAGGATTGTCAGTCAGAGATGACATTAAAAAGTCATCAGTTTAATTTATTTACATTTTGAAGTAAATGAATATATTTATAATGTTATAATTAATATACTACACTAGAGAAATATTTGCATATTAGCAGTTTACATTCATCTTATTAAAAAGAAAGAATTAGACATGTCCCATTTCTCCCTCTACCTTCTTTTATGTTAAACTTCTTGTATAAACAAAAATGCTACTTTTAAGCATAGTTTAAATTAGGGATAATATACAGTATAATGTTCCATAAATAGGGAAACTGTTACATCTACGCATAATAAGTCATTAATATACAAAAAAAAACATAAAAAGTATATAAAGCAAATTTACTTTTGATTCTTGAAATAATCTTTTTCTTTTTCTTTATACAACCGAAAGCTTATGCAGATAAGCTACTTTTTTCAGTTGAAGCTTGGGGTAGTGATGGGTGATTTCGATTTTTTTAATCGATTTAATCCATACTATTGCCAACTCAATTTAACTGATACTATTAATTTTTTAATCGATGTCTCTAAAACAAAATAAGGTAATATCATTTTCATTTTCCTTCAAAAATTGAAGATAAAGTAGTTGGATGTGCCAATTCCAAAACTTTCATCTGCCTCATAAATGTTAAAACTTCAAAATTCGCTATCACAGTGTCAAATTTAAATGATAACCTATGCGCATCATGAGGATTCAAAAAGGATAGGTTCGTTGAAGTATGAGCATTTTAAAAGAAAATATACGCATTGCATTTAACTAACAAACCATTGAATTTCGGCCCACACCCTCTTAGGCTAATGTCAGACAAACGTCTTTTTGCACGCTGTTTTCGATTCTTACGCCATCCCTACACCTTCGCTAGCATGTGTAGGGACGGTGTAAGAGCGAGAAAAAAAAAAAGCGTGCAAAAAGACGTTCGTCTGATATTAGCCTGCAACGGAAAATCCCAATTCAAAGAGCATAAAAGCGGCAGCTGTTGGACAGTATACACCCAAGCCTAATAAGGATCTATTTAGCTGAAAGTGTAACAGAATATGAAGTTTGATAAAATTCCGTGCATTAGTTTTGAGGTATGGCTATCACGAATATCATGCAAAAAAACAGTATAGCAGCACAGCCTGTTACATGATTAACACCAAAAAATCAGGAACAACTTATGTCAATGACACATAATATTAAGTTTGAAGAAATTCCGGTCATTACTTCTTGAGATATTATCGCTAATATCGTGTAAATTCCGAAAAACAGTGTTAAATTCAGGAACTGGTACGGGTGGACAACCCCCCCCCCCCCTCCCCTGGAACATTGAAATTGATCATGAAGATTTGAGATTTTATGCTTAATGGTAAAGGTCAAAATTAGCACTAACCACCGGCTACAGGGCCAGTAAATGAGAAAGAGTGGCTAGTGCAAAATTGTCTATCGGCGGCCACCTTCCGGCCACTTTTTTACAAGGGGAGAATAAAATTTTCTTGCATTTCATCAAGGATTCTACTTTTTTTGGTTCTAATATATTTATAGTAACATATTTATTTGGACTATGCAGTTTTAGATTAATACTTATAGAAACTTCACTGTTTGGTATTTTTAAATAAAAAAAGTGGCCACTAGTTTAAAGAAAGTGGCCGCTTAAAAAACTAGACCTACTGGCCAGTGACCGCTGATGAAATTTCCCAGTTTTGACCTATACTTAATGGACAACAGTCCAATTCCATGTTCCCCAGGTCACCCCCTGAATTCAATACTAGGTTAAATCGTTATACTTTTGTTTAGAAGCCTAGTTATTTGGGTTACTAGTTTATTATGATGTATTTTTCAAGTTCGTCCCTTCTAATCCCTTCACCCCCCCCCCCCCTTCCTCGCCAATCTTAATTTACAGGGCCGTTCAAAATATGCATGCTATTTTAAAAATGCCCAATTCTCGTTCTATTTTATTATAAATCCACATTTTGAAACCTTGACAAAAGATACATTTGAGGTCACCCCTCCCACCGTTTGACACTTACCTGTCCCCCGGTGACATATTTATTGTTTCTTCCAAACCATCTCGTGTAACATATTGTTCGAAAGCTTTTAATGTCCTCTTTTATTTTCTGCCCCTCCCCCCCCCCCTCACTAGTTACACGCTCTTGGCACTTTTTAGCTCACAGGCTATCAAAGCCTGAGATCTAATGTGCCCGTCGGTTTTGTATGTATGTATGTACGTACGTAACGCGATAACTCTTGATAGAAATATCCGATTTGCTTCAATTTTTTTTCTATGTTCATTCCGCTAAGGCGCTTCCCTGATTAGTTTGGGGGTTCATTGGTTAAGTATAAAGGGGAAACGGGGGCTAATCCCCCACCCCCTTAGCTTAGATAAATGGGTTTTTCATGCAGAATTATCAGATTTTCTCCAAATTTTGGTATACCGGTTAATTTTGATAACGAGTTTCTCTGATTATATTTGAAGGTTCATTGTTATAGTCTAAAGGGGGGAGCGTGGAACGAGGGGATAATACCCTCTCTAATTTAGAGAGATGGATTTTGCTATCCGATTTACTTCAAATTTGGTATAGCAGTTTATTCTGATAAGGCGCTTCCCTAATTAGATTTGGAAGTTCATTGGTTAAATATAAAGGGGGAATAGGAACTAATACCCCCTTAATTTAGATAAATGGGTTTTTCTATCCGATTTGCTTCAAATTTGGTATAGTGATTTATTTCGATAAGGCGCTTCCCTGATGACATTTGGAGGGTCATTGGTTAAGTATAAAGAGGGGAAACGGTGAGGGGCAACCCCCCCCCCCCCCTAGTTTATTTTTTGAGGGGTATTATTCTTTGAAATAAGAGCATAATATACAGTTAGTGTGAATAACCTGTGAGCTCAATGCCATCAGTTTAACTGGGCACTTTTCTTTTTAGCTCTCAGGCTTCTCACAGGCTATCAAAGCCTGAGAGCTAATGAGCCCACAATTTCTGTATGTATGTATGTATGTCCATACGTAACGCGATAACTCTCGATAGAAATATCCAATTTGCTTCAATTTTTTTTTCTAGGTTCATTCTCATAAGGTGCTTCCCTGATTAGTTTTGGGGGTTCATTAATTAAGCATAAAGGACGGGGGTACGGGGGCTATTCCCCCCCACTTAGATAAATGGGTTTTTCCTGCAGAATTATCAAGATTTGCTTCAATTTTGGTATACCGGTTAATTCTGATAAGACGCTTCCCTGATTAAATTTGGAGGTTCATTGTTTAAATATAAAGGGAGGAACAGGGGCTAACCCGCCTTAATTTAGATAGATGGGTTTTTCTATCTGATTTGCTTCAAATTTGGTAACCAGTTTATTCTGATAAAGCGCTTCCCTGATGAGATTTGGAGGTTTATTGTTTAAGTATAGAGATGTGATGGGGGGGGGGGGGGAGGGCTGATTCCCCCTTAATTTATTTTTTGAAAGGTATTCTTTGAAGTAAGAGTATAAAATACAATTAGTATGAATAGGCTGTGAGCTCAATGCCATCAGTTTAACTCGATACTTTTCTTTTTTATTTATTATTGTTTCAGTGAGTGCACTCTGCATGTCAGCGAATGAGTCAATAACTGTTTATAGTTTTTAGATTACTGCTGGAAAAAAAAAAAAAAAAAAAAACATATAATCAAGGAATATACTTTTATTTATTTGTTAACCAGAGAAAAGTATGTTATTTCATTGTTAATGTCTCTAGGATGAGAACATTTTTTTTTTTTTCTTAACAGCTGAAAATTTGGTAAACATTAAAAAGAAAGATATTTATAAACTGTAAATGAGATAAGGAGATATATATTTTAAAAAGGGAAAGAAATTTTAGTTAAACATATTATTAAAAAGAGAATTTTGATTATTAATTGGGGGATAATTAGTATGCGATGATTGGTTAATTACATTCATCACAGCTATTTTAAAAGAAGATTTGCAATATTTGCATTTCCCCCCACGCTTATAGGAGACCCTAAAAAGACTGAAAAACCATTTAACTTTTTATATAAATTTAGAACCTTCAAAATTTGGCTCATCTGTGCATTTTTAAGAAGAATGACGTTTATAGGAAGTAAGTGCCCATCTGTTTGGTTGAAGGAAATAAGAGTTAGAGTAGAAAGTACATCTTTTCCGGATGAAAAAAAAATCTTTTCTTTCTCTTTTTTTTATCTGGCCGAGATCTTTTTTAAAGATAAATTTAAATATAACATAAATTATTATCAAAATTACATCTTAAAAATAATAATTTTAAAAGTTAAAAAACCTTATTATTTGACTCAAAGGTCTGTAGTAGATTACTTCTGGGCCGCTAACATTGTCTAGGGTCCCCATAAATGGAGGTGAGGGGTGAGAGATAGTCGTTACAGCCCTGTTGGTTCGCTACGTTTTGGAATTACTATTTTTCAGCTTATTTGTGTGAATCTGTGAACATCGAAATATCGATTCTTATTGCGATCGATTCTGTTGTATACAATGTCGATTTTAATCGATTCTCAAATTTTCCAGAATCACCCATCACTAGCTTGAGGTACCATAGCTTCATTTAATGTGCGATTGATGAAATGATACATAAAGAGAAAAGCCTACTGTCCCATCCCACCCCACTCTCCCCTATCAGTTGTGAGTTAAATCGTTTTGAACTTTATGCTCCCACACAAACCAGCTTCTAGATATAGATTTTCAGCTGCAAGACAGCAACACCACCACCAATTCTCACTTCCAATTCACAATGTTTTAAAAATTGTGGATGCCCCAGTTCCTATTGATCTAACAGAAAGGCATCATTTAATAATCAAATGAGACTCACCAGTGGCCGAGAGGTTCTGCTCTCGAAGCTGGTAGATGGGAGGTGCTGGGTTCGAACCCAATTGCGCCCGTCAGCCTAATCATTTCAGAGTTTTCATGGTTTTCTTCGAAACCTTGGATTTCCAAGCGTAAATACAGGTTAGGTTCCCTTAGAAAGACCCCCACCCCCCTTAGGGCCTATATCTCTCGTGTTGATAACTGGCAGTCATAAACACAACCAACCAACCAATAATCAAATGAAGATATTGAACCAGTTCAATAAATTTTTAGTTCACTGAATTTCTAATTTCAATTCTAAGCAGAGTACAAACGAAGTGTTACATTTTGGAACTTGCACATATATTTTGTAAGCTTTAACCCCTTTGCGACAGGCGTCTTTTACAGAATTTTCAATTTTTCATCAACGGCTTTGAAAAATCAGTGATGGTATTTTCAAATTTTGTCTAGTTGAATCGAGAAAATACCTTAAAAGCAGTCTGTTTCTTATATTTATTAAGAATTAAAATGCCACGTCAAAGAAGACTAGAATTTGATTTCATGAGACCAATATGTGACTATGTCGTAACAGGAAACTGGTAAAATATATGGCAAAATTTTACATTATTTCTAAAACATTGCAGTCCTACTCAATAGTATTGATCAACTACAAAAAAAATTTAAATTTTTGGGATTGGCATTTTTGAGAGAAAAAATAATTTTCATTTTTTAAAAAACAATTCAGAAGGCTGCAGCAAAAAAAGTTGAATACATATTTCAAAATGGAGTACAGGTAGTAGACTCCCTCAAATCCGCACCTTATCACAGATGTAAACAATGAAACTTTTAGTTCAAATGTACAGGCAAAATTACAGAATTTTTCAGTTTTATATGATTTCATATGTGATATGTAACTCTCGATAATATGACTAAACTCGTGGTTTTTCATGAAGGAAGTATAAATTTATTTCTGAAAAAAGATCAAGATATTGCTGATATCATTGGCAATTGCAATCTTCTTTATCAAATATATTTATGCATTAATGGATTTGAGGGAGTCTACTGTATATCGTTTTAAACAGAAAAATATTATCTTTAAAATTTAAAAAATGCAACAAAATATCTTGCACTGTTCCAGAGATAGTGCATTTTAAAATCTTATCAAAAATCGCAAGTGAGAAACGGTGCCCGGGACGCCATCTTTGGCAGCGTGTATCTTGAGCCAGAAATTTTTTGGGGCAAAACAAAAATATACAGGTATCTTACTTTTTCCTGAATTTTAACATATGTTCAATTCAAAAACTTCTGGGACTCTGAAGGTAAGACTTTTTCTTTGCCTGCCTGAATTAACATGGGCTATAGGGGAAGATAGGGATACTTGAACCACTTTTTAAATTTAAGTTTTTTTTAATTTTTTATACTTTCTTAGAACAAAATAAAATATTGTAGTTTAAAATTTGATATTTTTGCTTCAATTGAAAACCATTTTCAATTAGTTTTGAATTATTTTTCATTGTTTAATAAATTTTTACTTTTTCCTTTACATTGTGGCGCAAGTATCCCCATGAGGGGGATACATGAGACATAGGGCCTGTTCAGAAGTGCAGCTCACGCCGCACGCGCGCTCAGAAGTTTTTGCCATGGAGTAGGTCTTATCGAAGAAAAGAATTTTCAAATAATTCAATTATTTCATTATTTTTATGGTTCAAAACAGGTAAAACCAACGACTATATTTCTTTATCTTTCCAAACATGGTTTTTGTAACAGGAATACATGCCTATGTTCACTCAGATAAAATTCAAAATATTCTGGAAAGAGTCACGTGACCTATTTTATCCACTTCAGCTTGATCAGCAATCAGTCAACCGCACACAAATATCGTGCAAACTACCCAAAAAAAAAATTATGTGGGCAATTTGATCACGTGATTGTGCATTTTGTGCTTATGTTTCATTGGTTATGCTTTGTTTGGTAGGTTGGCTGATACAATTTAACAATTCAATTGGAGATCTAAATATTTTAACAATTTTCTTTTTATTTGTTTAAAAATGATTTATCACTTGCTTTATATTTTTCGTGATAGAATGCTGTTAATAAACCAAAATTGTGATATCAACTAGGGATGTAACGAATATTCGGCCACTATTCGGTATTCGGCCCTTTTGCCGAATATTGAACAGATATTCGGCCGAATAGTGGGGCATTTGACCGAATACTGTAGCCGAATAGTGGCATATTTGGCCGAATATTTTAAGATATTTGGTTAGATATGTTCCAGAAAATCAAAACGAAATATGATTTTAAATATTTTCGACAAACAATATTAAAAAATTATACCTAAATACATTAATTATTATTATAAGAAAAAGATCTCATTCTGAAATATGGGGTGGAGGAAGTATTATGAGGGGCTTGTTAATTTTGAGAGAAAGAAAAGAGAAAAGTATATCTTGGTAGCAGAAAAGAATATATAATATTTTAATGGAATGAATAATTATATTTTAAGAAAATAACCTTTTTTTTTTTTTTTTTTTTTTTTTTTTTTTTGACATACAGAGTGTAAATTTACTAAGTTTAAGTTGCATGAAAAAGCATATAAAAAGACAGAGGACACATGCAAGTTCTTACTTTTAGGGGGTGAAAGGATTTTACTAAAATAAAAAAGTTTCACTTGTACAGAGGTAATGAGTTCTATTTTAGATAGTATATATATATAAATTACTAGAACTATCTATGGATTAAATAAAAAATTATGAATTAAATTATTATTTACATATTTAAAAGTCATATGTTATCTTTAAAGTATTTTTTAAGACATTTAAAGTATAACAAAAAATACATTCAGCTGTTATGATTTTTGAAAACTCAAACAAAAAATTAATTTCAATTAGTCCTTAATTTAATTTTTTATTTTAAAATTGAAAAAAAAATTAAACAATTAAAATAAAAGTCATTTATATTAAAGTCAGTATTCGGCCGCCGAATATTCGGTATTCGGCCTAAAACTTGGCCAAATATTCGGTATTCGGCCAAATCACTATTCGTTACATCACTAATATCAACATATTACAAGATTTTGAAATTTGCAATGTTAGTTAGACAATTTTTCAGAGAAGGTTTTAGTATATATATTTCTTATTTTATGATTGCTGTGCGGGTTAATACCATGTGAATAACAGACAAAATGCATCATAAAACATGAGAAACAAATGACACTCAAAATCACGTTAGTATAAGCAAAATACTTAATTATACTTTCAGTAAAAAATTTATAAGCATTCTAATAATATTTTATTCACTACAAAACTAGATGGCAAACCCCATATATTTTATCTCTTTAAAAAAGAGATAAAATATTGTGCAAATATTTTTAGTTAAAATAATATACATCTAATACATTTTATTTTTATAATATTTTCATATTGATTTCAATACCATAAAATATGATTAGCATCCTAATCTCCATAAAAATTCACTCCTAAAGTACTCAAAAAGAAAAAAGAAAGAAAAAATCAGGAAATTACCCTACGCTCAAACAGATATTTTCGCACAATACTTATTTTTTCATTTGCTTTATATATATATATATATATATATATATATATATATATATATATATATACCCTATATATACATATATATCACTTTGAAACGAAACTTTAAATATTAAAAGGCGTTCAAATCTAAAACTTTCATCGAGCCCAGTGGCAGAAAGTTTTGTAGCTGTCTGCGACAAGCTTTTAAAACTTCATAATCTGTCTGCAAATTTTGCATGTCATTTCAATGAATAAATAATAAATTAAACTAGGAATTTTTTATCGTTCTATTTGAAACATGGTAAGCATGATGCATTCTCATTAATTTTTCTTATAACATTTCATCATCTAACTTCTTGTAGAATTTCTAAAGTGTGAAGGATAAGCAGAACCACACATAGGCAATAACGATGCTTTTAAAAACCTTCGGAAGCTTCAGAGGCCTCAAGCGCGACAAGCGAGTTTTTACTAAAACCCCTGAATGAAATCTGCAGCCTTTTGAGGAAATTAATTTTTTGTAATTCTTTGGTGAAATTCACGTTTTTTCCATGGCTTTTTGACATATTTATCGTTTTTTCCGCAATTTTTGGGCAAAATTTGCGTTTTTCTCGTGATCCCTTGACAAAATTCGAATGTTTCTTTTCAGCGTCCTTTTGAGAAAATTATTTTTTTTTGTAATTCTGCCGTGAAATTCACGTTTCAGTCATGGCTTTTTGACAAATTTCGTGTTTTTCCCGCAATTTTTGGACGAAATTTGCGGGTTTTTTTTCTTGCGATCTTTTGACAATATTCGCGTTATTTCCACACTCCTATGACGAAATTCGCGTTTGTTCCGCGATCTTTTGACGAAATTCGTACTTTTCCGCGATCCTTTGATGAAATTTGCATTTTTTCACGATCCTCTGACGTAATTCGTATTTTCCGCAATCTTTTGATGAAATTTGCATTGTGTCCGCGATCCTTTGACGAAATTTGCGTTTTGTTCGCGATCCTTTGACGAAATTTGCATTTTATTCGTGATCCTTTGACAAAATTTGCGTTTGTTTCACGATCCTTTGACGAAATTTGCGTTTGTTTCATGATCCTTTGACGAAATTCGCGCTTTTTACGCGTTATGTTGCCGAAATTCGCGCTTTTTAAGCGGTCTTTTGCCGAAATTCGTGCTTTTTACGCGATCTTTTGCCAAATTTCGCGCTTTTATAAGCGATCTTTTGCCACAATTCACGCCTTTCACCCGATCTTTTGCCGAAATTAAAGCTTTTAACGCGATCTTTTGCTGAAATTCACCGCGGTCTTTTGCCGAAATTCACGCCATTAATGCGATCTTTTGCCGAAATTTGCGCTTTTTATGCGATCTTTTGCCGAAATTCGCGCTTTTTACTCGATCTTTTGCCGAAATTAACGCTTTTAACGCGATCTTTTGCCGAAATTAAAGCTTTTAACGCGATCTTTTGCCGAAATTCACACTTTTTACGCGATCTTTTGCCAAAATTCACGTTTTTTACCCAATCTTTTGCCATCATTCGCGTTTTTTACACGATCTTTTGCCAAAATTCACGCCTTTAACCCGATCTTTTGCCGAAATTAAAGCTTTTAACGCGATCTTTTGCTGAAATTCACACTTTTTACGCGATATTTTGCGAAATTCACGCCATTAACATGATCTTTTACCGAAATTTGCGCTTTTTACGCGATCTTCTTTCGAAATTCGCACTTTATATGAGATCTTTTGCCGAAATTCGCGCTTTTCACGCGATCTTTTGCCAAAATTCACAATTTTTACCCGATCTTCTGCCGAAATTCACGCTTTTACGCGATCTTTTGCCGAAATTCACACTTTTTACGGGCTTTTTTGCCGAAATTCGTGCTTTTTACGCGATTTTTTGCCGAAATTCGCGCTTTGAAAGCTGTCCGAAAGTTGCAGACAATTTTTGAAATTGACTTCATTAGTGCAGACAATAATTGTCTGTAAAAGATTTTTTGTGTCCGCGACTATGTCGCCGTGTTTCTGCCACTGGGTCATCGAGAAATACCTCCTTTTCTCGTATTTAAATAAGTATTTTAATATTATAATAGATAATAGAAATACATGTGCTTCTGTATTATTAATATAAAAATTTATCTTTATCAAAAATATCTTACTTTATATGAAAAATATAAAGCAATAAAAAAAAAAATCAATAATACATTTTGGGACGCGAAGGATTCGAACCCATAGCCCCTAGTCTCAAGTTCAAAGCGCTATCCATTCAGCCATTTAGCTCGTCTTTTATTTGCAACAAATTATCTTTATAATTAGCACAATAATTAATCAAACCGTTATTTGTTCGTGAATGCGGTAAACTTTTATTGCATCCACGATAAAGAACCACTCCATGTTCCTGTCTCCTGAGCTCGCGCGCGCATGCTTCTTGAACACACTCATGGTGAAATGGATACTTGAGCCAATACTAAAAAGTACCTACAAAAATAATATTTTTCTTTCTTTTATTTTATAAATGTTTTACATAGTGATAAATTAAGATACACTAAGTCCTTTGAAACCAGTTGTGAAAACAAAACTAGTAACACGATCATTTCTTTTAGTGATAATTGGTGGTCGAACATTTCAACTTGGGTTTCATCAATGATAGCAACATCTCCAGTTGCTGGTTAAGTTTTTAAAAATGTTACAGTAACAGAGGTTACAATTTCAGTATACAATATTTAATCTTCAAATATTACATTAACAAAATAAATATTTTAATATTTTGGGCCTAACTAGTTAAAATATTAGAGATTATGACCAGTAAAATCAGTTTGAAAAAGTGATTTTAATATTAGTGAAAATGGAAAAAAAAAAAAAAAAGGATATTTTTATTGACAAAATATACATTTTTATTAGAGCCGTACCGAGTACTCGGTGAAATTTTGCCCGAGTACTCAGCCAATACCGAGTAGTTGTAAGAATTTCATTTTTTAAGCATATGATAGGAATTTAAAACTGATCTGTAAAAAGTTATTCGAATATCAATGTATAATATATGCAATAATTCATAAAACTATTTACTCGGTATTTAACAATATGTAAAATATAGAAAAAGTTAAGAACAAAAACCCTCATAAAATAATTCCAGATTAAAATTTAGTTTCACATTTATACAAAGAAAAATAAGTTCTTTTTAAATATATGGGTCAATCCATGTGAAATCATCCAGAAAAAGAAAAAAATGTTGCTCAATATTTTTGATTTTTTTTATTCTTTACCAGTTAATTTACTATACTTTAAAGAGTCTAAAACAAGGATTAAAAAATTTTTAAACCTTTCGAATTTTTTTTGGCATCCATTTTTTGTCATGTCACAAGTGGTTTTTCATGGAAATAGTACTTTACGGAAACCCTTATAACTTTTTTATTTCTAAACATATCAAAATGAATTAAAAACTATTATATTGAGTAAAGAATGAACTAAATTTTGATAATGGGTATTTTTATGATAATGATTAAAAAAATTGCATAAAATAAGATTAAATGTATCATTTTTACAGTGAAAAATTGAATTTTTGACATACAAATTTTAATGGAAGAAAGTGAAACTCACCTTTACATCTTTTTTTCTGAATATATTACCTTAGTGAACTAATCTCAGAAGAAATATGAAACATTTTGAGATATTCCTTCTTTTACTATAATTAGTCAAAGTTGGCATCTCAGCGCCAAAAAATGCTAAGTTTGAAGTTCAATACCTAAAAAAGGACTGGATAAAATTTTATGAAAATTTAGCAGGATAACCTTCTTATAGATGTAAACATGTAGCAAAAATATTATGAGTGATATTTATGTAGTTTTAGAAATATGGAACTTCGAAATTGGCTTGAAAATCATATTTATTTACACAATTTTTCACAACAAGAAGTACTCTTAATGCATAATTTATTATTATCATTACTTCAAATACTGCTTTTTAAGGTATACATATTTTTTCTTACGTAGTACTTAAATTATACTTATACTTAATACATAATACTTAAATTTATTTTACACTCATAGAAATAAATATCTGAGAGATTTCATTTCAAAGTGTCTCCGTAATGTTTTATTGTTTACACATCCAATGACTGTAGTTAGTTCTAGGGATGCACTGGATATTGATTTTGCCGGATTCGGATATCCGGCCGGATATGTTTTTAGTTATATGATGAATTATTTCTTTATATAACGCCATCTCAGAACAATAAATTACAAACATGTTTCATACATCATTAAAACATTTTAAATGCATTGAAATATAATTTACAAAAACTATATCTCTTTGAACATCAGGGCTTGAAATTCAAGTTTTCCCCAGAAGGGGAGTTTCCCAGCCACATTTAAAAATACAGGGTAGTTGAACTGTTGGAAAGGAAAAAAAAAATCTTTAAACCCTGTTATTTTTTATATGCCACTTAAAGAATTGCATTTATACAGACATGACAAAATACCTTTGAAATAATTTAAATTAACAACTCAAGATAATTTATTATCAAAAATGTTTACTTTTATTAAAACAAAGGAACAGAATCAAGTTTTATATATACCATGTCTATTTTTCAACTTTCACCTAATGTTACGGGCAATTAAAAATTGGGTTGCTAAATAAATTTTAGAATTTATTCCATTTTGCATGTTTTAGCCTCTTTCACAAGTTACACTTTTGACAAACAGCACAGACCAACTTTTATAACTTTAGAAATTATCAGAAACGCATGGTTATGCTCTGTTAAAAAATTTTAGAAAAATTTGCAAAATTTGATGTGCATTATTTTTTTAACTTACTTGCATGAATAATGCATATCGGTGATTCTATTGTCGATATCCTACGGTGATTGTATGTCACTTCTGAACAAACTTGTTTTATTATATCCTTAATGGAATTATAGTCAAAACTGTAATCCCTGGTATTTTCGTTAAAATTGAACTATGGAATTTTAAATGCATTCAACATGTCCAAAAACACTTCAGTGTATATATTGTCATCATTTCTGTCCACAATTCCAATGACATCAGTTTCTGCCGACTGCAACTGTGTTTCAAAGACTAGCAACTCAACGTTAGGCCATAACTTATGTAAAAATGTTACTAACGTTTTAATTTTAATTCACTTTCATTCACTCCCATCAAGAATCTAACCAGTAGTTAACTTTCTTCATATCCACAAGTTTTAAATTTTCAACAACTTCTGCTCCATCAGTCAGTCCTTCAATCAAAAACTGTATCAACCTTTTCCTGTAATGTCTCTTAATTTTCTCAAGGAGCCGTTCTCTGCTCCAGAAGCTAATGTGTAGCTTGGCAATATTTCATTATTCAAATCTGTTTCATTGCAATTATAGATTTGGGGTGGGGGGGGGGGGGGGGGAGAAGGCTGAGTAGTGGCATCTGGTAGGGTAAATAAGAAAGCTTCCCATTTATCTGAAAATTCTTATGGAACCCCAGTCAACAAAAATGTTTTGGTTCCATGCTTTTCAGATAACCGAATTTTTACTGTACTTGAAAGATTAATGAATAAATGTTATGCTTATATTGAAATTTTTTCAATCTATTGAGTATGAATTAATAATATTAAATAAACTCCTTGTGAATCCTTCCTATTTATTTATTTATTTTTGTTAAGAAATACTTTATTTTTGTAAGATTTTAAGAAACATTTATTTCCTCAAAGTAATTTCTTTTGTTAAGGGGACATTTCAGTGAAACTGGTTTTCCCTTCTCAAATCATGAAATTCTATATTAACGCATGGCAAATTTTAGCAAGAACAAAAAATCATACATTAGTCATACATTATAAAACACTTTCTAACACTATCATAATACTGTTACAAAATTTAATTTTTTTTTTTTCATTCACATCACACAGTCGAATATTTATAAGGGGACCCTTCACTAACTTGAAAATGGCCATTCCGTAATGTTAAACCAATGGGCAGGGCTTTTTTTTAAATTGTTTAAATTTGAAAAGTTTTAAAAGATTCTTTTTGCATAAGATAGCTGAGCTCGATCTTTCATAAGGCTGTTTTTTACTTTTTCGATTTCGGTTGCAGATTTTTTTGCATGGAATTGCAATGCATTGGAATTTTAAATCCATATCCAAAGTTTGAAAAGGAAATAGTCAATTGATTTCTTCTATTACACGATAAAAGATTGATTTTAAAAGTCATGTCCTAATTTCTGTGAATTGCAAAAATCAACTAGTTTGTTATTTCTAAACATGTTTTTTAAAGTTCAGCAATTTTTTCTTCATGTGTGCCACAAGTGTAATCTCATTTTGTTTAGTGCTGACTATTGGCCAATTTGGTAGGGCCCAGTCTCCAGTGGCCATTACTGCCCTTTTAGTTATTTACTATTTTGAGCACAGGGAAAAAACATTGCAAAATACATAAATCGGTCATAAAAAAAATATCGCCGATTTCGTCAATTATGGTGAAAATAACTAATTGTCGACCGGTAGCAAGAAGAAAACTGAAGTTCGTGGGAAATCAGCAGCGGGAAAATATCACAAAATTCGTCAATCGATCATGAAAAAATATAGTGAAATTTGCCAGTCCGTCACGAGTAAATATCATGAAATTCCTCAGCCGGTCGCAGAGAAAAAACACGAAATTTTTCAATCGGATGCAAAAAACAATTGTTATTTTCATCAGTATTTCGCAAGAACAAACAGGGAAATTTGCCAATCGATCACAGAATAAAATTGCTATATTTGTCAATTGATCTCGAGAAAAAAAAAATTACGAAATTCACCGATCAGTCTCTAGAAAAAATCGTGGCATTCGTCAGTCGGTCATGGAGAAAAAGCACAAAATTTTTCAGTCAGATGCAGAAAAACAACTATGAATTTTGTCAATCTGTCGTAAGAATAACCTGTGAAATCTGCTAATCGATAGTAGAAAATATCAAGAAATTTGTCGGTTGGTCCTGAGACTTGATCGTTGTTTTACAAAGAAACATTTTCGGAAAATGATTTTTTGGAAGCAGGAGCCGTCCGCCCACAATAGGGCATAATAAATAGGACACAATAATAATCTTTAGGGCATGAATCCTGCCATACCGTCTCTAAATTCAAGCCCTGTATCTGCCATTCAAGCTCTGTAATGTATATTAATAATATTGCATAAAAAATGTAATTTAAACATTAAAATATTCTGTTTATTTGTACAATGAAATGCTGATAATTGCTACTGGATTTGGATATGGGATTGACTATATTGATAATTGCTAATAATTAATTAATTTGTACAATAAAATGCTGATAATTTGTATAGTAAATTTTGACCAATTAATATGCATATAATTGTAGAGTATTTTCACAAAGAAATACTACATACTTTCTTTTTATAATTTAAACATAAAATATCTACTAATATGCCCATGATTAAAGAGTTATTTTCTCCAAACATAGGTTTAATTGATGCCCTTTTTCTGTTTTAATTATTTAACATTGTTTTTGCTCTAAGTCACGTTTAGTTTTATTTTAAGTTAAATTATTTTGATATTTATAAGTAAAAAGAAAATTACTTTTAATTTTAAATATTTATAAGGAAGTTACAAAAATAACTAGTTGGATTTGCCAATCCCAAAACTTTCTTCTTCTCATACATCTTAATATTTCAAAAAGTAGGTCCAAATGTTACCATACTTCAATATAATTAGTTCAATATTATACCAACTTTGATTTTGATCTAAAATTTTTGCTCCAGTCAGTTAATCAGAATAAGTTAATCTCGATCATGATATTTATTAAAATCAATAATTTTTTCGTTATTCTGTTGTACATCAGCTGTTTGTGAATAGCCAGCTTAGCAGGATGCGAAGTTCCCTCCGCTTCATGAGCCGCCAAAATACAGCACAAAAAAAAAAAAAAAAAACTGCGAAAAATCGAGAAAAATTTACAAAAATCTCTGTTACAGTGCCACCTTCTGGCAGAATATTTCCAAATGCAAGGAGAAACTGCTGGCCATAGCCAAAAATATACACACAAAATTGGTTCAATTCTATGCTTAGCTTCATACACTTTTCAATGGTAAAATAATGAACATAACACAAAAATCCGTATTATAGCGCCCCCTTCCAGCAGAATATTTTCAAATTGAAAGAGGACCTGCTGGCCATAGCCAAAAACATACCCCCAAAAATTGGTTCAATTCTATGCATAACTTCATACACTTTTCGATGGTACAAGAATGAAAGTGGCACAAAAATCTCTGTTACAGCGCCCCATTTTGGCAGAATATTTCCAATTTAAAGGAGAACCTGCTGGACATAGCCAAAAAAAATTACAAAAAATTTTGTTCAATTATATGGATAACTTCATACACTTTTCGGTGGTACAATAATGAAAAAGGCACAAAACTCGCGATTAAGTGGCCCCCCTCCTTCCAGTGGAATGTTTCCATATTGAAGGAGGCTGACCTCTAAAACATCTAAATCCGTCGAAAACCGGAAATCGAAAAAATTTCGATTACAATACTTTCTTCTAAAAATTGGCCTGTTCAATTGTTAAACTTAAAAAGAGAAAGAAAATTAATAAAGTCATACTTTAATAAAAAACTTCAAATTTTATTTTGCATTCTGAAAGTAAAGCTACAATTTTCTGAAAGAAGTAAACATAAATTCTTAAATTTATTATAAAGAGTTCAAATACCAATGTTAGGAAAGCTGGCAATTCTTTAAACTTTTGAGAATTACCTTTTACTGATGTATAGTGAACTTACTTTCATATTTTGCATTATAAACAAAATTGTTCGGCATTGTTTGGGGTCAAACTATTTCTGTTATCCTTATATATTCACTTCGCTGCGCTCTCCCGGATATCCGGCAGAGAAGTCGGATATCCGGTGATTGTGATCCGGATATCTGACGGTATTTCGGATATTGAAAAATCAGCCGGATATCCGTCGCATCCCTAGTTAGTTCCAATGAAGTTACTTTCCGAAGCACGTTACTTACTGTTACTGGTACCCAAATTGTATCATTTTTGGACAGTTGAAAAGATATTTTCGGTCCATATGGGTGAAAAAAATGAATAAATAGTTCATTGTTTTCTTCAAGCATTTTTCCAACCAACCACTTTTTATCATAAATGCATGCAATATAATCATTTACTTTGAATGATAGTGAGCTTTCCCAAATTTTTGAAATATTGTGATCATTATATTGTTCACATGTGGATGTTACAAAGCATCTGATAACACTTTCCCTTAACGGTATAAATCGGTGATATGCACATGTTCCTGGAATCTATTTTCTAATTTTTTCTCATTTTCTTCGATTTCTTTTCTTAAAATATAGATAAGTAACTCCAGAAATGTTTTGAGACCAGCAGTCAAATATATATCTTTTGGCGTTAAAATTTGGTTTGTGTATGGTCGCTGTAAGGAAATTCTTGTTATCTCTCTCTTTGTCGTTCCACCTATCCCATCACAGGCATTTTTCCGTGGGAAGAGGCGGAGAAATTAGATTCTGATTTTATCCCAAAATCCTTGAAATGATGACATACATTCACAAAGTTCTTTTTGTTTTTATACTGGCTGTTTGAACCATTAGTAAAATAAATAACTTTTTCAATGACAGAAAGTGCAATATTTTTGATGTCGTCAGTTAAGTGTTTCTGAAAAGTGTGAACTGCAATTGTATCATGTACCAAATGATCGCTAATTATGCATGGATTTCTGCAACAAACTTTTGTGTCATTTTTGTAATAGTATACAAATGGGTGTTTTGTAGCCTGTTGATTATTATTCCAGTGGTAACTCTGGATTTCAACTTGAATTGTAAATGTGTAATTTTCAGCAAAATCTGCTAGAACAATGAATTCTTTTGAAGTTAATTTCTCTTTTAACTTCTGGAAGTACTGAAAACAGAAGTTTACAATTTAAGACATGGTATGATTTGTAAATTTGTTCTTAATCATAAAATTAATACTTACCTTCAATTAATGCTAGCTTAAAATTAAATGAATTAAATTTGTGAGCATAAATTAAGTTTTAATATTATTTTTATGTAAAAAAGTCATTTATACTTTAAAAAGAGGCATTTGAAGAAATTAGTAGAATATATTATGCATTATGAGTTCTTCATGGTGTGGAAATATATGCAAACAAATGGATTTTCAAGATAATTTCGAGGTTCCATATTTTTAAAACCACATGCATATCACTCATAATATTTTTGCTGCATGTTTACATCTATAAGAAGGTTATCCTGCTAAATTTTCGTAAAATTTTATCCAGTCCTGTTTTAGGTATTGAACTTCAAACTTAGCATTTTAGCGCTAAGATGCCAACTTTGACTAATTATAATAAATAAAAGAATATCTCAAAATGTTTCATATTTCTTCTGAGATTAGTTCACTAAGGTATATATTCAGGGGGAAAAAATGTAAAGGTGAGTTTCACTTTCTTCCATTAAAATTTTTATGTCAAAAAATCAATTTTTTGCTGTAAAAATGATACATTTAATCTTATTTTATGCAATTTTTTTAATCATTATCATAAAAATACCCATTATCAAAATTTAGTTCATTCTTTACTCAATACAATAGTTTTTAAATCATTTTGATATGTTTAGAAATAAAAAAGTTATAAGGGTTTCCGTAAAGTACTATTTTCATGAAAAACCACTTGTGACATGACAAAAAATGGATGCCAAAAAAAAAATCCGAAAGGTTTAAAAAATTTTAAATCCTTGTTTTAGACTCCTAAAAGTACAGTAAATTAACTGGTAAAGAATAAAAAAAAATAAAAAATATTGAGCAACATGGTCTGGATGATTTCATATGGATTGACCCATATAGGAAAACAGAATAGACTATTATTTTGGATAAAGAAACTGAAAATACAATAAATGTAATAAAAAAATTAATAATTAAATTTATTATATTTCAAATAATGGTGCAAAAACACCAAACGTTCTACATTATAAGTAGACAGGGCATTTCTTTTACTACTATAAATTTGGTCTACCTCTGAAAATATATGTTCAGAATAAACAGCGGTTGAAGGTGCACATAAGAATTTTTTTGCAAGGTTGCACATAATCAGAAAAGTCCCCCCCCCCCCCCACCCCCTCCCATGCAAATGGAGAGTCAGTTTTACATAAGTCTTCTGTTAAGAAATCCTGTATTGCTTTTTGTACCTCTCTTTGTATTTTTGTCTCTTTTATTTTTAATCAAAAGAAAATAAGGTACAGTTACAAAATAAATAGGTATGAAATGCTTTGCATTATTCAATGAATTGTCACAGTAACCAGTAAACATTTTTATTTTTGATAGACAGATTTCAGGTATCGGATAAATTAGAGGGTTGAAGAATGTTTTAATTTTATATTGGTTAATAATTGTACTTCTTATGTGTCAATTCTCCTTTTTTTGCTACTGTTTTGAATTGTCAAAAATTGTCTTTAAAAGGTGCACAAATAAATTTCAAATTTAATTAGTTAATTTATATATACTATATATTTATATTATATATATATATATGTCCGCACACACAGGTATATATATATATATGTACACCTAAGCTCACATTATGTGCACATCAGCGTTTTTTTTTCTTTGTTACCCAACTACTCGGTATTTGGGCGAGTAGTCAGTGGCCGAGTACTCGGCCAAAGCACTACTCGGTACACCACTAATTTTTATTTTAAACGTATGTTTTCAAATTAAGTCCTTATTGAAATGAAAAAAAAATAAAAAGAGTTCTTCCCCATTTTATCTAGAAAAAAAAAAAAAAAATCTATCTGTGAAAATGAAAAAGACGTATTTTTTTGTTTCACCCATAAGTCTAATTTCCTAGTAGGGATGGTTGAGCATGGCTCATGTATCCCCAATCTCAGTGGCTCAAGTATCCCCACACTACCACTTTTATTTATCAGACTTTTACTAAGTAATGCATGCAGCTATTTGAATTATTTTAGATTCAAAATACAACTGAAATTATACTTATTAAATCTATCTATATTGTTGAAGCTTAAAACAAAACTTTGATTACAAAAAAATATAAAAAACACTCACCTAAATATTTACTTCAGAAAGGGAAAAAATAACTATTACTAATCACTAACTTTCAAAATGGTACCAAGATATGTGATTTTTTTTTTTTTTTACTTGTGCAGAACTATAAATATATTATCATGTTGCTAATTTTAGAAAGAAAAATTAACCTTAGTGTAGAGAAAATAGGGGTGGCTCAAGTATCCCCACTCTCCCCTACCTTTCATATGTTTGGGTAATACAGTAGACTCCCTCAAATCCGCGAACGCCTACAATCCGCGTATTTTTTCAGATGTAAAAAATAAAATTTACAGTTAAGTTGCAGGAACAAAATTCAAGATGGCGCCGAAATCAGCGACTACCGCAATGTTTTTTTTACGAAATTTTTTGTTAATCAGGAACAGATGTGTTATTATCCCACCCTCCGCCATCTTGGATTTTTTTGGCGAGAAAACCCCTTTTCCGCCAAGTAGTAAATGTCACCAAGCACCCGTTTCTATGCATGTTTGGCTCAACGAAAATAAAATGTAAATAATAAACAAAATTCGCTAAACTGGCAAATCAGTAATCCTTGTATGAGCGCTTCGCGCACATTTAACGGAAAAAAAACATCGCCGAATTCAGCATTTCTCGCTAATATAGCATTCTCAAAATTCAGCAGTTCTCGTCTTGTAGCAATCTCAAAATGTAAAAAACTCTTAAAACAGCAAAATATACCTAAAAAACGAGACTCGCTAAAGTGGCAATCAGCAATAGTTGTATGAACGCTTTGCGCTCATTTTCTGAAAAAAAAACATCGCCGAATTCAGCATTTTTCGCGAAATAGCATTCTCAAAATTCAGTAGTTCTCGTTTTGTAGCAATCTCAAAATGTAAAAAACTCTTAAAGCAACAAAATATACATAAAATTATCAACATACCTTAACAGACATCTGCTTTCTTGAAACCTACAGCACAAAATATAACACCACCGTCATTTTCCAAAATAGGCTTAATACGCATTGACACGCTATAAACAAATCCCCCTTTCATGTCAAAATTTCCTCATATTTCTTAATTACTTCAGCAAGAGCGTTTAAGTGGACTACAGAAACTATAGTCAATGAAATACATCCAATAAATTTAACATAAAAATAAAAAGACAGCCATAGAACACGATATCAAAGAGTATCTGGTACAAGAGTCAACCAACCGTCAGCAACGACACCCGGCAGTGAAATGAATGTTCACGCTCTCGCGTCATAAAAAAGGGGGTTGCCATAATAAGTTACTAGATGCCAAACGCCGTGGTTGCCAGAGCGATAAAAATCGCCAAATACTCAACATCGCGGAGGGTGGGATAACAACACATCTTAGCCTAAATCAGCATTTCTATATCAAAAATTCCAGGGTTCGAAATAGAAAAATCCATGAACCGGAACACTATTTTAAAATTATTTTTCGCAGAATTTTTTTTTTAAATTATAGATAAATTTTTTTCTAAACATACAAAGCAGTATAAGAAAAGCATTCAATACTCTAAATAACAATGAAAAAAGTATAAGCAATAAGCTATATATACTGATAATAGCATTAACACTGCTATTATAGCAACTTGCTATCACTAGATGGCAGCATAGGACTTTTAGAATCGAATTGAATCGATTTCATTCGTAATAATTTAATATTTTTCTAAATTTTAATTTTACATAATTATTTTAAAAATTACTTACTTTTAAACTAATAAATTGTTTTAATATTTTACTTATTTTAATGTTTCACTTTATTGTAAGCATTCATTATAATTTCCCTTGCTTAACTACCAATGAAATTAATGTTTCAAAAATGTAAACAAATCAATGACCAGAAATCCACAAAATTCTAAATTCCGCAAAACCTCTGGTCCCAAGCTGTGCAGATTTGAGGGAGTCTACTGTATTGGAGTATTTTAGTTTTAATTTATTATTATTATGTAATTAATTAAAAATACTTTAATAGAGTTCTGTAATGAGTCAAGTAACTTGATTTTTACAGCTGAATAAGGGAGGTGTGGAGGGGGCATTCATTAGATTTTTCTGCAGATCTGCGATTTTCTGCTTTTTTGACATTTTGTTATCATTAAAAAGAGATATGTTTTAAGATTATATTTTATTACTAATCTTACAGGTTGCCAATGGTCACAAAAAAAAACCCAGCAATTTCAAAAATGTGCTCTGAGGCTCACACTTTCAATCCTTCTCCATCCGCTATATAAATGTCAGCATTTATGTTACACAAATTTTATATAATCTAAAAGTTAAAAAGAAATAAAATTGCAACTTATTTCTCATATCTTCCCTCTTTTTTTTACTACTTTTCTCATCATAGTAAATGAGCAATTAAATTAATCATTGAATCTACTGTTTTACCTCAATAACTTTTTAATTCTGTGTCTGTAAAATCTGTGTGTGTATGTTGTTAGCAATGAGGTGCTATTTGGGTGTACTACTAGGGGAAGTTGCCCCCCTCCTTAAGGAATTTAGATTGTAGCAGCCATAACAAGTCAGACAAAAAAAAAAATCCCTTTTTTTATATTATTTCTTAAAGAATGTATTTATAAAATGTATTAAAATAGGTCATTAATTTTTAAAATAGAAAAAAAAAATTTGGGGGGCATTCAAACATTCAAAGTTTTTTTATGTGTAAATATATACCTCTTTTCAAAGATATTTGAAAAATTAAAAGTATACATACTAAATAATACAGAAGGGGGGAGGGGGCTGCATAAAGACATTTGTTACTAAAAAATAAAAAATTGGCTTCCATATTCTAAAAGATAAAATCGGTGTTAAATCGCGATGTTAGATGGATGATAAATCGATTTAAGAAATTTCTACATCGCTCAGTCCTACTGTTACTGAAATCTTTTGTTTGTCCCTGTAAATGAACAAAAACTGCTATATGTAATATTCTACAGAAAACATGTTTTAGTGCACCTCTAAAATACAAATTAATTTCCTACACACTCCATTTTTAATAGCAAACTTCAATAACATATGTCAATTGCATGGTAATTCGAGTAGGGGAAGGTGGGGCACGTTGGGACATGGCCACCTTGGGACATCTCAATTTTTAGGCTTAATTTTGCATTTAAAAATTAGCACATATAAGTGCCAATATATGATACTACAGTCTACTCTTCCATGTGTTTTGGAATCACTAGTGTTTGCTGGCAACAAATAATACCATTACTTTTGTTTTCAATGAGGTTGAGTAACATTTATGTGTGTTTTGAAAAATAATTTTTTTATTAAAGAAATGAAATAATACAAGTGGGGGCATGTTGTGATGAAAAAACATTGATTTATTGTTATTTTAAGGGTAAAAAATAGACTGCAATGCTAAGCTTAACTGTTTTAAAGTTTTTGTTACTTAATGTGCGAGGTGGGGCAGGTTGGGACACTCAGTTGTGGGGCACCTTGGGACATGTCCAAAAATGCTGTAAAGACCAAATGCCGCTAACTGAGGGAAAAAAAGTACACAACCAATTAGAATTTTCATCAAGCAGGGAGGATGAGACAGTTGCGCTAGCAAAATTGGTAAAAATTACCCCTGGCAGGAGAACAAATATAAATGATTTGTGTAATGGCAGTAGTGATGAATTCAGCTGTTCATGTGGTGCTGATTTTCCTACAGATTGCAAACTTACTTAAGATATGTCCAGAAACTTAAAGGATAAAGGTAAACCAACTGTGGGATAGTGTACATTGGCAAAATTTGCAGGAAAACAAAGCATTGTTGTATTTGTGTTCAAAATGTTGAGAACAGCAGCGAGTATGAGATATCCATTTTGAGAAGACGAGATCTAGAAATGTCATTTTAATCCTGATAAACATGATAGCTCATTTGTGTATCAAACAGATATTCTTTTAAAACTTGGCACTCCTGAAAACAAAATATGTCAAAGATGTGTTTTATTAGAATTTGATGAACACCATTTTTTTTCACATCAAGTACAAGATCTATTAATGAAAACATGTTACAATTCAAATTATTAAAGTGTTTCAACGCTTAAATTATTTCATGCTCAACTAAAGCTTTATAAATAAAGCTTTGTTCATCAATTAAATATAAAATTTTACATGTATTTTTGATTAAAACTAGTGTCCTAACCTGCCCCACCATGTGGGGCAGGTTGGGACATTTTAAAGGCTTTTTTGTTTTGTTTTCACTCTTTTCCTATGTGAGATATTAGATTATTAAGAGGTTTATTTGATGCAGAAATGTTTATATTTTATGTCTAATTGGTTCTAAAATAAGAAAAAATATTAATAAAATTTAGAAAAATTCTTTACTGAAAAACGTCCCAAGGTGCCCCACCTTCCCCTATATTTGTAAGAGTTAAAGCGTGGACAGACGGTAAGAAGACAGACAAACCAAAATCACTAATACTTTTGAAATACATTGAAAAGCGTTAAAAATAAGAGAAAGAGCAGTACCATTAAGGAATTGCCCTCTCCCGTACGTTGCGCCATGTAAGACTTTTACAAAATACCTTCGACCTAGCTAGAGTGAAATAATAATAATTAAATCATGATTAATATAATTGTTTGAATCAACGACGATTGAAATGTGAGCTTTAAAACGGCGAAAACCAACTATAATTACAGAGCCTTTTGTTTATAAATGAAAAAATAGCATAATGAAACTGGTAAATGAAAATGAACTTACGCTTGAATAGAAAGTATGAACTTGTAAGAAATCTAAACAAAGACTTCAAAAACACTTTTATAACTTCTTTTACGTATGTTTATTGTAGAAACATTAAACAAAGCAGAGATAAATAACAGTAAAATGCGTGCAATGAGTAATAAATAAACCATAAGAGTGATTGGTTGGTAGGTCGGTTGATTTGTAGCAAATGGCAAATAGGTCAATACGCAATCGAATCTTCGATTTAATTATATCGATTAAAATTCATTCTCTGGTGGAAAATATTTTAATCTACTCGCTGTCGGAAAATCTCTTGAAAGCGCACTGAACTACGTGTTTCTGTCATGTTGTCAGAGCCGTAGCGCCCGCTGCCCATACTTCCCATTTGGAAGCCTCTGTAAAGTCAGGGGCTCAGTAATAAACTATTATAGACCTTTGAGCCGAATAATGATGTTTTTTAACTTTTTAATTTATGTTTTATCCAAATTCATTTTTTGTCAACGATCTTGGTCAGATTTTGAGAAAGTAAGAATTGATAACATATATATGCCTATTTTTTTCTAGAACTGCAAATGCTTTCTATTACTCTTCCTTCAATCAACACAGATATGCGCTTTCTTTCTATATCCACCCTCTTTTTTAAATGTGCTCAGATGGATTGAAAGCTCTAAGTTTTATTTTAAAATATGAAATGTTATTTTAGTCCTTTTTGGAGGGAGCGCTTCAACCAAAGCAGACGTGCGCTTTCTTTCTACAACCACCATTCTTTTAAAGGTGCCCGGATGAAAGCAATTTTCAATGCACTAAATCCTATTTAAATTATCTTATTCGGTGGTCCGACTAGAAAAGTTGAATACAATATCAAAAACTTTTAGATCCCTTTTTTTTCATTCAAATGTTTAAAAAAAAATATGCTTTTTTTTTGGGGGGGGGGGGGGGGAGTGAAATAAGCAGACATCTGTGTGCATTGCATTTGCCGCTTATCCCCTTTTGTTTGAACTGTTTCTTTTTTAAAGTTTCATTTTTCTTTTGATAAATTACATTTTTTAACTACTCTTTTCTTGAATCAAATGAGTATTGAGTTATTTTTCTTTTGACTCAGATTAACGTGAAAAATTCCAGCATTGTCGTTCTCGTTGCTATGTGAACCAATTTGGTATTTTTTCAACTTCAGCTTAATTACAGCAATTGCAAAATTTATTGGATTTCGGTTTTTTTTTTTTTTTTTAAGTCAAAAATCTACGCAAAACGCGAAAACAGGGTAAAAATCGTAGAAAAAATTAGGTAAAAATTAAAAAATGGTCGAAAGCAAAATTTAGTACATCGAGCAAAAAGATTTAAACTGGTACGTCAAAAAATCGCTGCGAAATGCTAAAAAACACAAAAAATCCCATAAAATTTCCCGAAAATGCAACTGAAGCAATTTACCAGAACCGGTTTTGAAAGCGAAAGCAACCTCATAAAAAAAAATCTGGTTCCGAAAATGAAAGTGTCCTCATTAAAAAATATACCTGTAAACAAAATCGAAAAAGTAAAAAACGGCCTTTGTACAGATCGACCTCAGCTATCCAATGCAAACTAGTCGGATGTACCAATCCCAAAACTTTCTTCTATCTCATACATGTTAATACTTCAAAATTCGCTATCACACTGCCAAAATTAAATGGCAATCTATGCATCTCAAGAGGATTCTAACGATATGAAATTCTGTGCATTAGTTCTTGAGATATGATTATCGCTGAAATCGTCTAAATTCAGCAAAATGCTGCCTAGCAGCGCCACCTATTGGGTGATTTATACCAAATCCTAATCAGCAACAATTTATGTCAACGTCTGATTGAATCTGAAGTTTGGAGAAAATCCGTACATTAGTTTTTGAGATAGAGCAATAGCGAAAATCGGGAAAATTTCTGCATAGCAGCGCCACCTATTGGGTGATTAACACCAAAACCTAATTAACAACAACTTGTGTCAACATACAACTAAATATGAAGTTAGATGAAAATTGGTCCATTAGTTCTATTGATAGAGCTATTGAGGCAATCGTGGAAAAGGCAGCAGAGAAGCGCCACCTGTTGGGCGATTTACACCAACACCTAATCAGTAGCAAGTCATATCAAGGACTAACTTAATCTGAAGTTTGATGAAAATCCGTGCGTTAGTTCTTAAGATAGAGCTATTGGCGAAATCGTGTAAATCCTGCAAAATTCATCATAACAACGCCACCTATTGGGCGATTTACACCAAAACATAATCATCATCAATTCATATCAAGGACTAACTAAATCTGAAGTTTGATCAAAATCCGTGCATTAGTTCTTGAGATAGAGCTATTGCGAAAATCGTGAAAAATGCAGCATTGCAGCGCCACCTGTTGAGCGATTTACACCAAAAACTAATCAGCATCAATTTGTATTAGTCACTAACTGAATATCAATTTTTATTAAATTCCGTGCATTAGTTCTTGAGATAGAGCGCCCACAAAATTTATGTCACATACACACAGACAGACAGACAGACTTACAGAGTCACAGACAGACATTTTGTAAAAACATGTTTTTTGGGATCTCTGACCCCTAAAACGTGTAAATCCGTCGAAAACCGGAATTCGAACATTTTCATGAATCCAATACTTTCTTCTTGTAAAGATAGAAGTAAAAAAAAAAAAAAAATCATTTAAAAATATTCAAATGCAAACGAGAATCTTCATAAATTCCTTCGGGTCTTTTTGCTTGACTGAAGTAGCCTCTTAACTAGGGCTGCGGAATCAGTGGGAAAAATGGACGACTCCGGGAATTTTAACAGATCCGACTCCAACTCTTCTGCTCAAAAATGGTCCGACAACGCAGACCTGCTTGTAAAATGGACGACTCCAACTCTGGGAATTTTAACAGATCCGACTCAGACTCTTTCGCTTAAAAATGGGCCCAACTCCATGACTCCGACTCTGCAGCCCTGCTCTTAACACCTTCGCGACAAGAGCCCTTTGCTTAATTCTTATTTTTTTACCACCAGTTTTTCAAAACAGGAAGTTTTCTATAATTGAATCGTGAAAATGCTCAATTAAATATGGTAAACTTTACAATAAAAAATAACCGGTGGAATAATAAATGATTCTGAGCACCTAAGTGGCACGTATACCGCTCGCTTGTCCCAAAGGGGTTAAAGTGAACTTTAAAATCTATTAATTAAAGTAATTTAAAACTATTTAAAAACTTGTAACAAAGTTACTACTTTTTTCGAATTCATCTCATCGTCGAAGTTTTTCATGTACAAGGCAAGTAATATACCTGATCACTTTCAAAATTCTTGGAACATTACCAGAAATTTTGAATAAATGTATCTTAGGAATACTATGTCTAAAGCACAGTTACCTTGTGTTATGATGCCAAAATTTGTAAGTGCATTTCTTTTTTTTTTTTTTTTTTTTTTTTTACTATTAATCAAATATTTCTTTCGTACTCTGCTTTCATATTTCACAAAATTTTAAAATTTAATTTGTTCCTTAATGTTCACTTTGAAATAAGGCACATACACATTTTTAATTATGAATAAAATTAATTATTAATTAATCTACATAATTACTTATTAATGAGAGGCTTTATCATTAACTGATTTCCTCAATTTTAGCAGTTATTTTGAACACACTGACTTAGAAACTATGAGACCCCCCCCCCCTCCCATATTTTTTAAATTGCTATGCTACTGGCATGCACTGTGTGAAAATTCGTTTTTTTAATGATAGATAATGTAATAGACTTTATATATTTACATATTAGGCGGATCAATTTTTTTTTTTACTTTTATCCATAACAAAGTTTGAAAACAGCTGAAATCCATTCAAATTTTGTTAGAATTTAAGTTGATATAAGATGATGATGTAATAGTTTGACGTTCTGCCGCAAGGTCTCGGGCCTAAAGCATGCTTTGATCATTTTGAAGCATTTGCCATTATTTTAAACATTTAATATTTTAAGAACTATACAGAATAACATTATAATAACAACATAATGTCACATTTTTCAAGCGCAAGATGATTTCTATGGCATTTTGCAATTTTAATTACTACAAGAGTGACCAATGGCAAGATAAAATAAAAATCCTTCTTTGAATTTTCAACAAACATTTTATATCCTATTCAAGTATTCTTTCTTCCTGCCTTCTGCTTCAGTGACTACATAGTTCCTTAAGTAACATTAATTTCAATTTATTATTTTCTCTTCTTTATATTATGACCAAAAGAATAGCCTGCTTTAATACCTGCATTGGGTTATTGCTTCTGGTTCATATCACAATATAATAGTATTTTAACGATCACACTTCTCATAAGTGTTCAGGCACCAACAAATTAATTAGTATCATGACATTTTAGCCATATATTAAACCCTTTATTTACTGACAGTACTTATAAGTATCATTAAAATAACTTGTTATAAAATTCATTTAATACATCGATTATTTGTAATACAGTTTAGAATGAGTTATAGATACACTACTTTATCTTGTGCCAAAAGCATTATGGGTTACACAAAACAGAAGTATTTTTAAAAGGATGATTTCTTTTGCCTTTGCATCTTTTCAGCTTTCTTGGGTGGGGGGTGGGGGGATTTTTCAATTCGGAAATATTTCTATATTTTTATTCTAAGAACATTATATTTGTACATTTCCTAATTCTACAAAATACTAAGAAAAATATTTAAAATAAAAGATGAGTGTGATTATAAATAGTGCACAAAATCTCTATAAATTCAAATTTAATGAATCCTTCTAAAATTTATTAAATGATTATGTAAATCTTCTATTGTAGTTTAAACAATTCGTGAAAAATGCTTTAGAAGATAAAATTTTCATGAATTCAGTACATAAAGGATTAATGAGAACCAAATTAGTTCTCATCACAACTTTGACCCATAACAATAAAGTTTGGAAACAGATGAAATCTATTATATATACAGCAAAAACAGCAATGCTAAAATTTATTCCAAAAATGTGATGCTGGTTCACAGACTAATTACTCAATTCAATATACAGTGTCCAATTATCATGAGGTAGCAGAGAGAAAAAAATCTTGATGAGTCATTTTCCTTCGCATTATTTAGAAAGTGGCAAAAATCATCTGAACATTTAGAATTACCAATGCAAGATAAGTTGAAAATTCTGCCATGCTAATGAAATATTTAGTTTCATACCAGAAAGAGAAGATATTTTTTCAAACTGTCTAACCAAATTATTTCAGAAATTAAAACTATTGCACACATACTTTATGGCTGATACATGCAAATATTTGCAAGAATTTCCCACATATTTTACTCTTAAGGGAGCTGGTCACTCAGCTTCTGATTTCCCCTCACTAATGCAAAGTCTATGGGCATATGATACATTCATATATTTAAAATATCTCCTCAGGGAAATTAGTATTTTTAACTTCTATTTTTTGTGTACCCTTCCTAAAAGATGACTCTTTTTTTCTTAGTTCTCAAAATATTTCTAAAGTATAGACTTAATTTTATATGAAGCGTTAAAATCTTACTCGCAGTTCGCCCGCTTTTAACACATAAAATATTAAATTCAACATAGATTTTAGAAATATTTTGAAAACTAAGAAAAAGGGAGACTTCCTCTAAGAAGAGTACATAGAAAAAAGATGTTAACAATCTGAATTTCCCGAGAAGATATTTTAAATATACGAATGCATCAAAAGTCCATAGACTTAACATTACGGAGGAGAATTCTGAAGCTGAGTGACCAGCCCCCTTAATAAAGAGGACTTTGCTAACTCCAAGTAGACTATCAACCAGTGTTCAGTTCAGACATCTTTTCTGGGAAGAAATTCTGCACCTCTGGAAGAGAGATGATGTCCCCACCCTTTAAATTCATCATTGCAACTGTAGTTCTGCACATAGGTGCTGGACACTACTGGCACATCTTTTGTATTTTCAGTTAAATAGTTGTGCATTTTAAAAAAATTGACAGGAGAGATAAACTGGAATATTGACATGTTGTAATCCAGTCTATGAAAATGCCATGGCATATTCAAAGTAAGAAGTTTGTTAGAACCTCAAGAGAGGTTGTCCTTCTAAAGCAGTCCCCTAATTTAGATCCTGGCCCCCATGATGGAACACTTATATGATTAGATATGCCAAATTCTCCGAAATATAAATTACATAATTATTATTCTTGAATTGTCATTTCTCTAGCTTCATTATTTATGTATGTTCGTAATTTCAATCATTTTCTGAAAAATAATTATTTTATTATGCCTAGGTTGATATGCATGATTTTATCTACTTTTAATAATTAATATGCTATAAATTGGACATTAAAAAAAGCTTTATGAACATAATAACAAAAGAAAAGTACATTTTATTGGGAAATTATTATTATTATCGAGGATCCTTAAAATTGATTTAAAAAAAAATAAGTCTCAGTGAAAATATGATAGATGTAATCCTGTAAAATATGATTGATGGAAATTACAATAGATTACATTAAAAGATTTTTTCTTTTGGATATTTATATGAACATTTTTTTATCGGAATATTCTATGTCAGTGTGTCGAAACTCCAGTTACCAAATTTTCAGTCATCCATATAAACATAAATAATAATTAAAAAATATATTGAAAATGGGAATTTTTTTCTAAAAATGTAATTTTCTGGTTATACCAACATTAATATTTATATTTAATTCAAGGAGCTCCATATATAAAAGAAGGTCTGTCTTCCTATTTCCCAACATGATTTCCAGTGATCAATATGAAAAAATACAGGGACGATAACTTTAGTTCACATTCATGGCAAAAAATGTTTATTGCATTACCTTACATGATTAGAGAATCATTTATTAATTTGATAAGTACAGTAGAACTTCGATTATCCAAAGTAATTGGGAACGGCCCTCTTTCAGAAAATCGAAATTTTCAGATAATCGAGAATACTTCAAATTTAAGATTAAAGAGAAATATATGCAACTAGGGGGCTCAACCCCCTACTCACTTACGCTCGCCAACCCCCATGAATTGCTATGCGATCCGAGTGAGCGAAGCTCGCTCGCCACTATTTATGCCAACTCTAGCCAGAATGAGTGCTATCATAAATCATTACAGCATATTAAATTTACAAATATTTTTAATGTATAAAAAAGCAATGAAAAACATTGTTGAAAATGTAAATAAAAATGTACCTTGGAAACAGAATTAATTTAAAACCTTAGTGAAAACACAATACAAAATATTTTTAATTGGACCGCTATGCGATTCGAGCAAACATATGAAATTTACAAACATTTTAATTCATAAAAAAGTAATTGAAAATTTTGTTGAAAATATAAATAAAAATGCATTTACCAAAAGTTTGGCGCTGTGACTTGTTCATCATCATTGAGAAAGCTAAGCGAACAGGAAATTGACGCCGTTTAAATTTAAATGGCATGTTAGTGTCAGATGGGGTCCTTCTCCTTTCATTTTTGCCTATAGTATTGAAATCACGGCTTAAATTAATTTAAAACTATAATAAGACGCTATAAAAGATGCTACGTATTATGCTATCGAACTGTAAACAAAGCGTTTTCGCCTGTGTCTATATACAACCTTGGATCAAAAAGCTGATTCTCTGAATTCTTTACGTCATCATAAAACGGACCAACAGCAATTGTCATTCATATATTGCTCAAACGGTTTGCGTTAAAAGAGAGATTCTGTCTGGATTTTGATTTGCTGAGTGGATTGGGACATGTGACAGTAACTTAACCACTGAGAATCATCACTTTGGCTGTTGCCAAATAGCAAGCTACAAATACAGCCCTTTTTTAGTGCTACGTAAGAGAAATATATATATAGATATTTCTTATTATGGTAACAAGTGCTTAATAAAAATGAAGCAATAGCAAAATAGAAACAAGAATAAATTACCTCAATTTTAATTTTGAAATTAAGTACCTTTTACATATATCACAAGCATTTGAAAAAATGTTTTGTTTGTCACAGATTTGATTGCCTTTGCTTTGTAGGGATTTTTTTTTAAATATTAGTCTTTCTGCTGTTCCAGCCATGCCAGACCTTTTGCAAAACATTAAAAAAATTCAGACTAGCTAATTTGTTCGTTTTCTTTGTTCCACTCCACAGCTTATGGGAACTCAAGTTAAATTCAAAGAAAGTCTAATAAATCGAATATATTTATATGTACGTGTAGTTCGGAAAGGTCCGTTTGCACACAAGGAATATAATAGTTAAAGAAAAAAAAAACTTTCAAAAGGGATTTTGTGCACAAGGAATGTGATAGTAAAAAAGCTTTCAAAATGGATTTTGGTTAAACGAGAGTTTCGGATAAAAGAGGTTCTACTGTATAGCTTAATTAGAGAAGCATAATTAGGATAATAATAAATGAGAACACTAATATCTAACATTGACAACACAGACTATTTTATACATTTGCCTTGGATGCTTCATTTGCCTTGCAAGCTTCTGAGCACTGACTGAGAGCTTCTGTAATATATAGAGCTCAATGACTTAATTGAATTTATAGAGTTTCTATTTGGATAGTTGATATTTCACTATTCATAAGACAGTCTCAGGGTGCACGCATATTCAAGTACCTTCAAAAGCTCATCAAAGGTGCGGTTCAGGGACGAAATTTGCTTTTATGTTTTCAATTGAAATTATACTAAATTTTGAATTAAATGTGTGTTACCAAATTCTTTTATGTTATATTTTAGGTAGATTTCGTAAGAAATACTATCTATTACATCCTCTCCTATGTTGGAATTTCTGAAATTTTTTTGCAAATCTATGCCAATCACGACTCCTAGAACCCCAAAACACACCCAGTTCAAAACTTTATCTATATATACCACTTTTTTATGGCCAGGATAACTTCCATAATTCTGCACAAATCTCTTCCGAACTCATACATAAAAACCAAGGGGCAGTAAATCTCAGTCAGGTTTGCTAATGGGCAAAATCGGACCAAGGGGGGTGGAAATAGGGAGGGGTTTTGTGAAAACCAAAAGAACCCCTATAACTTCTTAATTATAATACATATCCAATCAGTTTAAAGTTATTATTATTTCTAGGAAAATGACCAAAAATTTATGTATGACAGAAATTTTTGATAAAATTAAAAATTGGGTCAAGGGGCGAAAAAATTAGGGGTTTAGGGAGAAAAAATTCATAGCTTTGTCAATTCTCAAAATATCAAATCCACTTAAAATTTTTATAAATCTTCTTAATACTATCTACAAATTTTATATTGACAAGTTTTTGATAAGATCAACTCTTACTGCAAAAAAAAAAAAGAGAGGGGGGGGGGGGGGGGGGGTTGAAGAAGAAAAAAAATTTATAACTTCATCAATTCACAAGATATCAAATTGGATTAAATTTATTATAAATCTTCTTAATATTAACTACAACTTTCATATTGATAAGTTTTTGATAGTTTCAATTCTTACAGGAAAAACAAATAAAAAATACACAGCAATTGAAGAAAAAATTATCATATTAACATGATTCAGAAAAATTCATCTCTTACGGGAAAATGAAATTAAAAACTCAGCAAAAGCAACCAGATAAAATTGTTAAACTGTGTTTGTCTATCTTGATTTAGTTTTTGTTGGTGAAATGAGTACTTAACTTCGAAATCTACCTTCGCCTGTAGGCCGGACCGGCAGGGATTTTTTTTTTTTTTTTCCTTTTACAATGGCTGTAATTATCTGTATTTTTCAAAGAGTGCAACCAGAATACATTTGCTGAATAATAGGTGTTTCAATTTATTTATAAGTAGGTTTTATTGTAGCTCCATTGAGTACAGTTTTGCAGTGTAAGCAGTAGCATTCAACTAAAATTAATAAATGTCCATTCCAATTGAGGCATCTTCCATAATTGAATATCCAATATCTTATGATAACAATGCTTTTGCAACAAATAAAAGTAATAGTTTTCTAATAATATAACTAACATATACAGGGTAAATCAAAAATCTCATTATACTAGCTGTTATGAGAACATTGAAATTTATGATTATGAACTGAACAGAGTACAGTGACTTTTCATATGAGTTTCAATTCACAAAAAAAAATTCTATGCAGCATTGTGTAATTAATTGTAAGAAATACATTTCAAAAGATGTGTAAGTTATGCAAGAGTGAATTACTAGCAACTTTCTGTTTGATATACCTGCACAGTGCAATATCACACAATGAAATATCTGGACTTTTAAGAGGCCACGCCAAAAGTGTAAGCGGAGAACTGCCTAATCTATATAATTTTAATTAATTTTCAGCAGAGAAATTACACTTAAAATTATTGAATATTTAATACGTGATTTATCACACTGTTAACTAAGCATAGAACCAACAGAGTGAAAAATGTCCAAGCCGGGAATCGAACCCGGAACCCTTGGAATAGCACTCCAAGTGCTCTACCATTTAACCACTTCAACGTTTCCCCCTAAATAAGTCGAGGGTAAAAGCACTGTTTCCCTATACCTGTCGCCAGTGAAGTGGTTAAGCTACGAGGACGATACGCTGCTTATCATCTCTCACTCACATATGTTGGTAAGGCTGCAACTGCATAACAAGATGGAATAGTGGTAAATCACATATTAAATATGCCTAAACTATTTTTTTACAAAACACTTGATTGAGATATTCTCCTGCATCAATCAAACAATTGGCTGGTGCTCCAATACTGTGTAGAATTTTACAACGTACCTAGAAACAGATAATTCTGTGTTAAGAAAATAATGATGTACACACAGACACTATGCAATAAATTGTTACCTGTAGGTAATATCCATTGTTTCTTTAGCCATACTCTATTTAATACAGATCCACAACTTTCCATTGTCTCAAAATTAATAGGAAGAAAATGAGATTTTTTCACACAAGTTTTAACACTATGCACACTTACTCTGCATACAAAATAAATAAATAAAATGGATCCATAAAATGTTATTAAACAATTAAGGCAGACTAAAATTATTAAAATATTTTATTTGATAGAAACATACAAAAAATAATTTTTGACTGGAATAACTTTACATATATAAAACAATTGAATTTGCATAAAATTTAAGTTATACAAATTCCAAATAAACATTTTTATGGTAATACTGATTGATGGCAAGAGGCATGGGTACTTCCCTTATATAAAGCTATAAATATTTTTAAATGGCATTGGCATACTTTGTGCTCAAGAAAGTAAAATTTGTTCCCAATTGTTAGAAACACTGATGAAGGCTTGTTTCAGGGACCGACTTTGACTACCTAGGTCCGTGCGGAAATCCTCATTCTGGTGGGTTCCCCCTTCCAGCTACACATAGAAATTGTTTTTTTTTTTTATTATTATTTAGTGACTAGTACTAAACTTCATACCAATTGTATATATACATAAATTTTGTACCAGGTGCTATTCATATCTGTATACAGGGTTATCATAAGAAAGATGATCACAAATATTAGTAGGAAAACTAGTAGGGAAAAAAAATGATGGATTGGTTGACGGGAGTAATTCTTTTCGACCTTTACCTTTGCTTATCTATGTATGTCATAAGATGCCTAAAAGAAAAATGTCCCCAACTGGCCATCATAAATGGTTTTAATTTGCCTTGTTATGAGGAAAACATCAATAACGAAATTTTCTTGAAAACAAGGACTACTAAGTTATTACAGTAAACTCTGTCTAAGGCAGAATCGATCAGGACAAGAAAAGTTTCCGCGGTAGACAATATTCCGCCTTAGACAAATTTTACTCTATGTCTATGGATTCGCAGGGACTTGAAAATCTTTCCGAGTTAGAGAGATTTCCGTCTTATACAGAGTCCGCCTTACAGAGAGTTTACTGTATATAGTAAAAATTCAATCATTAGTTTTCTGATGATGCAGCTTGTTCTTTTTTTATGATTATGGATTATGATTATTTTTTATTGATTATTATTATTTTTTATTGATTATTATTTTTTTTCTTGTTCTTTCTCTTATGATTATGGAATAAGTTGGCATCTCTGTGCACTTATTAAATAGTGTAAATACCGAACAAGTTAGTTGCATGTACAAAGCAGTGAATAAGTAGCGAGACAGTGTTTGAGAAGAATTGCCTTTTTTGTGAAGATTTTTTTCCACCATGTGAAGGCCTCTTTTATAAAGGAAGTGCCTTGATCAGGGATGCACAACCTATGGCCCACGGGCCAAAAGTGGCCCGCGATGCCTGTTTCGTTGGCCTGCCAATCCCAAAATAGAGATTAGTTTATTTTATTATTATTTTTTTTTTTTCAATTGAAAGCTTACATGTTTTTACAAAATTTTTCAACTGATAACTGCTTGCGTTTTTAAAATCAAAAACAATCGCCATCTTGATTGACTGGTTGGATGACGTGACAAAAGCATGCTATTTGTAACTTGCACGTATTCAACTGTCAAGTTGTGATATATCGGCGCTTCTTTAAGATCGACAGAGAGAAATTCGATGTGAGCGCATCACATCTACAATGAGACTAAAACTGAGCTCTGATTGGCTGATAGCATGTAACGAACGAAGTGTCTAGTTGCTGAAGGAATGTATCTTCTCAACTCAACGTTTATCTTTGGAATGCTTGGCAGTCGGCAGTCGGTTGATGTCTATTACTTGTGGATCAAGGGCTTTGTTGTAGATGGAAAAATGAGCGGTGAAAAAAGAAAAGGCGATTTTCCAAATTGAAAATTTGTTGATTCGTGGACGGATAAGTACTGTTTTATTAATCATAATGACATGATTATTTGTCTTTTGTGCAATTCTACTGTAGCTGTAGCCAAGGAATATAATGTGAAACGACATTATGAAAAGAAACACATTGCGTTCTCATCTATTCAAGGATATGAACAATCAGTAAAAATTAAACACTTGAAGAAATTTTTGATAAACCAGACCAGTTATTTTCAAAAACAGACATCTGAATTGGATTCCTGCATTGAGGTAACCCTGAATATTGCCCAGCTGATCGCTAAACGTGGAAAACCGTTTACTGATGGTGATTTTGTGAAAGATTGCTTGTTAATTGCTTCAGAGAAACTTTGTCCCGAAACAACAAATAAACTTAAAAGTTTAAGTTTGAATAGAATGACTGTTCAGAGAAGAATTCAACAATTAAGTGAAGACATTGTAGATCAAGTGAAGCTTGCTGCTTCACATTTTGAATATTTTTCACTTGCTGCTGACGAATCTACTGACATTACCACAACAGCTCAACTGCTTGTTTTCATACGAGGTATAAACAAGGATTTCTGCATTACAGAAGAACTTCTTGGAATGTACCCTATGAAAGGCCAAACAACTGGCAAAGAACTTTTTCACAGTTTATTAGAATTATGTAATGGAGGTGCTTTGAATATGGACAAAATTGTTAGCATTACAACAGATGGAGCATGATCAATGACTGGTGGAATTATTGGAATGATAACTCTGCTAAAAGAACATCTGGGAGAACGTGAAATGGAGTTACTTCAATATCACTGCAGCATACATCAACAAAATTTGTGTGCCAAAGAATTAGGTTATGAACAACTAATGAAGCGTGTTTGTGAAGCAATCAACTTCATTCGTAGTAGTGCATTACAGCACAGAGAATTTAAAGAATTTTTGGCTGAATTTGAGGATATTCCTAGTGATGTTGTGTACTACACAGAAGTAAGGTGGCTCAGTCGTGGAAAAGCACTTAAGCATTTTATTGAATTATTTTATAAAATTATTACGTTTCTCAAGGAGCATGGAAGGGAAACCAGGCACTTGGAAGAAGCCAGTTTTCAGTGCAATTTAGCATTTTTAACTGATATTACAAGTCATTTAAATGAATTGAACATCAAACTACAAGGAAAGAACCAATTCATCTTGCAGTTGGTAAACAATGTAAATGCTTTTAAAAGAAAGTTAGTGTTATTTCAAGAACAGTTAGGGGAAAAAATTTTTGCTCATTTCCCATATTGCAAAAAAATGAAAGAAAAATTTCCAAAGATGAAATTGGATTACGAAGATCAGGCAAAAATTTTAATCAATTCATTCCATAATAGATTTTTAGATTTTGAAAAATGCCATTGTCAAATTGAGTTATTTTCAAATCCATTTACAGTGGATGTGAATTTGGCACCTGAAAATGCTCAATTAGAGCTCATTGACTTACAGAGCTCAGACTTTCATAAAAATGAATTCAAAGAAAAGTCATTGCTTGAATTTTATAGGAATTTGCCTAATGAATTTTCCTATTTAAAACGTAATCCATCTATGTATGAAACTATGTTTGGAAGCACCTACATATGTGAACAATCTTTTTCTATGATGACTGTCAACAAATCAAAGACTAGAAACAGGCTAACTGATGAAAACCTTTCAGCCGTTTTACCTATTGCTACTGCAACTTTAGAACCAAACATAACAAAAATAGCTTCAAAAATACAATCCCAACCATCACATTAATTGTCTCATCTGTGAAATAATTATGTATGTATATTTGGCTTATTAAAATTAATTTATAAATGTATATATTTTCAGAATTGAGTTATGTTTTCATCAAAGTGGTATATTGACTTTTTATATAAGATTAGAAAAAAAAAATGTGTTTATAAATGCTACATTGGCCCCAGGTAAGGTACTTTTTCTGTTTTTTGGCCCGTGGGTTGAAAAAGGTTGTGCACCCCTGGCCTTGATAGATTACAATACAGTAACAAAAGATTCTACAATTATTGCACTTTTATCACTTTTCCAGGATTCATGATGTTCAAAGGATCAAAAGCTTTTTTGATGGACAACATTGCCTGGATACCAACTCCTCCATACTCCGTTTCAAGATGAGCCATTTTGCCAATGCCGATTCCATGCTCACCAGTACAGGTGCCGTTTAAAGCCAGGGCTCTCCTGATTAAAAAGTAGCAATTAAAGACAAATGAGTTACTATTTAGAAACAACAATGAAAAATCAGGCATAGATTATGAAACACTTTCCAACACTAATAGAATTGAGATACAGTGAAACCCTTCTTAAAGACCACTTTTTCATTCTATGGATTTTACAGTTCATAGATTTAATGCAAAACCCAACCACGTCAAACTCTCTTAATGACCAGCAGCCGTGCATCATTTTCGGTGTGTATACTTTATCGCAGAAATTTCGGACCTGAAACGAGGTGAATCTTCCACAAAAAATAATGAAAAACATTTTGATGATGCTGAATTTCCTGAAATCTCAAACAAAGGTACCGCAATTTCCAGCCTATAATCTGTGGATTATCTGTTAAAAAACCTCAAAAATTTTAAGTGTGGATTATCTATCGGTGCGGATTATCTGCTGAAATTTTTTTGAAGCAGAAGTTCACATCAGATATCCAGTTTCTACCGGCAGTTCTAAAATAAAATTGCAAACAGCTATCGCACTGCTATCGACCGTTCGCGGAGTTGCATGTGATTGGATCACATATGACGTGTACATGCTAGTGGGAGTGGCTTCTGATTTTTATGTTATATTTCTTTTAGCCTTTTGGCAACATGTTTCTATGAAAAAAAAGGTGTTTCTCTACTCATCTCTTTCAAAAATTGCAAATAATTGTTATAACGTTGAAAGTTATAATACAGTATAGGATCTGTTATCCGGAATCCTTGAGACCTGGGGCATTCCAAATAAGGGGTTTTTCCATAATTTGGAACACTACCACAAATATTTTCTAATGTACATAAATATGAAATACAGGTTAGCATAAATAATATTAAAAATACTGTATTACACATTTGTTGAATTAATTCAATAAAACACAATTAAGGAAAAGTTTAATTAATTTTTATTTACAAAAAAAAAAAAAAAGAGTTAAGTAATAGTTTTAAATTATAATAAAACTTACAAACGAAGAAGATCAAAAATAAAATTTAGTTTTGGGGTTCAGATGCAGATGCTTGGGAATTAGTTTTTTGGAAAAATCCTTTTAAAGTTGGCTGCTTCTAACATTTTTCTTTTACAAGCTGGTCTTGCATTTTATATAAGGACATTATTTGTTGTTCATGGAAATAACTTCTTTGTTCCATGCCTTGAATTAATTGTTGAGTGTAAAATATCATTTGTTCATTAGATATCTTTTCTACCTCCTCATTCTTGTTATCATCATCACTACTATCATCAGATGCATCTTAGTCATCATTTCACAAATTTTACTGTATGCCATTTGATGACTAAGTGGAGCATTATTGTCTATATTGAAACAAACTTGAACCGCATCTTCATCCAATAACTGGGGGGGGGGGGGGGGAACATATTGAAAGTTGACATTTTATTTATTTTTGTTTTGTTAACAAATTTATCGCATGGAAAGCGGACAGAAAAATACAAGAGACAAAATTATCAACACTTAAAATGCAGATTTCCGGAAATTTGCGGAGATAAAGAAATGCATAATTACTGTAATATTCCATTAACCCACCCTCCTCTATTTTGTAAACAAATTTGATATTTAAAAAAAATCCCACAAAAGCAACCCCCCCCCCCCCCCCCTTCCAAAAAAAAAAAAAAAATTGCGCGAAGCACCGTATCACCTTTCTGTCTTATCCGATTCCGAATCTCTGCTTTTCTACTGTTTGATGGACGCAGCTGATCACGGTAAAACGAACGTTTCTATCATTCTCCTAATTGGCCGAATTGTGGGTGCGCCTTTGGATGACTTCAAAGGTCAGAGCTTGTAAATAGATTTTCGATCGCGGAAAACGCGTTCAAATTCTAAGTGATGTTTCAAAAATATTTTTTTTCAAAAGGTTAAAATTAAAATTTTTTATAATGGATTTTAGCGTTTGAAATAGAAAAATACGAAATTTAAGAATATGTAGTTAGTTTTCCCGTATTTCTAAAGGTTACGCTGATGCGAAGTCATAAAAATGATCGAAAAGAGAACTTATGTCCGATGATTGCGTACATTCAATTCTTATCTTTCACGGGAGCGTCATAAGTGGGATTGAAGGAAAAGCACGCTTTTAAGTTCGCGCTTTTTAAGTTCTGTTTTTTAATTATCTCGGTTAACAAAAAAAGAAAAATCTGAATATCAGGGCAGGCTTTGGACTATTCTTATAAACATTTTCGGATTTGAACAGGCGGTAGATTTCAATAGCCACTTTTAATCCCTGTAAGCGGCCTCTCTGATTACTTTACGATTTTTTGCCGCGTTTGGGGGGTGGGGGGGAGATTAATGGGATGTTACGGTACCTTGAGGTGTATGAGAAAAAGTTTAAAATATTCAAAATACCGATTTATAAAGCATGTTAACTCTTGAATAAAATATGAAAAAAAAAATTGCAAATTTTTATGAAATGAAAGTTTTCACTAAGTTTCGGTTTCAGATCGTTTAGCGTTCTGGATATCGGGACGCCGGATAATAGATCCTATACTGTAATGTCTAAGTGAAAATGCAGAATTTAAACTAAACGTTTTTTAAAAGGCAGAAGATATTGATCATTTAAAAACAACAATTATTATAAAATTATTTGTTTTCACAAGACATTCTACATTTTAGATGTAAGATTCAATGAAAAAAAGTATTTGTATTTCTTAATTTGTAATTATTTTATAATTATTTATATTTTTGCAATTATTTTATTACAATTATCATTTAAATGGAGCAACTAAATAAATAGGGAGGTGGTTTATTAGTAGTACTTTGGAATGTTGAAAACAATGAGTAATTCTCCTATAGTGGGTTATCTGCTGAAATTTTTTTTAAAGGGCTAAAAATTTCGGCTGCGGAATATACGCCGCCACGGATTATAGGCCGGTAATTACAGTATTTTAAAAGAAGTGGAAAAACAAAGTTTAAGATGCAATCATAATTGTGCCGACAATGAAAAAGTTCAAAATATATTTTATAATTTAAAGAAGGTTTCTTCAGTAACAAGTGTTGTAAAGACCCGACTACAAAAATGTAAATAAACAAAAATTGATGAGTTTGTAAATTAAATGTATAAAAAAAAGTACATATATATGTTTTTTTTATTCAAAATCTCATTTTTCGTTCCAAAATTCAACCCCACTGACTGCTTTTAATGACCATTGTCCATGCAACCGACAGTGGTCGCTTTAGAGGAGTTTCACTGTATCTTAAAAAACACAACTCAGTAAAAATCTATTTTCAGCCATTGCTTTCCATATCTGGTAATATGTGTAAATTCTTTCAAGCAGCCCTGTATAGGATTTTAATATCATCTAATGCACTCAAAGTTAGATCAATTTAAAAATACATAACATAGCAGAAAACACACTTCCAGAAATTATCAATCATAGTCAGCCCGCAAATTCTTTTGTGTGTCTCTGTAAATGAACGACAAATGCTCTATACTACATACCCTACAGAAATCATGTTATAGTGCATTTCAGTGTTTTGATTATGTTTGAAGTATCATAATATCATTAAAATGCACTGTGCACTGCAAATTACACTTTCCCATATACATGTAATGGAATTCTTTTGTATACTCTGTAAATAAACTATCAATGCTACATATTCTATACTACTGTAAAAGATGTTGCAGTCAGTGATGCACATCCATCTCATTATGTCTGAAACATCATAACATAAAAAATAATGCACTACAAAAGATTTTTTACCATCGATCATGGTGTAATGGAATTCTTTTGTGTGTCCTTGTAAATGAGCTATAAATGCTACACACTTCATGTTCAATACCGGAGATTATAGAGTAGGCCTCAATAACACATAAAAAATTTATGGCAATCCGAGTATATTTACAATAGTTAGAGCCCAGACAGACAGATGACAGAATGAATTTATAAACACTTTTTAACCCACTGCCTACCAGACAGGTCCAATGAACCCAACAGGTAGAGAACTTCTCAGATCCATTGGAACCGTCTGGTAGGCGGAGAGTTAACTATGCTGGATGGAAAGTGTTTAAAAGGTTTTTAAAAAATTATTATCAACAGGGGTAAGAACAACAAAACTGCAAAAGAAGAAGAAAATTTTTGCTTTCCTATTTATACCTAGAATTAGGGGTGGGGAATTACACAAATCTACTCGCCATTGACATTTGGATTTTCTGATGAGTCAAGTGGATTTTTAGAGAGTTTTTTAAAAACTGCAGGATAGAAATATATATATATATATATATAACCATTAATTAAACATTACCGACCATCATCAAAAACCGCAATATTGTGAATGAAATGACAATAAAAATGGATACCACAAACCTATAATATAGAACTGTATGTATAGCATTAAGTGCCTTATACATAATTACAAGAATTAATATGGAAGAAAAAAAGAAGAATATGGATACCGGAAAAAATTGAAAAACTTATATATTGAATTATGTTTTCAAGAGTACAGAATTCAATGAAATAAGCAAATCGGTTGTTTTCTGTGAGAAAAAAGCTAAAAGATGAAATTTTTTTTTTCTCCTGTACCCAAACAACCAATAGGATCAAGATAATAGTTTCAAGATGAAAACAGAACATTATCAAATGACATGAAATGGAAAAAACAATACAATCCTTTAAATATTTAATTTATAGCATAAAAAATTTGGCCTCAAAAAGAAAACAATCATTTCAAGGAGGAAAGAAAAATTTATATACTGTAAAAGAACTTATTTTCGCGAGGCTTTAATTTTCGCGAGCCCGTCGTAATTGCGAAAATGTAAGCCTCGTGAATTTTTTTTTTTTTTTTTCGCCTCAAATGATAATAAAAAATCAGAAATTTTTCACTTATCCAAAATTTAATGATTGCAGCTACTTAAATAAGAAATAAGTACAAAAATTTCTTGAATACTTACAACTATTTCTTAAATACTATACAACTACCTCTTGAATAAAAACAATAATACAACTAATAGAATGCAGCTCATTCACTTACAATATTTATACCAGCTTCTTTGAAGCCATTCATTTTTAGAGCGATGGTTAGAGGAGGGAGGGGGTGAAGAACTTTTTGGACAAAAGGAAGTTTCTTAAATTGCCTTATGCAAAAGGGGTTCTATTTAGGTAGTTTCGGAATTTTTCAACTTTCGGTTCAGTTCATATAAAATTCGCGAAATTTTCAGCTCGCAAAATCACCGATATCTTCCTTTTCGCGAAAATTACGGCTCACGAAAATAAGTGCTTTTACAGTAGTTGATTTACTTATCATTATAAAATAAAAAAGGAAAAATCACGGAGTTTTAAAGGTTTTAAGCTTTATGTATTGGGATGGTACACAATTTTTTTTATGAGATTTTTAAAAGGCAAAAATCAGCTAAAATGTGGAAGATTCAACCCCTGAATGAACAAAAGAATTAAAATTTTACCAAATGCAAAAAACAACATACTCAGTTATTTTATTTGCCAGTAAGTTAACAGTCTCAACATCTTTTCCACATGCTGGGTTGAACAAAAGTATGGTGTGGAAATTGCCATCACCCACATGACCTAGTATAGTGCCTGCAAAATATAAATGAATACAGTAAATAAATAGAAAAAAAGAGCAAGGATAAATAAAAACTGAAAAGCAATTTATACAGAAAGTTGAAAAATTATTGTTACAGTTTTTTTTAAAAAAGGAGGGAGGGGGACATAAAAAAAACAATACATTTACAGACTTTTATATTCAGTGTAGCATCAAAGTTTTTTCTCTTTCTTAAATGAAGCAAAACAAAACCGGGTTTTTTAATAGTTTAAAAAAATCTATGCTTGATACAGTATCAACTGCCTTGGTTCACTGCATTGGTTTACCACTTTTGGCACCACTAGCTTGTCCATGCTTCAGTTTGATTTTTGACATAGAAAGAGTATGACATAACTTGAATTATAAATGTCTTTACTTTTGAAAATAATATTCTTACTAGAAATTGACCAAAAATTCGGTTTAGTTTTCATTTTCAGCCCAAAATCTGAGTTTCGCTGAAAATTAGTTTACGCTGAAAATGCTGATAAAAATTCGGTTGGACCGAAACTATTTGTATTCCAAAAATCTTGATTTTTCCTTTGAAAGTTTTCAACATTACTCATTGATTTGAACTTTATTGGCTCAAATGAAACACTCTTTATTTATTGCAATGAACTTCACTATTTCTAATTATCAGTCAGGACTGACTCAAAGTGTGAGTGTAAATTATAAACAAACAATGCATATATCACTCAACTTTGAAGACACTTTTCATGTGTTCATTAAAGACTTAATAGTCATAGAAAATTTTTAGTTTGAAACCGCAGAAGTGTTTCGAATACACTTTGAGTAATTTCTAGTAGAACAGATGATAATTTACAAAAATCATAAAAAAAGGGTAAATCAAGGTATGTATACCTAAAATATTTTTTAATTAGATGGAATCGTATAATTAAAAAATCATTCTGAGTCATAGATGAATTAATTACATTTTATTTTATATAATAATAAAAAGTTTTGGTGAGAGGCACAGAGAGACAACTTGGGCCATACGCATAATTAGACAATTATGTATGCATTAATTACTTTCTTAATTTTTTTTGGACATTTTTTGTTTTCAGTCGAAAATAGGAAGATTACCGAAATTCGGTTTTGGTCGATCCTGAATAATCCTGATCCTTACAGACCGGGAGGTAGCAGCACAGACAATCATCTCATCAAGTTCACGGCTGAAATTCCAGAATTAGTTAAAACTCGATTTGCATATTATAAACGCAATTGGTCTGCAAGTTATATCTTGGTGGGAAACACCTGAAAAACTGATTTTAGCGATTGACTCGTAAGTTTACCATTGTGTTTTCCTGCTTCCAGTCCTCCATGTTTTCATACCTTTGTGAGCAGGAAAACAATGATAAACTGTTCTTATTTTGTAGCATATAGCAGAGTATAATTATTTTTTAAATTCTGAATTGTAGCTTTCTTTAGTTTCATAGTACAATACTTAATAACTCCAATCCTCTAAATAGAAAAAAAAGTGCCTACTTACAAATTTGAAGAGGCTTGTTGTCGAAATGGGGGCAGATGACTTTCAAAATGATAAGAAGTAGAAAAAAAATAAACTTCCTCAGATAAAGTCCAACAGCTTTGATTAGGTAGATCAGGAGATATATTCAATTCATACATACAGTAGCAACACCAAAGCAAGAACCAAATGATATGCATGAAAAACTCTCATTTTTATAATGGTTTGCAACCAATCACCACTATCCAGCACATGCTGGAACTCTTTTGCATAAAAAACAGAAAGTTGAGTAACATTGTGCAACCTGAAGACATGTTAACAAACAATGCTTCTTAACCGATACATTGTTAGCAACCAACCAACCATGAATTTAATTGAAAACCATTTAAACAAAATGTAAACAAGATGGACAGCTGCATGCTGTTGAAGTTAAATGTTAGGATTACTTTTGTTAGTAAGTAAGTAGTTTTTATAAGTGAAATACAGTAAAAAGTACCTTTTTATATAAATAAAATACTTAATACAAAAATCAAGTTGAAAAACGATAGAAAAAACTTAATAAAAAGTATGGTTCTTCCACATAAACCTACAAATCAACCGCTAAAATCATGTTTTCAGGTGTTTTCCACCAAGATATGACTTGGCAGACCAATTGCGTTTTAATGTACAAATCAAGTTTTAACTAATTCTGTAATTTCAGCTGTGAACTCAATGAGGTGATTGTCTGTGCTGCCGCCTCCGGTCTAGTATGAAGATTATTTTAATGTTTTAAATTTTTTTAATATGGCTTTGTAATACGATAATATTTAGGTTGAAATTAAGTTTTTTCTTGTTAAAATTAAGTTAACAGAATGATTTTTGAAAGAAATGTTCCTTTGAAAGATACACGACTCTGAAAAATTTTTTCAAATTGTTCTTGATTAAAATATTTTGGAATTTGTACGATAGTCTAAAGTTTAACAATGACTTAAAATGCATGGTGGGTTAAATATTAATTTTTATGTGAATGTGATGTACAATAAATGTTATTTATGCTCTTCCAATACGAATTTAGGATTATTTACGGAATATAAGTCCTCAATACTTTTGAAGAAATCTATTCATAACTTTATGAACCTGAGATTAGCATTATATTTAAATGCAGGTTTAGACATTTTGAACATGGTCTTGTTTTAATTAATTATATTAGAAGCCAGCCAATATTACATTAAGTTGAAAATTCTACTAATAAAATACTAATATTGGTTGAATAATTGTAAAAAAAAAAAAAAAAAAAAAAAAGAAAAAGGAAAAAGAATAGTTCAGCTACTTTACTCAGAATTGGACTGGTTGAGTTGGGAAAGAGTAGTTACTACAGCTAGCATACTATTTATACAAATTTCATTCAATTAAAAACTTTTCAGCTGTACAAACTGGTAAATTTATAAAAAGTTAAAAATACTAAAAACATTTAAAATACAATCAGTAGACATCCGCAAGGCCTCATCAGTACATCAGTTGCTTGGTGAAACGTCTACTGATTGTATTTTAAATGTTTTTAGTATTTTTAACTTTTTATAAATTTTGTTTTTTAACTGTATTCAAGTCTGTCTTATTTATTTATTTTATTTAGTTTTCTAAACGTTTCAAATTCAGACGTTAAATGAATGTATATTGCAAAATAATGAACTTCTCTATTTAAATTCTGCTAGAAGACATTTGTCGTAGGGAAAGTAAGTAATAATATGTATGTAAGAAAATAAAAAGCTACTTCAACAGGATGTTTACTAATTATAAATAAACTAGACTTATTAGTAAGAAAAACAAAGAAATAAATATTTATCTTTTTATATACAATAACACTGAACTAAAAAAAAAAAAAACTATTATGTATAATAAAATAGGCAAAAGAAAAAACATGATTAAATTTCGATAATTAATTACTACAAAGCATTTGTTTTCAACCTTCTCACCGCCGTGAACTGATATATCCGTTCACTAAGCTGTAGGTTTCACAGTAGTAGAAGACTTTTTTAAATTAATATAATTCTACAACTATAATGCAGTTTTAAAATATTTTGTTATGTATAATACTCTCAAGGGTTATACTTCAATACGTAATTAAATTATTTATGTCATGTTATAAAAATAATCTTTTTTCAGACTTTTTAAAAAACTACAGAGAAAACAACATTACAATTTTGCCTTTTTGCTCGGTGGTCAGGGGGTTAAGTAACTTTAACTTAATAAATGAATTTAAATCTACTATTAGCCACTTCACCAGCAGCAGGTGTAAGAAAACAGTGCTTTTATCCCTGACTTATTTTGGGGCGAACATTGAAGTGGTTAATATTTGAATGACAACAAATTATAATAATTTAAAGTTTTTCTCCTTTAAGCAGGTATAAAATAGAAATATTACTATTGAAATTAAAAACGAGAAAGCATTAAGCCAGATACCAAATATTTGGTAAAATTTTGTACTCAGTATCCAGAATCCGTCAAAAATACACATCCGGTGCATCCCAGATAGTCCAAAGTCGAGCCCTGAAAACACTAAATGCTTATAAAAGTATTAAAAAAAAAAAAAAAACTATTTTTACTTTTATGCAACATTTATATATATTCATAACATTTGAAAATAGAGCCTATTAACATACCCAACAATTTAGAATCTCTAATATCTTGCTGGGTCTTCAGAACCATCTCAGCAAGTTTTGATAAAGGGACACAAACATCCGTGACCATACACTGCAAGTACAAAGAATGGAAAACATTTTTTGTTTTAAACCAAAGTGGTTAAACAATATGACAATAGATATACAGGGTGACCATAATTAAAGTGGGTGAGTTTGAAGAGCTCTACAAGTTAAACTATTTGGAATATTTTTCAAAGCTTTGCTACACTTTTTAGAGTATGCGAAAACGAGCTACGCAATAAAAATGATTAGTTTGAAATTTTACCGATAAATGCCGCTTCAATTTTAGATTTTTTTTTTTTTTTTTTTTGCAAATATTAAGACAATAACTCATTTTAAATCTATATCTTTTGAGATGATGTTATTCTTTCATAGCAGTGCTATAATTACTAACATTTTCATAAAAACATTTTATTATGTGAAATTTTTTAGAAAAAAAAGTTTCAAAATTTAAATCACAGGAAGTTCTCCGTTTTTTTATTATATACAGCAGGGTTTCCCAAACTTTTAGACCGATATACCACTAAGCCGAAGTTCATACTTCCGCGTACCACCCAGTGACAAACTCAAAAATAATACAGAAAAACCTGTGTAAACGGAATATGTATAAAATGAAATATTTTCCCAGTCTTTTTGCTTCCGTCTAAGCAGATATTACTCTATTGAATTGCATGATTGCATTTTTGAATTGGTGCTTAGATTGACTGCTTTATATTAACGTTCAAATAAAAGGTAGTATCATCAGCACATTTTAATAATATATACATTATATTATTAAAATGTGTTTTGGTAGAAAAAAAAGCTACAATATCAATAGAAGCTACTTCACTCACACGAAAGCACCTGTTCGCTAATGCTGATCCTATATAAGAATTTTTTTAAGATAGCTCGCTTGCATTTCAATATTTTTACATGTTTTTTTTTTTTTTTTTTTTTTTTGCATTGAGTAGCTGAGGTTGATCTGTACAAATGCCGTTTTTCGATTTTCTTTGCAGGTTTTTGTACTGAGAATATTTTTGCTTTTGAAACCGATTCTGAAAGTAAAAGTATCTCAATAAAAGAAACCTGTAAAAAAAAACGGCCTTTGTACTGATCGATCTCAGCTAGTCAATGTAAAACAAATCTTTAAATATTGAAAAGCAAACGAGATATCTTAATAAATTTATTCCATAGGATTAGCATTAGCGAACAAGCATTTTCGTGACAGTGAAGTAGACTCTATAAGTGAATAACCTACATAAGAAATTCACATATCATCTGAAAAAAAAAATGCTTATTAATGCAAGATCGAAGGTCGTTGAAATAAGTAATATACACACATACAATATAGTAATAGAAGAAAAAACTTAATTTTTTTTCAGAGGGGATGAGTGGTCAACTCAACATCTAACGAAGCATTAGTTCTATTTATCTAAAAAATCTAATCAAAATTACATTTAAAATAAGAGAAAGCAAAACGCTGCCAAAGCAATAATAAAACAGAAGGCAGACACTATAGCTGTATTTTTTATTTCATTTCACGTACCAGTATCGGACTTTCGCATACCAGTAAACAGAGCTTCATGTACCAGTACTGGTACGCGTACCATAGTTTGAGAACCCCTGATATAAAGGGTTAACCTAAATGATTCATCGGGTTTCAAAACATTGTGTATTGAGAGCTATATGACCTACAAAGACAGGTGACGCATGACAAAATACATACACTCACCAAGGTTAAAGACACGCCTCATGGCTCACATGTAGAAATGCATCACTGCTGCTGTGACGGACATTGACAGAAACATGCTATTGGACTGAAGGGCAGAACTGGATTACCATTAAGATGTGTGACAGGAGACTAAGGAGGCACATATTGAACATTAAATGTTCAATGTATGTACCATATTGTAGTATGCACTGGAAATTTGGCGAGTGTATGTATCTTTTTAAGTATCACCCATCTTTGTACGTCGTATACTTGTAAATAAACAATCTTTTGAAACCTGATGAATCATTTAGGCTAACCCTGAATAGTGCAATGTGTTTTAAAAAAATTTAACTATTTTTTTTTTTTTATTGCAAAACTTATTTCTGCATACTTTAAACTGAATAAATATCAAATCTTTTTTAAACATTTCGAATGGTTTGGCTTGTAGAGCTCTTTAATTATGGCCACCTGGTACATATTATCAAAACATTTTTTTCTAAAGGGTATGAGTATCTATAAAAAAATTATAAATATAAAGAGGAAATAAAAATTTAAAATTTCAGAATTCCCACTAATCTAGTTTCAAAGGTGAATATTTATGTGATTTCTTAAATTACATGCAGAGTTTGTTGGCAATAAAGATGTTTACATTTAAATGTACTATGTGTTTTTTGTTGTTGTTGTTGTTGTTGTTTTTCAAGCCTTTACCATGCTTGGACAAAAAAAATCACTGATGGTGGTAGTTCTGCACGACCAGGAGGCAACTGCACAAACCATCAACTCATGGGGTTGATGACTGAAATTTCAGGATTATTTAAAACTTGATTCGAATATTGCAACTGTTCTGCCAAGTGAAGTCATATCTTGGTAGAAAACACCTGCAAACCTATTTTTAGTGGTTGACTGGTAGGTTTACAATTGTGTTTTCCTGTTCCTAGTTCTTCATGTTTTCATAGTTTCGGGTGCAAGAAAACACAATGATAAATCTACAAAGCAACCAGTAAAATCGGGTCTGCAGGTGTTTCCACCAAGATATGACTTGGCAGACCAGTTGCATTTTAATATGCTAATCAAGTTCTGTCTAATACTGAAATTTTAGCTGATGGGGATTGTCTGTGCAGCCACTTCTCGGTCTATTAGTTTACTACGAAACCTACATACATTGCATTATTGATACAAAAAAATTTTGATAGGTTTAAAAACTTTATGCATCAAAGTTACTTTTAAAATATCCAAACTCATAGTGTTACAGTTTTCACACAAACTTCATTTGGAAGCAATTTTTTACGCTATTCTGTGGAGCAAAGATTAAAATTATGCAATATTTAGAAAAAGAAAAAAAAAATATGCAATGAAACCAAAAGTGATAATACATGTTGCAACATGTATTATTACTTTTGAGCTTAGCATTACTGACATACATGTGTATAATGTAAAAGATGAAACAGATTTGAGCATTGAACATTGCATAATCTGTGAATGTAAAGAAGTTGGGAATACATTTGAGGATCCCAATGCCAATCTCGAAATTTTTAGTAACTATGTTATGTGCAAGTTATCTTTTCCAATTACAATGAAAAAATGGTAACATGACAGTTGAAGTTCACAAAAAAAAAGCTGAACTATGTACATAATACAAAGTTATTGCATATAAATGCACATAACATTCAGAAATAAATATTATCAACAAAAATTGCAAAAAGAAAAACTGATTTAGACAAAAAATACGCAAAATAGATATGTAAGTAAAGTTGAAAGATATTAAAACCCTTATTATTTTTATTCACAAGTATTTTCCTTTACTTATACCATACTATGAGTTCAAACACATCCTCATGTTAAAATTTTTGCACTATATTCACATGTCTACTCAAACTAAATCGAAAAATTGTTGCCTAATATATATATATATAATGGCATGCTCATTTTGCCAAAATCGCCAAAAAAGCATAGGCAGGTTTAGCCATGTGATTTAGCACAAACTCTGCCCAAATTAGAATTGAATAAGCTTATTTCTATCCTTTCCATATGATCAGAGTTTTGATTCTGGGTTTGTATGATCCGTCAGATTTATTTGGGCACGGTTGCAGCATCCTCTGGGTATTGGCTGCATGCATTCAACACAAAAAGGCTTGCCTAATAGATCTCATATGCCCAGCAAACAACATTGCTGCAAGAAAACACACTAAAACTAAAAACAGACATAATATAATAAAATTTGCATTTGCATTAAATTATGAGCACAAAATACAAGTAAAAAACTAATGCATTTTTTTTAGTGCTTTTTAAAAAAATAGTTTTTCTTTAAAATATTTACATTAAAAACACAGACAATACATAAAACAATTAAAATTAATACATAAAAACACTAAAAACATTAAAATTGGGATGTTTCGGATCATCACGATCCCTCCTCAGCCAATTATAAACGTTAAGTCAATACTATCAACAGTTACAAGAAAAACACAACATAAAGTCATCAATTTCAGTTTACAGTTAAAATAAAATAGAATACTCGGCCGGGTATTCTATTTTATTTTAACTGTAAACTGAAATTGATGACTTTCTGTTGTGTTTTTCTTGTAACTGTTGATAGTATTGACTTAGCGTTTATAATTGGCTGAGGAGGGATCGTGATGATCCGAAACGTCCCAATTTTAATATGTTTTTAGTGTTTTTATGTATTAATTTTAATTGTTTTATGTATTGTCTGTGTTTTTAATGTAAATATTTTAAAGATGGAATTCAGACGTAATATTTTTGCTTATATAATAGTTTTTCTTAACTATTCTTTTTTCTTTTAGTTCCTCTCCTCCTTGATCTGGATTTATCCACGTGGTTTAGCACAAACCCTGCCTGAATTAACACTGAATAACACCCTCTTCACACAGTAGGTATTTTGGTTCAGGGTTTGCACAATAGGTTAGATTTATTTGGACATGTTTGCAGCATCCTCTGGTAATTGATTTTATGCATAAAAAAAATTATAAAACTTAAGTTTAATATAAATATCTATTAAATCTTAGAGCAAAAAATTCAAGGAAAACAAATAATAATATCCTTCGAAAGGAACATTCCTTTCAAAGGTCTGGTAGTGCACATAGCAAAATATGTCATTCTGATACACAATGATATGTAAAGAGACTAGATAAATTGCACAAGATATATTCCCTTGAGAGATATAGAAACAAAAAACTTAAGGAATTTCCTGGAAAAAAAAAACAGAAGGATTGAAAGTGTCAGAAAATAAAACTTGAAGGGGAGGGCTTATAAATGGCACTTTTTTGTAAAAGGAAAAATTCACATAGATGAGGAGAAGGGGGGGGGGGTACTTTCAGTACTTCACAGTAGAGGTCTGCACGGGCCGACATTTCCAAACCCGGGACCGGCCCGACTCAGAGAAAAAAAAATTCGGCCCGGCCTGTACAAAAAAAATACTGGCCCAGCCTGGTAAAAAAGTTAAAAGTTCAGCCTGAGCCCGGCCTGGCCTGAATGAATTTCTACAAAACATTATTTTTTACGTCGATTTGGTTACAAGTTTGCTCATATGAGGAGTTCAAGCCAAAAATATTTATCTTAACTTTTCTTTTCATGTTTATAATCTTCATTTTTATAGAAGTGCCGTAGGGTGTGATATTTATTTTTTTAATGAATCTCTATTTCTTGTATGTAAATGTTTCAGTTACCATTAATATTGTTAATCCATATTCCATGTATTGAAGTGTTAAATATCCGAAAAATGCTATAGAGTAAAATCTAAGACTGAATTGCATAGAAAAAATAAATAAATAAAATGCGTTATAGACAAGTTCCCTTCTTAGCAAGTGTAAATGTATTATATATTATTTTCTTTCTTAGTAGTATATTAATTTTGCATGGATCAAGACGTTTTTCAGTTTAAAACAAGATGCTGTCATAGACAGGTTCTTTTTCACACGTTTTACTATATTTTAATTTAACTATATTTTAATAAGTGTAGAAATCTACTACTCTTTAAAAAGAATGAATTTGAATGTTTAATTGTAGAATAATGGCAATTTAAAAATGTATGCATGTTTTGACAAAAAATTTGTGCCAAGCCTAATTTTACTGACCTTTGAATGGACCAGGCCACGCCGAGACAATGATTTTCATACGGGCTAGGTGAAAACTAGCCAAGCCCGTAAAGAGTAGTGACTAGGCCCGGCCCGAGATTTCAGAAAAAAGGCCCGAGCCCGAGTGCCATGAAAAAAAATAGGCCCAAACCCGGCGATTGCAGATCTTTACTTCACAGCATATGTACATTAAATAACAACATACAGATTTTCAGAAGCATTATTATTTGTTAATTAATCATACAAAATCATATCATACAAAAAAGGCCTATAATTAGCAATTTAATAAATTTCAATGAACAAATCCTTTCTAAACTTTACATTATTATCCTATAAAGTTTCCTAATCCATCATGAAATATTAAGGGAAAATATTAATGAGGTGGAATTCTTCATAATTCCTAATTTAGGACATTAAGGCTCAAGTCATACAATACTGTTACAGAAAATAATCAAACAATAAAAATAATCAACACATAACATACACTTTTATTATTATTATTATTACAAGGACACATAAAAATTATGAATATATTAGCATTTATTGTTTCTATAAAATAACTCATATTACTATTAAATTTGTATAGGTTTGCATTACAGATGAGAATATTTTTTTCTTCTTAATGTTTATCTCATTGCACATTTTTTTTTTCTTTTCACAGAAAAAAAGTGTTAAAGTTTCTCTTAGAGAGAAAAAAAAGAAAAGTACCAATTTAAATATGTATTGCCATAAAAGTTATAACAACTCATTAACTCATAATAATCATTATCAGTTATTAACTCATAAATAAGTCTTATCATTAAAGAAAAAAATTGTCTAAAACATTTTATAAACCAAATAAAGAGAAAAAAATTATTGTAAAAATACCTTGAAGTCAGGTTTCAAAGCTTGAGTTGCATAAAATATTTGGTGACGAGCATGCCACATGGCATTCCGTGACTTAGTATCTTCAGCCCAAGTAAAGTTAGAGTTGTAGTTGTCTTTTATAATATTCTCTAAAATAGTAATCAAAATATTGCAATTGTATTACTTTTCCAACATGTTAAGACACATGTTAAGACATAATCTATACCAAAAGTAATAATAAAATTATTTTATTAATGATAGGCACAAATGCTCTTAATTTTCTTTACAAATAGAATCCTTGGACATTAGAGGTGAGTTTAAGCTCTTTATTTTTTCAAAGACAGATCTTTTCCAAGCCTGACAATTTCAAATTTGAGTCTGAAAAATTAGAGCCTAAACACAATACTGAAATAGGAAATTCTTAAAACATTTACAAATTGTTTCAAAATTAATTTTCTCCTTTAAAAATCTCTTCTAACATAGAAATAAGGATTAATCCTAAATTAGCGTGTAAAAAAATCGTGATTTATTTTTAAATAAAAAAAAATCTGATTTTATTGATTTAAATCGGATTTTTATGTTTTTTTCCCCAGCATTGAAATACTGAATAGCTACCAAAAGTTTTAGGTTTTCAAAACAATTAAACCTCTAATTGCGAACATAATCTATGTTTTACACTTTAATTAATAAAAATTATAATTAGTAATTACAGAAATTATAAAAACCTGCAAATTGGTAGTTTCATTAGTTAATAGCATACAATAATATTATATGCATTAATATTTTGTATTAATTATGTAAAACTATATTAAATACTAGTGATATTTACATTTATTAAAATTATTAATAATGGTGCTTAATATTTAATTGTTAACACTATTTAAAATTAATAATAATTAAACAATTAACTTTCTAATTAGGAATATGATATACATTTTTATGCTTTAATTACTAAAATGATAATTAATAATTTAGTAATCATTCTAGAAAGAAAAAAAGGTCAAGATGCTAGTTTTAAAAAAAAAGCATTATTTTGTGAGCAAATGTATTAGTAATGTGCTTAACAACGATATAAGAAAAAAAAGTATATTGGGGAAAATTTTTTATAAGAAATTTCTGGCTACAACTACAGGTGAATTTCACTATTTTTATTTTTTTAAAAGGCAAGGTGCATTTTGCCAATTTCAAAAGGGCCCGTTAACAAATGGCCTAGAAGAAACATTAAGTAATTATAGAATTAATAAAAACTGCAAATAAGTAATTTCATTAGTTAATCACACAAATAACAAAACTAACAAATATTATTTGCAGCTCATTTTGCATTTGTACTTAGAAAAGTTACTGTTAACCACCTAAATCTAAACTTGTACACATGTATGTGTATGCTAACCAGAAAAATTATGAAATTATGTTAAACCCGATCATCATTTATTCAACCTATACTGAAGAAGCTCTTGCTGTGCTTTACATTTTTACATCAATTGGTTCTTTTTCTCTTATACATTCTTTTATAATAACTGCTGAGCATATGCCATTCTTTCATTCTTATTTAGCTCCAATATTTGCTATATAAATTTATTATTGCAAAAGTAGAATGAGAAGATAAGATTCTGGCTATTTTATTCTTTGACTTGCTGAAATTTATTATACTTGCTATGCTTATTTTATATAAAAGAATGAATAATTTGATTACTTAAACCTTAAAGGAGACATTGCAAATTATATTATATTTAAATTATCATTTTTAAATTTAAATGAAATGCTTTTTATGCCACATAAAAACTATGCCTTTTACAAACTTATTATGATTACTTTTTTACAAAACTCATGAATTAAGCTTAGAAACAATTAGTTAAAGTTTTTTTTTTGTTTGTTTGTTTAATCATAAGTCAAAATACCTATCGAAAATTTTCAAATTATACTTTTTTGTGCCATTTTAAACATTTAGAAAATTTATGATTTTAATCAATGGTTTAAAAAAAAAATCAGTTGATTAAAATCATGATTTAATCGCTGATTTAAATCAACTGATTAAAATCGTTGACACCCTATCCTAAATACTCCTTCATGGCAACATTTTGTGATTTTCATGTCCCTGAAAATTTATTTAAAACTGAAAATTTGTTATTTGAAAACCACCACAAGCAGAAATCTGCAACAGTCACAATTCTTCTTCTTCTTTTAAAATATCACTGTACAGGCATCCCTTGACTTACGTAAGTAATGCGTTCTGTAAACTTTTGCGTAAGTCGAATTTTACGTAAGTTGAATTTGTAAATTCCTTAGCTAAAATTTCGTCAGATTCTACAATATTTATTATATATATATAATATATACATTCTTTACAGAGTTTCTTTTATAAATAAAGTAGCATGCAGCAGTATTTACTTGGATATAAACTATAAAAGTATGAAAAAATATAAAAACAAACTGAAATAACATTTTTGAAATAAAAAGTATCTTGTGGAATATGGGATTTATAAATTTAACATTGATGAATTAATTTATATCAATTTTGAATCGACATCAAATGAACAGCTCTGAAGCTGGAAGAAAAAATACACTCGTTCCTCTTCACCGAAACTTTAAAATTAGGTTTTGTTATGTTATTGAATTCAGCTGACAAAATTGTAACGGTTAAACAGTTTTTGGCTCATTTTAATCAGATTTGTGTTTGTTTTGATTGTATATCCCAATAAAAATATAACTATATCTAATATATAAAACTATACTATTGTTGTGGTTTTTATCCGCATATATTATTTATAAAACAATTATCAAAAGTATGTAAATGCGTATCAAATGTGCTAGTATGTTCATAAATGTAATTTTTTAAATTTCTTACGTAAGTGCGAATTTACGTAAGTCGAGGGATGCCTGTACAGCCTGGTAGAAAGGCACGAGTACAGTTTTCCAGCCATTCTGGAAAGGGACTTCATACAAAATGCGAAGATAGACAAGGGATATCACAGGGTTTCTTTGTGTTACTAATGCTGACAAAGCAAAGCTCTAGAATTAGACACAATATTTCTCTATCAGATCAACAATAATTTATAATTACAGTAAAACCTCCCTAAAGCGACCATGTTCCATTTCATTAAAAATGGGTCGCTCTGAGGGGTGGTCTCTTAATGGAGGTGGTCATGCTTATTAAATTTATTTTTCACATTAGGAAAAAATATGAAAATTTAAGTATTAAACAAAAGTTAATTGCATAAGTTAATAAGTGGAGAGTTTAAAAAATGAATACATTGATGTTTGCTTTGATGTTACGGTTTTATCGTCTATAATTTTTATTTCCAAGTCCTTTCGAAGTTCAGTAAATAAATGCAATTTTTTTTTTTTTTTTGGGGGGGGGGGGGGGACGGGAACAAATGATGATGATTTCATTAATTTATCAATTTCTTTGAGAGTTTCGTGACAGAATAGGGCAGGGGAGTTTATGGACCGTCATCCTTACTTTGTCATCAGAGTTAAATTCATTGCCTAAAAAGGCACAAAGGGTTTAAACACTTAAAAGTTACTGAAATAAATAAAAATTCTAAACTTAGTTTAGAAGTTTGATGAATAATGCGCTCTCCGAAACTATTATTCTAATAAAGCCTTCTTCAAGTGACCCGGAAAAAACGGAATTTGTTTTATTTTCTTCAAAGAAATGGGTCACTCATGGAGGGAGTTCAACTGCAGTGGTCTCTGAATAGAGGTAAAATTAGTATTGAGCCTATAGGAATGAATTTTGTTTCATTAAAAAATGGTCACTCAGGCAGGTGGTCGCACAGGGAGATTTCACTGTATTAAGATGGAGCTTGGTGAACTATTATTTATTAAGTTATGACAATTTTTCTAACACAATTCTAAAAAAAAATCACTTTCGAGAAAAATCAAAAAACAACTTTTAACTTAGTTTTTTAAAGTCTGTAAGACATACAAATATTTAAAAAGCTCCAGGATCATGAAATTCGTACACTTTTGTTTCCTAAGTAAATTTTTGAACTGAAATTTAAATCAAAATTGATGTTTTAAATTGCACAGAGATTCCTTAATAAAATTCATTTCATACACAAAATAGGAATAACATACCCACATGTTTCGCCTGGGCATAAACAACATCTTTTGATCCATGAAATTCGAAAAACAGACAGGGAGATATTGGATAGTCCAAATTACTGTACTTCTTACTTGCAGTCATAGATAACTCATCCAGAAGTTCTGATAAAAGAAATCAAATTAAGAAAGAAAAACAAACAAAACATGAAAACCATGGATTTAAACAAACTTAAAACTTTTTGTAACACATTTTCTAACTAAACTAAACAGTTTCTAAGAATGGGTTATTTTTAATTAGAATTTTTTACACAACTTGATGTATAAGATGTGTATTTTTAGAACAGATGTTGTACATGGACCAGGGTTGGTGTGATTTTTCTCTTCAAAAGCATCAGAGAATGAGGATTTGCCAGGAGAGTCTAAATCATTTTAACACAAATAAAACTGATTTTGTCCGCCGATTTGCCACAACAGATGAAACTTGGGTTCACTCTTATACCCCTGAGACCAAGCAGCAATAAAAACAATGGAGTAGTTCATCACCACCATAGAAGGCATTGTCTGTGAAATCAGTTGGAAAAGTTATATGTCAGATTTTTGGGATGCTAAAGGAATATTACTTATTGACTATCTTCTAAAAGGCCAAACAATAAACGGTGAATATTATGCTACACTTCTAGACCAAGTAAATAAAAAAATTCATGAAAAAAGACCTGGTTTGTGAAAGAGGAAAATCATTTTCTATCAAGACAATGCACGTCTCCATGCAAGTGTGGCAGCAATGGGAAAATTGAATGCACTGAAGTACAATCTGATGCAACATCCACCTTATTCGCCTGATTTTGCTCCTTCTGACTTCCATCTACCGTATATACTCGTGTATAAGCCAACCCCCTATTTTGAATGACAAAATATTAGTAAAAGTCTTGACCCGCATATATAAGATGACACAAAAAAATTCCAATATGTTTTAAGACAATCATACTTTTAATGAAATACTAAACAAAAAATAATAATTGTATAAAAAATTAAGAAACATCAAATGAATCTGTCAAGTTATTAATCACTATCTGAATCTCCAAAGAGTTCTATGAAGCCCCACCCTGTTGATCCCTCATCATAAAAATCAGACTCAACATCTGATGAATTTTCATCATCATTTTTGTAAATAAAATCGTCCTCAGTGCCATCCATAGCGATATCATTACTAATGCTGCACTTTTTAAATGATTTTTCAATCTGACACGGGTATTAAGCTGACCTCCTCTCTCCTTTTTTTTAAAGATAATTTTAGGTTAAAACTTTTCGGCTTATACATGATTATATATGGTATTCCCATGACTAAAAATTTTTCCCAGGGAGAAAAAGATTTTTCATGGAAGAAGTAATAAAAGCAGCAGTTAACGACTATTTTAGAGGACTTAAAGAATTGCACATTTGTGATAACACAATGACTTTGGAACATAGTTGGATGAAGTGCATTGAACTTAACCCTCTCGTCACTAAATTATGATAAAAATAGAGAAAAAATTCTTTCTAATGTTTAATACTTCTAAAATGCCATTCTAAATCAAGTGCAAAAAAAATTTTTTTTTGTAACGTTGCTCTGTCTAATTTTTCTGTACGAGCCTCATATGAGGCTTAATGTAGCTAAGGGTTGCACATGCACATGTAGATAAGAACATTTTCATTACATGATTAAAATAAAAGTTGATAGTAATATTTCTATTTTTTAATGCTTGTTTTATTCTGTTAGACAATTATTAAGTTAAAAAAGGTGCAATAAACAAAAAGGAAATAAAAATAACAATTACAATGTTAACGATAATTGTACAGAATTATGTTTATCGGAATTGAAAAGATTCGAAACATTCAGGACATAATGATTCTTTGCCTCTTGTTCAAATGTACCTCATTTTTCTAAGACATCCACATAGATGGCATTTAGCTGCATATTTTCCTTGAGTTTGGCAGGATAGTGGTTACTCTCATCTCCTCGAAGTTCGGTTGCAACTTGTATTTTTGCCCTATTTTTTGCTGCTGCTTCTCAAAGGATTTTGATGGTCTAACTATTTTTTTTTTTTGTTTGAATTTGACGAAACTTGATAAATAAGTGATGTGGAAATAAAGGATTTAAACTCAAGCAAATCAAAGTTCTCATTAACTGGATCCATTTTCCACAAAAGCCAGGAATTGACTACCTCTACATTTAATATGTGATTGAAAATACGTACATACCACCTTTGTGTCGCAATGGATGTTGGTAAAGGCCAAGTAAAGAATCCATTAGATCCACACCTTTCATATTTGTATTGTACATTCCTATTGCGGCTGGTCTAGAAAATTTGAATAGTAAATTTTTCTTTTCGACACAAATGGCCAGCAGCAATGATAGAACATTTCATTACATATTATCCTATAGCAGGGTCGGCGAACCTATGGCACGCGTGCCACTTTTGGCACACGAAAGAATAATTTTGGCACGGCGCGGCGTTGATTATATCTCTAAATCAGGATACAGTGATTTTATACAAAATACATGAACTTAGACGAACTAATTTGATTCTAAATTCGATTATTTGAAATTTAAAAATTTTAATCTTATTCAATATGGTTCGAAAATTTATCAAACAAAGAAAATACTTCAAAACTACCAAAAAGGAAAGATTATTATATGTATTAATAAAAATACCGATGGTAAATTATGGCAACTTGAAAATAAATTTGAGGACTATTTAAATATAAACTGCCTTTTTTTCATTTTAATAATTTTTCCTACTATTTATACCTGTGAGTCATTATTTTCTCAAATTAATAATATAAAAAATCAAATAGAGAGCAGTTGTCAGATAAATCTATTTTAGTTTGCATTCTGTTAAAATAAATTGAGCATTAAAATGATATTAATTATTTTTCCTAAAAGATGCAACACAATTAATCATATTATTTTTTTAATTAATTTCTAATATTTAAGTGTTTCTATAATTATTACAATGTAATACTTACATGTATGTTACTCGTGTTAAAAAAAAGAGTTTTAAGTAATTTTCAAGTAGTTTTGATTCATTATTTTTCAATACACTAAATTAGTTTTATAGTTGGCACGTCAAGGTCATGTAAAATATTTTTTGAAAAAAAAATTGGCATGCGACTATAAAAAGGTTCGCCAACCCTGTCCTATAGGGCTTGCTCCTAAAAATGACAAAGCAACATGGACTGCAGAATTATCATACCATCTAGTAATAATTATGTTCTCATATTGCTTGTTACTAGAAAAAACAAACATCTAGGCTGTCTTTTCAGCACATTTATAGGCTTCAATTTGTAAGAAGCTTCTTTTAATCTGTTTCCACGTATTCTGCCGGTAGCAAAAATCTTCCACTCGACAAGTTTATTTAGAAGTGGGATCGGTAAAAAAAAATGATCAAAAAACAGTTTATGATTTTTGTTCTTGATATGTTCACAAAGCTTTAGTACAACATTTCTAACAGATCCGAATTCAGTAGAAAACTCAGCTGCTAGTTGATTCAGCCTTTCATATATTTCAAACTCATGTAAATATCCTGAAATTCCAGCAAGTGCCCACGTCTTTGTACCCCAAGGCTGTGTCTTACGTCTAATATATTGTTTTATTTTTGCTCTTCCCTTGAAAGGAACAATCATCTCGTCGCTAGATAAATATTTACTAAAAACAATATATTTATAATAATCGTAAAAGATAATCACAAGTTTTTATATTTTAAATCAAATAATTTTTAATTTTAAGTTGTAATTAGATTTACATTAGCTTACAATTTCCTTATTCTTCTAAATCCTAACTTTAGAACATTAAGTATGAAAGAAGCTACTAGTAACTGTAAGCCTCATATGAGGCCTAAAAATATTCTATGTTTTTTAAGGAATCTGTTATGTTTAAAATTAATTTAAAAGCATGCACATATTAAGTGAAAGTTAAAGAATAAGAAAATATTTTTTACCTTGCAAAAAAATTAATAAAACAGCTCAAATAAATAGTTCATTTCTCTTCTAAAACAATAAAGCAACAATTGTAAATAATGAAAGAAATTGTCTAGTACTGACATCTAAATACGATTAATGCAACTATTTAGAAGCCTCGTGTGTGTTCTAAATGAATTAATGGTCTTACTAAATGAAAAAGAAAAAAAATTCCGTCTTTTTTTCTTTGAAATATTGCTATTTGAAGTAGGAGCCTCATAAGAGGTTCAGGGTGACGAGAGGGTTAAAGGAGATCATGCAGAAGAAACAAAACATATTTAAAAAACAAGTGGGTAAGTGTGATCACAGATCGCACAGAAGGTTTCGTTTAATATTCCTTTCAAAACACTTTATCCTTTTGTAAAATATGTTAGTTCCACATTTTGCAACCAGGAGGCGCACTCTATTCTAAACGAACCTCTATCCGAATGAAACTCTGTTTTACAACCTATCCGTAGATATATTAGTCGAGGGAATCGGCCCATAGCACCCATGATAGGTAGGGACCCCCTGGCGATAAAAAGTGAAATTAAAACATGTAAGTCTATGGGGCATAATATGAAAGAGTGGTCAAAGGGGTGTCGGCAAAGGTTAGAAAAGTGCCCCCCGGGTGAAAAGGAGGGAGGATAAAAATTGCTTAAAATACACAAGTTAGAACCCAGAGGGTAATTAATATAAGACTTTTTGAAAACTTTATAATTTTTCGGATGATTGCAAGTGTTCTGCTATAGCTAATGCAAAATTTCAAGTCTCCAACTTAATTAGGGACTAAATTAGAGAAATTGCCTAAAATACACAAGTTAGAGCCTGGAGGGGTAAATAAGATAAGACTTTTTGTATGATTTTTCGTGTGTTCGAAAGTGTTCTGCTATAAGCATGCAAAATTTCATGTCTCCAACTTAATTAGGGCCTGAGTTAAGAAAATTTGCTTAAAATACACAAGCTAGAGACCGGAGGGGTAAATATAAGACTTTTTGAAATTTGTATGATTTGTCATGTGATTGCAAGTGTTCAGCTATAAGTATGCAAAATTTCAAACCTCCAACTTAATTAGGGGGCTGAGTTAGAAAAATTGCTTAAAATACATAAGTTAGAGGCCGGAAAAATATAAGATTTTTTGAAATTTTTACGATTTGTCGTGTGATTGCAAGTGTTTAGCTATAATTATGCAAAATTTCAAGTCTTCAACTTAATTAAGGGCTGAGTTAGAAAAAAAAAATGCTTAAAATACACAAGTTAGATATAAGCCTAGATCAGAGGGTTAAATATAAAACTTTTTCAAAATTTTATGATTTGTCGTTTGATGTGAGGTGTTCAGCTATAAGTATGCAAAATTTCAAGTCTCCAACATATATAGTTTCTGAGAACGGGCACTGTGACGGACAGACAGACAGAGGAGCGAGATGAATAGGGTTTCGTCAGATGAACGAAACCCTAAAAAAAGACTCCATTTCATTTATTGGCATTTTACATTTTCAGGTCCTCAGATTTGGTGAATTTACAACTGTGTTTATATGTATAATATATACACAGCAAAATGTGAAGCAGATCAAACAAAATTTAATTGATATGTCAACAAACAGAAAATGAAGACATTAATAATTATGGGGGAAATTTAGATAATATTCTTAGAACAGCAGGCATAACTAACATAAAGGCCAGCAAGTTTGTATGTCTAGACAAAGAGTTGGCAGTTACTGCCGCATTTGATTCTGTATAGCAAATGGTGCAAGATAGGAGAGAAGAAGAGGAAATGGATTATAGAATCACCCAAAATTTCCAGTATTAACACATATACTGAAGATTTTATGAACGAACCTTTGTGAAATTCAAAATTTCACATTGAATCACAATGATAATGAGTTGTATAACAAAACGAAAACAATTCATATTGTTATTTCTTTTGAGAAAGATATTTGCAGGGGGGAAAAAAAGCAACTTCAAATCATTGATTTTTTTTTAGTGTATTTAAACAATGAGGATTTATTAAAACGTCTGTGTGCATTTATATTTAAATTTATGTAATTTTGATTTTTTTAAAAATGAAACCTCTGAAGAACACCCACCTCTGAAGAGCAGTCGCTTTTCACTGGTCAAACAGATAACCATTATTCAGAGGTTTCACTGTATATGTATGTGTGCGAGTGAACATGATAACATCCTATGCTTTTGACTGAGCTTGCATTTGGTGAATATGTTATAGGTCACTGTCACCAAAGCTGGATTCATTTTTGTACAAATAGGACAATGGATTAGGGACACAAATGTCATATTAGCATGAATTTTTTCCCCAATGCAAATTTGACGAAAACATCAACAACATAAACAATAACATCCGGGTTACCATATCAAGCAAAATAAGGACACTTTGGATCCAGTTAAGTACCTGTTGCGTATATGACATAGGCATCAGAAAAAAATCTTGCCAATATGGGACGTATATGACATCTGTGCCAGATTAGATATCTAAACCATTTTGTGGCCAAAGAAAACTGATAAGTATTCCCTTTTATAAATCAATTATTCCTTTAAATATTTTTATTGATTATGCTCATTTTATGTTAATACAATCACTAAAACATAATTTAGTAAAACTTTTTCATTTCTTAAAAGCAAAGGAAAAAAATTAGTGAGTTTTATTAATCCGATAAAAGTACAAGGGAATGGAGATGGTTGAGAAAAAAAAGAATGAAATATCTATATTTAACACAACTTAAAACTCTAATTAGCATAATTATATAAAATTCAATTTCAATATTTATTTTAATTTATAAACCTCAATTTCAGCACAGGTGGTATGATAATTCATTGAAAATTACATCATGTATCAGCTTGTACTTTCATTGTTAGACATTCATATAAATTTTTGTTTCTGAGTCGTATGTAATAAAAACTCAAATTGAACGATCGTTCTGGTTTGCAGATAGAGTAAAGTATCATTTTTTATCAACAGGTAGCAGTTTCAGTCCATGTTTTACTTTCTACAGGCATGACTAGCTTTGTTTACAAATACATCGGGTCTTAAAGGGTTATTACATGAGGTCCGTTTCACCAGTTGAAACATTTCACATTTGTAAAATTAAAATCTAAGTTAGGATTTTCTTTTGTGAAAGAATCAAAACGTCATCCGACCCTAACGTGCAGAAAAAAAAAAATAGCCCCAACCCAACCTATTTGACATGATGGGTTAAATAAGCCGATCCAAGACTCTAGTACAGTCTTGTCAATAATAAATAATCACAAAATTATTAAATTACAAACGTTAATTTTAGCACAGGTGCATTTAATTACATCATGTTTCAGCTTTATGAATGAAAATGCACGTTTTCTTTAAAACATGAGGCCCTTTTCACCATTTGAAGCATTTCACCTTAGTAAAATTAAAATCTAAGAGATGGGATTTTCTTCTGTGAAAATATAAAAACTTAATCCGAACCCAACTCGCAGAAAAAAATAGCATAAAACAAACCCAACCCAACCTGTTTGATACGATGGGTTAAATAAAACTGAGCAACCCAACACAATCCAAGACTGCAGTAGAGTCTTGTCAATAATAAATAATCGAAACATTGTCACAGTGAAAAACGAAAATATCCACTCAATTGGGAATTTTGTCTGTTTACAGTTTATGATAAAAATAATAATAATAATAATAAAGTAGTTGGATGTGGCAATCCCAAAACTTTCTTCTTTCTCATACATATTAATACTGAAAAATTTGTTATCACAGAGCCAAAATTAAATGGCAATCTATGCTCATCATGAAGATTCTAAAGATATGAAATTCTGTGCATTAGTTCTTGAGATATGACAATCGCTAAAATCGTGTAAATCCTGAAAAATGCACATTTGTTAGGTGATTTACACCAAAACCTAATCAACAACAACTTATGTCAACATCTAACTGAATCTGAAGTTTGATGAAAATCAGTGCATTAGTTTTTGAGATAGAGGAGCTATTGCGGAAATCATAAAAAATTTGTGCATTAAATCTTGAGATAGAGATATTGTGAATAATGCAGCATAGCAGCGCCACCTGTCAGACGATTTACACCAAAAAAATAATCAGCACCAAAGTACAATATCAAGGACTAAGTGAATCTGAAGTTTTATGAAAATCCATGCACATTAGTCCTTGAGATAGAGCTATTGTGGAAATCGTGAAAAATGTAGCATGTGCCCCCTGTTGGGAAATTTACATAAAAAATAATCAGCACCAAAGTATACCAGGGACTAACTGAATCTAAAGTTTCATTAAATTCCGTACATTAGTTCTTGAGATAGAGCACCCACAAAATTTGTGTCACATACAGACAGACATTTTATAAAAGCATGTTTTTTCAGATCTCTGACTCCTAAAATGTGTTAATCCGTCGAAAACTGGAATTCAAACATTTTCCTGAATCCGATACTTTTTTCTTATAAAGACAGAAGAAAGTAAAAAGCTTAGAGATTCTTCATATTGAACATTAAAAAAAAAAAAAAAAAAAAAACTTTGCAATTTTTAGTATTAAGATCCAATTTTGGATTTTTCAATGAATTTTACTTTTAGTTAGTAAACGGGATGTCATTCAGGGAAGTAGTTAAGGAATTATGCAGATGCAACATTTTAAACTCAAATCAAATTTCTTTTTAATACAGTTGCCAATCAAACTATAATGCAGGTAGTTTTTTAAGTGTAACTCAAAAAACTACTTAACAAAATAAGTTATTTTGAATTTGCATATTTAAAGCTTTCAGAAATCAATTTCTGTTTTAAAAAAAATTATGGGTTACAATGCATATATATATTTTTTTTTTTCGAATATTAATTTCAAATAATATACATTTTGAGAAAAATCGTAACTTTGCAGATCTGTATTTCGAAAATAAGAGCCAATAAAAGATTTTCATGGTAACATTCATGTTCAGTGAGTTAATTTCATACAGAATTACAGACTTCCACTTTAGAAGAAATTTCATTGTTGTACAGTGTAATTGATTTTCTTAACACAATCAACATTATTTATACTTTAAGTTAATAGTCATTCTTTACCACTATCATTTTTAATGGAAATGCAGCCATTACTGAAACAATAATCACCATTTTCCCTTCATAGCATACTTTTTGTAACTAGAATTGCATTTTAATGAATATACATCATTCTGCTCACAGACAGGAGTTACAGTACAAAGTTTGAATTTGGATACAACATCTAATTTTTGTTAAATAATTCGTGAGTTGAAACAGAAATAGCTGTAGACACATGTACAAATTTGATATACTTTAAAGACAAAAGTTTTTATCAATATTGTTACCAAGTTACATTAAAATATATACCACAAAATATATACCACAGTTCTTCCCAGTTGCAACCCATTTAATACATTTCTGTACTTTTTGAAGGTCATATAAAGTTCAAGTCATTTTAATCCTTATGCAGCATCAAGCTTATGCCACTGTATTGAATTAGTTAGATAAAAAGAAACTTCTTTAAAAGAGGTAAAATGTATTTTATATTCTAACATTTATAATCTAAAGTAAAAACATATTGATCTAAATCTATAACATTTCACTCTGACTGTCTGTGATGACAGCACAAAATCTACTGAATGTACAAGAAGGAAAATTTAGATGAGGTAGTCCAAGGAAGGTCCTGAAGCACCCGAGGCTCAGATTTTTAATTTTTTAATAATTAGCCAAAATATTAATTAAAAATCACAACGAACTCTCATTAAAAACTCATCTCTTTTATACCAAGCCAGCAAAAGTGTTTGTGCATGCCCAGAACCAGATTTACACAGCATAAAGAAATGAGAGCAGGGATTTTTGTTGTTTTCTTGTTTAACATCTATTGGTCAAAACCATTTAGTATAATTAAAAATGGAAGACATATTCTGAAAGGCCATACTTTTATATCTTCATTCTTCAATTCTGCAATCAGTTTGAAAAATATTATTTTTAGCACATTGAAAGAAAAATTTCATAAAAGGTCATTTTTGCAGTTCACTTTTTATCCCATATGGCACCACTTTCAAAGGATGAAATATCTGATATACAAATTAACACAATATATGTATGTAAATCTGAAACTTCTTCTCTTAAACGGTGAAATTGTTTTTCAAAAAATACAAATTTTAACCTTTTAAAGAAATTAGCGACCAAAGGTCAGTTTGTGCCTTGCAAAAATGATATTTGCTCTACGGTAAAAGCGGCTAAACATCTGTATTTCAAAACATTCTTTTCAGAGCATCTCTGCAGGCCGAATTTACATCACGTAAAAAAAATTTCAGAATGTTTGTATGAGTAAAAGTATTTTTAACAAAATAAAATGTGTGAAAATTTCAATGAAAACACTAAAAACCCATTTCAGCGCTGTTTTGTTTGCCTCTGGCTCAAGTTTTCAATACTAAATATGCATATTTTTTTCACAAAATTTAAAAGGAGGCTCCGATACAGTTATATTTATAACCCATTCAAATTTCAGAGAATTTGGACTTTAAGAACTTTTCTTCTTTCTTATTTTGTTATGCTACCGGAACTGAGGCAAAAACAAGAAAAAAAAGTGAAACGAAAATATATATTTTTTTTTCAACTACAGTCCTGGCCAAAATAATAAGATTTTTTAAAAACATGTACATTCGCCTACTTTTGTTCATTTTCAGATAATTTTAGTAATTGCATAACATTTTTGCATTTATGATTTGGCTGAATGCTCTGTCTTTCGCAGTACACCACCCCCTGAATACTATGCCTGAGCGATGACAGAGAAATGGTGGCTGCCGAAGGCTGGTTTTTTTTATACGTAAGTACAGTCCCTTAAATTTAGACACTTGTATTTTCTAAAATATTTCTTTGACTAATTTAATCTCAGAAAAAAGAAGCAAAAAATACTTAAAAAAATTATTGTATTAAAATTTAAGGGACCATACACATGCTGAAAAAAATCGACCTTCGGCAGCTGCCATCTTTGTTTCGGCACTCAGACCTAGTATTCGGAGGGCGGTGTACTGCGAAAGACAGTGCACTAGCATTCAGCCAAATCATCGTCATCCAATACATAAACGCAAAAATGCCAAGTAATTAGTAAAATTATCTTAAAATGAACAAAAGTAAACGAATATGCATGTTTTAAAAAAAAAAAATCTTATTTTTTTAGCCAATACTGTAGATATCAAGAGTTTTTGCACGAGATGCATACCCATCATATTTATAACCACAGAAAACCTCAAAGAGTTTGGAGAACAAGAACTATTTTTTTTTAACTATTGGAATAGACTAAGAGAAAAAAAAAGAAGTCTAATGAAACATTTTACCACTAAACATCAATATTTTTTTCTCAGTTGTTTCACATAGGCTACAAAAACATTACATTTTTTAACTCCTAAAAAGTTCAAAGAGTTTTTTGCACGATAATGACTACTTTACTTTAAACATTTAAAATACCAGACAACTCACCCCCCCCCCCCCCTCCAACTTCCCTTTTTAACCATATTTCAAAATTACCATATTGACTCCAAAACTCAAAATACACATAAAGAAAATATCAAAGACCATGTACTTTCAATTCTCTTTCCAAACTGCAGAACATTTTAAAAAATATGAAAATTAACTCATTGAAAAAAACTCATCTCTCAAAGTCACTTTTTGCTTTTTCTGCACATTTTCCCGTAGGATTAACATTATACATATTTTCATTTTAAAAAATTACACTAAATTTTATACAACAGCTCTGAAATTTTAATACTATATACGAACTTTTTAGACAATGATCGAGTTTCGATTTGGCTCAGTATAATCAGATTTAGGGGTGAAATAATTAGTTTGAAAATTAAATAATTTCACATAGAATTTTAATGTAAAAAAATAAATAAATAAATAGTTAAGAGTAAAACCCTGATTTTTGCAACTAAATATCAATATTTTAGCACGAAAATTACACACAGTTTTCGGAAACATATTTATAACTCATAAATTTGGTTAAAAAATTATAACATGTTATATAAAGGGAAAACAATCAATTCAAATTTTTGAAAAATTCCCATATATTCTATCTACCAGAAAAAAAAAAAATGAAAAGAAAAGAAAAATAACAGAAGAAAAATACCATTTTTTACAACTAAATATCAATATCTTAGCACACAATTTATACACAGGTTAGATGACAAAAAATGATGCAGGCTTTAGGTGACAAGAAATGTATTTTTTTTTTTAAATGTTGAATCGCCCCACTCTCTCACGTTGCAATTATTCCAAGATCTTTTACTGCTAAATACCAGTATTTTTAAATTTTTTTTCCACCAATTTTTCACACAGTCAGTGGACAAATATTTTATAAAACATATACAAATCTTTTAAGCATTTGGACAATTATAGTTTGTAAAATTTATTATATTTTTGCAGCACCGTGCGAAGTGGGCAGTCGTCCCGGGCGCAGAAATTGTGGGGGCACCAAATTTACACTATAAACCTCGTCTTTTTCTTCTTTTTTTGTTGAAAAAAAAATTGTACATTTACATATTGTGAATTTTTCTCTCAAAGTACGTATATTTTTCGTTTCAAAGTTATTGCATTCTCCTTTACCCCACTTCGAAATACAAATTTATGAATAAGTGCTTCTTTCTTTTGAAAACTTGTTTTAGGTCTTTGTCTGTTTTCTTAACCTTCTCTTTTCTGAGTCTGCGCTTGTGACAAAAACATATACTCTCAAAATAACATGGTGTTTCTTGGAGAATATAAACATGTTCTAAACTGTTACTGCTCTACCATTAGATCTTATATTATTTAGTTTTTTAAAACTTTCTAAATTAAAATTAAACCTAAAGTTCCTAAGTAAATGCAAAATATGTATTCAGTAGAATTTGTTCTGTTTCTGCACTTTTCAGTTTTTTGACAGAAAAGTTGGGAGGCGGGCATTGAAGCTTTGCCCCGGGCGCAGTTTTCTCTATGCACGCTGCTGTACTTTTGCAAAAAATTATATTTTGTAACAAAAGCTGAAATCCCGTTACTCAAATGAAAGTCTTCTTACAAATGCTTTTACGAGAAAAAATGGATATTATTTTGTGACTTTTTCATTTAAAAATATAAATTCTGATAAAATCAAGTTAAACATATTTTTTACATGAAAATTTTAAACAATGCTTGGATTTTATATTTAAAACAAATTGAAATTTCGGAAAATTCAAACAGTAAGAACTATTTTATTTTACAGTGTTAAAGGACACGACTCGAAAATAGAAAAAAAGCATGAAGAAAACATAATACTTCTTTAGAATTAGATAAATATACTTTCATGTGATTTTTACACAAGCTGAAAAAACATTACATTTGTAACAATAAAATGAGTTAAATATACATCTATATATATATATAACTGATAATAAATAAACAGAAAACATTAAAAACAAATAATTGGCAGGTGACCATTTTTATGAGGGAAGAAATGAATTATGCCCATACCAATTCTAGCTACAGGAATACTGTTCTGTAATATCTCCACCACAGCATTAACAGCATCTTGTACAGATTCAAAAGAACTAACAGCAGATACCATCTGCAAAAGAAAAAAAAAACCTGAACTTATAATTTCAAAATAACATAAATAAACTTGAACATTATCTTGTTAAATAATTACTAAATATAACAGATTTCTAATTGCATAAATAATAAATTTCTATTAGAACCATCTGCTTTACTAAACCAAAAATCAGATAATGACACATAATGGTGAGGCCAATACATGATTAACTAGTCAGAGTGCCAATTCCAAAAACTTTTTCTTTCTCAATCTTCTTTCTTCTCTCTTTCTTTCTTCTTCTAATATTTCAAAAAGTTGTTACACACGTTAATACTTCAATATTATTACTTCAAAACTACACAAACTTTGATTTTCATCTTAAATTTCTACTTAATTTCATTAATTGGAGTAAAAACAACTCAATCTCGATCAAGATATTTAATAAAATCAATATGTTTTATTACTATGTTATGTCAGCTGCTTGCGAATCACCATCTAAACTGGAGGTGAAGTGCCTGGTGCTGTATGAATAGCTGAAGTACAACAGAACTTTGAAGTCTGAACTTTGAAACAAACTGAACAAAAAACACAGTTGCCTCTCTCTGGGAGAATTCCATTTTCAACTGGGGCAGGACGTTCATAGTCAAAAACATATATATGAAAATTGGTTCACTTCTATGCATAATTTTGTACATTTTCTGATAATACAATAAAGAAAAATCACTATTACAATAACCCCTAGTGGCAGATTATCTCCAAATTCAACTGGGACCTGCTGGATATAGCCAAAAACATATACATCAAATCTGATTCAATTCTATGTATAACTTCATACAATTTCTGATACAATAATGAAAATGGCACAAAAATTGCTTTTACAGTGCCTCCTTCTGGCAATATATTCCCAAATTCTCGTGGAGCTTGCTGGCCATAGCCAAAAACATATATATGAAATTTGGTTCAATTCTATACATGACTTTATACACTTTTAATGATACAAAGTGGACACACACATATAGACGACTGAATTTTGTATAAACATGTTTTTTGATATCTCTGAGCCTTAAAATGAGTAAATTTCTCGAAAACCGAAACTCAAAAAAAATTCAATTACAATACTTTATTCTTTAGAATGAAGAAAGTACAAAAAGGAATAGTTAAGTAAAAATTCATACAGAGATTTTTGACTGAGAGATAAAAAACTTTATTGGAGATTAATAACATACACGAATTCTCCACTACATATGACTATTTGTCAATGCTGGGACAATTTCTCATGTATCGATTACAAAATCTTGAATGGCAACATAAAATCCCTATGGCCTTCCTGAACATGGCCAATTGCTCATATCAAAGTGGCCACCTTTGAACTGATAGAACCTTTTTCTTACCATACTTTTCTCTGTAGGGTGAACATGTATTATGATGTTCTCAAACTTAATATGGTTTTTCATTTTTTTAGTCAGTTTTTTCTGAGAAAAAAACTTGCATTGTATAAATTATTTTATTTTTAGCAATCAATTATTTTTCATTCAATAATACTTGTGATGTTTTTATAATACTACCACTGAGCAAAGACTCACATTTTCTATTTTAATACTTTTAACTTATGTGATTTTGCAAAAATAGACTCAGTAAATAAAATTTAGTAGAAGTAAAATTTTCATTTCATGCACACCACAAGCACAAAATGCATCTGTTGTGTCACCAATCTACTACAGCAGAATAAAGGAACAAAGTATTGCACATTAAAGGAGTTAAACACAGCATAAAACTAGATCGTATTTTTCTAAGACTATAGCATGACTGCTTGACATTTCTAACCAATGTTAGATGAAGCAATTGATACAGTTGATAGCACACAAGTACATGGCACATTATCAATAATATGTTCAATGGATTACTGCATTCCTTGCATATGTATTATTTACTGGAAAGTGAATAGTAAGGTTATAATATTTAAATTGTTAAGAGATAGAAAAAATTTAAGGGGGCTATTTTAATGGAATGGAATTTGTGAAAGGACTGCTTTAAGAGATAAACAAAATCGATTTTTGTCCAGAGCAACTTCTGTAAAACTTGAAAAATCAATGGCATATATATATTTACAAGCATGACACTCCAAGTAAAGAAGGACAGAGCTCCTGCAACCTGCCAGACCATAAATTAATGGTACAACACCTTGCATTCTTTAAAATTAGCAAAATGCACTTCCATTTGATCCAGAGATCTTTTGGTATAAATTTTCCTCATACAATACCCCATTTCTAAATCCTTATGCCCAAAGGCTTGTAGAAAATAACAAACTGTCTTTCTTTTAGGAAAAACATAAGAAATTATTCAATCATGTAGTAACTTAATTATATTTTTTAAATTTCTATTTCATCAAATCATTTTAAATTTGCTTATTTATCACAGCTAAAAATTACATACCACCCCCTTTAACACCTTGACCACTGAGCAAAGTTGTAATGTTTTCTCATTAATTTTTTAAATGCTAAAAAAAAAATGTTTTTTTCCAACACGATTTAATTTTTTTAATCGCGTATAGGCATATAAACCTTGATAGTATTAATCATAACTTAATTTCTTAAAACTGGATTATATCTGTAGAATTATATTAATTTAAATAATTCTATTGTAGTGAAACCTGCAGCTTAGTGAATGGATATATCAGTTTGTGGCAGTGAGAAGGTTAATCATACTTAATTTTTTATATCGTTACACAATAATAAATTTCCTACCATAATGTATTTTTCGACTGAATGAGTGTTTTTTTTTTCTGCTTAAGCAATGTCTTTTTCTTTTCTAAAGTGAACACTACAAAGGATAAACATTATTATTATCTGCATAACTTCATTTTTTAAATACTTCACAGTTCCTTTTTTTTTCAGTGGTACGTCATGAACAGTTTACAATACTGCCAAAAAATTAAAATGAAAATGTATATAAAGAAACAAGTCAAACAAACCACTTCTGGTACAGCATGCAATTTCAGCGTTGCTTTAGTAATAATACCTAATGTTCCTTCTGAACCAACAAACAGCTCTGTCAAATTATAACCAGCAGATGATTTTCTATAAAGCAATAACAGATAAAAGAAGATTTGGATCAGTACAAGTATCAATTATTTTAAATTCAGGAGAATTACTCAAAACATTAAACAAATATATGTAAAATCTCTTTTCTAAAAGTTTAAAAACCAAAAGTACAAAAAATCTGTCTTAGAATATTTGATTTTCTGCAGGGGAGGGGGGAGGGGCTCAGCTCTGTGTTCCCTCGCCAGTGAAGTAATATATTTTAGTGGTTACACATTAAAACACAATGGACTGAAGAAAAAAAAATTAGAAATCTGTAAAATTTTTGAAAATTTTCAGAAATTCCAAAATTCTAGAAAAAATTTACAAATTTAGAAAATTATCAAATAATATTTTTCTGATTTTCAGGTCCTTCAGGATTTTGGAATTCCAGATAATGGGTCCTATACTGTATTTCAAGTGATTCAAGGTATATTTTAGAGTAACGGATGAAGTCTGCTAGTACAAACTAAAACTACATTTAGCTTTAGAAAACTAGAAATGTCTATAATTTAAGATAGGCTACTATTTTTCTGAAAGATATAAAAGTGTTTACAAAAATTTAAAGAGACAGATTACAGAGAAATTGAATCTATAAAAATACCTAGCTCTTTTATTGGGACCTGCAGTGTGAAGAATTGACCCATCAGCCAGCACAACTTCCAAATTAAGAACATTCTCCTTCATGGTACCATAACAGACGGCATTTGTACCGGAGGCTGAAGTAGATGCCATTCCCCCAATAGATGCATCAGCAGCAGGATCTTAATAAATAAAAATAATTTTGTCATTTTGGAAAGAAAAAAAATAAGCATTGATTCGTATAATTTACCAAACAACACATGTAAATTTACAAATTATATTATTTAAAAATGATGAATAAAGAATAATCTTAAAAATATATATATCAAATTTAAAAAAGAAGGCTTTAACTATTCAAGATGATATTTTTCTATTATAAAGGCCTTGGCAAAATGGAGAAAATGATCTTAGCAAGAGAAGAAAAGTCATCAACATATTTTCTGGCAACCTATTCACTGTTCCATATACACAAGCATTTTTTTTTTAAATATTTATACAATTTGTTTAATATAAAGAAGCCATTTATCCATTTTTATAATATACAAACAGCAATAACTTGTATATAAAAACAATAATATATGTAAAAATAAAATTTAAACATTATACATACATATGAAAGTATAAAAGTTCATCAGGTTTATTTTCATATCTGTTTAGTGACAAATCTCACTTTCTGAAGCCCAAACAGCACAAACTTAAAAAACCCAGTTTCTTATAGTGGAAAAGTATTAAAATTATTATTAAATCTTGCAGATCAAAAAACTCAATCCCAGTTGTGAAAAATGACAACTCTTTTTCCTTTTATTTCCTGTATGCCCAAAGTTTTATACACCACAATTTTACCTCTTTCATAGCAGGTCATTTTTTCTGGAGAACACAGTGATATGCCTGGTCTTCTTGGTCTTACATATTTTCCACAGATTTGGGCTGAGCTGGGACAGACTTCTTTTTTTCTGTATTGAGTTAGGCGTGAATTTAATTTTGCAAAAATAATAATATGATGTTGCACATTTGTTTAACAAAATCTTTAGAAATTTAAGTTGGTTTAACAAATTACAAAGAAATATTTTTAATAATCTATTTTCCAGGAATAATACCACAGTTACATTTAAAAAAAAAAAAAAAAAAAAAAAAAAAAAAAAAAAAAAAAAAACTAGAAAACTAGTTTAATGCCGCACTGGGTATATCACCAAACATCTCATTCATTACAAAAAAATACAATACCAGTTTTACAGCAATTAATTAAAATTATTAACTGGTGGACATAAAACTAAATATTTTGAACTTAAATAAATAATTTACCTTTTAATTAATTGCACAATTAATCCCACTATCAACATTATTTATTTAACCCATTAACTGCCAAAACTATAAGATAGGAATCTTCAACTTTTCCTAAAAAACGTTTGACAGCACAAATTTTGACAGATAATCTTCGCTTTATTTAATAGTAAAAGTTTCTGTTTTTAAATAAGAATTTTTTTTTATTCAACAATAGTAGTAGCTTGATAGCTAATTTAAGAATGTGCATTTACTTTTACTGTTGTGTTAACACAACACCAGCATGTAACGGGTTAACAAGTAGAAAATAATAATACAGCACTAAATAACTAATTTTATACATCTGAAAAACCATAAAAACCTTAGTCGTTGCTGTCGAATAATTTTAAAATTTCAGGTAACAAACTTTGATCAGTGCATCAGCATCATTCGCATCATTATCAAAAAAGCAATCGGATAATCAGATGTTGATTTTTAATAGGACATTTTTATTGAGTCATTCATTTTTTAGTAATTGCCATATGATTGACAGTCAATAATTTGTATCACTTAAAGCTTTTTGGGACGATTTTACAAGGATGTCAACGATTGTATGGGAACAGACACGGAATTTGGATGGATTTTAGAACATTGGATATTGGTTGTTTTTTATGGCTGTGTGGCTAGGTTTGAGTACAAATTTTTGCTATTTTAATATATACTATATATCTGTTTTACATCAGTTGTGCCTTCAGATTGGGACATATGCTGTTAATTGTGGTATTAGGTCTGGTGGGGGAGTGCTTGTGAGATATGCTTTCGAATGTTTTTGTGCATTTGACACTGCATTACGACACAGTGGCCGAAATCCACAGCCACTATTGCAACAATTGTTTGTGTATAATCTTCAATCTGTAACATTGCTGTGCTTTTATAAATTACCCACTAACAATGAGGCCACAGCTTTTTGGTTTTATTTTTTCTTATTCAACTTGCATCTGTTGACATTTCCTTCATGTTTTGTTGTTTATATCCAGTTTAATTATGATGCGAAATTCTGGGTCTGCCAAATACTTTTTAATGTGCTCATGTGCAATGTGCTCTGTATATACAAAGGGCATTCCATAAAAACTGAGAGTAAAATCGAAAAAAATCAAGAAATATATTTACAGCAAAAAATACATATTAAGCATTCAAAATTTTTTTTGGACGGTTCTGCTGTCATATCACTTTTGTTGTTTCAGAAGCAGTTTGTAGTAAAAGTTTCAATTTTTTGTCTTTTAATTTTGGCTTTCCTTTTTGCTTGCTTGATAATTTTCTTTCTTTTTCTTATTTAAATATTCATGATATCTCACCCTAGTTAACATGGCTCAACATTTCTTTCGCAGAATTATCGTCTATTTGGCAACAAATCTGTATAGTTAAAGCATCTTTATGTAAAAAATGTCAATTTAGCAAAAATTCTACTTGCAACTGAAAAATCTTAACTTTTTTTGCAGACGGACCTCGGAACTCGGGAGAATCTTGACACATGATAACACATTAAAAAAAAAAAAAATCCATGACTTTTCCAGGTTTTAGAAAAAAAAATTAAATTTTCCCTGACTTTTTGAGCATGTTAAGTTTTAGCTGTGTGATCTAGATATTAAAAAATATATATATTCATGTTCAATAAATAGCTAGTCACATTGTTTGGCTTTTAAAATCTCTTTGCACTATCAGAATTTAAATAAATGCTGCATTAGCGTATATTTTGGCATTGTGTTGGTAAAACAGAAAAATACCCATTTTTATTTTTACATCAGGGATCACTCTAGAACATAAAAAAGGGCAGGGCGCATATTACAAAAAAGGGCATTTTTTTTGTAAAGGGCACATTATTTTAAAAAAAGGGCATTTTTGTAATAACTGTTTAGAAAACACATTAATATTACTTTTATATAATCTCAGAAATAATACATTTTCATATCACGGGAGAAATGCAAATTTTGCTAAAGGATCGCGGAAAAAACGCAAATTTCGTCAAAGAATCGCGAAAAAACACGAATTTCATTCAAGGATCACGGAAAAAACGCAAATTTTGTCAAAGTATCAAGGCATAAAACCAAAAATTTCGTCAAAGAATTGCAGAAAAAACGAAATTTCGTCAAAGGATCGTGAACAAAAACGCAAATTTCGCCAAAAGATCGCGAAAAAAATTCAAATTTCGTCAAAGGATCGCGAGTAAAAATGCAAATTTTGTCAAAAGATCGCGAAAAAACCTCCCACAAATTTCATAAAAAAAATTGCAATAAAAAACGCAAATTTCATCATAGGATCACGAAAAAAAAAGCAAATTTACTCAAAGGATTGCAGAGAAAATGCAAAGTTTGTTATTGGATCACGGAAAAAACGCGGATCTCATCAAGGCCGCGGAAAAAATGCATAGTTAATGTCGCGAGGGGACCCCCCCCCCCCCCCCCCCATTCTGCTGTAACCTTTCAGAAAATTTTCTGTGAATTTCAGATTTTTTTTTTTTACTCATAATCACCCCTGATCTGTACATAAGTTCAAACTATATACTTATCGCAGAAATTGTGAAAAATACAGCATAACAGCGCCACCTGTTCGGGCATTTACACCAAAACTTAATCAGCGTCTATTTGTGTCAACGTCTAACAGAATATGAAGTTTGAGGAAATTCCTTTAATTAGTTCTTCAGATATAGTTATCGCGGAAATCATGAAAAATGCAGCATAGCAGCGCCACCTGTTGGGCGATTTACGCTGAAAACTAATCAGCACCCATTTATAGCAAGGTCTAACTGAATTTAAAGTTTTATTAAAATCCGTGCAATAGTTCTTGAGATAGAGCACCCATAAAATTTTTGTCACGTACGAACAGACCGGCAGACTTTTCTAAAAACAGTCAAATCGTGTTCAGGACGTTCTAAAACGTATAAATCTGGGTGGGGGGGGGGGGGGGGGGATTCCGTCTTATCATTTGCATTTTCCATTCTTTATTAAAGGGGCATTTTGTCACAATTTGAAAAAAACTTTGAAAAACAATTATCAGACTGATATGGTCAAAAAAATCCAGATCCGGACCATATCAGCAGAAAAAAGATTAATGGCTGGCCCGAATCTAATAATAAAAAAATCGGCTGTGGATTGTGCCAGGCCGAGCCGACGAAAAAATTAAACGGGCCTATAAGAAAATTAAGTATTTTCTGAAAGATCTTTTGTCTGTATTAAAACATCGAAACGCCATTCGATTACATAGTTTCTGAATAAGGGCACCTGTTATTTTTTTTTGCGTTTCTGAAAAAAATGAATTCAGATATGTGTCAGAAAGTGGATCTTTTAGATTTCAGCGTTAATAAATTATGGAGAAATATTTTCAGAAATGTTTTTATTATACAGCTTAAAAAGTTATGATGTTTTTAAAGCTACTTTTTTCTTTTATTCTAAATTATTATATTGTGTATTTTTTGTCATAATAACACATAATCTAAAACGTACTGTAAAATTTTCCCATAAATATGTGTGCAGTATTCCTTAAAATAATCTTAATTGCGTATCTAAAAGAAAATTGGAATTTTTTTTGCAGAAATTGAGTCGGGCTAGAAAGGGCCCGATTTAATTGACTTTGCATGGACCGGGTCGGTCCTGTTTTCACTGATTTCTTTAATGGCTGGGACGGACCGAATAGAAGTTTTTTCTTTCACACTGTGCCGAAGCTTAAAAATATGGTCCGCACAGACCTCTACTTCCAATGCATAGTTAATTTTGTTTTTTCTTTCTTCTGATAGTAAATTCTAACTCAACTATCATTTATTTTTATCTGACTTTGCAGATTCCGATTACGTGATATACCACGTTCAAGAAAAATGTTTGTTTATTGATGCGTATTATGAATAATCTTTGAGTACTTGAGAATGAGAATGTAGTTTAGGTATTTCATTCTGTCATGATTTAATTTATAAGCATCTAAAAGTAGTTTAACAGTTGAGCAGTATATTTTAGGAGTTTTGTTTTTGGTTGTATTATATGTGAAAGATAGGACGATAGGAGGGTAAAAGTGGAAATAAATAAATGGGTGGAAAACATTTATTTTGTAAAAATCCCATACTTGGATAAAATATATATACAGAATGCCGATCTGTTTTTTTTTTTTTTTTTTTTTTTTTGAAAGTAGGCTATTTTTGCGCTCTGCCGAGAGATTTGGGAACCAAACTGCCTTCTGATGCAGCTTTTTTGTCTCATGTAAATTTCCTAGTTAACATTTTTGCCATGAATTCCGCCATCCCGTCTCCCCTGCGCCTAAAGGAATTTATTTATTAAGGATGCGGAATCAATACTCCGCATCCCTAATACATAAATTCCTTTTATCAATAATTTTAATTTGTAGATTTCGCCTAATTCATGATTAAAAATCGCATTTATAGTTTGCAAGATATCGAGTAGAGAAGGAAGGGCGGCCGTAAGACTTTTAAGACGCTACTTCCCTCACGCAAAAGCACCCGCTCGCTAATGTTAATCCTATGGGTGAAATTTTTGAAATACCTAGTTTGCATTTCAATACATTTTAAATGATTTTTTTGCATTAAATAGCTAATATCGATCTCCACAAAGGCCGCTTTTTATTTTACGATTTTGTTTGCTTTTTTCTTTTTTTAAATGAAGATATTTGAGACTTAAGAGAAAGATTTTATCTATTGAAAAAGATGACAGAGTGGAAGTTTAATTTGTGTTGGGATAATAAATTAATCATGAAAAGACTTCCCTTCGGACGGAATTTAGATCTCTTGTAATTAGTGAGGGGGGGGGGGGGGACTGCTCGGGGCACTAAAAACTATGAGAAGGAAAATACACAAAATTCTTGATTAAAATTTAAGTTTCTTTACAATATATCGACCGTAGGGCGCCGAAAAAAAAAGAAACGTAGATATTAAAGCCACCCTTCCTTATAAGAACATTTATAATTTACGTAATTTTACCGTATGAAAAGCATTAAAAATAATAGAAGTACCTTCTCGATATTTTCCGTGAAATAATCCGTTACTTTAGCACATCTCTTTGTGTATTTAGGCTAATATCAGACGAACGTCTTCTTGCATGCTTTTTTGCTTACGTATTACGTAAGCAAAAAAGCGTGCAAAAAGACATTCGTCTGACATTAGCCTTTAATATATTCACGTTCATTTTCCCTTTTCCTATGATTTTTGAATGACATTTTTAAAACTTAAGGTAACTTCTTCTTTTTTTAGAAAAACGGGTTGATTTGACTACAGAATAAAAGTAAAAATTCTTTTTCTCGATTTTGTTATAGACTTCCTGTAAGCTATCATGTGGTCAAAGATCAGAACAAATGGTCATAATACTATTTCACCAGAGCTGGTGAGATGAATCAATGACAAAGAATTTTTTGCTTCAGTTACCCCTTTAAGTTTTGTTCAATGGAGGTCTAGTGACACACCACAGAGAAGAGAACAAAGAGAGTGGGAGGAAAAGGGGAGAATTACTCCAGACTTATCAATCTAAAAAGGAACGATAGTGGGGAATTTTTGAAAGTACAATACAAAGAAGGCAAGATTCTACCCTAGAAAAAAAGAAGGGCGGATTTCTACCTGGAAAAGGAGCAAGAAGGGCGGGTATTTTTTTAAAAAGGGCACGAGGGCGGGCCGCCCGCTAAACCTCTCTAGAGTGATCCCTGTTTACATGGAGTGTTTCTTTGAAGAGGCACTCATTTAAACTATGAATCATGAAATAGAATGTTTTAAATCAGAATAAACTTATAAATTTTTAGTTTTGAGCAGTATATTTTCTCATTCTTATTTGATACAAACACAGGATTTTAACTTTGAAACTTCTGAGAAAATATTCTTCCCATAAAAATACATAAAATCATAATAGTTGGGAGGTATGATTGGTTCTTCTTTGAGGGTCCTGGGAATCCTCCTCCCTAGTCCCTCCTTCTCTGCACCACTGGTCATAAGACAATCATGTTACAGTCATCTAACTTGAGTTATGAATCATTAATAATTCCTGAATTTTTATTTACAGTGAATATGACTATAATTAACGGTCAGTAAGTTAGCACTCAACAGAAAAAAAAAAAAAAAAAAAAAAAAAAAAAATCAAATTTTGAAGTAAAAAATGCAGAAGATATTTCTTTTGGGTATTGCTTGGAATCAACTAAAGAATTTTAAGTAAAACAAAGAAAAAACTCATAATATGCCTGTAAAAAAGTCCAAGAAATTTTATTAAGGCTGTTAGTCAACTTACGAATTCCCCTCACTAATGTTAAACATATGGGCATAAAATGCATTCATATATTTAAAATATCTCCTCAGGAAATTAATATTTTTAGTAACTTCGTTTTTAGGGTTTCATTCATCTGACGAAACTATTTGTGTAACTCCTCTGTCTGTCTGTCACACAGCCCATTCTCAGAAACTGTATAAGTTGGAGACTAGAAATTTTACATACTTACAGCTGAACACCTGAGATCACACAACAAATCATAAAATTTTGAAAACTAACAACACTTTTACAATAAACAGGAATAACAGCTAATATGACACAAAAAACTAGAAACTAACTAGAAAACATGAAAACCCCCCTCTCCATGCAAAATTAAAAAATAAATAAAGAAAAAGTACAATACCTACTGGAAACATCAACCCAGTATCCCTTAAATAAGAATTGAGGGCTTTTCTAGATATTCCTGCCTCAACAGTGCAGTCAAAATCATCTGCATTCAGTTTTATCACAGAATTCAAAAGAGCAAGATCAACTGATACACCACCCTGCAAGAAAATGAATGAAATAAAATTACATACATCACAATTATACTTGCAGCATGGCATATGTAATAATAGAAGGTGAGTCTATTTGTTTAAAACATGTGAAGTGTGAAGGCAATCACTAGAGGGCACTGCAGCCCTGCACCAAAATTGATATCTAACCAAGATCAAGCACTGCCCTGTAAAGGGATTCAGCTGGTTCGCACCGGTTTGGTAGAGCCGGTTGTTTATTTGTATTGAGTTCGGCGAACCGGTTGTTAAAAAAAACTTGCATTTACATTAATTTACTTTCTTTCAATGTTTATCTGCACAACAGCGTTTTCTAAACATAAAACTGTGACATGTTCTGATTTGTTTCATTTAATAAAATACTGTTTCATTTTCAAAATATATTTTTCTTCATCAATCCATTAAGGAGCAAATTTAACATTTAAAAAATGAAATTTTGAGGATTTGAAGAATTTTGGGATCCAAATTGGCAGCCTAGGCTAACTCTAGTTATATTGTATTTATTCAACACTACTTTAACTACTTTCTTAATTTGTATACTTAAATTGTAACTTAATTGAGTTCGGCGAACCGGTTGTTGAATGAAACTTGCATTTACATTAATATACTTTCTTTAAATGTTTATCTATACAACAGCGTTTTCAAAGCATAAAACTGCGACATGTTCTGATTTGTTTCATTTAATAAAATAATGTTTCATTTACAAAATATATTTTTCTCCATCATTTCTGTAAGGAGCAAATTTAACTTTTAGAAAATGAGGATATGAAGAATTAAGGGATTCAAATCGGCAGCCTAGGTTAACTCTAGTTATATAGCGCTTATTCAACACTACTTTAACTACTTTCTTAATTTGTAACTTAATTTGTATTGAGTTTGGCGAACCGGTTGTTAAATGAAACTTACATTTACATTAATTATTTTATTTTCTTTAAATGTTTATCTGCACAACAGCATTTTCTAAACGTAAAACTATGACTTGTTTTGATTTGGTTCATTTAATAAAAGAATGTTTCATTTGCAAAAAAAAAAAAAAAAAAAAAAAAAAAAATCCTTCACTAGTTCTGTAAGAAGCATTTAAACATTTAAAATTTAATTTAAAAAAATGAAATTTTGAAGAATTTTGGAATCCAAACTGGCAGCCTAACCTAACTCTAGTTATATAGTGCTTATTCAACACTGCAATAACTTCTTACATTCGAATAAAAGGTACATTGTTTTGGCTGCTTCTTTTGAAAATATACGGAATGTTCCCTGTTATCACTGATCAATAGCTAATTTTTTAGAATTAGTGGTATAGTTCAAACTGCATTTTTTTTTTTAAATATTGTTCTTCATATCTTAGAAGTCATTTACATCAAAGTAATTATTTTCGTAAATGTAACAAATTTTAAGTTTTTATAACATAACTTTCCTATAAGTTACATTTAGAAAAATATTTTCTATGATCTAACAAATATCAATCATAACTCGAAAAGTCGTGCCAAAAATTTGTACACTGCATAAAAATTTTAATTTTGTAACTTTTTTTTAAAGTAAAAACGATTTTTCTGAAGATGAACATTTGAATATTCCAAATTTCCAACAGTTGAAATATTTTTGAAATTAGACGTAATTTAAATTTAACAATTTAGGAATTATCTCTTAGTCAGCGATAAGAAGTGATGCCCTATATATTTTATTTGATGTTTGCATGTTTTAAAATTTAAATGAAATTGCTTGTCTTTCAAAAGCACTGTGAACAAGAAGTATAAGCATCATAAAAAATGAAAACTTGTGATAAAATTTATTAAAATATTTGAAAGGCTTCGGAAGAAAAAAGCACGTACAAAAGAAAAACGGTGAGGTTTTTATTACTTCAGAAAATTGAAAAAATATCAAATTTGCATATGATCATAAATGTTTTAATAAGCTCGGGGGACATATTTTTTAACAATGTACCGAATTAAAATATACATATATACTACTGAATTCTGAACATTTAAAACCAAGTTGTAGTCAATTTGAATGTAGTAAAGAACTATATTTTTTCCTCGTCAGATTACTGGAATATTGGAGGAGTAATTCTTCTATAGAAAACAGCTGAAGAGCTATATTGTTAATATTTAATGGCACTTACATTAATATTAACGATTATCGAGGATTTTGTTCACCATATTTTTAAAAAATATCTAAAACTTTAGAGTTTTTGAAAGTATTCAAAAGTCTGAAAGTATTGCCAGAACAATTATTGCAAGTTCAGCAGAAATGGAAAGTAGTTTTCAAAGATAAGCATCATATGGTCAGAGAAGAGAAGTAAGCTAACTATTTCTAATGTATCAAACATAATGGTGATTAGTCTAATTGGCATACCTCTTAAAGAATGGTTTCCTACTTTTTTAGTGAAGGTATGTAAAGAAAGAAGCACACATCAGATAATGTTTGAGTAAAGACAAAGAAAATTGAAAGTGAGGAGGTTTATCAAGAAGCTATATGTAAATATCTCAAATAATAGAAGCTACTTAACATACTAAAATTCTTTTCTGCACTATAATATCGTTTTTTCTGCATATTTTATTGTTTTATTTATTAACTATCTAAAATAATACACTACCGTTTAGCATATCTTTTTAATACTTTTTAACATAATACAAAGTTATTTTCAGTACAGGATATCTCAAATAATTCTAATTTATTTTTTCTGGTTTCAATCTGAAAATGCATAGTGTGCTGATGCATTTCATCGGCAATTGTTATCCATGGGCATTTATTGTATTAAAGGTTTTGAAAAAATGTTGCATGCTTTTAAACTGAGCTAAATTTTATCACTGATACAAAATTTCAAGAATAAATCTTCTCCACGTGCGCATTATTGTTATTACAAAAATAATTTTAGAGTCATTTGGTATTAATTATAGAAGACGACATTGACGAATAGCTCGGCGAAATTTGTGGCTTTGGTATCAAAGCATAGCATAAAACACGAATAAAAAAAATCCAGAAATCAGTCACTTACCACTCACAATAACCTATTTATTGAGATTAACTTTGAAGAAGTTACAAGCATTTATCACTGTACTTTGTAGGTTTTTTGAATTAAGCAGTAGACTGTATACACTAACTTTTAACACTATTTAATTGAAAGCTTTCACAATTTCACAAATAAATTATCCGCTTAGGGATCACAACACACTCTTATCGAGATCCACAAACTCGACTGACACAGAAAAGAATATCAACAATAAATTCCCTGCGCAGAGGGAAAAACAGAGTACGTGTTTTCATTTATCCCTACGCAGAGGGAAAAGGCTGGAATATTCAGTTTCACTTTAGCACAATTGAAATACATGCAATTAAGAATTATAAAAGCAATTTAAAACTAAACATTCTCCCGGCCTTGAAAGCCGAAAGGGTTTCAAAAATTTACTCTAAAGGTAATTTACATAACTTAGTAATTGGCCTTTTCAATTCACTATTTTCAGTTCTCAGGGTAACTACACGAACCTTTTTATCAGGTCCAGGATGTGTTTTAATCACTCTAGCTAATTTCCATTGTAAAGGGGAAAGACCTTCATTTTTTATTATAACTAAATCACCTATCTTAATATTAGGCTCTTCTTTAAGCCATTTTACTCTCTGTTGTAGGGTCGAAAGGTACTCATTACTCCATCTTTTCCAAAATTGTTGGAGCATTTTCTGCACTAATTGCCACCTGGTCAATCTTGAAGCAGGTACCTCTGAAATATCAACTTCTGGTACTGAAGTAAGAGGAGCACCAATTAAAAAATGACCAGGGGTTAAGGCCTGTAAATCATTACGATCAGAACTTACAGGACAAAGGGGTCTAGAATTTAAACAGGCTTCGATTTGAGCTAAAAGAGTTGAAAGTTCCTCAAATGTTAAAACTGAATTGCCAACGGTTCTTTTTAAATGAAATTTCATCGATTTAACACCAGCCTCCCAAAGTCCTCCAAAGTGAGGGGCTGAGGGTGGATTGAAATGCCAATTTATTTCTTCCGAACTTAAGTACTTTGCCACTTCTTCATTATGCAGAGAAGAAGTTGCAAATTTATACAATTCTTTCAACTCCTTGCTCGCACCGACAAAATTTTTGGCACAATCACTTACGATTTCTTTAGGTTTGCCTCGTCTGGATATAAATCGCTTGAGACAAGCTAAAAAGGCCTGAGTAGATAAATCAGTCACTAATTCAATGTGAATTGCATGGGTAGAAAAACATATAAATAATGAAATATAACACTTAAAAGATTTTGTACCTCTACCTTTTCTAAATTTACATAATATAGGTCCTGCATAGTCAGTTCCTGTGACAAGGAACGGACAGGTAGGTTGCACTCTAGTAGAAGGTAAATCAGCCATGATTTGTTTGGACATAGAAGCAGAAGCACGAGCACAAATTACACAATTTTTTACAAACTTTCTTACAACACTTCTTCCACTTAAAATCCAATATCGCTGTCTGATAACACACAATAGTAGTTGAGGGGCAGCATGAAAGTGAGATAAGTGAAAATATCTAATAATCAGCACAGTCACTGGATGATTTTTTAATAACAATATTGGATGGATTTGATCTTGTGTGAGATTTGAATGACGAAGACGTCGTCCTACTCTGAGTATTCCTTCATCATCAAGGATTGGAGAAAGATTGATCAATTTGCTATTGCGAGGTAAACACTTACCAGAAGTCATACATTTAATGTCGTCAGCAAATGATGACTTTTGCACTTGTTTGATGATCACTTTTAAAGCACTCTTAATTTCTGTGTTTGTAAGAAAACCAAAGTTTCGTTTTGAAACAGGTAAACGAGAATTCGTAAGAAATCTCAAACACCAAGCAATTACACGTTTTAGCTTAGGAAAGGACGATATATTTGAGAGAATAGGCATTTCCTCACTTAACTGAGCTGTAGCACAAAAATAATTTTTTCTTTGCTCTATTAAGGCTTCGTCACACAAAACACTACCTAATTGCGGTTCTGGAGAGGTGAAAGATGGATCACTAAGCCAACTCGGACCATTCCACCAAAGATCATACAATGATAATTCTGAGGGTGATAGACCTCTTGATGCGCAATCTGCTGGATTCTCTTTTCCTTTTACATGATGCCAGCACTCTGACGGAACAAGTTGCTGTATTTCCGAAACACGATTCGCAACAAAAGTTTGCCATCTTCTTGATTCTGTTGATAGCCAAGAGAGAACTATTTTTGAATCTGTCCAACAGTTAATTTTAGAGATGTCCAAGCACAATGAATCTAGGACAGTTTTTACCAAACGGGCTGACAGCAGGGCAACACTCAGTTCTAATTTAGGCAAAGATATTGATTTTAATGGTGAAACTCTTGTTTTTGCAGTTAATATTCTAACTGATACAGTTGAATCATCGGATAAGGATCTTAAATAAATAACTGCACCATATGCTATTAAGGAAGCGTCACTAAATGAATGAATTTCAAATTTGTTAGCTGAGGGAATAATTGCTAACCGAGGTACAGTAATCGATGTCAAACATGCAAGTTCTTCCCGAATTTTTATCCACCTATTTTTTATGAGTAGTGGAACAGGATCGTCCCATGCTAGATGTAGACTCCAAAGTTCCTGAAGTAGAATTTTTGCAGAAATTAAAAAGGGAGAGATCCAACCAAGTGGATCAAACATTTTGGCTATATCTGACAATATAGATCTCTTTGTAACTTCTTTTAATGTTGGTTCTATGGTTACACTAATTTTGAAGACATCGCGATTTGAGTCCCATTTTAATCCTAGCACTTTTATTGAATTATCGTTCTCAATTGATAAATCGGGTTTAGTCTGAATTAAATTTTCAGGAATGTTTTTTAGTACACTAATGTCGTTTGATGCCCACTTACGTAATTCAAATCCGCCTCTTTTCATTAATTCTTGTAACTCTGATATTAATTTAGTAGCTTCTTCGGGAGATGATGCACCTATAAGTAAGTCATCGACGTAAAAATCACGTAATACAATGTTTGATGCTAATGGAAAATTTAATTTTTCATCCAACGCTAATTTTTGAAGAACTTTAGTAGCTAAATATGGGCTAGATGCTAATCCATATGTTACTGTAGTGAGACGATATTCATTAATATCATCGGAAAATTTATCTTTCCAGAGAATTCGTTGAAAATCTTGATCTTCAGGATGTATCTTAATTTGACGAAACATTTTAGCAATATCAGCGTTAATAGCTATAGCGTGTGTGCGGAATCTCAACAAAATAAAAAATAACTCTTGTTGAACCCTAGGTCCTACAATTAAATTTTCATTAAGAGAAACATTATTTGTAGTTTTTGCACTCCCATCAAACACAACTCTAAGACGGGTTGTTGTGCTAGATTCTCTAATGACTGGATGATGTGGAAGATAATAAATTTCATTAACGGGTTTTTGAATTTCGCTCTTCGGTATTTTTTCCATATGTCCCATATCAAGATATTCATTCATAAATAGACAATAACTTTCATACAAATCCGGTTCTCTATTAAATCTTTTTTCTAAGTTTAGAAATCTTTTCATAGCTAGTGATTTTGACTCCCCTAATTCTTTACATTGGTTCTTAAATGGCAAACGCACAATATATCTTCCATTCGAATCTCGTGAATGGGATGTATCGAAAATTTTCTCACAATATTTTTCTTCATTTGTGTATATTTCCTTCGAGGGGATATTTTCTAACTCCCAGAACTTTTTCACATAATCTGTTTCAACATTTGCAAAATTAACTATAATATTTGGTTTATTTTCTGAAAATGTATCACTATCTCCTGTTACTAACCACCCGTAATCCGAATTTACTGCAAAAGGAAGTCCTGGTTTCCCAAATATTTTTTCTCCTCTAATTATAGATAATGATAGAGACACGCCAAATAATAAGTCTATTGGGCCTGGTTCATTCCACTTAGGGTCAGCTAATGTTATGTTCTTTAAGTGACTGAATGAATTAGTATCATATGATACAACTGGTTGATTACTCGTTATCTTTTTCAAAATATAAAAAGTACCTAATCGTGTGTTTTGTTTATCAAAATGTGGAGAAAATTCCAATCTTACAACGCCACGAGTTTCTTCGGAGTATCCCATTCCCAAACAATTAATCTGTAAATTAGCTGAATTTCTTTTTATTCCTAATAATTGTATCGCACGCTCACTTATAAAATTATTGGTACTGCCAACATCTATAATGCAACGCAGTAATTTATTGCCTCCATAATTATCTTTCACATTAATCAGCGCAGTTGCAAGTATGCCAAATGATTTTGAGTATATTTCACCAAGGCAAGAATTTATTGACATGTTTACATTACTAGATGATTCACCAACAGTCTCACTATTTTGATTTGAGGATTGAGGCGTTACTTGGTTTTTTATATCTGGATAATTTGTTTCTCGCCTTTCAAATCTTTGACCACATTACAAGGGTTGATTCAGGCAAAATTTGGGGCCAATTTAGGACCCTTTCACAAAAATCTATTTAATAAAATGGGCCGCTTCACAAAAATAAATTTAATAAAATGGACCTCTTCACAAAAATAAATTTGATAAAATGGGCCCCTTCACAAAAATATCTTAATAAAAAAGGCCCCTTCACAAAATTCCTTTTAATAAAATAGTATTTCGTAACATTCTTTTTCATAAAAACCATTTTAAAATGTGTAATATGTAAATAAAATCAGGTCACAAAAAACAAAAACTTTAGCAAGGGGATTTAAAGACGTTTTTTAAAAAAATTCTTGGTTCGAATTTGAGTAACTGGATTTCAACTTTCGTTACAAAATGTTATTTTTCACAAAAATAACTTTTACTTTTCACAAAATGGGCCCTAAGAATAAAAACTACATCGACCCCTGCATTGTTAATGAATAATATGAGGAAAGAGGCAGAAATACAAATGTTATATTTAGTACAAGATACAAAAACATGTAAGAGACTATTACTTTTTTGCTTTAATTCTTACACTAAGAATGATGGTCAGCACAAACTTTGTGATATGTTTTTTTTCTTTAACTATCAACATGTGATTTTAAACATGAGTAAAAATACTTATACAATAGATAGATGATATAAAAAGTACCATAACTGCTCCAATTCCATGCTCAACACCAGTGCCTGACCCGTGAGCAATTACAGGAACACGATGTGTAGAACACAACTTAACTATCTTGCAGATGTCATCAACAGAGTTAGGATATGCAACAATATCTGCTGGCAAAGACCTGTGAGATAAGAAAATAAAACATTTAACAAATAAAAAAATTTATACGTATATATAAAAAATATATCAAAATGTAAAAGCTATAAAAGGGCAACATTTTCTAAATACATGAACTAGTAACAAAAATAAACTAAAACAAAAAGAAGAGAAGATGCATGTGTTGCAGAATGCACAGAACTCGCTGGCCTTTGACCAGCATTAGCGATTTGGCAAATAAGAAATATAAAACAGTAGCCAAATGAACAGAAATGTTAGCAAAATAGATTCGGCTTGAAACACTGAAAAATCTACCTTTAATCCATTATTGTATCCCTTTTTTTCAATATGTTCTAAACTAATTTTTTGTAATTGCTTTATACAATAGAAATTTGAGTATCCCCTATAGAAACTATTAAAAATAAGTACATTATAAATGTTTCCTAAATGTGTAAATGTTTTAGACATTCTTTTAGCTGTCTAAATAAAAATTAAATACATCTATCTTTGATTTGCCGCTTCGAAAATATACACTAAAAATGTGTATGAGATTTCGACTCTTAACCGATTGAAAAAAATTGACCGCCCAATCACACTTTGCATACATTTAATAAATAGTATGGTAAATGGCTAATTTCAACACCGCATTCCAGCAAAAATTTTCACTATTTGGTGCTTAATGTAATGGTAATTTTGTTTACGTTTTTACTGTCGCGACGCTGGAGCATAGATAGTGATTAACTGACAATAGAGATATACCTATCGAGTAATCCATTCTGTATCTTTGCATGTTGTTAAACTAAATTGGTGTTGAGTCAGTATCTCTATAAGTAGCACAGTGTAAATGGCACGGTGCAATCAAGGGCGGATCTGGAGAGTCCTCAAGGGGGGGGGGGCGATTTTAGAAATTTGAAAACTCCAATCTGATACGCGGGTCGGGGCTAATTTTTTCACTGCGAGTCGTGTTACCTCTACTTTTTGCTGTTGGTCGGGTTTGGGTCCGGTTGACTTCTATTTTTTGCTGCTGGTTGGATTATACTTTTTTGCTGTGGGTTGCGTTTGGGTCTGGTTGATTTCTATTTTTTGCTGTGGGCCGGGTTAACTTCTACTTTTTCGATGCGGGTCGGGTTTGGGCCCGGTTGACTTCTACTTTTCTGCTACAAGTCGGGTTGACTTTTACTTTTTAGCTGCGCCTAGCGCGTTGGGTTTGGGGCAGATTGATATACATTATATCCGGTTTGGGTCAGTTTCGGATTGGGTTTTCACTACTGTGACTTGCGAGAAGGGTTCGGGTTGACCCCTTTTTTTTAAAAGAAAGTCTAAGTATTTTTGAAGATAAAAAATATATGCAGTAAAATCTCCAAATAATTATTTAGGAATACTTTTTAATCTCCAGAATTATGCAAAAAAATACTAATTTGGTATAAGACTGCTTGTGTCTTTATATCTAAGGTGAGTTGTAATTCAGTAAAGAATGCTTTGAAACTTATTAAAAAACACACCGGGTGTCCTTAAATGGATTTTAAAATTTAGTACTTTTCGAATGGTGGCAGCTATTTAAAAAAAAATCTTCCACGAGGTTTATGTAAGATGTCATGAGATTTTTTATTGTGATTCTTGATTTACTCTATAATAGCAGCGATAGATGGCGCTGTAAACAATGGTCGTTAAGCCTACCTCCTCCGGGAACCGATTTAGCGCCTCTTGCTTCCAGCATCATCTTCATTGCTATTTTAAACTAAAATCAAGAATCTCAGTTAAAAAAATTATCAGAGGTAGAGTAAAAAAGAAAAAAAAATCTGAAATTCAAAGAAAATTTTCTGAAAGGTTACAGTAGATGGGGGGATTCCCTTCTGGCACTAATTATTTTTGTTGCAGGTCGGATTAGCTATTTTGGATTCGGATCGATTTCAGGCTGAGTGTAGATTCCTACAAGCTGGGTTTGGGTTAACTTGTTTTTTTTTCAAAAATTAGTTCAGTATATTATTTCAAGTTAAAAATTATACCTATAATAATAAACGTATGTAAGTGTGCTGTTTTCTACAGAGACCACTGGATTTTTCCAACGACTCTTTGATGAAATTCGCTCGTCTTCGATCTTTTGATGAAATTTGCGTTTCTTCTGCATCCCTTTGTCGAAATTAGTGTAATTTTGCAGACCTTTGGTAAAATTTTCGTTTTTTTCCCTTACACTTCTACAAAATTCGCGTTTTTTCAGCGATCCTTTGGCTAAATTCGTGTTTTTAAAGCGATTCTTTGACAAAATTCGTTTTTTTCCACGATTCTATGAAGGAATTCGTGTTTTCTCCACGATCCTTTGATGAAATTCTTGGAGTTTTTATTTGCGGCTATTTGACAAAATATGCGTTTTCTCCGCGATCCTTTAACGAAATTCGAGTTCTTTTCCGCTGCCTTTTGAAGAAATTCGCGTTTTCTGTGATCATTTGTAGAATTTCGCATGTTTTCCGTGGCTCCCTGATCAAATTCGCGTTTTTTTCTGTGATCATTCGGCGAAATTGAAGTTATTTTCGGCGAACGATTGACGAAATAGATTTTTTATGGAGGCCATTTATCAAAATTTGTGATTATTTGTATGTCCGAATTTTCGGATAGGAGAATTTTTTTAATTTTTGGAACCGAATGCCTTAACCCTGGAACTGCATACTATTATTATTGTTATTTATTTTCTTTTAATCAAAATAAGTTAAAAATTTTTTATTGCACATTTCAAATCTGCACACATTTTAGAGTAAAATATGTCCCAAAATCTTTGTGAAACAGGGTTTTTTTAAAATAGAATTAGATCATAAAAAAAAGATTTGCTGCGGAAATTGCGGGTTGCAAAAATTTTGCCACTTTTACGTTGGCCGTGGAAATCGAGGGCTGCGCAGGGAGAGGGTTAAATTTTCGGAAAATTTGGAACATAATCACCCCTGTTCCCGACATCTATAACCCTCCTGCAAGTATTTTTTTAATATCTGTCACCTTTTGCAATTTATTGAATTTTAAAATCAGTCAGTCCATTTTAGGACACCCGGTATATTCAGTAGTTATGGGATGATGGCTGAAATTAAGCATTTAAAAAAAAAGTTAAGCTGGCTTCGATATGCCAGTTAGAGGTTTACCTGGGCTGAAGTTATCAGGCCCAAGCCCAGGTCCAACCCACATAAAAAAATAAAACTATTGCCCCGCCCGGTATAAAGGCTAAAAAATCAACTCCAGCCCTGCCTGCATTTTGCAATTAAAATTATTCATAAAGTACACTTGCCTATGCTTATATTTTATTTTCAGATTATGTTCGAAATTCATGAATACAGAAAAACAACAATATTAATGACTATAACAATGACTATTTAGGCAATTATGTACGTAAACACTACGAATTGAAAAAATATGACTTAGACAATTACATTCAAATAAAAATCCAGTAAGATAATCAGTTTAGAATGAAAGAAACGATTGATAAAAGAAAATCATAATTTAAAAGCTCTACAAAGTAAAAAAGTAAATTTAAAAAAAATGTATCTCTGTAACATATCAAATCAAATTAAATTTCTAAAGATTTCGCTAAACAAATGTACAAAACAAATATAATTTTTACGAATGACAAATAAGTAAGATTGCAGACCAACTTGGACTCAGGAGGAAGAATTTAGAGGAGTGCACGGGTCGTGTTCGGGCCAATAATGCTAATCATACGGGCTGAAACGGACCAAATGTTTAGGTTTTATTCCGGGCAGAGTCCCGACCTGGAAATTTTGGCCAGTGCAGGCTTCTAGGAAAAATGGAGTCCAGGCCAGGTTCGATCTGGAGGAAAAAGAAGTCTGGTCCGACCCGAATCTGCAGAAAAAATTAAGATCCAGGCACGACCCGACTCTAAAAGAGAAAAGACCTGACCCAGCCCGAGTCTCATGGATTTAAACTGGCGCGAACCGGTCGGGTCGGACCAACTTGGGCTCGGGAGGAAGAATTTAGAGGAGTGCAGGGGTCGTGGTCGGGCCAATAATGCTTATCATACGGGCTGACACGGACCGAATGTTTAGCTTTTATTCCGGGCTGAGCCCCGACCTGGAAATTTTGGCCAGTGCAGACCTCTAGGAAAAATGAAATCCAGGCCAGGCTCGATCTGGAGGAAAATTAAGATCAGGGCACGACCCGGTTTTAAAAGAGAAAAGACCTGACCCAGCCCGAGTCTCATGGATTTAAACTGGCGTGAGCCGGTCAGGTCGGACCAACTTGGGCTTGGGAGGGAGAATTTAGAGGAGTGCATGGGTTGTGGTCGGGCCAATAATTCTTATCATACTGGCTAACACGGACCGAATGTTTAGCTTTTATTCCGGGCCGAGCCCCGACCTGTAACTTTTGACAATTGCAGACCTTTAGGAAAAATGAAGTCCAGGCCTGGCTCAATCTGGAGGGAAAAGAAGTCTGGTCCGACCCGAATCTGCGGAAAAATTAAGACCAGGGCACGACCCGACTCTAAAAGAGAAAAGACCTAACCCAGTCTGAGTCTCGTGGATTTAAAGTGACGCGACCCGGGTCGGGTCGCGCCGGGCTCAAGCTCCACCCCAAGTCATTTTCCATGAAGATGCATAATGTCGTTTTACAAACCCTTTATTAGCCCAAGGGGGGGGGCGATCGCCCCTTCGCCCCCCCCTTAGATCCACCATTGGGTGCGATGGAACATGTAAAGCGACATCAATCGTTCGGTAACGCACCTAAGAATCTCGACTGTATTGGCACACCACATCACACACAAGCACACAAACTGAGAACTCGCAATTTGGCGAATTTGACTGTTGGTTTACTCACCAAATGAAGAATTTTGTCACGATTTGGTGCAATGGCGAGCGATAGTGAGAACACTGAGAATGATATGATAAAATGAGAGGTTAGTGTTCGGGGAGGGAGAGAATTTCCACTTTCAAACCATTAATAAATAGGAAGGCACTAAATATTCAATATCTATTCAGTATTCAGACATGTTACCAAATATCAAACTATTCGTCCGCCAAATATTCAGCTTGGCCGAATATCAAACAATTCAGCCTATGTAGGTACAGGGATTGTCACCAGCATTTTGCTACCATCACTTTTGAAATCAGTTCGGTAGTTCCAGAGATTGCCCCTACAAATAAACAAACATTACTTCTTATAATATTAGTATAGGTATTAAATGAATCGAGCATGAAGATTTCAGGATACTTTTCCATTATGCCTGCACCATTGTTGTCAAAAATATTAGCTGGCACCAAAGGACTATTACATTTTTTTTTTTTTATCCTGAACACAGAAATTGGAACAAATCTATCATAGCTGTTTCAGCCTACTGTTATGTTGTGGTTATTTTAAGTTAAACTCCCAAAACTCAATCAAAGTCAACTCTATGCACCATAAGCATATAAATCTCAAAACATTAAGAAAAGATAATTTCGATGTTTCAAACTAAGTTTTCTTGGCTTAGATGTCTTATTATCCTGGGGTCCGCCATCTTGGGTTTTTTTTCTTGCACGAAAACTCCTTTTTCGCCAAGTAGTAAACGTCACCAATGGTTAAATATTGTTGATAGATTAATATAATATTGAAAAAATTGGAATATAATAATTATAACTATTAATTGAAAAACAATTTTTAATTCATGCCAAGAAAAATCCAAGATGGCGGACCCCGGGGTAATAAGACATCTGTTCCGTTTTGTTTTGTATTCCTGGGCACAGATGTCATATACGACCCATATTGGCACGATATTTTTCTGACGCCAATTTGGCGAAAACATCAACAGCATAAACAACAACATCCGGGTTACCATATCAAGCAAAATAACGACACTTTGGCGCTAGTTAAGTACCCGTTGCGTATATGGCATTGGCGTCAGAAAAAAATTGCATCAATATGGGCCGTATATGACATCTGTGCCTATTCCTGTATTTTCTTGGCATGACTAAGCTACATCTCCAATGAGAATAAAATTCAGAACCCATCTATAATTTTATTTGATGGCTTTTTGTACAAAATCTTTCTTTATGCATAATCTTATATACTAAAATTCTGGTAGTAAAGTGATTGTGAATCCTTTGGTGAACTGCTACGGCACACTCCGAGTACAAAATATTCTTATAGGGTTATGTGGGATAAAATGGGTAGTTAAAAAATATTGTTTAATTTTATCAATTTTCTTAACATATTTATAGTTTTCAAAATTATGTATGATTGCTTGATGTTTAAGCTTTTTTTTCCTACTTTATTTTTGTTTTTATAGTTAGTTCTATTTGAGTGGCAACAGTAAAACCGTTTGAGGACAATTTCATGCTAGAGATGCAACGAATATTCGGCCGAAGCCGAATATTCGGCCCATTCGGCTTCGGCCGAATATCAAGTCCATTATTCGGCCTTGGCTGAATAATACTGTAATAAATGTTTTTATATTTACACAGTATAACTTTTTAATTTGACAATTTATATTCATCATATATAATGAAAATTTTATTTGAAATTAACTAACACTTTTTTTTCCATTAACTTTCATACTCCGAATGGGTTTTATCTACCCATTTTTATATAAGAGGCTAATTTAGGAATCATCTTAAAATATTTTTATGCTGTATCAGTAAGTACAAAAAGTATCTGTAATAAGCTAACATAATCTGTTAAAAATTAATCTACTCAAAATTGTTTTAATACAGCTGTACAAGCTAATTCAATTTTTTTTTTTTTTTTTTTTTTTTTTTTTATCATAATAGGAAGTTTAACATTTAACCCTTGTTACATAAAAAAATATTTCTTTCAATAATATTTTGATTTATACCTATAAAGAACATAAATATATGATTGATTAGATATAGATGTCTTATATGTATAAGATATTTAAGTCGTATATGTTGCAATACTTAAAGGCTTTTTTTTTTTTTTTTTTAATACGCTTAAAAGTTAAATATAATTTAAGTGATTTTTTTAAGTCTGTTACTATTTCTTATTAAATAATGAAAGAAATATAAATACTAAATTCTTTTAATTAGTATGCATTTACGTTTTAGATATTTTTTTCAAGAATAGCATTGTAATGTCTTAAAAAACAGTTAAAATGTTTTCAATAAACGTAGATTGTGATGCAGAAATAATAATTCAGTATTCTCAGGTGATAGTCTATTTCTTTCTTTCTTTTTTTTTTTTTTTCGTAAATGTTACTTGTTTCTGAAAATAATCTCTCACTATATACGGTACTTCCTGGTGCAGAAAGGTACTTTTGGGCTAATTGTGAAAGGTTTGGAAAGTCTTCCAAATTTTTCGCCCACCACTCCAAAGGACACTGTTGTTTTTCTAGTAGAGGCTGGGAAAGAAAATTACTAATTTCTTTTACTTCTTCACATTGAGGGGCACTTTCTATAGAGGTTTCACTGCTGACAGCAAAGAAAAAAAAAAATAATAAAGATACATAAAAATTTTGTTAATTGTGAGCTTTATAAAGTCTACAATGATTTCTTTCCACCATTTTAGAGGATATTCATTTCACCTTTTCTATCAGTGGTTTTTCTTAAGATATTAAGATTTCTTATTTTTTATTTCATCTGAAAGCTGAAACTTATGTTTCCCAGTACTTTTAAAATTTTGTCATTATTTTAAAATGTAACAACAACACACATAATATCTATTAAAATGTAACTAGACAGTACCTGATGAGGAACTTTTGCTAAGAATTTTTTGGGGGGTCTGAATTATATTATTGAGGCAATTTTTAGGCCGAACATAGCCGAATATTTTTTCAGAGTGAAATAATGCTTTAAAAAATAAAAAAATTGTATATAAATATTTTTTTTAAAGAAAACAATACATTTTAATTGTGAAATATACAAGAATTGTGCATATAGTGCATACTATATTTTGTTTTTAGGCAAAAATAAGTTCATTATTCGGCGGCTGAATAGGCCGAATATTCGGCTGTAACTTGGCAGAATATTCGGTATTCGGCCAAACCACTATTCGTTGCATCACTATTTCATGCCACACATGGTCTGATTAAACTTCTTCCTGCAGCTCATAATATTTGATATAAACTCATTTGTTTGATCTCATTTTGTTCATTAAGCACTTCTAATACTTTTCCAAATGAAAAACAAGAAATTGTCTTTTGTTTTTGTTGTTTTATCTTAAATCTTATAAATGGGGTAAAACGGGTATAGTGTTGGGCTTAGCGTTTTTTGTATTTTTAGAATGTTATATAGAACTTTTCTGAATAAAATTCTTTATTTTACTAGAATTAGAATAGAATAAGTTTTAAAAATACTTTAAAATGTTTGTATAATGCACAATGCGTTTTTCTCAAGATCAGAAAGACTTGAAATTCAATGTACATAATTTAGTCAAATCATTGCTCATTTCTAGATGGTATATCTAGTGCTTATTGGATTTGAAATTTTAAGAGGAGGTATTCAAAAGAGTTGAGAAATTGAAAACCATAATTGTTGATAAAAATAACAGCAGTGTGGCTGTTTTTGACACATCCTTGCTTTCTCGACACGTATCAATCTGTCACATTGCCAAATAATCTTAGTAAAAACTTCAAAGCTGAAACATAAGCATTTCCAAGTAAAAGCAGATGAAGTTCTAACAAATAAAGGCATTATGAAACAGTTAAAAAATGACTCTGATAACCGGAACACCAAAGAAGTTAAAATGGACAAGAATAAGAAAAATGTTAAATGAGGCTCAAATTAGACTATAATGTATGGAAGATATCCCCAAAGTAAAAATAAATGCATGATTGAAAGTCTATTATTTTGGAAAAAAGACAAAGAATTTATTGGCAAAATTACTAATATTGAAGAAAATGAAATACTGAAGTAAAATTCTTGGAAAAGTCTAAGATTGGTTGCATTTTATGTTTTCCCTGATGCTGAAAAATCATTGGTACGTCCATTCATTACTCTTGTGACCATTAGAGCAAATCTTCAGAAATACCTCTTATTATTTTATTATTAAGAGAAAAATTGATATTATTAGTTAAATATCTTTGTGTTCCACTCGCATAAAATATATCTAATTTGAAATTAAAACCATTTTACTTGCCTATCGAATAAATCAAAATTTTGTTACAAATTAGATATATTTTATGCAAGTGGAACACAATAGTATTTAACTGGTTATATCAATTTTATCCTAATTATATTTTATAGTAAAATAATTGGAAGTTTTTCCAAAACTGTGCTCTAATGGTAACAAGAGTAACAATGGGCTTTCTTGCAGATTATATAGAAGAAAAAAAAAAGAACAAAAAAGCAGGTAATAGAACCATTAAATGAACCAACATTTAATAATCTGGGTCATTATGCTTTTGATAGACTTTTAATACTTATAATGTAGCAGGGTGAGAATCAGGGGCGTGCCTAGCGGGGGGGTGTTGGGGGTGTAACACCCCCCCACTTATTTGGAAGAGTTGGTAAAATTTAGAATAGTCGGAAAGTTAACCCCCTGACCGCTGAGTAAAAGGGCAAAATTGTAATGCTGTTTTCTCTTTAATTATGTTTTTAATGGTAAAAAAAAAAGATGTTTTTTCCAACATGATATAAATTTTTTTATTAAGTATAGGTATATAAGCCTTGAAGGCATTAATCATAACCTTATTTTTTCAAATTGGATTATGTCTGTATAATTATATTAATTTAAATAATGCTTCCATTGCAGTGAAAACTGCAGCTTAGTGAACGGATATATCAGTTCGCGGTGGTGAGAAGGTTAAGAACACACCCTGCAAAAAGTACCCTCTCCCGTCGCCAGTATCATTTCAATTCTCTGTGGCAGGTCTTTAAAGGGGAAAAGAAAGAACTTTTCAAGGAAGATTGTGTATGATTCTGTGTAGGAGCTAGGGGTTGCCAGATAGTGGAGGTGATAGATATAGAGAGTCGCGTTTCTGAGAATTTGAGACTTTCGTGAAAGGAAGGGGGAGGGAGTGGTTGTTGCAATCTCTATTGTAAGTTTTCCCATGTAGCATCTTTAATTGTTCCCTTCTGCTATGGACTGATTCTTAAAATTTGGTGACCTCTTAAAATTTGGCGCTAGTTATTTGAGGTTGCTGCATTTAAAAGATGAAGTCACGGACACAGAAGAAGAGAGATTTGCAAAAGTTTGTTTTTGTCGCATGATGGCGGGTAATTCGGTGAAAATTTTATGCACACACTGTGATCGCGTACACACACATTTCACAGAAAAAAATAAATTTATATCGTCATATAAGAAAATTTCATCCGAATGAAGACATCGACCTCCGGAAAGGGAAACGGATTCAATGTACAATATGTAGATATTTCTGCATTTCTATTAGAGGCCTGCATAGTCATATTCAAACAGATCATCCAGATGTAAAATTATCTTTTGAAAAGGCTCCTGTATAGCCCCTCTCCCCTCACCCCCCCCTTCTACAAACAGTTGGAATATCGCTTTCCGAAGCTCATGCACAGTCTTAAGACACAACGTCATCAATGTCCGGCCGCATTTTAGACTGGCAATTAAAACTTTCAGAAATAGCTTGTAGATCTATCTAATACATACCCTGCCTCGTGCATAAAGTGAATTTATGTGTTGAACTGGCGTGCGAAGAAAGCAATATAATAAAATATTTCTACGACGGTATTCAGGATCTCTATAACTTCTTTTCACTGAGTACAAGGCGATTCGACATACTGAGAGAGAAAATTGAAGTTCTTCAGAAGAGTCTTACCTTGAAATCTTTGTCGAAGACAAGATGAACTATGTGAGCGGATTCAGTCAGAGATATTTTATCGTCCTATGATGCCCTCATCCATATTCTGCAAATTATTTCTGAAGACATGAAGGTTGACAAGGATGCTCGAGCTAAGGTGGCAGGGTCAAGAAGCAAAATGATGTCATACGATTTCATTGTTTCTTTACTTGCAATGAAAACAATTATGTTTAAGACAAAGTTAGCAACAGAGCAATCGCAACGTGAAGACCTGAACATTTTAGAGGAAACCGTCATAATGCAGAAAACTTACGAAAGCATTCAAAAACTCCGGAATGATGACGCGGCGGCAATAATGAACATCATTAAGGAAGCTGACAACATCTGTGAGACACATGGAATAGATCAAGATTATGAGTTCAATTTGCGGCACAGGCGACGGAGGCCTCCATCGAAGATCGACGAAAATCCTGAAACTGCAGTTCTATTTACACGACAGAATTATTTTAAAGCAGAAATTTTGAAGGTGGTAGATTGGCTTACAACTGCACTTGGAGACATTCCTAAGTTGGCATTTGAGAAAGTTAAACCACTGGCCTGTCTCTTTCCATCAAGGATCAAGTATAGCTCTACCGAGGACATTTCTAAACTATGTCAATTATTCCCTGATGATCTCAAAGATATAGATAACTTGGAATGTGAAATTGATCTGATGTCCTCAGAAATAGCTAGTTCTGAATCGGATACAATTGGCGCAGCAGCGCAAAAACTTGTGGGGAAGGCTCATTTGTATCCTAACCTTTTTTTGGCCTACAAGTTGGCCTTAATTATTCCAGTAACATTGGCATGTAATGAAAGAAGTTTCAGCAGGTTAAAGTTAGTAAAAAATTACTTGCGTATCACCATGTCGGAAGAGCGACTGGACGAACTAATGCTATTAACCTGTGAAACAGACATAACTGACATGTTGGATTTAGACAGTGTAGCTAGAAAATGGGATAATCTGAAGGATAGGTGGGAGATAATTTAAAAATGTAGAAGGATAATTTTTAGTCTCTTATACTAATATATATCTTATTTTTAGCAAGCAAGATTTGTCTTTTTTATGTATTTTTAAATTTATACACTTACATTTCACAACAGCATGAGGTTTTATTTATAGAAACATAAATTCCGAAGTACTTCAACATTCTTAAATTGTTACTTTTGAGAACTGGTTAATGTACGGTACATCCGTACACATTTCCTTTTAAATCGTAAGCAGAATCCTAATTAATAACAGGATTCTCAACTCTACTTATATAATAAAATAATTAAAGAAATATTACACATACTGAATAACAGCATTTAATTTCGACTGTGGTTAAGGAGAATGCAGGTGAACACTTAAGACTTTTAGTGATTTTTATAAATTCACAGTATTGTAGAACAGTTGACTCCGTCACTGAGGGGGGGGGGATCACAAAGCCTTTATCACCCCCCCCCGATCTTGCAGTCGGCAAAATTCAGTTCACACCCCCCCACTAAAACAGCCTTCGGCACGCCCCTGGTGAGAATACGAGTTGAAAAAAAGTAGACAGAAAATGTTTTCATTTGCAACTAAGCTTGATTCATAGTAAAGTTTCTCGTTTATCTATTAACTTAAATTTCATATTGAAATAAAAATGTTGACATTTTTTAAGACTTATGTAACATTGTTTTCCACATTACTTCATTGTATAATTTCTGGTAAATCTATTTATACAGTATTTATTGTTAAACTTTTATGTACCCATTTTACCCCAGACTATACCCATTTTCACCTGCATGTGGTAAAATGGGTATAGTAAACATATATCTATTTAAAGTCTTGTTGTAGACAAACTTTTGTAGCCTAATACATAAAAATAGTGTATTTTCATTCCAAGAATGTGCAATGTAAAGAAAATACCAAAAAAAGCTTTAATTATTTAAGATTTACCAGGAAATTTTAACTGAACATCTAAAAACAGTGAATTTTATACCCATTTTACCCCACCTGACCCTAGTTAACCTTCTTGAAATATAATTTAAATACAAAAGAACGACTGGAACAATTTAATATAAATTTGATATAGAACACTATAGATTAACATACTCATGATAGCTTTCATCGGCGCCATACTGATTACGAACAGCCACAGATGTGTTGAACTTCTCTTTGCCCACAATGAAGTATAATTTTTCTAAGAAATGCTCAGTCACATTCTTATTCTATGAGAGATAAAATAATTATATTAGTTTAAGCAAAACTATCTAATAAAAGAAGGAAATGGATATATATTCTTTATAGAAAACTTACACGAAATGAATAACTAGTTATAGTTCTAAAATTACTCAAAATTGCTTCCTTTCGACATAATATAATTGTACGAGAAAGTAATTGAAGTTTGGAGAAAAATGTTAGCTTTGAGACAATCATAATATTATAAATATTGTTATAAATATTTAACTAATAAAAAACGGGAAAGAGAAACAAAATTTCATAATATTCCCATCATTTAAAAGACGAATGGCTCATTTAAAAAGAAAGAATGATTGATTTGTGATTCTGTGAATGATTCTGAGAATTTCTAGTTAAATCGTGATCGGGTTAAATCGTGAAATCATTATTTTTCAACTCGCACTCTGCGCAGAACTGCAGCGTAATTGGAAAAACGTGATAGGATAAGAGAGAGACCAAAATGCGATGCGCATGCGTATTAAAGTTGAAAGCATGTGGATAAGGGGAGATGTAAAGGTTCGTGCACGTGAGATTTATTAAAGATCTTTAAAACCAAAACAAATCCTATCAAAATTCAAAGCGAGTTTTCTGGTTTTACGTACTTACTTCTTATAATGTCGAATTACGTACTTTATTAATCAACTAAACTTTAACAATTTTTGAAAAATTACAAACATATTTAAATACATATGAAAATTAATGTTTATAATTAAGTAATTTGAAACGTAAGTGAAACAAACACTGTTAATATGACGGATACTCCTGAAGAATCTTTTATTACTGATATAGTTTCTGAGAAAAATATCGAGCGGGATGACGAACAAACCCATATTGAAGATAATGAGTTGAATTCGCAGACTTTAACAAAATTTAAAGACAAAACTTTTCAATGTTATTTCTGCGAGAAAACTTTTAACAACAAATTAAGGCTAAACGGGCATTTGCGCGTACACGGTGGTATAAAACATCTTGGTTATCCAATTAATTTCAATAAAGAATTTATTTGTAACATATGTCCAAAAGTTTATGCTCAAAAACGATCGCTGGATAATCATATGTTGACGTTTCACTCGGAAGAAAAACTATTTGTTTGCCAGATATGTTCAAAAAAATTTGCTACCAAACCATATCTCAATAATCACGTACGTTTAATGCATAGAGATGTTAATGAACATATTTGTGATGTATGTGGTGAGAAATTCAATAATAAAAGAAATTTAAATTACCATCGTAAGAAGCATTCTGGACAGCTGCCTTTTGCCTGCAATTTATGTGAAAAGAAGTTTTATCAGAAAACCTCCTTGGATTCACATTTACTTGTTCATTTGGGTTTGAAACCATTTGTTTGTGATTTGTGTAATAAAGCTTTCAGGAAGAAGATTGCTTTAAAATTTCATCTTCAAACACATGCAACTACGAAAGAATTCGACTGTAACAGTTGTGAACAGAAATTCAGGACTAAGCATCATTTACATCAGCATGTGCATGAACAACATAAATCCAAAGCTGGTAAAGAACGACCTGCATGTGATATATGCCATAAAACATTTTCTACTGAACGAAATTTAAAGCGGCATTGCTCTATACACTTAGAAATCAAACCGTATGCATGTGATATTTGCCAAAAAAGATTTAGGCTTCTACAAATTCTAACAACGCATTTACGTGTTCATACAGGTGAGAAACCATATTCATGTGATAAGTGTTCTAAATCTTTTACTGACAAGAAAGGTTTAAGAAATCATGAATGGGCTCACACTGGTGAAAAACCATATGCATGCCATGTATGCAATAAGAGCTTTAGACAGAAGGTTCATCTTAAAAGCCACTTCTTGATTCATACTGGTCAAAAACCATACGAATGCCATGTATGTAAAACAAGTTTTACTTTTAGGAGTAATTTAAGTAAACATTTAGTTTTACATCAAAGTGATGATAAGTCATGTTAATTTAATTAACTGTGATGCGTTTAAATGGCGATTATTTATACAAACTCTGTTAATTTCATATCCAATAAAAGATTTTGATTAAAAAAGGGCTAATTGTAATTATCTGGGCCAGGTGGATAGATCGTCAAAAATGGTTGTCAATTGCCATTCGCCAATTTTATTTGTCATTGCCCACGGTAGCAGAAAGTTCAAGATAGAAGATGGGCGTTGCAGATTTTCTTTTCTCTTTTGAAAATTCTTTTTCCATTGAATCTTTATTTTGCTTTATATTATGGTTATCTCTTTATGATTTAATTACAAAAACTTAAGATTATTATTAATAAAAATGAATGAAATGCATTAAGAGTAAGACTTTACAAGTTAAGTGATTGTTTGATTAATTAACTCTTCAATTATAAAATATTTGCTGTAAAATTATAAAGTATCTGCCACAAACACTTGGAGAATTTTCTGCTGCTGGGTATTTCCAATTGTGCTCAAAAAGGTGATTTAATTTAAATACATAAAATGATTAAAAAAGTCAACTATTATAAAAGCAAACTAAAATAATACAAAACAGTATTTTAACATACATTTATTAATTACGTAACATCCAATTGATGGCTTTTAGCAGTAAATGATGGTAATTTTATTTCCAGTGGTTTGTTATGCTCACCAGAATAAATATAACTATTATGTAATATAAATATATTGTATCAATGAATATAATATTTTAAATCTATTATCTACTATATCATATGAGGAGTTCACAACCATAGTAGACCAAGTCCATTTTGAAAATAAAAGAGATAGGTAGTGCATTTAGAAAGTGCATAAAATCTGTTTTATTCACTTCCACAGTGAACCAAATCTGTAAACAGGTGACGTATATCAGAAAGTATGTGAAAACAGACTTGGTTCACTGTGGGAGTGCATAAAACAGATTTTATGCACATTCTAAATGCACTACCTATCTCTTGTATTTTCAAAATGGACTAGGTCTACTATGGTTGTGATTTGTGAACCACCTCGTATTATATAGTTAAAGTTATAGCTATGTATATAAATACTTTCTGCAACTGCCTTTAATATATCCTAATTTCTGCCCTATAATCTGCAGATTATACGTTAAAAAACTTTTATTTTTCTTGTAACGCGCATTATATGCTGCTGCGGATTATCTGCGAGTTTTTTTCCTATGCGATACCTCAATAAATATAATTATTTTAAGCAAATTTGCAAATATCTTTCTGAAGAATCAACAGATGGCGATTCCTGATTCATATTCACCAGGTGATGAGAATAATCCCTTTCAGATTCTGATTTTGATGGATTTAATTAAATTATTTTAGTATCTGATTTTTTACGTCTATATAATAAATTATTAAGTATTGTTTATAATTTTGCCGTACAAGTTTGTGATGTAACGTAATGGGTAAGTTTCTATTTTCCTTATTATAATTTTTAAATAAACTAGGGGGCTCGGCCCCCTACGAGCTACGCTCGCCAACCCCCGTCCAGAAACCGCAGACTCTAAATGCACGCTAATTTGATCGGCTTTAAAAATATTTCGAAAGATTGAATTACAATTTAAAAAAACAGTGGCGATCTCCCTATAAACGAATTTCTATTCATTTCTCTTTGATTGGGGAATTTTAACGCAAAATCCGCTGCGTTACTACTTGATTATCCCGTCGACCCATTTCGCCAAATTATATAAATCGCCAAACCACTCGCCAAATTATACAAATTGACATAATTTTTATTTTAAATAACGAAAGAACAAATAAATTAGTACAACATTAATAAAAATACAAATAAAACGTCGAAATAAAAATAACTTGATGACGTAGACACGTGTAACAACATTTCAAAATAAGCTAATATAAAAGGAATTAAGTAGAGTCTTTGTATCCTGGTATTTTTTAACAAAGCGAAAAGAAAGTTCTTTTAAATGAGACATTTTAAATTAATCGTTTTTAATCTGACGTAATTTTTACCAAGCTATTCTTTCTCTATTAAATATTCACGTGAAAATACCAGTTGAAAAGTATCCTCTCAAAATATCAAATAAATGTCTAGCGCAATTTTTAAATTTAAACCGTTTTGCAATATTATTTTGCGTTCATTTTATGTAATAACTGTAATGTGACGTAAATATGACGTAATTTCTCCTATTTAATACTTCTAACGCATGTTAATAAATTTATTATTTTACAAATTCCTTTCTCTCTTAAAATTCACGTGTAATTATAGTTTTTATGACTTAATTTTTAATAAGTTCCTGCTTTTTGCACATAATTACTTAATTCTAATTCCAAATGGTTTTTTTCTGTTTATAATAGTCACGTGTAAATAAATTTTTAATTTATTTACACGTATAAATATTTTTTTTTTGAAGCAAACATTATTGCTTCCTCTGTTTATACAGTTGGCAACAGTTTAAAGTAATATCACTTTCTAAAATCTGTAAAAAATATCTCTAGAAATGCTGAAAATTTGAATTTAAAATAGAAATAAAACCTCAAAAAATGAGTCAAAATAAAAAAATTAATGCAATCTGCACTCCGGCAAATTCTAACGCATAAAATGATCTAAAAATGATTACACTGCCATGTACAGTTTTTGCTGCTATAAAACTTTTTTAGTGGAACGATTTTGTCCAACTTTAGCATTAAATATCTCTTAAAATAATTCTTCGATTTGAAAACTGTCTGCTTCAGCGTGTTTATCAAACATTTCTGTATAAAACCACCGATTTTTATATTTTTGTAAGCATTATTTTTCTTAATATTAACGAAGAAAGACCTCCAGTCACAGAAAATTCAAAACCGGCGGCGGCGGCGGCGGCGGCGGTGACAGCGGTAGTTACTTTTTTTTAGAATAGAGAGATATTAAAAACAGTGCAATTTATTAAATCTGCATTAATTTTCAAATAGTGTATTCTGGGATAATGCTTGCTTGCTTGATTTTCAATATTTTTTTCGTTGTTCGGTAGATGGCGCCATCACTGCAGATGTTAAAAGCATATCATATAGACTCATTAAGGCCAAATTATATTAAAATAAAAATAAGATGAAAAAAAAATAGTTTAAGGAATTTAGATTTCATTTAAACATATGTAATTAACTTATTTAATTATAATTTTTATGCTTAGTAATAATCCTTCCAAATTTATTCGTACTTGTGTGTACCTAATAGAATTGCAAATATATTTGTATTGAATTTTTTATTTATTTATTTATCAAGTGGTATATTAAATACAAACGTTAAAAAGGTAAATATTTTACACTAGATCTAATATTTTTCCCTTTGTGGCTCAATGTTAGCCCTGCAGATCTTGTGAATTTTTTAAGTGAAAATTTCACATTCCACCTGCGGATTATACAATGTTTTTTTTCCAAAATATCATGAAATTGACCCCTGCGGATTATATGCCGCCACGGATTATAGGCAGGAAATTAGGGTAGCAACTATATATTATCTTTAAAATGAAGATAGCAAATTAAAAAAAGGTTACTATAATTAATATTTTCGGCATCATTGTTGTCACAGTGAATATGACCTGGCCCAGATAATATGCGAGTACGAAAAAAAAGGAACCTCTCCATTATTCCGTCAACCACTTTCCATAAAAAAAATCTAGCACAGACTGTAACGCCAAATAAAGAAATGGAAGAATGTTGCCATTGAAATCTCAAAAAAATACAAGAAATTCAGAAAAGCCTCACTCGCTAGAGTGTCAACTATAACTATCATTGACTTTAAGCAATAAAATGTGTAATATGTTAATGAAAATAGAAAATAATAATCTTGGATAATTATTTAGGGTACTTTTCGGTTAGCTGGGCGCCAGTGTTATATTTACATACATATACATATATATGTACATATATATATACATATGTATATATTTATGTGTGTGTGTACATATATATGCATATATGAAGGTAAATATAACACTGGTGCCCGGCTAACCGAAAAGTACCTTATTTAGTTACATTATTTTTGTTAATTATCCCTCTTAGCTAGTATGTAAATGTTAGTGATGTCAGTTGTTGAAACTGATCTGTTATGCGAAGCATTATTTTTTCCCATTTTTCTCTTTAAATATTATGGCACTGCTGTTTAAGGACGTAATTGTTGTTTTAATTAATGAATAACTAATAAATTGGTAAAATATTTCTAAATATAGATGAACGTCTAATTATTTAAAAGTCGCTTGATGACATAGAACAAACACATAAGCATCTGACATCAAGTGAATGTGCTGCCACGATCATGCATTTTTGGCATCAAATCCTACAGTTTGGCAGTAGTTTTCTTTCTTTTTTTTTTTTTTTTTTTTTTTTAATGGAAAGTGGTTTAAAGAAGTATCAAAAAAGTACCTAAATTTGTAATGCTTGTGGAAAAAAAAGAATTTAGCACCATAAGGGTTCTCTGTACAAATAATAAAAAAAAAAAATCTAATAGACAGTAAAAGTTTCTACTTTCTGGTAAAAAACACACCACCCATACATTATTTCATAAAACAAGTTTTTTATTTTTTTAAATTGATTCATATCATAAACTTCTTCAACTCGGTTTTAATTTTGAACACTTATATTAAACAAAGTCATGAGTTAAAATATTTTGTTGCCTGTGGCAACTGCATTTATTGAACTCTGGGTACCTCTGTACTTTTGCTGCTTTTGGACTCTACTGATTTTTATAGGCAACTATTACTTACTAACATTCATAACAACATGTTAACTTATTTATTTATATATTTTCTTAATCATTAACATTCTTTAAAAAAATATTTGAATTGTAAAGTTGCAACAGAAGCACGCAAGCACCGGTGAGTTATTAGTGCTCTTTGTGAACTAAAACTTTATTCAGTGGAGTGGCTAATTTGATTTTGGTATACAGTAAACAAATTTAACAATATTTTGTATAAAGATTGTATACCAAATTTGGGAATTATAATAATATTATATTGGAAGTGTGGTAAAAATTGCATATGATTCAAATTTACTAATGAAAATTTGCAGAATCAAATTTTTGTGCCAAATATTTTGGCGTGTGTAACAAAAGTATAACTTACACTAATTTTTTGTAGTCTAACTTTGAATATTAGTATTATATCTGCTTTGAGAAATTTCAATGAATTATGTGCTACATAGTACAATATTTTATTTATTTATTTATTTATTTTTTTCTTGAACAGCAAGAGGCTGCAAGATGTATAGCTAAATATATATGCTTCAAATGTTGGAAAGTGTGACTGTATATAGAGTGTTTCAGTATAATATTTACAAATTTTGGTACTCTACTTGATTATCCTGTCGGCCATAAAACTATCGTCAAACTAAAAGATTAAATGCCAATAATGGATGATCATAAATGTCACATTCACTTGAAATTAAACACCATACATGTGTTTGTTATGTCATCAAGTGATTTTTGATTTGTGTTTTTATAAATGTTTGCTAATTTATTTGTTTTTTCATTATTTAAAATAAAAAATATGTCAATTTGTATAATTTGGTGAATAGTTTGGCAATTTGTATATTTTGGCGAAATTGGTCGACAGGAAAATCAAGTACTAGTACCCAAATTTTTAGTAAGAAACTGAAGATCACAATCTGCTAATTTACTAAAAATTTCATAATCTTTTAAAATCTCTTCAATCTGATCATGGATTTTTGGTCATAACTTTAACAATAATGAAGGTATTTTAACGGTATTTACAACAGAAAGAACTTGCTGTGTGTAAAATACAATTAAATCGCAAAAAATGGTAGAAGTACACAGTATTTCAGTCAGTGCATCGTATGTAATGTCAATTGTATTAAAAAAGGATATTCTAGTCTAACCTAGCATTGATTGGATGCAGATCTGGCCACTTTCACCATTTAAATAATACAATATCACAAGATGCGTTGAAAGTGTCACCATCTGCATCAAATCGGTGCTAAGTTAGAGTATCCATTTTTCAGAATGTAGTTTCAACATTAGTACTCTTTCTGGACCATTATTTAAGAATGTTCAATCCTGCTTTTTTTTTTAATTTGTAAAATGCACCCTGTCCTTTTTTCCAATACAGTATATATTCTTTAATCCAGAATCATTGTTATTCCAGATTACAGAAGTTTTGAAGATAAATAATAATACACTAGATAAATAACTCCCCCAAATCCGCACAGAGGTTGTGCGGATTTCAGAATTTTGCGGATTTCTGGTCATTGCTTTGTTTACATTTTTCAAACAGTAAATGTAATAATGCAATCAAAATTATAATGAATGCTTGCAATATAGTAAAATATTAAAAATATTTTACTTAATTAAAGTAAAATAATAAACTAAAATGAAAAAAAAAATAACTTTAAAAATGATTAAATTATTAAAAGTAAAGGTCTAGTAAATAATTAATGTATAATTAAAAATGCATAAAAAAGATTAGATACGTTTTCCTCAAATTTTTTAAGGAAAATTTCCTTTTAAAGGTACCCTAATTCACATAAAAATCATAAAGTAAGGAAGTTTTATTTCAGGTTTAGCCAGTCTTAATAACCAAAAAGCTTGATTATCACATATATTTAATTAAAAAGATTGTGATTATCAGTGATATCAACAATATCTTGATTTTTTTCAGAAATAAATTTAAACTTCCTTCATAAAAAACCATGAGTTCAGTCGTATTATCGAGAATTACATATTAAAATACATACAAAAGTATATGAAACTGAAAAATTCCGTACTTTTGTCCCTAATTCTAAGCAGAAAGTTTCATTGTTTACATCTGCGATGATGTGTGGATTTTAGGCATTTGTGGATTTGAGGGAGCCTATTGTAATATAGTAGACTCCCTCAAATCAGCCACCCTAAAATCCACACATCATCACAGATGTAAACAATGAAACTTTCAGTTTAGATGTAAGGACAAAATTCAATTATTTAGTTTGATATCATTTTGTATGTATTTTAATATGTAACTCTTCATAATATGACTGAACTTGTGCTTTTCCATGAAGGAAGTATAAATTTATTTCTGAAAAAGTCAAGATATTGCTGATATCACTATCTTTTTACCAAATGTATTTATGTATTAATCAAGCTTTTTTGGTTATTAAGACTGGCTAAACCGGAAATAAAACGTCCTTACTTTACAATTAAAAGGAAAGTTTCATTAAATAATTCAAGAAAAATGTATCTTATCTTTATTATGCATATTTAATAATACATTATTAATTATTTACTTATACTCTTTTAATAATTTAATCATTTTTTAAATTATCTTACTTTTTATTATTTTAGTTTATTGCTGTACTTAATTATTATATTAAACTATATTGCAAGCATTCATTATAATTTTGATACCATTATTCCATTCAAATTTCTGTTTAAAAATTATAAACAAAGCAGTGACCAGAAATCTGCAAAATTCTAAAATCCACACAACTTCTGGTCCCAAGCTGTATGGATTTGAGGGAGTCTACTGTACTAATATGTGTCATAAATATGGCAATACAAAAATGCAAGGAACTTGATAATTGAAAAAAACATTGAGAAAAATTAATTCAAAATGCTCTAAAGTATATATATTTAAAAAAACAATTATGAATATGTTATGCAGTGTTGCCATCTTTTGTAAATTACTCAAAACTATAAACGAACGATTTTTTTTTTAAAATTGCGATTTCTGATTTAAAAATACTCAATAAATAATAGAAATCACAAGTATATAACAGAAATATCATGAAAAATATTAAAATTAATTTTCTGAAACCAAAAAAGGTATAGTGAGAAATTTAAATAAGACTTACAATTAATTTAAAAAAAAACTTTATAATTACATTAATATATTTAAAATAGTGATATATAAGGCTACTAATAAAAAAAATTAAATATATAGCCCCTACAAATATCAAAGTAAATCACAAATTAAATAGTACTAAAAAGAAACAATAATAATAAAATCCAATTTTGCAATGTTTTGACGCCATCTTCTGATCTTTGGAGAAATAAAAATAGTAAAATTAAGATTAATTCTGAATTTTTACAACTTAATATTAAAAAAGACATGTATATTAATCACAAATGTAATTCAGAAAGTTCTTGAAATTTTAAAATTGAAAAAAAAAGTAGTAAATTAGGTAGTCTTTTCATTTTTCTCAATCTTTTTCTGAAATACATTCATATATGTGCTATGGCACCATCTATGATCTTGAAAATGAAAACGAATAAACATACTGGAATGTCCGGATTACAGAAGTTTTCGAATTAAAGATGTTATACTGTAGTAACGTGCACCCCTAGACCTAGACATACCCAGCGATCTCCTAAACCCAATACCCATTTTCTCTTGAACTAGTGCCCTTTTTTCTGCTTCAGTAGTAGTGTTTTATTCCTAACTAGCACCCAGCCCTTTTTTTCTTTCTAGAGTTAACACTAGTTGAGATTACATACAGTGCGCTGACAGAATTACTGTGCACTTCTAGCACTTTTCATAGCTCCATAGCATTTTATACTCAATTCTATTGTAAATATAATTAAAATATATCTTCACTATTGATAAAATTATGACCAAAATTCCAGGATCATATTAAAATAAAACACCTTGTAATTTCCACTGGGTGGAAATAGATTATGACCTTTCTTTAAAAAAAAAAAAATGCTTGTTGTGGTGATCTTTAGATATCATGTCTTAATATGTGTATACAAACGAAACACACTGTATATATGCCAATCATAAGTTTTTTTTTGTTTTTTGTTTTTTCTTGTTCGGATCTGAATTTGTAACCTTCTTGTTATAATTACCATTGCAATTTTTTGTTTAATAAATGTCATTTAAAATTTCTTTATAGAGAATTTTCTTGTTGGTCAAAACTCGTAATGAGCAGAAATTCCCTTTTAATAAATATTTCATGATTAAAATGTATTTATGGGCAGTAATTTTATAGCCTTGTTTGCCATATTTAATCCGCTTATTATTCGGCGAAAAAACTCGCGAATTTCGTCTAGAGATCGCGTAAAAGAAACTTAAATTCAATCAATAGGTCGCGGAAAAAAATAGAGAAATTTGCCAAACAATTGCAGCAAAAAATGGAGAGTTTCGTCAATCGCTTGCGAAATAAAAGCGCAAATTTCGTCAAGCGGTCATGGAAAGAATCGTAATATTCGTTAATCGGTTCCGGAAAAAAAATAGTGAATTACGTCAAACGGTTCAGGAATAAAATCGCGAATTTCGTTGAACGATCGTGGAAAATGTCGCTAGCTTCGTGAATCTGTCGCGAATTTCGTCAATTCCAGAAATTAATCGCGAATTTCGCCAAACGATCGCGGAATGCAATCAATAATTTCGTCGAACGATCGGGAAAAAATCGTAAATTTTACCAATCGATCGTGGAAAAAATCGTAAATTTCACCAATCGATCATGATAAAACAGCGAATTTCGTCGAACGATTGCGAAAAAAAAAGTTGCAAATTGCATCAGTCGATGGTGGAAAAAATCGTAAACTTCGCCACTCGGTCGTGAAAAAAACAATGAATTCCAGAAATTAGTCGCGAATTTCGTCAAACGATCGCGAACAAAGCGCTAGAATAAAATATTGCACGTGGATGTCAGTTGTCTAATTTCATATCACTAAAGCAGGGCTTCCATTTGTGAGTATTTTCAGTATCAGGTGACAAAATAGGCCGAAAAGCAATTATTTCAAGAAAAATGCGACTTATTTATCTTATTCTAGCGACTATATATACTGAAAATAGTCGAATCTTTTTCATCAAAGCGCCTGTAAAGTCGTCTTCCCAAAACGCAACTCTTTTGGTCATTTCTTTCTCCTTCCGTAGTCGGTAAATGGGAAAAAATCTCTGCCGGCCCGGCCTACAGGCAGAGGTAGATTTCGAAGTTAATAAGTATACTAATTTCACCAACAAAAACAAAATCATTATTAGATATAAATCCACTTTAACATCTGTCTGCTTTTGACGAGTTTTTATTTCCTTTTTATAAAATAGCTGGTTTTATCAGAATCATGTTAAGGCGATATTAAAAAAAATATTTTTCCATACTCAACAACTCGAAATTTTCTGGCACATTTTCAGATTCATTTTTAATTAAAAAAATATGAAACATGCTGACGTGATTTTTGAAAAGATTTATAAGCGACCTGTGTTTTTATTTTTCTTTCAATTAATTAAAACTTGATTAATAAACAATTATTTTCTCAGTAGGGCAATATTTTTCGTTTCTAACAATCGCTTCGGGAAATTCTGTTCAAAATGCCCACTTTGACATCCTTTTTTGAAATATATTTTGCCTCTATCAAAAAATCGATCATTACTGTACATTATATAGTTTCTGAATAAGAGAATCTAGCAATTGGATGCGTTTGAGAGCAAAAATGAATTTAAAAATGAGTAAGAAAATAGACAGTTTGGATTTGAATGCACCCTTAATAAGATGATTTTTTTCTTCAATCGCTATGTATTTTTAATTTGTTTTTGCTGTAAGAATTGGCCCTATCAAAAATTTCTCTATATAAATATTGAAGACAATATTAAGAAGATATATGATAAATTCATGGAGATTTTATATCTTGTGAATTGATGGAGTTATTAAAATTTTTCTTCTTCAACCCCCCTTTTATGTTTTCGTTTTTAATTTTTTTTTTCGGTACGAATTGGTCCTATTAAAAACTTGTGAATATAAAAGTTGTAGATAATATTAAGGAGATGTATAATAAAATTATTGGATTTGATATCTTGAGAATTGACGAAGTAAGGAATTTTTTTTCTCCCAAAAACCCTATTTTTTGCGCTCCTTGAGCCTATTTTAAATTTTATCAAAAATCTGTGATGCATGAATTTTTGGCGCTATTTTTAGAAGTAATAAAAACTTTAAACTGATTTGATATGTACAAAAATTAAGAAGTTATGGGGTTTTTTCGGTTTTCACAAAACCCCTCCCTATTTCCATCCCCTTTGTCCGCTTTTGCCCATTAACGAACTTGAGCGAGATTTTATGTCCCTTGATTTTATGTATCAGTTTGAAAGAGATTTGTGCAGAATTGGGGAAGTTATCGTGTCCAGAAGAAAGTGATAACACAATTGCTTCGGGAAATTCCATTCAAAATGCCAATTTTGACATCATTTTTTGAAATATATTCTGCCTCTATCAAAAAATCGATCATTACTTTACATTATATAGTTTCTGAATAAGAGAATCTAGCAATTGGATGCGTTTGAGAGCAAAAATGAATTTAAAAATGAGTAACAAAATAAGCAGTTTGGATTTGAGTGCATCCTTAATGCAATGATTTTTCCAACACAATCCGCTTCGGGAAATTCGGTTCAAAATGCCCACTTTAACCGCACTTTTTAAAATATATTCTGCCTCTATCAAAAAATCGACCATTTCGGTACATTATATTGTTTCTGAGTAAGAAAACGTAACAATTGGAAGCCTTTGAGGGCAAAAATGAATTGTAAAATGAGTCAGAAAATAAGCAGTTTGGATTTGAATACACCCTTACTTAGATGATTTTTTTCTTCAACCGCTATGTATTTTTATTTTATTTTATTTATTTTTTTTTTTTTGCTGTAAGAATTGATCCTATCCAAAACTTGTCTATACAGATGTTGTAGACAATATTAAGAAGATATATGATAAATTCATGGGGATTTTATATCTTTTGAATTGACGGAGTTATGGATTTTTTACTTCTTCAAACCCCCTTTTTGTTTTAGTTTTTAATTTTTTTTTGCGGTACGAATTGGTCCTATCAAAAACTTGTGAATATAAAAGTTGTAGATAATATTAAGGAGATTTATAATAAAATTAATTGGAATTGATATCTTAAGAATTGACGAAGTTATGAATTTTTTTCTCCCAAAAACCCTATTTTTTGCGCCCCTTGAGCCCATTTTTAGCTTTATCAAAAATCTGTGATACATAAAATTTTGGCCCTATTTTTAGAAGTAATAAAAACTTTAAACTGATTTGATATGTACAAAAATTAAGAAGTTATGGGGGGTTTTCGGTTTTCGCAAAACCCCTCCCTATTTCCATCCCCTTGGTCCGATTTTGCCCATTAACGAACTTGACCGAGATTTTATGCCCATTGATTTTATGTATTAGTTTGGAAGAGATTGGTGCAGAATTACGAAAGTTATCGTGTCCAGAAGAAAGTGATATATATAGATAGATAGATATAAAGTTTTTTACTGAGGGTGGTTTTGGGTTCTAGGGGTCATGATCGGTGTAGATCTGCAAAAGTTTTTCAGAAATTCCAACATGGGAACGATCCCAATAGGTAGTATTTCATACGAAATCTACCTAAAAAGGCGTTACTGCGCTGATAGGATCGTTCGACTTATCATCCCGAAAATTCACGGTTATATTTTTCCATGACTGATTGATGAAATTCGCTATTGGTTTTCGCGCTCATTTTACAAAATTCGTGATTCTATTCTACGATCGTTTGTCGAAATTCGTGATTTTTTTCCGTAACCAACTGATAAATTTCTTGATTTTTTTGTGTAATCGTTAAACGGAAGCCTGGAATTTTTAGCGCAATTGTTTGACAAAATTCGTGATTTATTTATTTATTTTTATTCGCGACCGTTTATCGAAGTTCGCGATATTTTTCTCATCATCGTTAGATGAAATTCGCAGTTTTCTCTGCATTCTTTTGATGAAATGTTCGATTATTTTTCCGCGGCCGAATGACAGCGTTTTCGCGACCATTTATAAAATTCGAAATATCTTTCCATTGTCGTTTAAGGATATTCGCAATTTTTTCCTTCATGAACTGAGAAAACTCGCGATTTTTTAACCCTATCGATTGACGAAAATAGTTCTTTTTTTCCGTGATCTTTTCTGTGATCGTTGAAGGAGATTTTGCAATTTTTCCCGGGACCCATTCAAAATTTCGCGTTTTTTTCTGCCGATAGAAAAAATTGAAAAAAAAAAATTACGATTCTTTGCCAAATTCGGCGAAGTTTTCTGCCACCGATTGACAATTTTTTTTCGCGACCACTTGTCGAACTCTGCAATATATATTTTTTTCGTGATCGATTGTTGAAATTCTCCAGTTGTTTCGCAGATCCTTTTTCGAAATTCGAGATTCTTTTCCACGATCGTTTGTCAAATTTCGCGATTTTTTTTTCACGCCCGACTTACGAAATTCTCGAAATTTTGCGCGGTCATTTGATTAAATTCTCGATTTTTGCGCGATTGTTTAACCGAATTCGCGTTTTTTCCCCCGCGACCATTTGACGAAATTTGCGATTTTTTTTTCTTTAGACGAAATTCTCATTTTATCTGCACTCTTTTGACAAAATTTGCGATGACTTTTCCATGATCGAATGTTTGAAATCGCTATTTTTTTTCGCGAATTTTGTTAAAATTAAATATATTTTTCCACTGCCATTTGAAGAGACAGGTGATTTTTTCCGCGACAAATTGGCAAAATTCGCAATTTTTTTTCTCAATCGATTGACCAAAATAAATATCCTACCGTATCTTTTTTTACGGTCGTGGAAGGAAATTTTTGCGATTTTTCCCGCGACCCATTGCAAATTTCGCGTTTTTTTTTTTTTTCCAGCCATCATTTCACGGGTGTCACGAGTTTATTTTTCCAAGATCAAGATCCTTTGTCAAATTTCGCGAATTTTTCTGCGACTGATTGACAAAATTGATTTTTTTTTTTCGAGACTATTTGTCGAAATTCGCGATATATATATTTTCCGCGACCGATTGATGGTGTGCCCTATTTGTGTCAGAGATCTTTGACGAAATTCGTGATTCTTTTACACGATCGACTTGCGATATTCTTGATTTATTTGTGCGATATTTTGCCTAAATTCTTAATTTTTTGCGTGACCACTTGACCAAATTCGCGTTTTCTTCTGCGACCGCTTGCCAAAATTGGCGATTTTTTCCGCACGGAATTTACAAGTTTTTTTCGCTACCGATGGACAACTTTTTTTTTTTCTGCGACCAATTCTTGATATCTGCGATTTTTTTCCGTTACCGATTGGCAAAATTTGCGATTTTTTTCCGCGACCGATTGATGAATTGGTTTTGTGGAATTCCTCAAGGGAAAAAAATCGTGCCTTTCACGAAAATTGAAAAACATTTGCGAATGAATCGCATGGCTGTGCAAGAAGTAAATTGAAATGATTCCATCCACACAATTGTTTTCCTCATTAATGCGCGATTTTCCTTTTTTTGTGTGCGAGTTGCGACATCCCCCCCTCCCCCCCCCCCCCACGTTATTTCAAACCCTGGTCCTCAAATAAAACTTTGTCTCTTCCCCTCCAAGAATCTCTTGAAGTGGAAGGCCTGATAGAAAGTAGTGTCGGGGAGATCCGCAAAATGGTTTTTGCTGTTATGTTACCTGGTGTTCAGGGCCCGATTTATGCAGGGGCAGCTGCCCCGGGTCTCCCTTTTTAGGAGGCCCCCATGAGAGTAATCAGGATTTTCATTAAAAGGTACCAAATGATTAAAACTAGCCAAAAGTGACCAAAATTCATATATTTTCAAACATTTAGGAAGGGAGTGCGGTCCCCCTTCCCTTCTCTGCTTCCAGTACCCCCTCCACACATGCAGAAAGCAAACTAATCATTAGAAAACTAATGATTAAAATTTTATTATGACAACTTAGTACTCTATTGTAAAAAAAAAAAAAAAAATTCTTTATTAACGTTTTCCAAGTAACATGGCAAGTTAAAACCATTAATTATGACCAATTTATGGCAGTTTCTTTCAGACATCCTATTACGTACGTAGATAAGCCAAGTAAAAGTTTGCAAAGAAATACTCGTGTCCACCAATCTATCATTTTTCCTACTATATTATCCTACTAGCATTTTTAGATAGATTGAAGGGGGGCCCCCAGAATGATGCTTGCCCCAAGACCCCCCCCCCCCCCATAGCCTAAGTCGGGCCCTGCTGGTGTTGTACCTGATTATTTTCCTCTTGCAAGAATCAAGCAAGCTTACTTCGGAACTGAAGCATTGGGTTCTTATTTTCTAGCTAACTTGCTTTTTCATTTGAAGAAATCGCCATATTCTTTATTCAGTGATTTGTGCAGACTTATAAACTGTAAAATAAATTATGAGCATTCATAAAGTCCTTTCAGTTATGGATACATTTTTTTTCTTCCCTTTTTTACTTTCTTCTGTCTTTACAAGAAGAAAGTATTGGTTTCGTGAAAATTTTCGACTTCCGGTTTTCGATGGATTGATACGTTTTAGAAGATCCTGAACACGATTCGATAGTTTTTAGAAAATGTCTGTCTGTCACTCTGTGAGTCTCTCTGTCTGTACGTGACAAAAATGTTGTGGGTGCTCTATCTCAAGATCTAATGCCCGGAATTTCACAAAACTTTACATTCAGTTAGACCTTGATATAAACTGGTGCTGATTAGCTTTTGGTGCAAATTGCCCAGCAGGTGGCGTTGCTATGCTGCATTTTTCACGATTTCCGCAATAGCTATATCTCAAGAACTATTGCACGGATTTTCATCAAACATCAGATTCTCTTTTAGACGTATAAGGAAAGGGCAGCTGACGTCACTATTGGTTGAATTACTGTGGATCAGCAAGAAAAACCTGTCCGTTCTTTATGACTCCTACCTGTAGACATGAGCAGAGTTGTATAATTTAGACGCACGCCGTGCGCGGAAAATTTTCCGCAAAATTCGAAACTTTGCGGAAAATTTTTTTGAAAAAAAAAAAACGTACTTTTTGTTCTTGTAACTTTAAATCAGCCATCAGCCCGAAAATTCAAGCATAAAAAATATTACGAATTTCTACAAATGGTCGCTGAAAAAAACAATTTCGTCAATCATTTGCAGAAAAAAAATCACCCCTTTCGTCAAAGCATTGCGGAAAAAACGAGAATTTCGTCAAAGGACCGCGGAAAAAAAATGCGAATTTCTTCAAAGGATCCTGAAAAAAAAAAAGATAATTTCGTCACAGAATCGCAGGAAAAAAGCAAATTTCGTCAAAGGAGCGCTGGAAAAAACGAATTTCATAAAAGCATAAGGGAAAAAGCCTGAATTTTGCCAAAGGATTGCGAAAAAACGCAAATTTCGTAAAAGAATCGTGGAAAAAAATTATTTTCGTCAAAGGATCACGAAAGAAACACGAATCTCGTCAAAGGGCCGTGAGAAAAGCGCAAATTCTGTCAAAGGATCACGAAAAAACATTAATTTCGTGAAAAGATCACTGAAAAAACGCGAATTTTGTCAAAATATTGCGAAAAAACACGAATTTCGTCAAAAGATCGCGAAACAAACAGCAAATTTGTCAAAATACCGGGAAAAACACGCAAATTTCGTCGAAAGATCGCAAAAAATACACGAATTCGTCATAAGATCGCGAAAAAAAACGTGAATTTTCTCAAAGGATCGCTAGTTTCGTGAAAAAATGAACAAAACGCGGTCAAAAGATGGAAAAAAACCTGTAAATTTCTTCAAAAGATCGCAAGTTTTGTCAGAAGATTGCAAAAAATGCAAACTTCGTCCAAAGATCGCGAAAAACAAGCGAATTTCGTCCAAAGATCGCGAAAAATATGCGAGTTTAGTCAAAAGATTGCGAAAAACACGCAAATTTTCTCAAAAGATAGCAAAAAAATACGAGTTTCGTCAAAAGACCGCAAAAATACGCGAATTTCGTCAAAAAATCGCGAAAAGTAAGTGAACGTGGTCAAAAGATCGCGAAAAATAAGCAAATTTCTTCAAAAGATTGCGAAAGGAACTCGAATTTCGGTAAAAGATCGCAAAGAACACTCAAATTTTGGTAAGAGATCGTGAAATCACGTGAATTTTGTCAAAGGATCGCGAAAAACACGCTAATTTCGTGAAATGGTTGCAGAGATTTTGTTTATTTTATTTTGTGATTTGTTGAATTTAGGTTCCTAAAAGTTCCTTTTTATGCGAAAAATATGGTCTTTTTTAGTCCCTTTTTTGAAAAAAAAAAAAAAAAAAAAAAAGTCCCCTTTTACCATTTTTTACTACAAAAGTTGAGTGGGAGTCCTGTATGTTGTATTCATAGGCTTTTCTTTGATTAGTTAAAATTGCTGCTCTAAAATAATATTTTTTAAAGCCAAATAAACTGATTTTTTTTTCTTCCTGCTGCTAATTTTTCATTATTGCAATCTGTACCCAATTGTCATTTAGAATGCCCAGAGTTAGCAAAATGTATGGAGAAATTTTATCTGAGTAATTATTCTTTCAAATGTGAAAATATTTTCAAGATAGCAATCATTTTAATTTTTAGAAGTTTATTAACATTAGAATTTCAGTCTGCTCCAAAAACAGAATTTTAATTTTAATGCTACAAAATTAGATTTTTGCTGCTCCAAAAATGGATTTTACTCCTCCAAAATCAGATTTTTGCTGCTCCAAAATGGCTTTAGTGCACTTTCATCCCTGCATCAGTCTCTTTAATGATTATACCTATGACTAGACCTCTCCCTATAAAATGTGATTCAGTTGTTTCAGAAGCAATGTCGTATTATTTTTGTGAACAGAGTGACTGGCATTTTGTGCGAAGAGGTTACAATATTAAGGATTGGGCTGTTTCTAAATGCATTAACAAAATAATTGATAAGAATTCACCTTTTCTTACCATGGATTTTTAGCTTTTTTTTTATTTTTTAGTTTTTACTAAAATAATTATTCCTTAATTAATATCAATTAATTTTTAATTTAAATGGTAATTACTTTAAAACTACTGTTTTTAATTAATATCGTCAAAATAATATAACAAATTATTTTATTAAACATTAAGTTAATTTGCAGAAAGTTTTTGACTCAATATTTGCGTGCGCAGAAAGTTTTTGGTTTTATACAAGTCTGGACATGAGTTAGGGAAATTTGATTGGTCTACGTTTAACAGGTCTTTAATATGATTGGCCTACGTCGCCAAGATTATTCCTGCAATGATCGTTATGACAAAAATGTAGTTGGTAGATTGGTTGACGGAAGTATTTGTTTGTAAACATGCACTTTCCTTATTGACATAATAAGCATAACAAGCATAAGTTGTTGCTTATTATGTTTTGTTGTTAATCACCGAACAGGTGAGCCGATATGCTGCATTTTTCACGATTTTTGCGATAGCCTGGGTTTCAAAAACTAATGCACGGAATTTAATCTAACTTCATACTATGTTACACTTTCACATAAATAGATCCTTATTAGGTTTGGGTATATACAACGCGACAGGTGTCGCTTTTATGCTCTTTATGTTGGGAATTTTTGTTGCGGACATCTAAGAGGGTGGGTGTCGAAATTCAATGATTTGTTTGAAAGGTGCGATATTTGTATCTTCTTTTTAATTGCACACAATTGAAAGAACCTATACCTCTTAAATTCTTATGATGGTCATGAATTGCATTTAATTTTGCTACTGCAATTTGGCGAATTTTCAAGTATTAACATGTGTGAGCGGGAAGAAAGTTTTGGGATTGGCACATCCGACTGGTTTAAACTAAGTATGCGACTATTTTGGCTACTATTTTTGTTGTTGTTAGAGGCTACTATTTTCAGTGTCATTTGGCAGTTGCAGCCCTGCTAAAGTCTATAGTGATTAGCGCAATCTGTTATTCACCACTTTGCAAAAATTCACCCGTTTATCCGAAAATTTCTGGATTGGGCTTAGCAATAGAAAAAAAATCTTCGTGTAATCCGCATAACAAAATTTGCGACCTTTTTAACATATATAATCCACGGATTATAAGTAGACAAATACTAATGCTGTCTATTTCAATTCTTATCCAAAATTAAAGAGTTAATCCAGAATTAAACATGCACACAGATTATATCGTCATTATTAAATCTGAACACATCGATCCTGAGATGAGTGACATCATATCATTGTTTTTATGTCAGTAATTAAGAATTTAGATTACGCAATCAATAAAACGTTTTCCTTAATTTTTTTAGAAAAATGAAACCCCTACTTGTTTTAGGTTTCCGTTTCCGGTTTAATCACATGACCGACTTTGAATAGCAAGGCCCCTGCATATGTCTAACATTGCATTTATTCCACTTCAGATGTTAAAAGCATGTTATTTTAAAGGAAATTTATAATGGTTGCGAGAGTCTGTACTTGTCCTAAAATTCCTGAAAAAAAAAAACAAGTCCTGAAATGTCCTAAAATTTGGTAACCTGTCCCAGTGTTGAATTCAGACACTTTTCTCATGGAGGGATTTCTGTGGCTCGGGGGGGGGGGGGCATTATAGAGTTCCGGAGGGGAAATTGCACTTTTTGACCATTGAAAACACAAAATCTCAAATCTTCCGGGGGGGGGGGAACTCATTGCTCCGGGGGGGATGTCCCCCCCGGGCCACCCCCTGAATTCAACACTGGCCTGTCCTGAAATTTCGCAAGTTAGCACTAATAGTCATGATTTTTCCGCGAGTATTCTATATACAGTGGCGGTCAAAAGCTTCCGGCCAGCATAAAATTTTTGGTTAATTTGTAAGTATACCCATATGAAGATTAATTACAAAGTGATACTTATACATTTTATTGGCATAATAGTTAGGAACTTATTTATGGAATAACAAATAAATATCAATAAAATCAATTGACAAAATTAATTGCAAAGGAAAACTCATGTTCTCAAAAGTTTCCGGCCATCTTGGCAAATTTGGAAAAAAAAATGGTGTTATACTAGAAAATAACAATGATCAACAACATTTACAATTAGTATTTTGTAGTCATACCTTTAGTAATAAGTACTGCGGCGCAGCGAAGTGTCATTGATCCAATGCACTGTTAAAGATCGTCTATTATACGTTTTTTCCACTCTTCTTACAATTTTTGAGGAAATTCTGCTGAATTGGAATATTTATAATTCCGCTCACGTTTGTCAAGCTCGTTCCAAAGATTTTCTATTAGATTCAAATCGGGTGATCGGACTGTCCATTTCAAAAGCGTAATTTTTTTTGTGCGAAAGCTACTGCTTGGCGAGCGTGCATGTAAGCTTTGGGTCTTTATCATGCTGAAAGAAATAGTTGCGACCGCAATTTTTCCTGCAGTAAGGCAGCAAATGATCTTGGAAGATATCCTTAAACATTGCACCATTCATCTTACCGCGAATTTCAACTAACGGACCGACACATTTTCCAGAAAATGCTCCCCACAGCATAACGTGTCCTTCGCCATGCATCATTGTAGGAATAATATATCTCGAATCATATCTTTTGTTTTTAAGTCGTCAATTGTAGAGTCTGTCATCACTCCCTAAAAGGCTGAACTTCGATTCATCTTAAAATAGTACTTTTTTCCAGTTTTCACTTCACCAGCCCTTGTGTTCCTTGGCAGACGCCAGTCGGACTCTTCTGATTTTTTTTACTTATAAAAGGTTTTTTAACACCGACTCTTCCATAAACTCTTACGTCACGTAAGTGCCTTGACACGGTAGACAGACTTATTTCAGCAATATTTTCACTCCGTAAATCGCAGCGGCATTTTTATGAGGGTCATCAACTGCTTTTCTCCTGATAATTCTATCCACACGAATAGTCGTTTTCAGGAGTTTCCAGGACAGTGGTAAGTCCATATAAAGACCATAGTCATCTTTATATATTTTTTTAATTTCGTTTACAGTAGATTTTCCAATCGATAACTTTGCCGCAATCTCGCGAGAGGATTGGCCCTTTAGCGACAAACAAACCCCTTGTTTACGAACAATAAATGGTTGAAATTTTCATTTTTGAATTTCAACTACGTTAATCACGTTGATTAATTAAGAAACATGGCCAAAAAAACACTTTACGGATAGCAAAAACTAACGAATGACGAATGGCCGGAAACTTTTGCACATGTGAATTTCGAATTCCTTCCCTTTACATCAAGTGTCTTCAGTTATCCAATCTAAATGATCACTTGGTCAGAGGTCATTTGCATATTCCCAACTTTTGGATCAACTGCGCTTCTTTTTCGCTGAAACTTTCTGGCAAAAAAATCAATGAAACGAACTGGCCGGAAACTTTTGACCGCCACTGTATATATATTTTCCCGCGGAATACCGCGAATAATTTATTTTTGTAAAATTTCAAAAAAATCAGTATATTGGAATTAATAGGTGCATAGGTGAGAAATAAAAAAGAAAAGTGCCCAGCTAAACTGATGGCATTGAGCTCACAGACTATTCACACTAATTGTATATTATACTCTTATTTTAAAGAATAATGCCACTCAAAAAAATAAGTGAAGGGGAATTAGCCCCCGTTTCCCCCTTTATACTTAGCCAGTGAACCTCCAAATCTAATCAGGGAAGCTCCTTAACATAATAAACCGGTATACCAAATTTGGAGCAAATCGAATAATCTTGCAAAAGAAAAAAACATTCATCTAAATTAAGGGGGTGGACTAGCCCCCTTTATCCTTAACCAATGAATCGCCAAAACGAATCAGGGAAGCTCCTTAACATAATAAACCGGTATACCAACTTCGGAGCAAATCGAATCATTCTGCATGAAAAACCCATTTATCTAAATTAAGAGGTGCGGGCTAACCTCCCTTTTCCCCCCTTTACCCTTAACCAATGAACCCCCAAAACTAATCAGGGAAGTTCCTTAACATAATAAACCGGTATACCAAATTCGGAGCAAATCGAATCATTCTGCATGAAAAACACATTTATCTGAATTAAGGGGGGTGGACTAACCCTGTTTTCACCCCTTTATCCTTAACCAATGAACCCCCAAAACTAATCAGGGAAGTTCCTTAACATAATAAACCGGTATACCAAATTCGGAGCAAATCGAATCATTCTGCATGAAAAACCCATTTATCTGAATTAAGGGGGGGGGGGGTGGACTAACCCCGTTTTCCCCCTTTATCCTTAACCAATGAACTCCCAAAACTAATCAGGGAAGTTCCTTAACATAATAAACCGGTATGCCTATTTCGGAGCAAATCGAATGATTCTGCATGAAAAACCCGTTTATCTGAATTAAGGGGGTGGACTAACCCCCCTTTTCCCCCTTTATCATTAACCAATGAACCCCCAAAACTAATCAGGAAAGTTCCTTAACATAATAAACCGGTATACCAAATTCGGAGCAAATTGAATGATTCTGCATGAAAAACCTATTTATCTGAATTAAGGGGGTGGACTAACCCCCCTTTATCCTTAACCAATGAACCTCCAAAACTAATCAGGGATGTTCCTTAACACAATAAACCGGTATACCAAATTCGGAGCAAATCGAATGATTCTGCATGAAAAACACATTTTTCTGAATTAAGGGGGGTGGACAAACCCCGTTTTCCCCCTTTATCCTTAACCAATGAACTCCCAAAACTAATCAGGGAAGCGCCTTATCACAATGAACCTAGGAAAAAATTTTGAAGCAAATCGGATGTTTCTATCAAGAGTTATCGCGTTACGTACATACATACATACGTACGTACGTACATACATACATACGTACGTACGTACATACATACATACAGAACGGGCGGGCACATTAGCTCTCAGGCTTTGATAGCCTGTGAGCTAAAAAGATATGAGCCAGAAAAAGGGGAAACATTTTGTTATGTGACGATGAAAAATTCATAAATTTCGACAGGTGGTCGCAGAAAAAAAATCGGGAATTTGTCAGTCGGACAGGAAGGAAAATCGCGAATTTCGTTAATCGGTCATTAAAAAAAAAAAAATTGCGACAGTCTTCAACCAATCTCTTAAATAATCTGGAATATCGCTAATTATTCGCAGGGATGCCACTTTTCTTTTTTTTTTTTTTTGCGGATTTTCGCTTTTTTAAAATCGATCGGCGGTTTCCGGGGAATCGTAAAAAAGAAAACGCATTGATGCTAGTTTGAATAAGACCAGGAATTTCGTCAAAAGATCCATAAATAAAATAGCAAAATCCAACCAATCATTCGAGCCAAAAATCGCGAATTTCGTCAAAAGGTCTCGTAAAAACAGTCGTGAATTTTATCAATCGGTCACGGGTAAAAAAATCGCGAATTTCGTCAAACAGTTGCAGAAATGAATTGCGAATTTCTTCAAACAATCGGAGGATAAAATCGCGAATTTCATCGCACGATTTCGAAAAATTATCGCAATTTCGTCAAGAGGTCGCGTAAAAAACCACAATTTTCGTTGAACAAGTGCAGAAATGAATCGCGAATTTCGTCGAACGATCTTGTAAAAAATTCGTAATTTTCATAGTCGGTTATGCAAAAAATCATAAATTTTGTCTGTCGGTGCGGAAAAAATCGGAAATTTCGTCCAAAAATTGCAGAAATTTATCGCAAATGACGTCATACGATCGTGAAAAAAAATTAGTATGCCGGGAAAATGTGTCCTGAAATTACCTGAAATATCGCCTGTACTAATTACCTGTACTGTTTATTAAAAAGATTACAAATTACTAAAATAATTAAATTATTAGGTAAAAATGAATAACTATCGAATGAAAAATGTACAAGTTGGTAAAAAAAAAAGTAATAAATCACACAAAAGTTTCTATTCAATACAAAATTTACAAATTGTTAAAAATATGTACATGTTTACGAAAAAATAGAAAGTATTCTGAAACAAATTTATTAGTTAAGGAAAACCTCAAAGTTTTCTTAAAAAGTTTTAAAGTATATTATTTACTAAAAAATTTCCACTATTAGATAAAAATGTATAACGTAAAAATACAAAGTTCCAAAATTTTTTTCAAAGTTTTCTACAAATAGTTAAAAACATTACATCTAGTAAAAAAATTCAATGTTTTCTAAAAAAAAAAAAAAAGAACAATGTTTTCGTATAGGGATCGCGAAAAAAGCACAAATTTCACCAAGGGATCGCAAAAAACGCAAATTTCAACAAAGGATCTTGGAAAAACGCGAATTTCGTCAAAGGATCGCTGAAAAACGCGAATTTCGTCAAAGGATCGCTGAAAAACGCGAATTCTGTTAAAGAATCTCGGAAAACGCGAATTTCACCAAAGGATTGCGGAGAAAACGCGAATTTTACCAAAGGACCTCGGAAAGAACGCATAATTGGCGTCGGGAGCAGATTTACCCTCTTTCCCCCCTCTGCTGTAACCTTTCAGAAAATTAGCTGTGAATTTCAGAATTTTTTTTTTTTTTACTCAGAATCACCCGTTCGCGACCATATGACGAAATTTACAATTTTTTTTTCTTCGTCGTTAGACGAAATTCGTAATATTTTGTGCATTCTTTTGACGAAATTTACGATGATTTTTCCGTAACCGACTGACGAAAATCGCCATTTGTTTCTGCAACCTTCTTCAAGATATTTTTCCATGGTCCTTTGAGGAGATTTGGGCTTTTCTCCCCGATGAATTACCAAAATTTCTATTTTTTTCCGCCAATCGTTTCATAGAATTCACGATTTTCTTTACACACTATCATTTGCCAAATTTCGTGGATTTTTCTACGACCGATCGACGAATGATTGATATTCAATATTTGTTTCAGAGATTTTTTGACGAAATTTGCGATTCTTTTCCACGAACTTTTGTCGAAATTCGTCTTTTCTTTCGTCAACCGACTTAGGATGTTCTTGATTTCTTGCTCAATTTTTGATTAAATTCGTATTAAAATATATAATTAAGTATTGCGCTGCCGCGCAATACTTAAATTATAGACATTTAAATTCGGATAACTTTTATCTTGTAATCCAACACAGAACACTAATAATGTGACATGAAATGATGATGAATGAAAATGAAAGACGAAATTATGCCAAAAAATAATCATTATAAACAAGTTAAAATACACAAATGATTCACTATTCATTTGTGTATTTTTAAGATGAATTTTAGCTTTCTGAACTAGTTTATTTTATGCAAGTTAAAAGTGTTTTTTTTCAGATTATTTTCCTGCGTAAATCAACGTAAAACCTAATTTATGTGTGACCGCACGTGAAAGTCTGAAAATTTGCGTGAGGGTAGTCCAAGGCAGGTCCTGATGCACATGAGGCTCAGATATCTAATTTTTTTTATATAATTAGCTGAGAATATTATTTAAAAACTCATCAAAAACGAGTTTTTTACAAAATGGCAAAATCGCGTTCTCATCTGAACCTGATTTCACAGCCAAAATTGAATAAATTAACGATTTTCACTAATCAGGAAAAATTAAGAAAACTAATTAAGATATTGATTTGAAAATTTCAGACCACGTGTAGAAAATTTTTTTACACCTGCGTATAAAATTTTTGAAAATTGGTCGGTAATTTTTCTTAATGTTTTCAAAAACTGACAGCGACAGTACAAAAGTTCGGAGAAAGAACCATACAGGACAAACATTCATTAAAAAACCGAACTAAAAAGAGATCTTTTTCCAGCCGACCACTCCATTTGATTTCCGAAAATCGATGAATCGGAGATTATACGACGTGTGGACAATCGACTTGATTATTAAACGTTGCCAAAATCAATTTAATCGAAGATTACTAGTGTGTCCTGTGCTCGGTCCTGTAGCAAGATTCTCGTGATATGAGTTAAAAGTTCGCCCACATGGGCTTCTCCTCTTTTTTTATATTTAAATGTATGTTTTCCAAAATATAGAGTTCTTTTACACACAATTATCGAACATTAACGGCGCATTCTTTTCTCGGATTCTATGGGCCAGATTTCAGCGGGAATTGATTCATTCAACGTAGCTTACGATTTTCTTGCAGTTTTTAGCTCCACCTCCAGTGCAGGGGGTACATTCTTATCTCGGGTTCTATGGACTCAATTTCAACTTGGTTTTGCTCATTCCACTTGGCTGTCGATTGTCTTACAGTTTTTAGCTGTACCTTCCACCGCCAAGGGGAATTTTTATCCCTGGTTTCATGGGCTGATTTCTGCGGAATTTTTTTTCTTTCAACTCATCTTACGATTATCTTCAGATTTTCCAGCACGTGCTCAGCAAGATTGCTATACGGAGACATAGGCAGCCAGGGGCGGATCCAGAGAATCGTTTTGGGGGGGGGGGGGCGATCCCGAGTGACATATAATCAACGTAGTCATAACTTCTGTTGCTCAAATCATTCCTTGCAGTTAATTATTAAATGAATATGAAATAATTAATGTGATTTGAAAATATTACAGACTCTTGATTATCCGACATCCGATTAACCGAAACACTCGGTTATCCAACACACTTATTATATAATCCCGCCCTCTCCTCAAAATATGATTTATTGTTACTTATTAGGTCGTAAAATTAAAAACGTTATAACAGAATATATTTATTAAATGTCTTATTATTTTTCTTTTTATTTTTACCCTTCTACTATGGTAATTATGTATCTTATTTTTTGTTCTTTTAGTTATAGTGACTTGGCTGTCGATTGTCTTACAGTTTTTAGCTGTACCTTCCACCGCCAAGGGGAATTTTTATCCCTGGTTTCATGGGCTGATTTCTGCGGAATTTTTTTTCTTTCAACTCATCTTACGATTATCTTCAGAATTTCCAGCACGTGCTCAGCAAGATTGCTATACGTAGACATAGGCAGCCAGGGGCGGATCCAGAGAATCGTTTTGGGGGGGGGGGGGCGATCCCGAGTGACATATAATCAACGTAGTCATAACTTCTGTTGCTCAAATCATTCCTTGCAGTTAATTATTAAATGAATATGAAATAATTAATGTGATTTGAAAATATTACAGACTCTTGATTATCCGACATCCGATTAACCGAAACACTCGGTTATCCAACACACTTATTATATAATCCCGCCCTCTCCTCAAAATATGATTTATTGTTACTTATTAGGTCGTAAAATTAAAAACACGTTATAACAGAATATATTTATTAAATGTCTTATTATTTTTCTTTTTATTTTTACCCTTCTACTATGGTAATTATGTATCTTATTTTTTGTTCTTTTAGTTATAGTGAACAACATTAATAACACAAGCCTGCGATGATTGTGTTTTTTAACTTTTGATAATTGATTTTGATGTATTTTTTAGCACTGAATCCGAAAATGACCTTCATTTTTAACCGTCACGTCACGATTTTCGGAAATCATAAATTTCAAAGTTAAAAAGTAAGAAATAGCGAAATCCCACAAAGCAATTTGTGAAAAATGCCTTTACAAAAGAAGGTAAATGTTTTAAATGCATCTGCGACAGATTTCCCAGCCTTATCATATTAACCACCAAAATAAAAGAGGATACCGAGATGAACCCCATAGAGATAATTAAAAGAAAAGCGGGAAACAGAGCATGAGCGGTTGAAAGAAACTTCCACGCATGGAATAAAATTATAAAGATTTTAAATACACAATATTTTACATGTTTAACTGTAAAAATCCGAAGTATAAGCAAAAAAATGAATAAATTATTATGAAAAAAAGTTACGTCTATTTTATAGTAGCAGATTTCCGCAATATTTCGACTTTTTAAAAATTTCCGATTTGTGAAGTGATGGTATGGTAAAAAATGAAGGTCATCTTTGGATTCAGCACTAAAAAATACATAAAAACCAATTATCGAAAGCTGAAAAAGATAACCATCACATTAATTTTTTAATATCAGATTTCTGAAAGAGGATAATCTCTGAAAAAGGATCCCCTTCAGAAATCTGAAGGGGCCTTAACATCCTTGAAAGTCAAAATGTGTCATCTAAGTGGTGTGTATATCTCTTCACAGGCGCGGATCCAAGGAAGGGGGGAGATCGCCCCGTCGACAATGTCGCCGAAAAAAATCATTTTCATCAATCGCTCACAGGTAAAAAAAAAATGCGAATTTCGTCAAAGGATCGCGCAAAAAACGCGAATTTCCTCAACGGGATAGCACAAAAACACGAATTTCGTCAAAGAAGCGCAAAAAACACGAATTTCGTCAAAAAATAGAGCATTTCATCAAAGGACCACGGAAAAAACTCGAATTTCGTCAAAGGACCACGAAAAAAACGCGAATTTAGTAAAAGGTATGCAGAAAAAAACACGAATTTCGTCAAAGGGTCTCAGAAAAAAACGCGAATTTCATCAAAAGATGGCAGAAAAAACGCGAATTTCGTCAAAGAATCGCAAAAAAACGCGAATTTTGCCAAAGGATCGCGCAAAAAATGCAACCATCACATCCATTTTTTAATATCAGATTTCTGAAAGAGGATAATCTCTGAAAAAGGATCCACTTCAGAAATCTGAAGGGGCCTTAACATCCTTGAAAGTTAAAATGTGTCATCTAAGTGGTGTGTATACCTCTTCACAGGCGTGAATCCAAGGAACGGGGGAGATCGCCCCGTCGACAATGTCGCCGAAAAAATCATTTACATCAATCGTTCACACGTCAAAAAACGCAAATTTCGTCAAAGGATCGCGCAAAAAACACGAATTTCGTCAAAGGATCGCTCAAAAAACGCGAATTTCCTCAACGGATCGCACAAAAACGCGAATTTCGTCAAAGAAGCGCGAAAAACACAAATTTCGTCAAAAAATAGAGCATTTCATCAAAGGACCACAGAAAAAACGCGAATTTCGTCAAAGGACCACGAAAAAAAACGTGAATTTAGTAAACGGATTGCAGAAAAAAAACACGAATTTCGTCAAAGGGTCTCAGAAAAAAACGCGAATTTCGTCAAAGGATCGCAGAAAAAACGCGAATTTCGTCAAAGGATGGCAGAAAAAACGCGAATTTCGTCAAAGGATGGCAGAAAAAACGCGAATTTCGTCAAAGAATCGCAGAAAAAACGCGAATTTTGCCAAAGGATCGCAAAAAATACGAATTTCGCCAAAGGATCGCAGAAAAAAGCGCTTATTTCGCCAAAGGATAGCAGGAAAAAACGCTAATTTTGCCAAACAATTACCGGGGAAAACGCTAATTTTGCGAAAGAATCGCGCAAAAATTGCGAATTTTGTCAACGGATCTCGGAAAAATGCGAATTTCGGCAAAGAATCGCTAAAAAATACGCGAATTTCGTCAAAGGGCCGCGGAAAAAGCGCACAATTAGCACCATGAGGAGATTGCCCAAGGCCCCCATCGACGGGGAGGGGCCCTATCGGGGCGGTCGCCCCCCAAGATATAAATCCAACGCTTTTAACGGCAGTTTTCGCGGAACAGACAGACAAGCAAACGAAAACCAAACCCTTTTCGGGTGTCAATGGTAAACTTCACTGACGTTCCGGAAATTAGTGAACAAAATAGGATTATGTCCTGTCAAAAGGCATATGGCGCTATAATTTTTGACAGTTTTGTTGAATCTCTACTGTTGAAACTTTTCGCTCTTTCAAAGAAGCTGCAATTCTAATTTCTGTATAACGAAATTTTTGAAGATTGCTTTATTATTTGAGAAAAGAATGGGATTCATTGCAATTTCCAAAGAAAGAAAGAAACAAGAAAAAGAAAGGTCCTTTGAAAAATTCAAGCATCTTAATGTTTTCTGAAGAAAGACACTAATGTGTAAAAATTGTACTGTTATTGCTACCCACATTGGTAAATTTCAAGGGGTATTTGACGAATGAATAGAAAAGGATTATGTCCTGATCCTAGTCAGTTAGAAGCTAAAATGCTTACAGTGTGTTGATTTCTTAAAAACCAACTTGGTAAATTTGTTCTTCCCTTCTTTGCCCGATCGAACCGCTCCCCCCGCGTGTATGCGGGCTTAGGGCAATCTCCTCCCGGTGCTAATTGTGCGTTTTTTCCGAGGCCCTTTGACAAAATTTGCGTTTTTCAGCGATTCTTTGGCAAAATTCGCATATTTTTTTCGCAATTCTTTGAAGAAATTCGCATTTTTTCAGAGGTCTGTTGACGAAATTACCGTTTTTTGCGCGCTTCTTTTTCGAAATTAGCGTTTTTTCCTCAATTCTTTGGCAAAATTCGCTTTTCTTTGCGAGTCTTTGTCGAAATTCGCGTTTTTTCTGCGATCCTTTCACGAACTTTGCGTTCTTTTGTGGCCCTTTGACAAAATACGGAATTTTTTGATGAAATTCGCATTTTTGCGCGCTATTTTGACGAAATTTCGCGTTTTTTCGCAATCCTTGACGAAATTTGCGTTTTTTCGCGATCCTTTGACGAAATTCGCATTTCTTTTGCGATCCTTTGACCTGCGAACGCTTGACGAAACTGATTTTTTTCGGCGATTATTTATCGAAATTCGCGATAATCAGTGGATTTATATAATTTTTTTTGCCCCCCCCCCCCCCCCCCCGTGGATCCGCACCTGTAGGCAGCGGGGAACCATGCCGGAGATTAATTTTGAAATAAATAAATTTGAGCGGAGGTTTTTAGTGGCTAGAGATGCGTGCGTAGCACTCACGGTCTACTCTGCCAAAGGCAGTGGGCCCCATCCCAGAGGTGTTCTGTTGATACTAGAAATGTCACTCCAAGCCGCAAACAGGCCTTTTGACTTATAAAGTGGAGGCTAGATAGTTAGAAACCTCCATCAGCGATTGACAATTATCGATCTCTCCCTTCTCCACACCCACCTTCATCGAATTTCTTCAAAACATTCGCACAGACACTCACAAAAAAAGAAAAGGTCAACGATTCTTATTTATTGTCACAATATGTGAAATAATTTCGGTTTAAACATCCTCTCAATTTGGAGCCCCCTATTTAATTTTTTTGCGCCTCAGTTAAGATACATTGTTATCTTAGGTACCAAGTGTGTTGAGTCATCCCTAGAAACATTTACAGAAGCTTTTTCTTTCTTCATTATTTGGATATAACAAAATTCTTATTAAAGAAAACATTCACACACACAACATCAACAATTCTTATTTATTGTCAAAATATGCGAAAAAATGTTGGTTTAAACCTTTCACAATTTGGCGTCCCTTGGCCTCGGCGCCCGGGGCGGCCGCCCCCCCTTAGCTACGCCACTGTTTTCCTGTAGCAACGTCTTGAACGTTTGCTTACCAGATGGTGTAACCCTTGAAAAGGAGCGATTTAATGCAATAGCTCCGGCACGGTACAAAGTGTAAAACAACTCAACACGGTCGAAACGAAACAGTAGGAGTTTCCGGTTTCCGAATCCGAAATGACAGCTGACTCTTCTGTTATGGTATGAATGATACTCATGTTTGAGTAATGCGATTTTAATAATAGAAAACAATCTTATTCCTCGAACACGGATTAAATCTACGTATTTTAACTTCTCCAATCATCTGTGTCATAAGCATCAATCTGTAGTTTTTTTTACCAGTAAGTTTATTTTTTTCTTTCTTGTATTTCATTGATTATTTCGTAATATTGTTGACTCACCGTTTTATTTAGTACTTTTTCTCAAATATGATATTATGATTGATTTAAGAAATGCTGTCCTTTCGATTAAGCAGGTAGAATGGAACGTGATTTGTTAAGCATCGGTCACTTTTACCATAATGCAAAAAGAGAAATGCCTTCTGAAAGGACTTTTTAAAGTAAAGTGACACGAATTCTCGCTTTCGTACGAGATAACCTTGCATCTTTACCCCACGTACTCTAAAGATGCCCTCTAACCTCTAGATCGAGTTATAAACCCGCTAATATCGTTCAAGTTTGTCATTCCATGTTCAGTGTGCCAACCACTAGACTGAGAGTGCCATTCAATGGCTACAGAGTTTTCCATCAATATAAATAAATAAATTTTTAATAAAATTGCTAATTTTTAAAATATAGCTAATGATAATTATTTAATTAATAAAGGAATACAATTTGTTCAGCAAACAACTAATGCAAAACAAAATTTAAAATACAGTTGCTAAGCAATAAAATTTGGCACAGATGTCATATTCGCCCCATATTGGCGCGATTTTTTTCGGTTGCCAATTTGGCGAAAACATCAACAGCATAAACAACATAATCCACATCAAGCAAAATAACGACACTTTAGCGCCAGTTAAATACCCGTTGCGTATATAACATTGGCGTCAGAAAAAAATCGCGCCAATATGGGGCGAATATGACATCTGTACCTAAAATTTAAATATTTCTAATAAACATTTATAAGGCGGATTGCATGAGAATACTTAATTTAATCCCCATCCCAACCTTTCAAGTTACACCACTAAAATGATTTTGTCATGCATGCCCTTAAACTTAATTTTCACCAATGACTTTATTTTTGTAAACTTATCTGCAGTCACATTATGAGATTCACAGTACTTCATATTGAACACATCTTGATTCATTTTTTAAACTAACGAATGTCGATGTATTCAGATTTGTGGCATCATTTTGACATCATGATGGCAATACTACAACCTTCATTGCCTACATAAACTGCAATTAATTTCTTGGTACTTATGTCTTATGCAGGTCATGTCAGATATAACTGGGACAAGCATGATGCCAATAGTATTAATTACACTAATCTTTATTTTTAAACTAAGTTATAGCGTGTCATCTGTAATAAGAGCTAAAATATAATACGTTATACAGTTTATTTATTTATCATGGTTTATATTTTATTTATTGAATTATTATAGTTGATTTAGGTACTTGTTAGTTATCCTGTCCACCAATTTCGCCAAATTATATAAATCGCCAGACCACTCACCAAATTATACAAATTGACATAATTTTTATTTTAAATAACAAAAGAACAAATAAATTAGTGTAACATTAATAAAATGTCGAAATAAAAATCACTTGATGACGTAAACACGTGTTGTCAAGTGAATGTGACATTTACGATCAACCATTATTGGCATTTAATCTTATAATTTGGTGACTGTAATTTGGTTGATGGGATAACTAACAAGTAACTTGATTTATTATATTTTATGTATTTGTTTGACATTATTTACCATTTTTAACAATGTTATGTATTAAATAATGTTAAATTACTGTTTTGAACATGATTGGCATATTGGCAATGATAAACAAGATTGACAATTGATAACCATTCTTGATGATCTATCTCGTGGTCGTATAATACGTAAGTACCAATTTCTTTTTGAAGTACTCTCAATTTCACATAGTACTAATTGTGCCTATCACACACCCAGTACTTTTCTGTTATAGAAATACCGTACCAAAATGTATTCTAACACACCATTTATTTTAACCCTGACAATGCAAAGGATTTTTTTAAACCATGTCAAACATTGCAATTTGTTATTTGTTGAAGGTAAATCATTAATTATTATTAGAATCGTAATCTCAAAGAAGCATCTTAGTTTGCTATCTTATTATATTGGAATTAATCTTTTTTCAAAGTACTCTCAATTTCACACAGTAATTGTGCCTACCGCAGACACCCTCTTTACTACATGTTTCAGATCAGTGGGGCAGAATATGACCGATCCGGCGATCCTAGGATCGGGGGAAATTTTTGCCAACTGGGGAAATTCAGCAGAAAAAATATGCAATTGATTTCAATTTTAACAATGAATTCCATAATACTCTGAGATAGAAAAAGTTTCTCTACAAATAAAAAGATCCGTATGGTGACCTTCACAAAATCGAACTCAGGATAATATGTACCGTATATAGATATACTCGCATGTAAGTTGAGAAAGTTAAAAAAAAAAAAAAGGAACAGATGCCGTATCTTCCCTCCGCTGTTGTTGTTTTGAAATGTTTGGCGATTTTTTGTTGGCGTGTTGACGGTGGTTATGGGTATGGCAACCTCGATATGTTGAATCCTGTGTGACGTGTCGTTCTGGCAACCGAGAAGTTCATGGTGGAATATTGCGAATGTATTTTGATATCGTGTTGTATAGTTCTGCCTTTTTATTTTTATGGGAAATTTATTGAATGTATTTGATTGACTATGTTTTCTGTAGGCCGTTTGGCTAAGATGTGTTATTATCCCACCCTCCACGATGTTGAGTATATGGCAATTTTTATCGCTCTGGCAACCGCGGCGTTTGGCATCTAGTAACTTATTATGGCAACCCCCTTTTTTTACGACGCGAGAGCCTGCTTTTTGCGTGAACATTCATTTCACTGCCGGGTGTCATTGCTGACGGTTGCTTGACTCTTGTACCAGATACTCTTTGATATCGTGTTGTATGGCTGTCTTTTTATTTTTTATGTTAAATTTATTGGATGTATTTCATTGACTATAGTTTCTGTAGTCCGTTTAAACGCTCTTGCTGAAGTAATTAAGAAATATGAGGAAATTTTGACATGAAAGGGAGGTTTGTTTATAGCGTGTCAATGCGTATTAAGCCTATTTTGGAAAATGACGGCGGTGTTATATTTTGTGCTGTAGGTTTCAAGAAAGCAGATGTCTGTTAAGGTATGTTGATAATTTTATGTATATTTTGTTGCTTTAAGAGTTTTTTACATTTTGAGATTGCTACAAAATGAGAACTACTGAATTTTGAGAATGCTATATCGCGAAAAATGCTGAATTCTGCGATTTTTTTTTTTTTTCGGTAAATGAGCGCGAAGCGCTCATACAAGGATTACTGATTGCCAGTTTAGCGAATTTTGTTTATTATTTACATTTTATTTTCGTTGAGCCAAACATGCGTATAAACGGGTGCTTGGTGACATTTACTACTTGGCAGAAAAGGGGTTTTCTCGCCAAAAAAAATCCAAGATGGCAGAGGGTGGGATAATAACACATCTGTTCCGAAAGCAGATGTCTGTTAAGGTATGTTGATAATTTTATGTATATTTTACTGCTTTTGAGTTTTTTACATTTTGAGATTGCTAGAAAGCGGGAACTGCTGAATTTTGAGAATGCTACACCTCGAAAAGTGCTGAATGCAGTGATGTTTTTTTTTTCGGAAAATGTGCGTGAAGCGCACATACATCGATTACTGGTTGCCATTTTAGCGAATTTTGTTTTTTATGTGTATTTTGTAGCTTTAAAAGTTTTTTACATTTTCAGATTGCTACAAAGCGAGAACTGCTGAATTTTGGGAATACTACATCTCGAGAAGTGCTGAATGCAGTGATGTTTTTTTTTTTCAGAAAATGTGTGCGAAGCGCACATACAAGGATTACTGGTTGCCATTTTAGCGAATTTTGTTTATTATTTACATTTTATTTTCATTAATCCAAACATGCGTATAAACCGGTGCTTGGCGATATTTACTACTTGGCGCAAAAAGGGTTTTCACGCCAAGAAAATTCCAAGATGGCGGCCAGGGAGAACTTATGACATCTGTTCCAAAAAAAAAAAAAAGCAATTTAACAAATTACAACGACCATTTGGAAAATGATTTTTTCGAAGACTAAAATTTTAGACATAAAAAATCGCACAGTGTTGATCCTACATTACGTACGCCATGAATTAAACATTAATAGTGTTATTACACATAAAAATTGCAAGCGACAAAAATCGCCTGCTACCTGTCAGATTTCTTAAAACTTACGTATTATCCAAGCATTTCATTGGCTGTTCGGGAAAAGGCTTTTTCATCGTTCAAGAAATCTGATGACCAATTTTAAATAAAATTTCATTCTTAAACTTCTAAACATCCCACACTATTACTTTTTACACCGTCGTATAGAGAAAAAAATGTACTTTTAAATGCAATTTGTTTGAAAGCTGTATCTCAATTTGTTTCAGAGTTATTAATTTTTTTTGTAGTTTTTATTACTTTTTTGTCATAGTGGCAACAGAAGTAGTCCATCTCTGTTGAAAGTAAAGGGAAATACAGATTACTGTATAGACCAATCAGAACACGAATAAAATGCAGATTAAACCAATAGAAAGCTTCAGATGTTCTTTTGATTTCCTACCCTGACGAGGACAATAACCATTTTTCCAAATGGTTAAAAAAAAAAATTCTATACCTACGGTAATACAGAATTTATGTAAGCCTATAACATATTGTAAAGTTTTAGGGAAATTTTCATATGGATTCGTGGAAATGTTCAGAGTGAAAACATTTTCTGCACCCCTGCTTCAGATACAGGTATAACTTCAATTTCAGTAAGAGAGAGGATACTTACATGTTATTCGGGCCAGGTAGATAGATCATAGATCACCAAAAGTGGTTGTCAATCACCAATTTTGTTTATCATTGCCAAGATCCAATCGTGTTAAGAACACTAATGTACATTTAATAAACATATACTATCATTAAAAATCTATACTAATAAAAGAAAGTTTCGCTCTGTGTGTCTTGTGATGGCTATCGAAATCTACAACACGTACAAGGCTAAAAAAAATTGTGAATGTAGTCCAGTGCTTCTCCTAATGTACCTAAGATTCAAAATTTTAAATTTCTAATAATTAGCATAGTTATTAGAAAAAAACCTGAATTAAAAGAACAGAGTTAAGTATTCATAATTCAACAAAAGCATAGTTTTTATCAAACCATAAATTTTTTTTAACAACTGGAGGAGAGACTGGGGGTTTGCTAGAATGAAGGGTTGCTTAGGGCGATAAATGTACTGGGCAATTTTCAAACTTTATTAGAAACTCTCATCTGATATATTATCAGGAAGTCCTCCCATTGCTTCATATTATGAATCTTTCTTCTCCCCTCACCGCAATTTGCTCCCCTCCTGGGGGTGGGAGGCAATTTTCTAACTCACCTCCTAATTCAGCTATGTGAGATTCGACCTTATTTAAAGGCTTGATTGAAGGTGAAACTCCTCACGGGCCTTAGATTGGTGCAGTCTGTTTTGATCCTAAACAATTAGGGAGTATTCCTCCTTGTGTGTGTGTGTGTGTGTGTGTGTGTGGATTGGGGGGGGGGGGGGGGGGAATGAAGTTTTTTTACGTGACGTATCATTTTAAAACTTTTTGTCTGTACTACATTACTAAGCACCCTCTCCTCCATATAACATAGGTATCTATCTATGTAACATATTTTAATGGTTATACAACATTGAAACAATGGACTGAAAAACAATTAGAAATCTGTAAAATTTTCGAAAAATTTCAGAAATTGCAAAATTTTAGTAAATATTTACAAATGCAGACAATTTTTGAATAATTTTTTTTTTTTGTATTTTGGGTCTTCCCAGACTTTGGAATTCCTGATAATGGGTCCCACACTGTATTTTGCTAAATTGTGAAAGCTTTGTAAGAAAAAACTATGCTGTTCTACTTTTTCTATTTCAACATTTACACTTTTATATGGTATAAACAGGGGCGCGCCGACCTATTGTGCAAAGTGTGCGGCGCACACAGGCACCAGGATAATAAAGGCGCCAAGCAATTCAAGCGAGGAAGAAATATTTAAAAATACATATTTTTAAATTTTATTAAAATTAATTATTCTTGAAATTTTAATTATATTTTATGGATTTACACCTCAAATAAATTACTTACAATTTATTAAAAGTTATTATTCTTTAAATTAAATGTGATAAATTAATCAATTTCAATCCAGAAAGTAAAAATTTAACTTGAAACATCCCCCCCCCCCAAAAAAAAAAGAGGGCATTTTTTAGCATTCTATTTACTGTTAGATTCCACCGAGGACACTATTTCGGATACACTATTTGAAACTGTTTTATTGAAACAAAAAATAGACAAATACAAAAGCTCGGGGATACGAAGACGGATTTAATTTGCCTGAAAAAAAAAAAGAATAAAGAAGAGTTTTAGATTCAAATTTTCGTGCATTTTACGTGCTATATCCAACTGGTAGTCTAAACTGGATAGTCAATGACGTTGTGAGTATTAATCATGAGGCTACTGAGTTTTATTTTTACTATAACTAGGGGATCGTACCAAGGCTTCCGGGTTACCGAATATATTAAAACTATTTTTTTTATTGAAAAGTAATATTTTTTTACATGCAATATATTTCTTAGATTGCCCAATAAAAATAAAAAAGAATTTTTCACATAAAAAATATGGATTATACAATAAATAAATTTTTGAAAATTTTTAAAAGCAATTTTTTCGCATTAGCCGCATGCTAAGAGTTATTAGCCCAAGATTTTGCTGCTTACGACATCATTATATTTTCTGATAATTTCAGAGCTTTAAGCGCGTAGTTCAATTACATGTATGTTAAATTTATGTTTTATTTGTATTATTTTATTTATTTAATCATAGAGGAAGTTTTATTTTTATTTACGGAATATTAGTCGTAAGAAAATGATGAACTCTTTATGTTGTTTTAAGGGCAAACGGATTAATCATTCTTAATCGAGCTCCACGCGATAGAGATAAATTTAAAAATTAACCTCTCGACCCGCAATCACCCTTTTAAAAAATTGGTATTTTAATTGGATCATTTTTAAAATCATTTTAATTCAAAACGTGAAGTCACGATTGTCAGCAAAATCATTGCATGTGAACAGTCGCGCTCTTAACTCCAGATTCTAATCTCAGTACCAAAGAGTAAAAATTGCTGTAATTTGTGTTTTTTGACGCATTTGTGTTAAAAAGTTTTGTTTTATCTAAGAAAATCATCGTTTTCTTTTAAATATGATGTCATTTTCACTTACGTAAGCATTTCACCTAGTGTCTGAAACTTAGTACGCATACAGAAGGAAAAAAAAATATGGAAACTTTATGAGGAAAATGCGTGTTTTCAAAAGCAGTAACGTAATTTTCCGTTCAAAGTATTATGTCCCTAATGCCATTTTGCACCATCAAATCTTATACAACAATTTTTATCAACAATTTCGAATTTTTATCAGTTAATCACATGAATAAACCTCATTATTTCTCTCTTCTCTGCAATAATGAAAGCTATCTCATTATCACCATTTTGAAGAAGTTTCATATAATACTTTTGAAATTAAAATATAATAATGGGTTATAAAAAAAAGAGGTAGTGCGAGCGCATCTACAAATGAACAGCTTCCAGTTAAAAATTTATTAGTAAATTTGGTTCAGCAGAAAGCTCAGGGCAGATGACTAAAAAACATTCTTGTATTTTAAATATATAGATTATATAAAATTATGAAAAATTAAATTATGCAAATTATGCTATTTTGATAAAATTACAGTATCATGTCTATAAAATTTTATTAGTAGAGAGAATTTTGAACAAAAACTTGGGGAGCCTGATATTATTTTAAACCTCGAATTATTGCCAAGATATTCTTTGATTGCTTGTCTAACTCGGCGAAGCGAGCATCCAAGAGAGAATCATCCAGTTCTGTAATATAAATCGCTATTTTTCGGACAAAGAGCACACTGTATGTTACTGCTTTTCCATAAAGTCACTCTAAATGTTTGTAAAACATTGCGTTTTATAAGTGTGTGATTTGGATTACGTTATTTTTAAAAATAATGCATTTTCCCCTCCGAAAAATTTCAAAGCAGCTGGGGTGAAAATGACGAACTTCTACAAAACATATTTCAGTTTTAATAGTTAAAATATACGCTTTTTTTATAAAATGATGTCAATTGCATACGCTAAAGCATCCCACTTTTACGATCCCGTCTTAAACAACATTTATAGAACGGTATGCAAATGACACTATTATCGCGGAATAATACACAAACCCAGCAGAAAGCAATGACGCCATTTAAGAAGGTCGGCAATACAATCTCGGATATCTAATGATTTATATGACTTCATTTTTTTTTTTTTTTATAATAGCTCCATGTGTTATCGTTTATATTTGTTTCAAAATTCGGAAAACGTAATTACACACGGATTAATAAAATTGGATTCTTTCAGGTCACACAAATATTCTTTAAAATACATTTTTGTAAAGAGAAAGTATTGTATCGCTTGTAAAGTTAAATTGCAATAAAATAAAAATAATTTAATTGATAAATAAAAAACAAATAAAGCTAAAACTCACCGAGTTTTATAACATACGATATTCTTGGCATAGCATGTATTTCAATTTCTTTTTTTTTTCAGTTTTTATGGGCAAATGGTAACAAAAAAGATACAGCAATCTACTATTTTCATTTTTTTTCCCCTTTACTTTCATCAGAAGTGGAGTACTTCAGTTGCCACAATTACAAAATTGGTGCTACAAACTATAAAAAAAATTAATATCTTAAAAGTAAATTGAGATACGGCTTTCAAACAAATTGCATTTAAAAAGAGCATTTTTTTTCCTTATACGACGGTGTAAAAATTTAAAATATGCGATGTTTAGAAGTTTAAAAATTTGCAGTAGAGAAAATTACAAAACCAAAATTTCATTTCAAATTTCAAAGTGTTGTCATTCGCAAAATGACGTATGCGTTATGCACAGATATGTTTGTTCTTTATAATATAGATAGCATAGCTGCCAAACTTTACGCTTTTTTGCTACCACTAAAATTTAGAGAAGATTTTCACCTTCTTTAATTGTGCGATTTCGACCATTAAATAAAGCAATATTCACAAGAAAATTTTAGTGGTAGGAAGAAAGCGTAAAGGTTGGCAGCCATGAGATAGATAGATATACAGATAAATATATATATTTTTCTTCTTTTCTGTTTCTCGATGGAATATTTTAACTAATCATTTAGATGTAAATCAGCTTAAAGCCATTTTCTGAAATCTGAAACATGGTTGTCGATTTTTTTTTTTAATTCACAAGGTAAATTATTTTATTTTCCAGATTTTGTACCCTTATGTATTTTTTCTTTTACATATTCGTTTTATAATTTCTATATATATATATATATATATATATATTATACCTTTATTTATTAGCCTCCGGTACTGTATGCTATTTCTTTCTCCCAGCTTATTTTGTGTCCAAAAAATAACGTTACCTTACAGAAGCTAGCTGTAAAACAAAGCATTACGATTAAATACTCTTTAGCAATTTTTTTAACTTCTAAGCATCGCACATTTTCGATTTTTATACCGTCGTATTAAAAAAAAAGTTCTTTTCAGTGCATTTTGTTTGAAAACTGTATCTTCATTTATTTTTGAAATATTAATTTTGTTTTGTAGTTTTTGGAGCCATTTGCTTAATACTGGCAACGGCAGTACTCCATTTCTGTAGAAAGTAAAGGAAAAATAGTTTTAAAATAGTAATTATATATTTTTGTTGCCATTTTCTCGTAACAACCGAAAGAAAATGTAATTAAAATAAGTGCTATTTTGAAAAAATATATAAACGAATGATTTCTGTTAAAACAATGGAGCTATTATATACTATATTTAATTGTAAGTATCTATGAATCATTAGATAGCAAGGATTTTTTTTTCGGTTTTCGTGAATGACGGAATCTTTTTGCTGCATTTGTGCATTATTTCGTGATAGTAATGTGCTATGCATGCTTTACTGCAGATGTTTAAGAGTAGATCCTAAAAGTGGAATTCTTAAGCGTCATTTTACATAAAATAAAACGCGTGTTTTCAGTCTAAAAATTGAAATATGTTTTGTACTGCAGTAGAGTTCCGCTTAACCGAGTTATTAACCCGACCCGAACCCGCAAATTCCATTTTAAGTCAACCCGCAACCCGACTCGAACCCGCAAAAATAATTTCAGGCAATCCGAAACCCGACCCGAACCCGAAGTATATCAACCCGCACCCGACCGAACCCACAATATTTCAACCCGCAACCCGACCCGAACCCGCGATTTAAGGAAAGCAAATCATGTTTTAATACCGTTATGAAAAATTATCTACGTATCTCTAATAGAGGTTGTGATGTAGCAATCACATTTATTATTTATTTTTTAAATTGTAATGCAGCATTATTATCTCATGTTTTAAACTATTTATTTTCAACGCAAAACATCGTTCAAATCGCTTTTATATTTCCTTTTTACCGCAGTTTTGATTTCAGCTTTTCCCCCTCTTCCTGTGTTCTATTTTTAGAACCAGGGTGTGTTGCAAGTGACGTCGACCGCGTCATATTGGGGTGTGTCTTCGCTTGGCGAATTAGAGCTTCATTCTCTCCGTGTAAAGTTTCGTTTCTCTTTTCTCTGTTTTCATACGATTTAATCATAATACGTAAATTTAATTTAACAAATAGATTTAAATCATTTCTGGAAGTAGTTTTGTGGACCCCTTTTATGCAGTATATATATCAATGCAGCCAGTTTTTTAACAGATTTTAAGATCGGATCAGATTTTAAGATTTACGAAAGTATGTATTATTTTTGACAATGTGACTTGTCGTTTGAATTTCGGGCCTTGCGCCTAAATTCAAAGAGCGATGTTCTTCAATAGCTGTATCGAGATATCTAAAAGTTTATCTTCGGTCTCTGTTTTTTTTTTAAGTTAACGCATGTTTGATTTCGGACTTTTTATCATCAAGACCTTCTTTAAAAAATGATTTTAACCAGTAATCATCTTTAACATGGAATTACTTCCAAGTTTTTAATAATTCTACGTGGAACGTCCTTCTGATGTGTACGGTGACCTACTTCTCCTAATTGCCTTCCACCTCTCAAATGAATCAACGAATAAAGAAGATTTTTTGTAACTGCTGTCTCTTCAATGTGTCTACTGTTGTCATTTAAGTAAGACTATTCCTTTTATTTTTATTGCAAGTCAACCTTATCATCTTTACTATACGATCACTCAATTTATCTTATTCACGGCAACTTTTTAAAATTAAATCGTCACATTTGGTTTCCGTGACAAAAAAGAACATTTCGGCGTTGTTGCTTTTTGATCACAACGTAATGCCTTAAAAAATAACTTAATGACTGTATTTTTTCGCCGTATTTTTGACGATTGATACATTCTTTTTAAAGAAGATTTTTGTTCTCAAATAGAACTGCTCTTTTTAAATGGAATTCTGAAAATGTTTTTGCTTTAAAATTGCTGTTATTCTTTTTTGCAGTAGTTCTGTTCTTACAAAAAGAAAACGTAATCTTTTTTAATCTTAGAAGAAATTTTGTTCCTGAAAATTATTCCTAACTGAATTTTCTTTTGCATAAAATTTTGCAGATTTGTTACTTTTATAGAAATATACTGACAGAAATTCAAATAAATTGATTTAAAATTATTATTTTTTAATATGGAATTTTAAGAAAACTATAATATTCTGTTGTTCTCAAATGGAACATTTTGCTGTTTTAACGGCTAAAGATCGATCAAACATCGTAATGAAAATTTTGTTCTCAAGTTCTATTTGCAATACTTATTCCATGATTTTAAATTTTTGAGCATAGTATAATTTAAAAAAAAAAATTCCTTTACTGGTTTTCATTTTGAGATATGTCTTGACAAAATTATTGCTGTTTTTAAATTTTTGAAGAATGAAATATTATTTTAAAAATCAAGAAATTTATTTATTTGTTCTCTAATTCATTTATTCTTATGGTGCATTACAAGATATTTATCATAGGAAATCTTTAATGAATTTTGAAATTCTGAAATGTATTCTAAAAATTGTTCTCTGATTTTAAGAACAAATTTATTTAGCAAGAGGCTATGGTTTTTTTATACTTATTCTTATATTGGGTTTTTAAATTTTATTTTATGGCACTTATACAATAAAATATTTAATGAATTTGAAGATATATTATAAAAATTAAGATATTTATTGAAGCAAATTATTTTTTTCCTCTTGGAATCTGTGATAATTATTGAAGTTTAAATTATTTTACTGAAATTGTTCTCATCTATTACTTGCAAAGGAGCTGAAGTTCTTCATGAATTCGTAGCTGTAAATATCCTGCATAATTTTTTTGAAGTCTTCTCTGCTTTTAAATATATCAATTTATAATTTTTGTTCCAAAAATACCTTCAATAACTTTTTATAAAAAATATATCTAACTTGCTTGTACCACCTTCCACTTTTGTCTCAAGATATTTTTGTCATCTAGTGCACGATTTGACTGCTAATATCGATTTTGGTGTTTGGTGAGTGCAGTGTTCCTTTATAAAATTTCAAGAACTCTGTTTGCTTTCTACAAACTGTTCTCATCGTAACTCTCAGTGCTTTAATTTTCCAGAATTATGTAGCTTCATCAAAATTTAATGACATATTTTTTTGCTTAAAGAAGAAATTAAAAAAATTCATTCTCCTGTATCATCCTCATGACTGAAATAATTTGAAATTTTTTTATTCTACATGATTTAAAATGACAATAGTTTTACTCATCTTTCTTATTCACATTTACTTACCTGCTGAAGTTGCCTTCAAGAGTGTTGTTATTAATCCATTTTTTGAAACGCTTCTCTGGTGTATGGAAATGTTGGACTGAAAATATTATAATACATACCTGCAAAAAAAAAAAAAATTCTGTTCCTCATTTACAGCAACTAATAAAGATTTGTGCTCCATTTTCGGCTTTGATGTTCCTGGCGAATTCTCAGTAATTTATGTAGTAAAAAATCCATTTATTTCTGATCATCTCCAGTGTGTTTTTGAAGTTGGTTTTGAAGCTGAATCAGTATACACATTATTTTTTCATAAACAATAGAATTTCCCAGTCAACGTTTACTTGTGAGCGGAAAATTTTCATCCTTACGTAGGGGTAAGCGGCAAGGTTTCATCCTCGCATTGGAAATGTTTGACTTCTACATTATACCATATTCTACAAATATTTATAAAATTTAATGTTATTTGAATTACAGAAAATGTTTAAGCTCAAGAATGTTTGTTTATTTGCTTATTTCTGAAGATTTTTATATGTCAATTATTAGTATAGTGCCTTTTCCTTATTTCATAACCCAATTGCTTCAAAATTTTTAATCTGCCATATGCCTCACTTTTTCAATTTATGCAAGAAAATTATTTTAAATTGATCATGAAGATATATTTTTTTTAATGAAGAAAATTTTTATTTGCACCTTTTATACGAAGAAAAGCACAAAATTCTTAGTGAACATATTTACCAGCGCATCTTTTTTGAAGTATTCGTCAGTGAATCTTCAACAATTCTCTAAGAATCATAATTAAAAAGTGCTTCTTGACTACCGATTTTGACCTCTACTCGTCATGGTGTGTGTGTTGTGTTAATATCATCCTTAAGTGCTGTGTTACTCCTGAATGTGCCACCATGGTTTGTCCTTTTTTTGCCAGCAGTGTTTGCCAATTTTTCCTTCACAAGATATCACCATATTCTGCTAAATGTTCATAATTGGTGATAGTGTTGTTGTGCTAACTGTGCCTTTTTTTTTTTCAACAAAATAGAAGTGTTTGAATAGTTCACAGTTCTATTCTTATCCAACCATTTGTGGTTTATACCAAGAGCTTCTTTACATCTGTAAAATACACTATTTTTTTTTCTTTTTCTATGCTGATTATTTGATTATCTCTTGCACAAGATCTCAGAGGTTTCTTATGCGTATTGGAGTCTGCTGTATTTTTGTGTTTTGTATAAATGTGTTTACAGAGTTACTGAATGTGTCCACCGGCCATGGTATCATGAAGGATTGTCTGTTTACTCTACAATATTTTTTTAATTTTGCAGCTCTTTAATTTAATTTCAACTGTTGTTTAAAGTTAATTTAAAATATTTTTTTTACAAGCATAGAAATTTAAATTTTACTATTAAACTATTGAAGGAATTAAACTAAATATTTTTATGGTACACTTGCTTGGTAATTTAAATTTTTTCCTGATTATGACAATTTTTTTAACTATTATGATTAATGAAATTCAAGTCCTAGGTTGTCGGAATATAAAAGTAAAATATTCTCGACTTTCTCATTGCAATTTATTTTTATAAATATGCGGAAATTGATTAGTAGAAATGATTTTTCATTTCGAATGTTTCAATTTATGATTTATTTTTCCTAGGCAGTCAGAGTATATTTAGAGAGGGTACTTCTGACTTTATGTTGCTTTACTTTTGCAACTTTATAAATTTTGATTCATAAGTGTACCTTATTTTTTAACTTATTGAATTCAAAATTTTTTTGTGGTCTCTTTAGGCTAAAAAATTATTTAGCTTTTGGATTTATAAAATTTTAAAATATTAAAAGAGTAATATTTTAATTTATAGAGATCATTTCACACAGGAAGGTGCCTTTCTTTGCCTGTGATTGCAATGGGGCTTATTATTATTATTGTATACTATGTTATGTATACTATTGAAATTTGAATGTACTACTTGATGTATATTCTTTTTCTTTCTCTTTAGGTCACTGTACATTTACGTTCCCTAAATGTGCACATGCACTTAAAATTTTTATTATGACTAACTCAAATTTTATTCTACATTCTTTTGCTCCTTGGCTTTTAAAATTTTGTTTTCCCTTTGTTGAAAAAGCTCTTTCAAGATTTACCTTTTTCACCTTTTGGTCATCCAAAATTTTGTTCGGCAAATGGGGGTAATGTGATGTAGCAATCACATTTATTATTTATTTTTTAAATTGTAATGCAGCATTATTATCTCATGTTTTAAACTATTTATTTTCAACGCAAAACATCGTTCAAATCGCTTTTATATTTCCTTTTTACCGCAGTTTTGATTTCAGCTTTTCCCCCTCTTCCTGTGTTCTATTTTTAGAACCAGGGTGTGTTGCAAGTGACGTCGACCGCGTCATATTGGGGTGTGTCTTCGCTTGGCGAATTAGAGCTTCATTCTCTCCGTGTAAAGTTTCGTTTCTCTTTTCTCTGTTTTCATACGATTTAATCATAATACGTAAATTTAATTTAACAAATAGATTTAAATCATTTCTGGAAGTAGTTTTGTGGACCCCTTTTATGCAGTATATATATCAATGCAGCCAGTTTTTTAACAGATTTTAAGATCGGATCAGATTTTAAGATTTACGAAAGTATGTATTATTTTTGACAATGTGACTTGTCGTTTGAATTTCGGGCCTTGCGCCTAAATTCAAAGAGCGATGTTCTTCAATAGCTGTATCGAGATATCTAAAAGTTTATCTTCGGTCTCTGTTTTTTTTTTAAGTTAACGCATGTTTGATTTCGGACTTTTTATCATCAAGACCTTCTTTAAAAAATGATTTTAACCAGTAATCATCTTTAACATGGAATTACTTCCAAGTTTTTAATAATTCTACGTGGAACGTCCTTCTGATGTGTACGGTGACCTACTTCTCCTAATTGCCTTCCACCTCTCAAATGAATCAACGAATAAAGAAGATTTTTTGTAACTGCTGTCTCTTCAATGTGTCTACTGTTGTCATTTAAGTAAGACTATTCCTTTTATTTTTATTGCAAGTCAACCTTATCATCTTTACTATACGATCACTCAATTTATCTTATTCACGGCAACTTTTTAAAATTACATCGTCACAGAGGTCTGCACCGGTCGCGGCCGGTACCGGGCCGCGGTGGGTCGGCAAAATTTCAAACTGGCCAGGCCGCTCGCTTTATTAGGACAGTTTTTTCAACGGGCCGGGCTGATAAACAAAATAAACGGTCTGGGCTGGCAAAAGAAAAAATGAACGGCCCGGGCCGATAGATACAATTAAGACGGTCTACCGGCCCGATATAAATATTTAGGCGAAGCCGATAAAATTATAAACGGGCCTTGCCGGGCTAGGGCCAAACTTTTAAGTTTTACACGGGACGGGACGGGGAGGGCCGTTTCCGGGCCTGGTAATTCCGGCCCGTGCAGACCTCTAATTCTCTAATATCATTTTTATGTTTTACAGAGAAGAATGAACAAATCTATATTCTTTAATATTCAACTATAGTGAAACCTTTGACCCGATCCGATGCAGGACTCTAAATGGTATAAAACAAAAAATCTAATCTTTAAATATGCTTTAAAATTAGTTGCGGTTTCAAAAGTTCCATTTATAACGGTACACCTTGTTTTACACAAGTGGCCATCTGCCTTTAGTTTATCAGCAGTTATTATTTTGAAAATTTTCCCGTCTAACATACTGCATCGCGTATCACCACAATTAAATTATTCACTTGATATACAGGAAGGACCATTTAGCATTTTGCTGCGTATTGAATTTTTAAAATACGATAAAAATATAATGCAGTTTGTTATTTCGAAGACTGGTGAAAGGATGACTAAATACAAAACAGACAGGGATACATTTTGCTTTTGTGAAACTTTGATCTGCGGTTTATAAAGGCTTTTAACGGGAAAAAATATTTTCCACATTCTTTTAAAAAAGCGGGTCAACCTGAACCCGACCCGCAAGAGTAAAAAAGCCAACCCGAACCCGACCCGCACCAAAAAATTTTAAGTCGACCCGACCCGCAACTGGAAAATATAGCTCCAACCCGACCCGACTCAAACCGCGGGTCGGGTCGGTTTCGGGTAAAAGCGGGTAACCCGACCCGATGCAGTACTCTAACTGGTGGCTTCTATTATTATGAAACAGCCATTATAAATGAAGTGTTAGGTGAAGATGAAAGAGCAGCCGTAAAAAAAAATTATATCCATTCCCCACCCCATTCTGACCAGAAAATAAGTGTTCTAACTTTTTGCGGCTGCTCTTTCATCTTCATCTAACACTTCATTTATAATGGCTGTTTCATAATAATAGAAACCATCAGTGCATCAGAAGAAAATGAAGTAATGGAAATGCCGGGGGCGACACTAAATTCTGAAAAAGCAGAATTCCTGTTCTCTAGTTTATATATATTTTAAAATTATACTATATTTTGTAAGATTTCATTTGTGATCGCATGTAAGTTTTTATGAAACGATAGTTTTTCAGAGAGCGATATAGGGCGCAAGCTGAAGTTTTGCACACAGGCGCCTAACAACTCAGGCGCGCCCCTGGGTATAAATTTATCTGCTTATAGTCAAGGTGAAATTTGAAGTAATTCTACAATGAATTTTTTGGTCCAGCTCATTCTGAATGTAAATATCACTCCCCCCTCCCTGTTATTTAATCAGAAGTTTTATTAAATTATAAATGATTCTTATTAAAAAAAAATATAAATAAAAAAGTTATATTCAACATTCTCAATTTGAGGAAATTTTACCGGTAAAAACTTCCTTTTTAAATGGTTTTTAGGCTAAATGCAACTGAATTTTTTTGTTAAGCTTAAATTTGTGTTTTTAAAAGAAACCTTAAATACACTAATTTTTAAAATATTTTATTCAGTTATTTTGTTTTAAAAAACTACTTTAAAAAAAGTAGTTTTTTAAAGGAAATAGTATATTTTAACTGGGAAATGGATAAGAATTGTGTGTAGTGTTACTATCAGACAAAAATGAAATTATTATTCAGTTACTGAATAGTCGAAATATTTGGCCTTAATTGTGTCTGAATTTTTTGTGTTCAGCCAAATCATTGATTGTTGCATGCCAATTCCAAATACAGTATAGGTTCCGTTTTCCGGAATCCTTGGACCTGGGGCATTCCGGATAAGGGGTTTTTCCATAATTCGGAACACTATTACAAATATTTTCTAATGTACATAAATATGAAATACAGGTTAGCATAAATAATATTAAAAATACTGTATTACACATTTGTTGAATTAATTCAATAAAACACAATTAAGGAAAAGTTTAATTTTTATTTACAAAAAAAAAAAAAAAAAGTTAAGTAATAATTTTAAATTATGATAAAACTTACAAATGAACAAGATCAAAAATAAAATTTAGTTTTGGGGTTCAGATGCAGATGCTTGGGAATTAGTTTTTTGGAAAAATCCTTTTAAAGTTGGCTGCTTGTAACGTTTTTCTTTTACAAGCAGGTCTTAAATTTTATATAAGGACATTATTTGTTGTTCATGGAAATAACTTCTTTGTTCCATGCCTTGAATTAATTGTTGAGTGTAAAATATCATTTGTTCATTAGATATTTTTTCTACCCCCTCATTCTTGTCATCATCATCACTACTATCATCAGATGCATCTTTAGTCATCATTTCACAAATTTCACTGTATGTCATCTGATGATTAAGTGGAGCATTATTGTCTATATTGAAAAAAGCTTGAACTGCATCTTCATCCAATAATTGGGGAGGGAGGGGAATATATTGAAAGTTGACTTTTTATTTATTTTTGTTTTGTTTACGAATTTATTGCATGGACAGCGGACAGAAAAATACAAGAGGCAAAATTATCAACACTTAAAATGCAGATTTCCACAAATTCGCGGAGATAAAGAAATGCATAATTACTGTAATATTCCATTAACCCACCCTCCCCTATTTTGTAAACAAATTTGATATTTAAAAAAAAATCCTGCGAAAGCACCCCCCCCCCCTCTCTTCCCAAATAAACAAACAAAAAAAATCGCGTCAAGCGCCATATCACCTTTCTGTCTTATCCGATCTCTGCTTTTCTACTGCTCCATGGATGGACGCAGCAGCTGATCACGGTAAAACGAACGTTTCTCTCATTCTCGTAATTGGCCGAATTGTGGGTGCGCCTTTAGATGACGTCAAAGGTCGGAGTTTGACAACAGATTTTCGATCGCGGAAAACGCGTTCAAATTCTAAGTGATGTTTGGAAAATAATTTTTTTTAAAAGGTTAAAAATTAAAATTTTTTATAATGGATTTTAGCGTTTGAAACAGAAAAACGAAATTTAAGAATATGTAGTTTTCCCATATTTCTAAAGGTTACGCCGATGCGAAGTCATAAAAATGATCGAAAAGAGAACTTATGTCCGATGATTGCGTACATTCAATTCTTATCTTTCACGAGAGCTTCATAAGTGGGATCGCAGGGAGAGCGTGCTTTTTAAGTTCTGTTTTTTAATTATCTCAATTAACAAAAAAAGAAAACTCTGAATATCAGTGGAAGCTTTGGACTATTCTTATAAACATTTTCGGGTTTCAACATGCGGTAGATTTCGATAGCTACTTTTAATACCTGTAAGCAGCCTCTCCAATTACTTTATGATTTTTTGCCGCGTTTGGGGGGGGGGGGGGAGGAGATTAATGGGATATTACGATACCTTGAGGTGTATGAGAAAAAGTTTAAAATATTCAAAATATCGATTGATAAAGCATGTTAACTCTTCAGTAAAATAATAATAAAAAAAAAAAAAAAGAACTGCAAATTTTTATGAAATGAAAGCTTTCACTAAGTTTCGGTTTTGGATCGTTTAGCGTTCCGGATATCGGGACGCCAGATAATAGATTCTATACTGTACATCTTTCCCAGTTTGTCTTGCAATATTCCATACAGTACAAAACATTTTTGGTGCATTTTTTTCCCTGAAATTTTATGTTTTAAATTTTTTTTTAAATAAATGTGATCAGACTGTTATTTATAAAATTAATCTTTTCAAACATTAGAAATCACTTAACTCTTTATGCCCTGACAGTACTTTAAAGTGTGATTAACTTTTTCTGGAATTTTGATATATATATATATATATATAATTCATTTAATACATCGATTAGTAGTAATACAGTTTAGAATGAGTTATAGATACTTTATCTTGTTCCAAAAGCGTTATTGGTTGCACAAAACAAAAATATTTTTAAAAGGTTGATTTCTTTCGCCTTTGCATCTTTTCAGTTTTCTTGACATTGAAAGATTGGGGGGTGGGGGGGGGGGGGGGAATTTCAGCTCGAAAATATTTCTATATTTGTATTGTAAGAGTGCATTTCCTAATTCTACAAAATACTTAAAAAAAGTATTTTAAATAAAAGATTTGAGTGGAGTTTTAAATATTGCACAAAATCCCTATAAATTCAAATTTAATGAATTAATTTTAATAGGCAAAGTCTTTCTGAAATTCAAAAATTTCCAAATTTCAAAAATTCCCCAAAAATGCTTTAGATGAAATTTTCATGAATTCATAATTTGGGACATAAAGGGTTAAGGAATACAACTGTTTTTTATTTTTTTTCATTCAGGGCATATATAAATAAAATAAAGATTAATTTTTATTTTGAAAAAAAAAAAAAACTATATTTTGTAAGTATGATAATAATAATAATTTTATTTCTTCTTCATTGTGTAGAATTCAATCTGTATTAATGTGGCGATTTAAACCATCTAAGTTCAAGAATGCTGTACCAAAGACTCCGAGAAATAAAGAAGTAAGTTGGTTTTTCTTTGTGGACCCCTCACCTATCGCATGTTTCTTTTAAATACTTTTCATACAAAATTCATTTGTTATAATATATATATTCTGTTTTTAGGAATGGATTACCGATATACCCATTGGTTCATTACCATCTTTTGGTAATCACATACAATCAAGTGCAGCTGTTGTTGCTTTCAACGTAGAACAAGGAGGTAACATTTTACACATAAAGCTCTTGTTCTCAAACTAATAATAATAAAAAAAAACTATTATTTATATTTATTATATGACCTGACCCCATAAAGTAATCTGTGCTTTGGGCTTCAGAAAATGAGATTTGTCGCCAAATGATATAAACAGCTATAAAAACAAACCTAATGAATTTTTATGCTTGTTTATATACACATTTTATTTTATTTTAATACTATATATACATATATATATGCAGTAGACCCTCTCAAATCCACACAGCTTGAAACCAGAGGTAGCGTGGATTTTAGAATTTTGTCGATTACTGATGATTGTTTTGTTTACATATTTTAAACAAAAATCTGAATGTAGTTCAGCATTGAAAATTATAATGAATGCTTACAAATCTTACAATAAAGTAAAATATTAAAGTATTTTAATAATTACATAAAATAAGGTACTATTTGGTTATCCTATCGACCAAAAATCTATCACCAAACTATAAGATTAAATGCCAATAATGGTTGATCGTAAATGTCACATTCACTTGACTTTAAGCAAGTTATATGTGTTTACGTCATCGAGTGATTTTTATTTCAATGTTTTATTTGTATATTTATTAATATACTATTATAATATATATTTATTATTATACTAATTTTTGTTCTTTCGTTATTTAAATCAAAAATAATGTTAATTTTATTTAGTAATTAATCGTTTGTAATAGCCAAAAGAGCATCATTAGAAAATACTCAGATATAGATAGATATCAGAATGTAGATTTCAGTGGCATCTTGAATTTTGTTTCTGCAACTTAACTCTAAGTTTCACTGATAAATGAAAACTTGTGCTTAAAACTAAATCACTAAAAAACCTATGCTTGAACACTAAAAGCTAAACCTGTGGCTGTACGATTCATGAAGGATCAGGAGCTACAGTACCCAACTCTCTTTACCGGACCCTGGGTCCCGAGGTGCTATGCAGCATGTGGAGTGGGTGAGTGGGTGAGATGATGTGAGTACTGGCACTCACATCATCAGTGTATAAAATAAAATCAACATCCTCCAAATACATGAAAGATGAATGTTAAGCCGAATTCAGTAAACAATGTACCGAAAAGAACTTTACTGACATTCAAGGTTTTTGTCTTTCATGTATTCAGGAGGGGGGGGATGTTGATTTTATTTTATACACTGATGATGTGAGTCCCAGTACTCACGAAATATATGCGTCTGTTCATTTTCACAGTTCTTGATATATATTGTGTGTTCAAACGTTGGTTTTTTAGTGTAAGTTTCACTGTTTATATCTGAAATGATACGCAAATTTTAGGTGTTTACGGATTTAAGGGAGTCTACGGTATTATCGCTTTTAATATACAATTTATTTCTGTCTGTATATAAAAATAGGTAAATGGCTTTTGTATATTAAATAAATTGTACAAATAGTGAAAAAATTGCTTGCATATATGATTCAGTGAATAGGTTGCCAGAAAATGTTCCCAGATTTCCTTCTCTTGCCAAGATCTCTATATTAGAAAATACCAAGTAATCTTTTAGCGTAACTTATCACTAATAATGGATATTAAAACATGACATTAAAACTTTCCCATACAATGTTTACTTGGTTTCATAGATACTTATATATTATCTGTGCCAGGTTAGATACACAACACCAACAATGTCACCGATATAGTCCTAATTACGGTAACCCCTATTTTTTTTTCTTACCACATAATAGCTAAATTTTATTTTCTGTATTTTTAATTCTGATGTGTGTTTTAACTTATTTTTGTTCTGTTTTATTATATACACTGTATTTTGAGGGTTTTTCCAAGAATTGAAACTCAAGCCACTTTTTAATTATTACTAATTATAAGTAAGCAATAGTCCTAAATTTAAATATACATATTAAACATAAAACAAGAAAACACAAAAGTTAAAGGATCTTTGTTTATTTCTGTGTCAAGGTTTATGTAATGCAGTTGTTTTTCAAATAAATTTAATTGAACCTTTTAAAGCATATCACATTATAAAAATAGAATTTTTAAAGATAATGTACAGTAATTTAAAATTTAAATTTTGCATAAGGCTAAATAATTTCCAAGAAATGCTAAAGTGATTTTGAATCCGCCCATGTGTAAAAATGATTGACGATTGACAATACTATTTTTAATTTGATAGAATTGTATTTATTTTTATCTTATTCAATTTATTTCATTTTTTTAATAGTGCAATGTTTTGGAAAAAAGTGGATGTTGCTTAATTTATATAAAAATGCCATACAGAGGACAAATTGTTTTATGATCTCTAAAAAATACTTTTTTTTTTGTTTATAGGTCAAGGAAATTTAGGAATAACATCTCTAAATGAGTTTGGAGGAAGGAATAAAAATACTTCTATCCTACATGCACATTCCGGTAGTATTTTGTTTTATTTTCATTGGTTATATATATGTATAATGTAACCTTTGACTTATAAGCAGAGTTGTATAGGATTTAACCATGGAGAAAACAAGTTTTAACTGCCCTGTTCGAAATATGTTTTGACCATCAAGTGGTCTGGTCAAGACCTCATTTTGACTCTGAAAAGTTATCAAAACTTATTTAGTTAAAAGATAAATTTGGTAGTTTATGGAAGGATCTTTTGCAAATTTTACTCAGTATTATATTTCAATTTCATTATTTAACAATTTAACAGCACACAAATTTCTCAAAAAAAAAAAAAAAAGCAAAATTTTTTCCTTAATAAATTGAAATAATTCAATTACATAATTAATTTTACTTGAAAAGTGAAACATAACAAATCCTATTAAACAGAAGAAATGTTTTTAAAAATATATTTAGAATTCAAAAAGTAGTTACAAATAACAAAGTTTCTAGTATCTTCTGAACTGTGAATTATTATCAGATGAGATACTCATACTCAATGATGAATGTTAATAACATTGTAAAAACTTTTCTGTATTTAGAAGTCTGAAAAACAATCTTTTTTAACTATTGAAATTTAAGATTAGATAACTGATTCAATCAAAGCAGTTAAAGCTGCAGTTGAAATTATAGTAAGTATTATTATTACAGTTATGGTAAAAAAGCTTAATGTGAAAGTTAGATATAGAATATTAATCTGTTAATATTAATTTATTATTTTAAATATATACTACACAAGTTGATTAATTTATATAAAGCTGAAGTTATTTAGTACTGTTTGTTCACTTTTGAGTAGTTTTGGTCAGTTTTAGACTGTTATAACTAGTTTTAAATTAAATTTCCTAATTTAAATTAATTTTGACCGGTGAAAATTACAACCCTGCTTATAAGATTAAAGTTATAGACTTATGCTAGAGCTTATTTTTTTTTTATTATTCACTTAACTAAAATGTAAAATACAAATGAAAAGAAAACCTCAAATTTCCCTTTTCTTTTGACGTTATCTTCACAAAAAAACTGTTTACTTATTTATTTTTGTTGCAAAAGTGGCAGTTATGTGTAAATTTAAAATTCAGACCGTTGATTAAATAAACATGCAAGCAGCAAATAAAAAACCCAAATTATAATCATCAAGTAGACTCACAAGGGGCTTATTTGAAGCGCTCAGAACCACAGTGTTCCCATATTTTTGTGAAAAACTAGTTTGAAGTAGCAAAGCATTGAATGTCATGCCATTTATTGGCTGTATTGAGAATTTTATTAATTTTGAAACTATTCAAGTGATAGTCCATGTAACAGATGGTCCAGTATAACTTGGATATCAAATTGCCAGTGCAAGAGTGGAACAAGTGGCTTGATCCACTCTGGCACTGTCAACTTAATCACCTTATGCTTGGGAAAAAAGCTTGGTCTCCTCTGACACTGGCTGAACTGGCTTAAAAAAGTTTAACAAAAATTTGTAGAAATAATGGGAATCATTTTTTTATTTTTTTAAATTGCCGCCGGCGAGTTTGGTCCACTTTGATTATCAATGCCTCATTTAAAATCTCAAAAGCCTACTTTGTGGTTTTATTTTGTATATTTAGTTTGTTGTCTATATATTTATTTAATTAAATGTCTGAATTTTACCATTCATTTCAAAGATTCAATCTGACATAATTATGTTTAAATATGCGTAAATTTGTTACCATACTTATTTTAGATTTCTTTCCCTCTCTCTAATTTATCAATTATGAAATGACCAAATGTTCTTTTTAAGGGATTAAATTAAATATTTATTATTTTATTTTATTTATTTGTTTGTTTCGAGGGGGGGGGGGGGGGGGGTCATTGATAAATCAAGAAAATCTGGAATTTAGTTGCAATTATTGAACATTTTTGCAGTGGACAAATTACAAATCATCAATACCAATTTAGCATAGATATCAAAAATTTATTAAATGGAATTCTGTTAAAATCGCTCATAAACCAAAATTGAAAATATTTTGCATTTCTGTAAATTTCTGTTATTTAATTTCTTTTTAATGTAAATTCTATGTACTCTAAAATTTTACTTTTCACTCTTTTTTAGTCCTCACCACAAAGTAATTTTTTTTTCAGTCTTTTACTGCCTTAATTCACAGCAGAAGATCTTTATAATGTGATTCAATATATATTGCACAGCTTCTCAAATCTAAACAATGAATTTTGCAGTTAATAAATCCCTGCAATCCTCATTGTAGAAACATTGCTACCTTCTAGAGAAGGCATGTCAAACTCATTTATTGCTGTGGGCCAAATTAAGCATTATATACAAAGCCATGGGCTACATTAAACAAGTGGGTAAGTGTGATCATAGATCGCACAGAGGGTTTCGTTTAATATTCCTTTCAAAACATTTTATTTGTTTGCAAAATCTGTTAGTTCCACATTTCGTAGCCAGGGGGCGCACTCTATTCTAAACAAACCTCTATCAGAACGAAACTCTGTTTTACAAACTATCTGTAGGTATATGAGTCGAGGGGATCTGACCCATAGCACCCGAGATAGGTATGTGCCCCCTGGCGGTAAAAATTGGAATTAAAATATGCATTGCTATGGTGCATAATATAAAAGAGTGGTTAAAGGAGTGTCGGCAAAAGTTAGAAAAGTGCACCTTGGGTAAAAAGTGTGGAGGTTAGAAAAATTGCTAAAAATACAGAAGTTAGAGCCCGGAGGGATAAATAATATAAGACTTTTTCAAAATTTTATGATATGTCTTTTGATGTGAGGTATTAGCTATAAGTATCCAAAATTTCAAGTCTTCAACTTAATTAGGGGCTTAGTTAGAAAGAAAAGCTTAAAATACACAAGTTAGAGCCCTAGGGGTTAAATATAAGATTTTTTCAAAATTTTATGATTTGTCGTTTGATGTGAGGTGTTCAGCTATAAGAATCCAAAATTTCAAGTCTCCATCATATATAGTTTATGAGAATGGGCTCTGTGACAGACAGACAGAGAAGCGAGATGAATAGGGTTTCGTCAGATGAACGAAACCCTAAAAAAGGTAAATAATATTACCATTGCAAAGAATAAAATTTGTTCGAACAAACCACAGCCATGTTAAATAAATTTTAATGCAAAGTTCCAAAGTTATCTATATATATAAAAGAAAGTCTGAATTTTGTATTAATCAACGCGCAGCCCAAACTACTGACCCTAAAGTCTTGAAATTTGGGGTAAAAATTCTTCTTATGACATAGAGTGCCGCTAAGAAAGGATTTTCTAAAATTCCACCCCTAAGGGGGGTAAAAAATCGAACGAACTTAAAAAAAATTCCTTAAAAATCTGATTTTATAGCTATTTTTCAACTGATAACATATTTTGGTGTATTTTTGTATGCTGAATCGAATGGTACTAACTAAATTCTTTTAAGTCCAATAGTTCGCGAGATATTTCATATATTTCTAATTTGGCGATGTCTTTGACGCCAAAACCTCGAAATACCTAACATTATAAGTGATAATTCATTCATATTCATTCATCTTATACATCCGTTACTGTAGCAACGGAAGAAATTCAAATTAAATCTTTTTGTTAAATCTTTTGGTTAAAGAATTGAACCGGCTATATGAGTTTGAAAAAAATAAATAAATACAAACGCCTTGAAAAAAAGAAAAAAAATATTGAATTTATTTAAAATACAGGGAAGCGATCCACTTAGAAATTAACATTATAAAACGAAAATATTTAAAAAATGAAAGCAATGTTTGTACGATTTTAAAAAGTTTTGTGGTACTTACATCCGGGCCATGTCACATACAACTGTGCCAAGCATGGCAATTACATTAATTATAGCAACACTTATTTTTTACCCATTTGATTGTTTATTTAGTATAGTTTTAAATTAATTTTATTATTATAATTTTTATTTAATATAGTTTATAGTATGCAGTTTTATGTTATATATTTTATTTATTTATTTACTTAAAACAATTTGCCATTTTTAACAAGGTTATGTATTTAAGAATGTTAAATTACTTTTTTGAAAGTAATTGGCAAACGATAAACAAGATTGGCAATTTTCAACCATTTTTGGCGATCTGTCTCATGGTTTGAATAATGCGTATTACATTTTTTAATGGAAGAAATTGGAATTGAAATAATACATCGCGATTTATCACTTGCTCCTGGATAAGAAGAAAAAATGGGTACTTTTATGTCAGCCGTATCCGTATGTAAATATCGCCATAGCATTTTTAAAATTGCCAATAGCAGTAGTTACATTTCGCGTATGTAAATTAAAAACAATTCTTTGTTTTAAGTTATGGCATTATTTCCTATTGTTTTACTTTTCACCTTTTTCAGTGACATTAGTGTAAAGCATGTATTATAAATGAAATGAGTGAAATGTTTTTATTTTGGATGAAAATAATAAAATAAGGATAAGATATGGAAACAATCTTTGTTGATTTATTACTTGCGCCCGGCTAACATAAAATTATCACAAAAGCCATATATTCACCTTTCTTTGGGTAGTTGTTCATGGAATTTCTGGTTAATCTTCCGTAATCGGATACTTCTTCAATCGGTGTATTAATTACAATGTTGAAAGCATCGTTTATGTATGAAGCGAAAACTTCATGATGAATTCTATTACGGAAAATCATATCATCATCATCATCATCTACTACATATTTAAAACGGAAATTTGCATTTTATTCCTATTCCTTATAATATTTTGATTGGATATGCCACTATTAGTTAGGTAATGTTTTTGGAACGGTTTTTATGTATACACACAGTGTTCTACGTTGCTTAGTTTTAGTTATAGAGCTATTGGAAAAGCTATACAGAAAGCTGAACGCAATTATGAAAGATACATCTACTGTAATTATATAAAATGCGAATTTTCTTTTCTTTCCACCCGTTTATAATTTGAGTTTTGCTGGATGTATTTTGATGGGACTTATACTGTTAGTTAGATTATTTTTTGTGGATTGTTGGTACTTCTTGCATGGATGGTACTTCTCTGTAGCGAAGTTTTCTTCTGGGTTATTGTTTTTCTGAAGCACAAACTTGGCAACAAATCAGATTGCAGAAAATTAGATTACAAGAGAAAGTTCCAAAACTAGGTGAACCCGAATATGAAAGATTACCTTTTATTTAAAGTTCTACTGAACGTATTTTGATTAGAGTTGCACAGTTAGGTAATATTAGGTATTGTTGCAATATTTAAAATGTCATTCTACATTTTTAGTAATGGAACTATGAAGAAAGTTCTCAGTGGTGTAGTTGAAAAAAAAAGTAGGAGAAAATCTACAGGCATGGTATATATTAGAGAGTATATATGTTATAGCTATGGAGTGCAGAGTTTCTAAAAAACACCAGAAGGTCTAAGGCGTATAGTCTATGCTACATTCCTAAAAATCCTACAATCACGTTAACTTGATTATGAAAGATATATTTAACTATCAACTTCAAATATAAAATAAAAAGGGCATTTTCGGTCCAACCGCTTATAATTTGAGTACTTTTCAATGGATTTTGAGAAGATTTGCATTGTTAGATAAATTTTCAAGAAAGTGTTTCATATATAACACATATTATTCTATGTTGCTCAGTTATAAAATTATGTGCGAAAGTTCTTTAATCAGTGAACCCTATTTTGAAATATTAGCCTTTTTAAAAGATTCTACTGAGTTAATTAGCACTGCTGTTAGATATTTTTTCAGGAAAGATTTTAGTATAAAACACATATTGTTCTACATTGCTTTGCTATAGAATTATAGCTGAATGTTGTATTATCTGGTGAACCCGATTATGAAAAAATTAGTCTTATTAGAAGGTTTTACTGGACGGATTTTGATGAGATTTGCATTTTTTAATTTTCAGGGATGATTTTAATATGCTACATATCGTTCTTCCGTTCTTTTTTATATTGAATTATAAATAATCAACTAAAAGATTTGCTTCATAACAGGCCAAATTTTGTCTGAGACATTAGAAGATATAAAACCGTAATGGCGTTCATACTGTTTTCAGCAACGCGTATGATCATTACGGCTAAATGTATTTATTGCTATGAAACACAAGATCAAATACACCGATATATTTCGTTTAATTAAAATTTCGCTTGGAGAAACCGACCAGCGTAGCGGGCGAAGGCTTCTACTACTATATGTAAAGCGTAAATTCCTATTTCATACCGATTGATTATAACTCAGATTCTACTGAACATAATTTTGCAGAACTTACACTATTAGATAGTAAATTTGGTTTATAAAAAGTTTAATCTAAAAACCATCGTCCCAAGTTGCTTAGTAATAGTTACGGGAGTTCTAAAATTAGGTGAACTCGATTAGGAAAGATTTCAAGTTTTACTGAATGGATTTTAATGACAGTTGACCAGTTAGTTAGATAATATTTCAGGGATTTTTTCAATAGTTATCATATCTTTCAAAATTGTTTAGTTACGAAGCTATGCAGAAAAAGTTCTCTGTGGTATAGTAAAGAAAATTGGAGGATAATACGCTACAGACAAAGGATGTATACTAGAATGCTATAGTTACGGACGTTGTGCAGAGTTTCTTTAAAAATCCAGAAATGATGCGATGTATACCTACCACTACATCCCTGAGAGTTCTATATAATCAGGTTAACGCGATTATGATAGCTATATTTAACTATCTCACTGTATGTAAAATGCAAAGAGAAATTTCATTCCGGCTGCTTTTAAATTTACTTCTACTGAATTGATTTTGATGGGGCTTACATTGTTAGTTAGATAATTTACAGAAAATATGTTAGTATAAAATATAATGTTCTACGTTGCTTAATTAAATAATTATGGATAAAGATCTAAATCAGATGAACCCGATTTTGAAAGATTGGCTTTTTTTAAAGGTTCCGCTGAATGAATTTTCACAGGATTTAAACTGCTAATTAGATTATTTTTATGAAATGTTTCGGTACATTTTCAAGTTTAAAAGATCCTGCTAAGTGGATTTCAATGGAACTTGCTCGGTTAGTTAATTTTTCAGTGAATGTTTTAGTATAAAGCACATATCATTCACTTGGTGTTGCTTGGTCATCAGGTTGCTTGATTATAGAATTAAGGCTGAATGTTTTAGAAGCAGGAGAACCAAATTATGAACTATTAGCCTTTTCAGTATGTCCAATTAACAGATTCTGATGAGATTTTCATTGATAATTTTTCATGAACCCTTTTAAGTATAGTACATATTGTTCTATCGTTCTTCACCGAATACTACACTAAATGATCAACGAAAGAAGTTGGCCCTTAACAGCCTAAATTTTGTAAGGCTCAAAAGATATGATAGCGTAATAACGTTCATATTGTTTTCACCAATTAGATTGGGCATTCCAGTCCATATTGCTATATAAATGTCCATATTGCTTTAAAACGCATGATCAAATTCACAGCTATATTTAGTTTGATTCAAGGTTTCTTTAGAAAAACTGACCAGCGTAGCGGGCGTTAGGCTGCTAGTTATTATATATAGTGTACTTTATCTTATTTCTTGAAAAAAATACTTAATTACTTTTCAACAAAAAATCTATAAAATCTAATTTAATTTTCTAAATTGCATTTATTAAAAAAAAAAAAAAAACGATTGTGCACGCTAATCTTGATCTAGCATTGGGCCTTAGATGCTCCAAACTCTGGAATGGCCCTTGCTGTTATAGGGCTCTCCACCAGTTTCCAAATTTATTTTTTTGGACCGTTCTTTTATTTCCAAAATTTATTTTATGTTCTTTGTTTAATTTCGATGGGTGCTACACGTAGCGGTTCTGTGTTCCATGCTGGCATTGTTTAAGCACCGCATTGGCTTGACTTGTAATAATGTCTAGCATATTTAAAATGAAATGCATTTTATAAACTTTACAATATACTTATAACTACTTGACTCTGTTGAAATGCATTTTCTTTTTGAAAATTATTTTGTATAATTAACAAACTCTTTAAAAGTGCTAATGTTACCAAATAACAAGATAGCATTATGGAATTTGCTTTGAAGTTGAAATTTACTCAGCTGCTTTATAATTTCTAATGAAAACTCCAAGTACTTTGTCTGTTGGTGGTCTTTTAAAAATACACATTCATAATTTGTCGATTTAAAATGAAAATTGTAACCTTTTATAATAGTTCAAATACATATTTTTCGGATTATTGCTTTCCCCAAGACCAAGATTGGTGCAAGACTATTTGTGTAAAAAATATTTTTAGCATGCACATTCTAACAATTGAATTAAATAGAGGTAAATGCCAAAGGCCTCACAGGCCACAAATAAGTTGTCGGTGGGCCAGTCATGGACCATGTTTTTGACATGCCTGCTCCAGAAGACTAAGTTTTAGGCTTTACTTCATGTTTATCTCCTTAATTCAGAGTTTTATAATAAAAAAATTGCTATTATTGAATACAATTTTTTTTTTAATTAATATCATTTGGTGTAGGCATATTTGAATCACCTTTATTTAACAATATGTTTTAATTAACAATATGTTAACATGATGATTTAACAATATGTTAAATGCAAATGCATATGTTACGAACAAATTTATAATCAGTACAACTTCTGCTACAATATGTTAACATGATGATTTAACAATATGTTAAATGCAAATGCATATAGTACGAACAAATTTATAATCAGTAAAATTTCTGCTCCCAAGGAATGCAATATTAAGATTTTCTACTGTATATAAATACAGCATTGAATTCAGGGGTAGTCTGGTGCAATGAGATGTTCCCCCACCCCCGGAAAATTTGAGATTTTGTGTTTTCAATGGTCAGAATGTGCAATTTCCCACCCTGAGCCACTGAAATCCCTCCTGGAGATAAGTGTTTGAATTTAACACTGTATAAATATGTTCCAGACAATTTTTTTTTTTTTTTTTTGCTATGTTTACAAGGAAAGTTTTATGATGTGATACTTATGATCTATATAATGAAAAATTCTAAAATATGCAAAGTGTGCATTATAAAGATCTATTACTGTAGTTTTTTTTTTTTTTTTTTTTTTGTAAAAAGTAAATAACTATTTAAATTTCCATTTTAAAATTTCTTTCTTCTCCCTTTCCTCTCAGCACACAAAACGTTAAATGTTCCAAACTCCTCAAAATAAATAAGCATTCTTATCCTATTTGATACTTTTTAGTAGTAAGATGTAATTATTTAAATTCTGTTTTCCTCCCTTGTTCTCTAGTATACTTTATTTTTACTAAGTTATTTGTTAGGTAGTAATAATAATTGAATAAAAAACCAATCATTTGAATTCTTCTGCCTTACCTAACCTACAGCAAAAATGCATATCCGATGAGGGGACAAAGTAAAAAATTGCCTCCCCCCTGCCCACTTATATTTTTATTATTATTTATATCACTTTGCCTATTCTTAATTTTCATGAATGTATTTTATGTTATCTGGTAAATATTCAATGTTACTAACACAGCCATAAAATTCCAAATAATCCTGCAACTGTGACCATTCTCTTATCCAGTGTTTCCTATCTAATATTAGAGTTTGAATATGTTACCTTGTCAAGCAGAAGCTTTGCTAATGGCAGATCCCATTAAAGACGGTGTAATCTCTTTAGCTGTAATCCTATTAAAGGTTTCACTTGTTATACACTGTTATAATCCTTCTCCTCCTTCAAGTTGCCTTTTATTCTCTAGAGTATCCACTTTATAGGCTCAATTATTTCCTCTCTATTTTATTTATTTATTTTTAATTTAAGCATACAGGAATTGTAGAAAATATTAAAAAGATGAAAATTTGAACAAAACCCCTTCTTTATGTGAATTGATTAAAAAAGTAAGACTTCACATATTGGGCATACACACCTTCACACACGCACAAAAAAGTTACCTTCTTATGAAAGGCTTGAGATAGATTATACTGTGTTTTTAACTGGCAGTATAACTTGCATTATAAGGATTGAAAAAAAAAAAAATTGAATTTTGTATTAAATAAATATGTGTACATACCTCTTTTTTTTTTTTTTTTTTTTTTTTTTTCCAGAACACTTTTACATTTAGGTTTCTTAATATTAAATTAATTTTTTTGTGGAATTTTAGTCTCTTTTTCAAGAAGAGTGTGCTCAGCTATAATATTAAATTTGTCAATTAATAAAATGTAAATAAAATTGGCAATAGATTTTTTTCAAAAAGATGAACAAAATACCATTTATATTTAAAAAAATGATTTGCTGATGTTTTAGATTTTGCTTTAAAAAAAACGAGTTGGAACCCGTCGAAATTCGACAAACTAAAATGTTAGAAAGGAACTGTCAGATCGAATTTATAATAAACCTACAAAAATAATTGCAATAAAAAAATCATCTAACATTGGTTGTCTCACTCTTAAAACCAATAATATTTTTAACCTAAAATTACCAAAATATTATTTCCACAAACTTGAACTGCTGAAATTATTAAAAAATTAAACTGTATTAGAATACGTAATCAAGATGAGTAATTATGATGAAGTTATTGATTGAGGCTCTCATGTTTATTTTTACGGGATGATAAATCAGTAAAAAGGATTTCGCTTTTTCACATCATAAAATTTTACCCCATAAAATCTAAACTGTACGTTATTTTCAAATTCTCATAATTTACATACGCACCACTCAAATTCACAATTTGAAATATTTTAACGCGCAATAGATTATTAATGAATGTATTTCCAAACTTAAAGACACATTTGTCCGATACATTTTTTCACGTGAACATTCGCACAAACTTTAAGTTCTAATCTCAGTACCCACGAAAAAAAATTCAGAAATTTGCCTTTACTTGTCATAATTTTATTTAAAAAAATGATCCTTTTGTTTTAAATATGATTTTTACTCACTGAATCATTTTGCCTAGCGTCTCAAACTCTGTATAAGCGTAATGTAAAAATATTGAAATGTAACTGATTTATGAAGAAGAATCTGTGTTTTGTTTAATGTCTGACATCATTTTCTGTTAAAAAATTCTATAAAAGTTACTCTTATTTGTAATGTGAAAATGGCATCAATAAGGATATAATCAATAAAAATAATAAACCATGACTATTTTCTCTTTAAGTTCATTATAAATGGAGTACTTCAGTTGCCACGATTACAAATTTGTATAAAAAACTACAAAAAAAATTAATATCTCAAAAATAAATTGAGATACAGCTTTCCAACAAATTGCATTTAAAAGCACATTTTTTCCCCTGTACGAAGGTGTATAAATTGAAAATGTGCGATGTTTAGAAGTTTAAAAATTTAAAAATTTGCAGTAGCAAAAATTGCAAAACCGAAATTTCATTTCAAATTTCAAAGTGTTGCCATTCGCAAAATGACGTATGCGTTACGCACAGATATGTTTGTCCTTTATAATATAGATATTGTTATAATTTATTTTTATGAAAAAAGTTTTATTTATTTAAAAAAATAATAAATGCAGTCGCAATATATGAAGAATGTAAGCGTGATATACCATTCAATCAGTTATTATTTGTTAAATTATACTATATACAGGGTTCACACAGACTCCTTGGAAACTCCTTAGAAATGAAAACATTCCCAAGTAGTACTTAGAACTACTTAGATAAGCAAACCATTCCTTAGAAACTCCTTAAATTGTATTGCGGTTTCGGACGCAAGCGACATTTCTGCCGAGGATAAAAAATCTTGATTGTAAAATGCACGGTAAATCCTTTATGCACGTCATTCATCTGAAGCACAGCATTGATTGGGTAGGATAATCTTAATAGCAGGGCTCCCACTAGGTCCATTTTTCAATTATTAGGTCTGTAAAGTCCGTTTTTCGACATTGTTAGCCGACCTTTATTTTGAATTTTATCGATGTTTGGCATTTAGCCAAGAATCTCGGAAAAATCACATTTTTCGCAAATATGTTCCAAAAAATACCGTTAAATTTCGTCAATCGTTCACGAAAAAAATTCATAAATTTTGTCAAAGGATCGTGGAAAAACGCGAATTTCTCTAACAGATCGCGGTAAAACTCGACACGAATTTCTTAAAAAACAGCAAAAAAACGCAAATTTACTCAAAGGATCACGAAAAAATTCGAATTTCGTTAAAGATCGAGAAAAAAAGCAGATTTCCTTAAAAGGTCGCATAAAATGCGAATTTCCTTAAAAAATTGCGAAAAAATGCAAATTTCCTCAAAAGATCGCGAAAAAATGACAGTTTCGTCAAATGATCGAAATAAAACGTCAATTCCATTAGAAGATCGCGAAAAAACGAGAAATTCCCCCAGAAGATCGCAAAAAACTAGCGACTTTCATCAAAGGATCGCGAATAACACGCTAATTTCGTCAAAGGATCGCGAAAAACACGTTGTTTCCATCAAAGGATCGCAAAAATAAATGTCAGATTCGTTAAACAATCGTAATAAGACACGAATTCCATTAAAAGATCGCGAAAAAAGCGAATTTTCCCAGAAGATTGCGGGGAAAAAAATGTGAATTTCGCCCAGAAGATCAGGAAAAAAAGAAAATGCGAATTTCCCCCAGAAGATCAAGAAAAAAACACGAATTCCATCATAAGATAACGAAAAAAATGCGAATTGGTCAAAATTTCACGTTCAAAGAAAGAGATTACTGCTGTTCTAAAAGAATAAATTCAAAACTTGTTATATGTTTTCTTGCATGTTGTGTTTAGCATTCTTTTTTTTTCCTTTTAAAATTTTCTTTAAGATGTATAATGTATGTGATATACAATCGTGGAAAAAAAAGTAAACACCCCCTACTAACTCCTCAATAAATTATCGTAGAAGAAAGTTACTGATACTGAACGATTGGAAATAGTCTACTTTTAAATGGTGTGTATAAAATTTGCTTAGGGGGCCATCTACGTATTAAAATGAAACATAACTTTGTTTTTTCAATAGCAGTACACAATTCTGACAGCATAAATGAATTCCACACCCTTCAATTAGTCTAAAAACAAATTTTTATGCAATTCGTACCATAAGTTTCCGAAAAATTAATTATTTTAAAACAAGCGTATTTTAATGGCTGTATCCAAATTGAAGTTCGGCACTCGATTGTTAACCGAGAGAGCTCCCTTCTTGATCAAGGCACCTTAAGCAATCAATTAAGCCTGTTAGATTACAGGATAGCATAAGAAATTTCAAAATATATAGTCACTTCTATCATGGACATAAACAGTAATAGATTATAGATTATATATTATACTTGTTTAAACAAATAAAGTTCATGCTTACTTTTCTCAGTAGCGCAGGTTTGGCTTGTAGTAAATAAAGATGAATGACCATCAAATAAATAATACAGCAACACCTTTCACATAATATGTATACATTTATATGGACAAAACGGCAGACATCACTGTTACAAAGCACAATCAACACTCAACTACAAAGAATATCATAGAACATCTCAGAATGTCTATATATTATCAAAACCTATTTCCATGGAAACACAATAGGCCTTCTAGCGGCAGAAAAGAAAAGAGCTATACGAATCGTTAGATTACATAAATAAAATAAAAGGAGTATATTACAACATCCCTCCTTAATCTAGCGGTTCGAAAAAGAAATTTAGTTTTTCCCTTAATTTTAAAAATTGGGGCCTGGGAAGAGGCTTTGTTAATATATCTGCAATCATTTCCTTTGAACTACAGTAATCAACAAACACTATATTTTGTTCTTGTAAATGTCTAATATAATGACATTTGACATCAATGTGCTTGGTTCTAGCACTAGTTTTCCCAGTTTGTGTCAGTACTATACCAGATTTATTATCTTCATATAGCATAATTGGTAAGGATAGTTTGAGACCTAAGTCTTCTAGTAGAGTCAGCAACCACTCTATTTCTTGTGCAGCATTTGCAGCTGCTATATATTCTGATTCGGCAGTGGACAGAGCAATACAATTTTGGCATTTTGAGAACCATGATATTGGATTGTCTCCTAAAAGAAAGATGTTACCGCTTGTAGACTTTCTGGTCGCTTTATCTCCAGCCCAGTCTACATCAAAGTAGCAAGTGAGAATTGGGTCAATTTGGCTGCTTATAACAAGATTCAGGTTCTTTGTTGTGTTTAGATACATGATAATCTTTTGAACTGATTTCCAGTCTTTTTCTGATGGTTTTTCAATTTTTCGGCTAAGTATATTAACTGCTAGGGCAATGTCCTGTCATGATACTGTTGCTATGTAAAAAAGAGCTCCAATGGCTTGTCTATATTCATTATTATCATCGAGAAAATTACTGTCATCTCTATTTTTTGGGTATGAAGTTTCCATTGGTATGCATGTGGGCTTCTTCTCTTCTATGTTGAACTTTTTAAGTAATTCTTCAATTTTATTTTTCTGATTCAATTCAAAGCTTCTATCAATATTTCTTTGGATGTTTATTCCAAGATTGTTTCCCTTCACCTAAATTTTTAACTTCGGAGTTTTCTTTCAGAATATTAATAACTTTGTTGATTTTTGTTTCATCTTTACAAGAAATAAGATCATCTACATACAGAATAATTAGTATATTTTCATTTTCATGTGTTTTTCTAAATAAACATGCATCTGCCATACTTTGCTTGAAATTGTTTTTCAGCAAAACTTCTACTAGCTTTTGATTCCACGCATATGCTGCTTGTTTAAGTCCATATATAGATTTTCTTAATTTGCAAACTTTCTTCTCAGGATTAACTTCAGGATCAACATATTCCTCTGGCTGTACCATATAGATATCTTCCTTGAGGTCTCCATGCAAAAATGCTGTTGTGATATCTACATGTTTGGCATGCATATTCTTCTGAGCTGCAACTGTTAAAAATGCTCTTATGGTTGTGTGCTTGACTGCTGGGGCAAAAGTTTGATCGTAATCTGTTCCGGCCTTTTTATCTTTGGGTAGCTTTACAAAATCCCACGTATGATTCTTTTTGAGAGATTGCATCTCTTCTTCGATTGCTTTGAACCATTTCTTCTTTTCATCAGGATTAAGAGAATTCAGTTCTTTGAAACTAGCAGGTTCTTTCATTGCTTCTCGTGTAAAATAAAAGTTAATTTTTCTGGCGGTTTTCCTTTATTAATTCTATGGGATCTTGGTTCCATTGTTTCTTCGTAATATTCGAATCTTCTTGAGATGTTTCTTCATTCACTTCTTCTTCTTCATTTTCTATTTGTTTTGGTGGAACTACTGTAATTTCCCTGTCGGAGGTTGCTTCTTCAATGAATCTGACTGTTCTACTTATTACTATTACATTATGGTCAGATATTAAAATCCGATATCCTTTACTTCTGTAATCATAGCCAATGATAATTCCTTCTACAGCCTTCTCGTTTAGTTTTCCTCTTTTACTTTTGTGAATGTGTGCGAATGGTTTAGATCCAAAAACTCTGATGTTTGATAAATCTGGTTTCCGACCATTCCATAACTCATACGGTGTTTTAATTTTGGCTTTAGTGGGCAATCTATTCTGCAAATAGTTTGCTGTCATGATGGCTTCTCCCCAATATTTGTGTGGCAGGTTGGCTTCAGACAGGAGGCATCTTGTCATCTCCATTAAGCTTCTATTTTTCCTTTCCGCAATTCCATTCTGTTGTGGTGAATGTGGCACTGTGAACTGGTGTTCAATTCCCTGATTTTTCATGAATTCTTCCATTTCATTGCTTATATATTCCCCTCCATTGTCGCTTCTAAGCATTTTTAGCTTCTTATTTAAGTATTGTGCTTTTTTTCCAGTTATTTATTTCCAGTATCACTTCTCAATGTTAATTTAACATAGAAAAGCCTATGGAGATCATAACTTTTTCATTTTTTCTTCCCACCTTTTTGTCCCTGATGCCACTTATTTTTTATTCTTTACTAATTCTAATGATATTATAAATTTAAAGTGTAAAAACGTTTGCCTGACGTCAGGGTCAAAACGAATGGTAAAATGCCTTTGCATATGGGTGAATTATAACCCAGAGAGAAACATGGGCCAATTTTTGTTTACATTATTCAATTATTTTTCTTAATAATTCCAATTTTCGCTTTTCCCATTGAAAACCAATTGACATTTTGTCATAGAAAATGTAACATTTATACTTCATTGTTGCAAAAATTTCAAAAGCCATAAATAATAATTTATTTCTTTTTAGTTGAAAGATTTTAAAGGTGAAATATTAAATTGAGCTAGTTTTTTTTTTTTTTTTTTTTTTTCAAAAATTAAAAAAGTGAATATGGCGTCATAGTGGAAATAAAAAGAATATTTTCAGAATAGGTTTTGCTTTGATCAAGTTTATATTTTAGTAAAAAGTTTCTAATGGATAGCTATTTTTACGCAGGTAGCGAACTTAGTGAGGAATTACATAACTTAAATTTTAAAATGTATTTTTTTTTACGAGATGAGAACTATTTATACCCCAAGTTAAACTCAGGTAATAATTTTCTGATGCGTTTACATCACCCCTTGGGAGAGATTAAGGTTTAAAAATTTAAGTAAAACTTTTATTTTTTACTGTGTCACAGCTATAATATTGTTAAATATTTGCAGTAAGGATTCAACACAATTCACATTTGCATTCATAGTGTTCCTGAGTGGGGAATAGGGTATCTAAATTTAAGTGAAGTTAATTTTTTATGATTTGTTTATAGATTTTTTATGTTCAGATTGGAAGTTTTTGTCCAAACTACCACAACCTGCATCACTGCAGTGGTGAAACATTTTGAATTACACATTGGTAAACTGCATCCCACATTGTGATGCAATACCGCATACATCAGAGCCTGATGATGATACTCTCTATTAATTTTGAAATGTGTTTGTCTGAGTGCAGTAGTTATTGAAAAACTTGACATATTAAACAAAAACATAATTTGAAGAACAAATTAAAAAAACTAAATTTATTTCCTACATTGTTTAAGCCCGAGAAGGGACAGATATTAAGTTATTTCATTCAATTAGCTCTACAATTAATGTTAAATTTTTGTAACAAATTAGTTAAGCCGATTGAAGATTAAAAAAATAAAAATAAAATTCATACAATATGATACTTAAAACACCCTAAAAAGATAGATTCCGTTCAAATGAAATCGAAATAAATCTTGGACTTCTTCCATTTTGAATTGCAAATATTTGTATTGCAGATTTTGTATTATGTTTACGACAGTTGTGCATAAAATAAGATGCATGCAAAATACAAAACTTAAAAAAGTCTAAGTTTTATTTCGATTTCATTTGAACGGAATCTATCTTTTTAGGGTGTTTTAAGTATCATATTGTATAAATTTTATTTTTATTTTTTAAACTTCAATTGGCTTAACTAATTTGTTACAAAAATTTAACATTAAATGTAGAACTAATTGAATGAAATAACTTAATATCTGTCCCTTCTCGGGCTCAAACAATGTAGGAAATAAATTTTGTTTTTTTAATTTGTTCTTCAAATTATGTTTTTGTTTAATTGAATTTATTCGTAGTCACAGCGACGTATTCTTTTAGTTTAGTGCAGGGGTTCCCAATGTGGGGCGTATGCCCTACAGGGGGCAATATGACTTTTCAGGGGGGGGCAATTTCAGAATTCTTATTAATATATTTTTTTTCTAATTAAAGTAGTGTCGTAGTCTAAAAATAGAAATAATAGATGAAAAAATTTAAAAATAACTGAATAAAAATTAATTTTCCAAACGTTCCCATTTAAAAGTTTAAAATACACTCACACCGAAATAATTATGTGAATTAGGGTGGTCACAAGCAACATGGGGAAAAATTTTTTTAACGTTTTCTTCGGGGGGGACCCTCCTAAAAGTTGCCAATTAGTTAGAAAATGAGATTGGCAAAGTTTCAGCTCAAATAAATAATATTAACCCGTGCCTCATCGAGGTTGAATTCTTGAAAATTTGCAATTTTTGGCAAAAAAATAGTCGTTTTTCTTTCCTTACGCGAAAAATATTTGTCTTAGAAACCTGATTCTTGTTTTATCTCATAGAAACTGTTGTTGCTTTGAACTTTTACTCTCATGAAAACTTATATTTAATGAACATTTAGTATTTTTCAGGACATCTAGTGAACCATACCCTCAAACTCAGCATTTTTGAAACATAAATAAAAAATGACAAATTAAAAATTTTATTACTTTTTCTTTGTATTATTTTTATTAATAGGCAAAAATAAGTGAACAATTTTTGTAACTTTAAAAATATTTCACGAATTATAATTGATTATTAGTTATCTAGTTCTGTGTCTAGTAAGAAAGAGCTTCTCGATTTGTGTTGCAGTTGAACCTCTGAATTCTTCTTTTTATTACAAGGCTGTTTTTGTTATCTGTTATGGTTATCTATTTTTAGAATTGACGAAACATTCCGTAAAACCCCTTCCCCCTATTGATATGATGGCAGAAATGTAAGATTTTTTAAATTGGCCACATGTCTCATCAAATCCTCGACAATAAGCAGCCAAGTAATTGTCAAGTTTTATGTATTTTATTTTATAATATTCGCAAAATGAACTAAACGCCAGAGAAGCTGCTAGACTTAGAATACATCCACTAGCTAACCACAGACATCGACTCTGCAAATAACTGTTTCGTAAACAAAAAACTGAGCTCATCAAAAACAGATTTTAAAATTCCCGTTTAGAGAGAACTGTTGTTCACTGGGGTGGAAAACTGCTTCACCATTTTTTGAATAAAGAAAATGTAGAGTGGATAAAAGTTTTAATTAGTTGTGGGGATGAAGAACAGTTACTACGAGTTCCTCAACTTGAAAATAGTATACGAATAATTCAGGTGAAAGCCGTATTTTCAGCAGTGTAAGAGTGGGAGGAAGTTGGTAAAATCCAGGCAATATTTTTTGATACAACTGCAGTAAACACAGGTCGCCTCAGAGTTAACCTGCATATTTCTATAGCAATTGTTAAAGGAAAAAGTCTTCTGTATTTACCATGCCGCCAGCATAATTTAGAAATTTTTCTAGAAGCTGTTCTTGATTGTAAAATGGGCGTAATCACTGTCCCTCAGCCAGATATTTAAAAAAAAACCAATTCTGATTGGGTGGTCTAAATTAAACCAAAGTAAGTATACAAATGTTATTGAAGATGAAATACTAGGTATAAATAGTTAATTCAGAAGAAATTTCAAATTTTCTTACAGGAACTCTTAAAACTTAACAGCTCAGGGATGATTATAAAGAGTTTATTCAACTTTGTTTAATTTTTATAGAACTCCTTCCTGCAAAAGACTTTTTTTCAAAGCACCTGGTACTTTTAATCATGTCAAATGGATGGAGGCACAGGCCATTCATTCTCTCAAAATATATTCTTTCAGGGATCATCTTTCAATAACAAATTTAGAAAAAGAAGGTATCAGAGATAATTTCTAATTTTTAATCAATATTTATGCAAAAGCGTGCTTCAATACTTCCACTGCCACTTTAGCCCACAATTCAAGACCTGCAAATAATAAAATCACTTGTTCACTACAGAAAATTTGATAAATAGGTTACAGACAAAGCACTTGCTAAAATGACAAACCGCCTTTGGTATCATAACTCGGATCAAGTTGCATTTTCATCTTTAGATAATACTTTGGTAAAAAAAGTCAACATAAGCCTTCTTATCTAAACCATTACCGCTTCAATCCTTTCTGGCTCAGTGCCCCACGCCGGGACCACCTAATTTTAATTCCAAACTTACAAACGGCATGAAGAATATTTTAATAAAATTTTGCTTTTACAATGAAAGGTTAAAGTAATGTGATTTTAATTTCTAAAAATGTCGTTTGTAAATTCCGGGGTAGACAATCATTTCATCCTTTTACGAACAGAATATTTCTGTGCCGGAAAGGGTTAACGTGACAGTTGTAAGGGAAAATAATTTATTTTCTTTATTATGCCTCCTTTCTTGTAACACAACTTTAATAATAAAATGCAATTGAGCATTATTTGCTCTCATTTTTATACTTCCTTTGCTCTCCCTTATTTTTAAATTCTTTCAGTTTAAAATTCGATTTTTTTCCTTTTCTTTGGAATTTTTTTTAATCAAACACTTTATTGGACTTCACAAAACGAAAAAAAAGAAAAACAAAAGGTGGAAAGCAGATGAAATGGAATGTTGCAAACTTTTTTTTTCGCTTTTTCATAAAAAGTCAATTTTTAGGATTCAGGTGAAGTCTGGTCCTGAAAAATGCGCATATTTTTAAATCTATACATTTTTAGAAAAAAATGGTGTGCGGTTCTTCAAAGCAAAACTTTTTTTTATAAAATGAGACCTGCATTATGTTTCTAGGTCCAATTGTATTCATTTCATGAAGGAAAAACAACATTTTTTTGCGAAAAATTACGTTTTTTACAAACTTAAACCTCAATAAGGCACGGGTTAATATTATCCAAATGAGCTGAAACTTAGCCAATCTCATTTTCTAGTCAATTGGCAACTTTTTGGGGGGTCCCCCCCGAAAAAATTCGAAAATTGATTTCTTGTGACCACCCTAATGTGAATGTTCTTTTAGACATTTTGACACCTTTTATATATTAAAGCATCATTTAAATTTTTCTGGTTTTATTGTTATTTTAGTAAAACACACCTCTTTTTTTACTTTTTATTTTTAAAAAACTTGTATACCTATTCATAGTGCAGTATGCCACATGAAGGAACTTTACATATGAAATTTTGTAGAGTATATCTAAAATTGACTATTTGGACATGTTTAACGTAAAAAATGTTTTGAAATATCTAAATGAGGCACTACTTTTATGCATTAATAAATCATTGTGCGCATTACGGTAGGAAATGAGTAGAGATTAGAGTTCTGCACGGGCCGACATTTCCTGGCCTGGGCCCGCCCCGACTCAGAGAGAAAATAATTCGGCCCGGCCCATACAAAAAAAATATTAGCCCGGCGCGGTAAAAAAGTTAAAAGTTCAGCCTGGTCCATAGGAAAAAATTATTGGCCCAGCCCGAGTTAATTTTCTACAAATCATTCATTTTTACTTCGATTTGGTAAAAAGTTTGTCTCGTACGAGGAGTTCAAGCCAAAAATATTTATCTTAACTTTTCTTTTCATGTTCATAATCTTTATTTTTATAGAAGTGCCACAGGGTGTGATAATTATATTTTTAATGAATCTCTATTTCTTGTATGTAAATGTTTCAGTTATCATTAATATTGTTACTCCATATTCCATGTATTGAAGTGTTAAAAATCGAAAAAATGCTATACAGTAAAATCTAAGACTGAATTGCATAGAAAAGAAAAAAAAAATGTGTTATAGACAAGTTTCCTTCTTAGCAAGTATAAATGCATTATATATTCTTTTCTTATGTAGTAGTATATTAATTTTACATGGATCAACATGTATTTCCGTTTAAAACAAGATTCCGTCATAGACAAGTTCTTTCCCCCACGTGATTCCGTCCTAGACAGGTTCTTTTTTACACATTTTACTATATTTTAATAAATGTAGAAATCGACTGTTCTTTAAAAAGAATGAATTTGAATGTTTAATGGTAGAATAGTGGCAATTTAAAAATGTATGCATTAAAAAAAAAAAAAATTGTGCCAAGTCTAATTTTACTGACCTTTGAATGGACAACGCTGAGACAATGATTTTCATACGGGCTGGGTCAAAACTAGGAATGACAATTTTGGGCCGTGAAAATTAGGAATGAATCCAGTACCCGGGTCTGTGCAGAAAAAATAAGTTAGGCCCAGCCCGAACCTTCAGAAAAAAGTATGGCCTGGCCTGAGTGCAGTGAATGAAAATAGGCCCGAGTCGGCCCCTGCAGATCTCTAGTAGAGATTAAACTTCTTACGGCTCTTTCTGCAGGCCACATACACAATATATAAACATACTTCATGACATGTGCATTTTAAAATTTTAAATCAGATAAAATATTGTGGGCAAATAATAATGGGAATAAGAAAGCCCGCTATTAAAGAAATATGTTATGAGGGGAAAGAAAAATAGTTTCTTAAAATCAACGAAAGTGCGAATCCGGAAATGTTACTTCTGAATTATGTTATCCATACAGTCCATGATAAGCAAATATCACTTGTTCTTAATGAAGTAAGTTAGTAAGTAGTAAAATCCATTATAAGATGTATCAATTCTATCAAATATAATACAAAATTTGAGGGAGATTTGAAGAAATTTTATGAAGATAAAAATGTAGACTATTTATCAATTTTAAATTTGAGTATTGTAAGTAGCCAAAAAACAATAAAACTTTTATAGATGTAAATGCAAAGGTCCATGGCCTCATTGCATTCATAGAGTTGTGATACTTGTAGTAAAAAAATATGATTTTGATAAATTAGAGAATGTGAATTCACTTATCATTATCAGTGTTAATGCTATTTTCGGATCCTTCCGGGAAAATAGAAGTTTGTTTTATGTAATAAGATTTATATATATATAGGAGGAAGGGGGGACATTATGATTTTAGAGATATTTTGGTGGGGCTCAGCTAAAAAAAGGGTTAGGAACCACTGGTTTAGCGTAAACTTCATTTTTGTTTGTTATTAGATAAATCATAGTGAAACGGGAAAAATCGTCAATGAAAGTAAGGAAGTAACGCTTCCCACCGATGCTGGTGGTTTTCATGGTGCCGCATAGGTCACTATGCACAAGCTCAAGCGGACTCTTTGCTTTCAACTTTGATTCATATGGATAGCGAAATTCTGAAAGTTTATTTTTAATACAATTTTCGCAATTAACTTTTTCGCAGTTATCAACTTCGATGCCATCAGCGAGATTTTCTCTCACAAGTTGCTTAATAGCATCTGAATTTCGGTGCCCAAGGTGTTTGTGCCATAAATTGATGCAGTTTACATTTCTGCATTTCAAAGCGAACGTTTGGTTTTTGCTGTTCCCTGTATATTCATTTTGTGTTACCTTATAAAGACTATTATTACTTGAAACTGCTTCTAAGTACGTAATTTCATTCTTTGTAACGAAGCATTTGTTTTCATTAAATGTAACTGTGAATCCTTTTTACCGATATTAAATTACACTCTAATTCGGGCAAGAAATATACATTCATTAGAATGACATCATGACTAGTTCCATCAGACAATTTTGTTGAAATGTGCACGTTACCAATACCTTGTGAAAATAAACTTTTCCCATCTGCAATAATAATTTTCACAGGTTCCGCATTCGAATTAAAATCTGTAAACATATTTATGTCATTAGCTAAGTGTTGTGTTGCACCGCTATCTATATAGAAATCTCCTTTAAAATTTTGCGTTAAATTACAGTTAAGTTTTAAAGTGTATTCTTCAGTATTTTTATTTTCATTATTCAAGACAGAATTAGCTTCTCTTCCTTTGATTATTTTTATTTAACGGATTTTTATTGTGAGCTGTATCTTGAGTTTTTATTTCATTTATTTTTCTCTCACTAGATCGTCTGCAATCTTGGTTAGAATTGGAATTTTGTGCGATGCTTTGCATACATACTTTATTCTGATTCATATTTTTATCGTTCGTTGTCATGGAGATAAAATTGGATCTTCTGAGATCAAAGTTTTGTTTCTTGTTATTTTTACTTTGTAATGGATAATAAGATTTATTCCAATTGTGATTTTGAAAAGGTTTGTTGTCAAAATGATAACATTCGTTTCGGCAATGGCCTGTTTTCTTGCATTGCGAACAGAATTTGTCATTTTTAGGCCGACTTTGTTTAAAAACATTTGTTTTAAAGACTTGTGAAACCCCACGATCATTATTCATTTCCATTCTACGATTGTACTCGTCTGTCAGTTTATTTCTCATTAATTGGGAATTTATTTTGATTTCAGGTCGTGCGCCATGGCAACAATTAAGTTATTGTAAGATTTAGGAACTGAGACTAAAAGCAATGCCGCTATATGATCGTCTTTTATTTCCTCACCAACGGCTTTTAACCTATCCACTAATTCGAACATTTGAGCGATATGCTCATTCATGTTACCATCTTCTGGCATTTTTGTAGCGTATAATTTTCGTAATAAGAAAAGCTTACTAGATAAGTTTGATTGTTCGTGAATAGCTTTAAGCTTATTCCATGTGGCTTTTGCCGTGGTTTCATATTTGACATGAAGAATTTGAGAATCTTCTATGCATAAAGTAATTAACGCTTTTGCTTGTCTGTCACGTTTTAAATATTTATCATCTGGATTTTCTGGAGATTCATCCTCAATTACATCAAATAAATCCTCTTTTATAAGAATCATTTGCATTTTGAATTTCCAAATGGAAAAATTGTCATTACTTAGTTTCGTAACGTTATTCTCTTTCAAGTATGCCATTTTCTTTGTTTAATAATTTGTCATGTGTTTTTGTTTTACTACAGCTAATTAATGTAATTTAATGTTTTATTTTATTTTAAACAATGCAAATCAGTATTAATAATATATTAGAGCTTCAGTCTCGTGATCTGTAAGCAGTTGCGAACTTTCATTTAAAATAAACAGTAATAGATTATATATTATACTTGTTTAAACAAATAAAGTTCATGCTTACTTTTCTCAGTAGCACAGGTTTGGCTTGTAGTAAATAAAGACGAATGACCATCAAATAAATAATGCAGCAACACCTTTCACATAATATGTATACATTTATATGGACAAAATGGCAGACATCACTGTTACAAAGCACAATCAATACTCAACTACAAAGAACATCATAGAACATCTCAGAATGTCTATATATTATCAGAACCTATTTCCATGGAAACACGATAGGCCTTCTAGCGGCAGAAAAGAAAAGAGATATATAAGAATCGTTAGATTACATAAATAAAATAAAAGGAGTGTATTACAACACATTTTGCTGTTTTTTAAGCATAATTAAAAAAATTCTTGAAAGAAAAATGTCAAATTTTGGATTTCCATAAAGTAGGACTTAATATTAATTTCATAATTCATATCAGAAAATTATAAAAATTGCAAATTCAACGTATTTATGTTTGGGTATATTAGTATTATTGCTACACAAAAATTAAAACATTAGGATCATAATTTCAGAAGTTATAAATAAAAATATGGAAATGTAATTTAACATTAGAAGCACTAAATTTTGAATGTTTATAATTCAAAAACTTACCATTCAAATGACTTGAAATTTGGTGTCTAGGCATAGTTTAAACCAAAGATTTGAAATATCTCGTTAAAATTGGGTATTGCCATTGAAAAAAATGAAGTTTGGATTCGTTTTAATATGTAGATGGCCCCTTAATCAAAATTTATATATGTCATTTAAAAGTAGACTTTATTTCCAATCGTTCGGTACCAGTAACTTTTGTCTACGATAATTTGTTAAGGAGTTAGTAGGGGTGTTTACTTTTTTTTTCCCACGACTGTACATAATAAGTGTTCGGGGCTTGACTAATCTCTATTTATATGACCTAGGGGTGATTCTAGTCCGAATTTTCCGAAAATGTAAGGCATTCATTTCCGAAAATTAAAAAAAAAAAAATCTGTTACCAATCCGAAAATTCGGACGTATGGTAGCCGAAAAAAATAAATTTTGTCTATCCTTTCCTGAAAAATCGCCAATTTCGTCAAAAGATAGCGGGGAAAACGCAAATTTCGTCAAAAGATCGCGAAAAAAATCCCACAAATTTCGTCAAAAGATCGCGAAAAAACACGTATTTCGTCAAAGAGCAGCAGAGAAAATGCATAGCTAATGTCGGGAGTGGATTCCCCCCCCTCTGGTGTGAATTTCAGAATTTTTTTTACTCAGAATCACTCCTGTGACATGACCATTGGTCACTGCATAAAAAAGTTGATTGTCAATTTTGTATTTAAACTTTCGAAATCAGTAAGCAATATATTGTGAATACTGTGCAATTTCAGTACTAACAATTAGATTCTAATAGAGTAAAATTTGTTTTTGAAATGTTTTTCTCTCCAAATTGGGCATTAAAAATTGGAGTGTGCATTTTCGGAAAATATGGAAGTATAATTAAATTTTTAAAATTTTCATTGCCGACAGTGTTAACTTTGGAGTGAGAACGTTTACTTAGTTTATTATGAATGGAATCTATGATTTCAACTGTAAAACCTCAATCAATGGCAATGGATTTAATTCCCATTATATAATTAAATAATAATTCAAAAATTATCTTTTCCATTTTACATCTGATATGTTGACGACTGTTTTGCTTTATTGAACTCAGATGGGCTTGATCTTACAAATATTCTTGTTACTATGAACTCTATAGATGAACATATTAAGTTCACTTCCGAACTCGAAAATAACTGTCGTTTGCCGTTCCTTGATGTCATGGTTTTCCGTGAAAATAACTTATTTCACACTACAGTTTACCGTAAACCAGTGGTTCCCAACCCTGTTTTGGCCGCGCCCCACCTTAGCATCTTTAAAATCTCAATGTCCCTCCAATCCCCCCACACACATACTTCCTACTGTAGCATAAAATTCTTAATATATAAAAATTAACTTATTCACATGGAGAAAGACTGAAAGAGCATTAACTTTAATAAGTCATTTCACATTCTTTAAATTGTGATAAGGATAAAATTTTTTTGTTTTTATTACAATTCTATGAATCCGATGATGTTATGCATCTTCGCATTTACACCTAGAAAAGTGTTATTGTTTTTGTTTGTTTGTTTGTTTGGTTTTTGTTCTTTTTTTGGCAACTTAACTCAGACACAAAAGCATTATATAGTTTGCATTTTCATCTTCGTGAAATTTTTTCAAGAGACTTCCACATTTTGCATTACATTTGATAGAATTGATACATTTATTATTGAATTTAGTTCTTCATTAAGATATTTTTTTAACAACGAGACTACATAAAAAAATAAATTCACAAGTGGAATTACCGGATTCACCTTTATCATTTTACAGTATGCATTTTTCTTCCACCTATATAACATAATTCTCTGATTACTTCTTCTTTCACCCATTATCGTTAGTTGGCCACCATATATTATCCGATTTTAAAATTAAAAAAAACATATGTTACGATGCATTTTTATACATGTGCGGTCTGCAAAACATCCATAAGAAGTTTTACTTTTTACCATTTCCTTATGTGATACTCATATTTAGGGATTTATTAATTTAATAAAAGCAGTATCTTGTTTAGGTATTTCAAATATATTTTAGGTTAAATGTGTTCAACATATGTAAAAGTTTTTTTATGTGACATATTGCACTGTCAATAGAAATGCAGCTTTCTTTCAATAAATATATATATTTTTTAAAAGTCTGTAATAATAAAATATTATAACGAGAAAAATTGTAAAATTATTTTAATATACATGTAAGTGCCTAAATATTAAAACTAAATCATACAATTATTCCGTTTGTAGCTTGTTTTGAATTTTTAATTGGGAACTTTTTGAAAATGTGTTTTTATTGAGTTATGTTTTAAATTTTCATATATTATTTCTATTTTTAGCGTACAACTTGTCTTTTATTTAAAAATAAATAAAATAAAAGTAAAGTAAAAAACTGACCACGTTGGGAACCACTGCCGTAAACCATTCGCAGTATCTTTACCCCCTCATCATTTATTGTCCCATCCACCTAACCAAAAGTTGGCTGCCTTCAACGCTTATGTCTATCGGGCTTTAAATATCTGTTCTTCCGACAGTTTACTAAAAGCTGAAATAGATTACATTAATTCTCTCTTTTTAAAAAGACTAAGGTACCGTCCGTGTCTCTATTCTCTCCCAATTGAAAAAGATAAACTAAATGATTTTTTCTTGTTATTGGTCACAAAAAGCCATGCTCATTCTTTCAAAAGAATTAGAAATAGTAATTATTACTTTAACAGTATTTCTATTCAAATTTTTTAAAATCTGTTGGAAGGGAAGCAGTTGAAGGCTTGTGAAAATATCATGTAAAAATTATCATAAGTTAATAAATATAGTACTTTTATGTTAGCTAAGCACAGGTGATAAATTGGCAAATATTGTTCCTGTACGATATTCATATTGCATTCATTTCATTTAAAATATAAACCTTTCACACATTTCACTTAAAATACATGCTTTGACCCCTTTCATTTAAAGTATGTTCTTTTTACTAATTTCGTTTAAAATGCTAATGAAATAATAATACCATAAACCAAAAGTTTTTACTTCAACACATAGATCTGTTTCTAATTTACACATGCAAAATATAAAAGCTGCTATTGGTGATAAAAAAAAAAAAAAAAAAAACAGTTGACGAGATTTGTGCCTGATGCAAACTTAAAAGTACCGAAATTTCTTTTTAAAAAAAATCTTAATTTCTCTTTGAACGTTATGTTTTTTGTTTGAAATAAAGATGTAATAGCCAATTAGAAGATTTGAAGCAGAATTCAGCAATATTTATTGATAAGAAGGAAATTTAATTCCAGGAATATAAATGTTCATGTTTCAGCTGTTTGAGTGCTTGTAACTTTTTATAGTCTTGCAATTGAAAATTGTTTATGCAATTTGTTATGAATTTTTAAGGTAACTATTCTGCTAAACCTTTATTGGATGTCATATTGAATCAAGAAATTTTTTATCATTATTATGCAGTACTTAATGAAAAAATTCAGAAACATTAGGCACACACAGAAAAATCAAAGCGTGCCATATTAAATTTTATTTAGCATGGTTACCTGAAAAAACTACAGATACCAAAATGTGATTTTTTTAAAAATTAATCTGTTAATATCATTGGAGGAGAGGAAAAATCCTTTAATGTAAATAAGATGAATTATTAATTAATGTCACTTATTAAATATGGTTAAGGAGACCATGGACCTTTAGTTGAGAAAAAGTCGTCCCCAAAATATAAAATTAGTTTTGTGCATATAATTGTTCTCCAGTTTGTTCTGAACCATTTGCTAAAAAACGCATGTAGATGCGATAATTTTTCGCAAAGTTACAAGTGTTTGAATTTTGTAAAATAGCTATTTTTCGGCTTTTTAATATACTTCAAATCTGCTTTTCTCAAACTGGTTTTTCAACGTTTTTAGATTTTTGAAATTCTCCAGGTGTTGTTATTTTTGATCAAAATTCATGAAATTAATAAGGAAGAACACTGATATTGTTTACAAAGGAACTAAGCATGCATTTTGAAATTCGACTTCACTAAGATAATTAAATTTGATTTTTAAGGTATTAAAAGGCAAAATTTTGATGAAAATCGATATGAAATTTAAAAAAAAAAAAAAAAAAAAAAAAAAAAAAAAAAAACTATACAAGAGATTAAAAAATCAATGTTTAGATTTATTTGTGATAGAGTTTTAAGTGATTAAAATGCAAAAGCAATGACATATCTCAAAAATTAACACACCTGGAGCATTTTAAAATTTCATGAAATTTTATTTATTTTTTTTTAAATCTTAAAATTATAAGATTGGAAATTTGATTTAAGGTTATATGCTTATGATGAAATGTATATATGCACAAAATTTTATATTTCTATGATGAAAATTTAAAAAAAAAAATGTTTAACCTCCACCCTCCCCTTAAATGAGGTAAAAAAAAATAAGATGTCTTTTTGAAATGTGACATTTAAAAAAATGTTTTAGCACCATTTACTGACCGCTTCCTACAGTGTCTATGTGATCACACCTTGTACTATTGATGGGAGGGGGAGGAGTTGGGGGTGAGTATAGAAACAAGTTACTGTTATGAAATAATATATTTTATAAAAAGTTGTTCCAATAACAACTGCATTGGTGTATTGGTGTAACTCAAATTTCAATTTGAACAATTTAAATATATATACAGTAGAAGATCTTTATAACGCAATTCTATATAACGCAATTCTCCATATAACGCACAACTCCTCAGATGTAAACAATGATTTTTGCAGTTAAAAAGCACCTGCATTTTCACATTGTAAAATATTGCTACTCTCTAGAGGACTAAATTTGATACATTAGTTCAACTTTATCTTCTAATTTAAGACCTTTTCACTGAAAAAAAATGCTATTATTACAATAAACATTTTTGAAAATGTCTAATATAAGGGATGATTGTGTTAGTTATATTTGGATTATGTTATAAAGTAAATTTAATAATGTCTGACCTATATTATGCAAAAATTTATAATTTGGATAATTCTTGGTAACAAGGAATGCAGTATAAAGATATTCTAATGTATTTGGATATGTTTTAGACATATTTGGCCATGTTTATAAGGTGAATTTAATGATGTGATCCATATAACGCAAAATTCTATATAACGCTCAACCTTGCGTTTTTAGGTTTGCGTTATAAAGATCTTCTACTGTATATATATATATATTAGTACAAGATGTAACAAAATCTATATGTTCTTCCTTTACATTACATGTTTTATGATAATGTTTAAAGTTATGACTGTGTGTTAGAAGTTGGAAAACCTGCATTTCAATCTGTCAAAAATATAATACTAAAAAAGTATTTTTTATAGACTTATAGATTGAAATCATTCCAGGTTTTGTCACAGATTTTGATTTTTGCCCTTATGATGATTTTATCCTTGCCACTGGATCTGAAGATTGTCAAGTAAGTTGTTTAGAACATATACTTAATATGTATTTTTTGTTTATTTGAAAACATTTGTTGAAATATTGCTTCTAATGATTGATTATGCATAGATTCCATATTGCAGTTTTATGAATATATATTGAAGCTTTTTATAAAAATAGCAAATAAAGCCTTTGTGCAACAATATTAAAAAGCAGAAAACAACCAACGTTTAAAAATGCACAAATAATACATGAAAAGCAGCAAACAGCAGTTTCGAATCTACTAGCGAGATTCTTCTTCAGTGCAAGATAGGGCAAGGCACAGCGTGATAGAAAAGGCAAAGCTGAGCAGAATGACAGAGATGCTTATATACCCGATGTGGGTAGCGAATGTGCCAAAAACAATCAATGAGAGAGAAGCAGAGCAAACGACTGAGTGGACAAGTAGCGACATCTACTGGAGACTGAGAGAAAAAAAAAGAAACCAAAAAGGGAAATTAAATTAATGCTTCCCAAATACTTGGAAAATCAGGAGTATTAGATAAGTCATTGACTAAAGAGTGAGAATTTTTAATGATGCGGTTAGCTTCCCAAAAATCCAAAATCAAGGTTAGAAGAACATTTTTGGATCATGATGGCTGATGAAAAATTGAACCTATGTTGAAAAGACCTCCTGTTAATAAAGTCCTTTTTTTCTCCTGTTAATAAAATCCCTTTTTCAAATCTCAAACACCCCATTGATCGCCTAGATGACTGGGGTATTTACCAAATCTCTTGCCGGTGTGGTCTTTCTTATATTGGCATGCTCTTGGGTTTCGTTTAAAAGAGCATGAAGGTTATGTTAAAAATCAGGAGCTTAAATGTTCTATTGCTCAACATTGTTGGTCTTTTCAACATATGTACAATTTTTCCTCAGCCATCATTGTCCAAAAATGTTCTAACCTTGATCATGATTTTTGGGAAGCTTACCACATCATTAAAAATTCTCACTCTTTAGTCAATGACTTATCTAGCACTTCTGATTTTCCAAGTATTTGGAAAGCATTAATTTAATTTCCCTTTTTTTGGTTTCTTTTTTCTCTTGTTCTCCGGGAGATGTCGCTACTCGTCTACTCAGTCGTTTCCTCTGCTTCTCTCTCATTGGCTGTTTTTGGCGCATTTGATACCCGCATTGGGTATATAAGCCGCCATCCCGTGTCTCTGTCATTCTGCTCAACCTTGATTTTTCTAGCACGCTGTGCCTTGCCCTATCTTGCACTGAAGAAGAATCTCGCTAGTAGATTCGGAACAGCTGTTTGCTGCTTTTCATGTATTATTTGTGCATTTTTAAATGTTGGTTTTCTGCTTTTTAATATTGAAGCTTTTATTATCAGTTTTATTATTGCATTTTAATTTCATTTTATACATGAAAAAATTTGTAGCATGAGATATATGCATGCTTACTAAGGCATGAGGAAATAGTTTCCATAGTGATTTATTTTGTAAATTTATTTTAATTTAAATTATAGTTAATGAAACTCTTTTATATGTATGAAAAATATTTATGTAATAATATTCTTATAATATTTATCTAACTTTGTGAATCAGCGTCTACCCATTTTTACTATACACATACATTCATAAAAGGGGGGAGGATTGTACTTTGTGCCATTATATTAAAAAGAGAGAACCAACGTTACAAAACACAAATATAAGTAAGTTTTAAAACGCACATAGCTATTTCGAAGCCTCTAATGCTTCATCATCAATGCTTAAAAATTAAAGATAAAATTAAATTTAATTTAATTTTATCTTTCATTTAATTGTATCTTTAATTTTTAAGGGGATTCATCACTCACTTGAAAACACATGCTCCGTAATGTTAATCCTATGGGTAGGTTATTTTTGAATTCCTCGTTTCAGTTTGAATATTTTTAAATGATTTTTTTTTGCATAGGATAGCTGAGCTCAATCTTTAATATGACTCTTTTTTACTTTTAGCAGATTTTCTTTTTAAAGGTACTTTCAGTTTCAAAACTGAAAGTACTTTAACCCTCTGAGCATCTTGCAAAAGGGTAAAATTGTAATGTTGTTTTCTTTGCATTTTGTTTTAAATGCTAAGAAAATATGATTCTTTCAACATGAAATTGAACAACATGAACATTATAAAAAAAACTCAATTACAAATATGAATGTAATCCTTGAGAGTATTAATCATTCTTCAATGTATTTAAAATTCATTAAATCTATAGAATTATATTATCTTAAATATTGCTTGTATTGCTGTGAAACCTGGAGCTTAGTGAACGGAATATTACGCACCAAACACTTAGAGGGTTAAAAAAAAAATCTGCAACCAAAATCTAAAAAGGTAAAAAATAGTCATATTAAAGATCGAGCTCAGCTATCCTCTGAAAAAAAAAAATCATTTAAAAATATTAAAATTGAAACGAGACATTTGAAAACAACCTCCCCATTGGTTTAACATTACAGAACGAATGTTTTCAAGTGAGTGAAGAATCCCCTTAAGCACTGATGATGAAGCCTTAGAGGCTTCGAAATAGCTATATGCATTTTCAAACCTACTTATATTTGTGTTTTGTAATGTTGGTTCTCTCTTTTAAGCATACATTCATGTTCCTGAAACTATGTTTAAATTTTAAGCCTTTTTTCTATGCATAAATATACACAAATATATAAGCTCTTCATGATTTAGGTCAAAATTTGGAGATTTGATCCAGATTGTAAACCTCCGTCCAATCCAGAATTTGAAATTCAAGTTCCACACAGAGTTGAAAATGTGAAATTTCACCCTCAAGCTGACTGCATATTGAGTGTTGCAGAAAATAATTTTATACAGTTGTGGGATGTGAATGCTCAATCTATTCATAGTGAGTTTTTTTTATATATTCTTGCATGTACAAATAAATAATTTTGTTTGTCTTCAATGTTAATAAGGTCCATCATTATTGCATTATTTCAATAACAAACCAAAAAAATCAATGGATGTCATATTAAAGTTAATTAATTATGATTATCCTAGAGTCACAAATACCAAAATATCATTTAAAGTTTTTTCTCTTCTTTATTCTTCAAAGGAGGGGGATTGCCTTTCTTGAATCCTCTGGTGCAAGAAAATGCTGTGCAATAATTTTCAAAGCATTGTTTTAGCATTCGTCGTCTAATAAAAATATTCAGAGGCAACAGACATCCCTTCTTAATTTCTGTTGTTAGCTGTAAATGTGTGCATTGTCATTAGAGATCGACCGGAAATTCTGTTTCGTTTTCGACCCAAAATCTGAGTTTCACCGAAAATTCGGCTGAGCTGAAACTGTCATCATTCCAAAAATCTCGTTTCTTCCTTTGGAAATTTTCAACATTACTCATTGATTTGAGCTGTATCGGCTCCAATGAGACTATTTATTGCTACAAACTTCATTGTTTATAATTATCAGTTATGACTGACTCTAGACGTGAGTGCAAATTATAAAGCAAGCAATCCATATATAACTAAACTTTTTCACATGGTCATTAAAAGCTGCAGACATAACAGTAATAGAAAATTTTCAGTTTGAAACCACAGAAGTTGTGATGTAGCAATCACATTTATTATTTATTTTTTAAATTGTAATGCAGCATTATTATCTCATGTTTTAAACTATTTATTTTCAACGCAAAACATCGTTCAAATCGCTTTTTTTTATTTCCTTTTTACCGCAGTTTTGATTTCAGCTTTTCCCCCTCTTCCTGTGATCTATTTTTAGAACCAGGGTGTGTTGCAAGTGACGTCGACTGCGTCATATTGGGGTGTGTCTTTGCTTGGCGAATTAGAGCTTCATTCTCTCCGTGTAAAGTTTCGTTTCTCTTTTCTCTGTTTTCATACGATTTAATCATAATACGTAAATTTAATTTAACAAATAGATTTAAATCATTTCTGCATGTAGTTTTGTAAACCCCTTTTATGCAGTATATATATCAATGCAGCCAGTTTTTTAACAGATTTTAAGATTTTAAGATCGGATCAGATTTTAAGATTTACGAAAGTATGTATTATTTTTGACAACGTGACTTGTCGTTTGAATTTCGGGCCTTGCGCCTAAATTCAAAGAGCGATGTTCTTCAATAGCTATTATCTTTATCTAAAAGTTTATCTTCGGTCTCTGGTTTTTTTTTAAGTTAACGCATGTTTGATTTCGGACTTTTTATCATCAAGACCTTCTTTAAAAAATGATTTTAACCAGTAATCATCTTTATCATGGAATTACTTCCAAGTTTTTAATAATTCTACGTGGAACGTCCTTCTGATGTGTACGGTGACCTACTTCTAATTACCTTCCACCTCTCAAAGTGAATCAACGAATAAAGAAGATTTTTACAACTGCTGTCTCTTCAATGTGTCTACTGTTGTCATTTAAGTAAGACTATTCCTTTTATATTTACTGCAAGTCAACCTTACTCATCTTTGCTATACGATCACTCAATTTATCTTATTCACGGCAACTTTTTAAATTAACTTCGTCACATTTTGGTTTCCGTGACAAAAAAGAACATTTCGGCGTTGTTGCTTTTTGATTACAACGTAATGCCTTAAAATAATAACTTAATGACTGTATTTTTTCGCCGTAATTTTGACGATTGATGCATTTTTTTAAAGAAGATTTTTGTCCTCAAATAGATGAACTGCTCTTTTAAATGGAATTCTGAAAATGTTTTAGCATTATAATTGCTGTTATTCTTTTTTGCAATGTTTTCTGTTCTTATAAAAAGAAAACGTAATATTTTTTTTTTAATCTTAGAAGAAATTTTGTTCCTGATAGTTATTCCTAACTGAAGTTTCTTTTGAATAAAATTTTGGAGATTTGTTACTTTTATAGAAATATACTGACATAAATTCAAATAAATTATTATTTTTTAATGGAATTTTAAGAAAATTATAATATTCTGTTGTTCTCAGATGGAACATTTTGCTGTTTTAACGGATGAAGATCGATCAAACATCGTAATGAAATTTTTGTTCTCAAGTTTAATTTGCAATACTTATTCCATGATTTTAAATTTTTGAGCATAGTATAATTAAAAAAAAAATTCCGTTACTGGTTTTTATTTTGAGGTATGTCTTGACAAAATTATTGCTGTTTTTAAATTTTTGAAGAATGAAATATTATTTTAAAAATCAAGAAATTTATTTATTTATTCTCTAATTTATTTATTCTTATGGTGCATTACAAGATATTTATCATAGAAAATCTTTAATGAATTTTGAAATTCTGATATGAATTCTAAAAATTGTTCTGTGATTTTAAGAACAAATTTATTTAACAAGAGGCTATGGTTTTTATACTTATTCTTATATTGGGTTTTTAAATTTTATTTTATGGCACTAATATATTGAAATAAAATATTTAATGAATTTGAAGATATATTATGAAAATTAAGATATTTATTGAAGCAAATTATTTTTTCCCCTTGGAATCTGTGATAATTATTGAAGTTTAAAGTATTTTACTGAAGTTGTTCTTATCTATTACTTGCAAAGGAGCTGAAGTTCTTCATGAAATTCGTAGCTGTAAAATATCCTGCATATTTTTTTGAAGTCTTCTCTGCTTTTAAATGTATCAATTTATAATACCTTCAATAACTTTTTATAAAAAAAAAAAAAAAAATTACTTATTCTTGTTGTACCACCTTCCACTTTTATTCTCAAGATATTTTTGTCATCTAGTGCACGATTTGACTGCTAATATCGATTTTGGTGTTTGGTGAGTGCAGTGTTCTTTTACTAAGTTAAATTTCAAGAACTCTGTTTGCTTTCTACAAACTGTTCTCATCGTAACTCTCAGTGCTTCAATTTTCCAGAATTATGTAGCTTCATCAAAATTTAATGACATATTTTTTTGCTTAAAGAAGAAATTAAAAAAAATTCATTCTCCTGTATCATCCTCATGACTGAAATAATTTGAAAATTTTTTATTCTACATGATTTAAAATGACAATAGTTTTACTCATCTTTCTTATTCACATTTGCTTACCTACTGAAGTTGCCTTCAAGAGTGTTGTTATTAATCCATTTTTTGAAACGCTTCTCTGGTGTGTGGGAATGTTGTTCTGAAAGTACTGAAAATATTATAATACATACCTGCAAAAAAAAATTTCTGTTCCTCATTTACAGCAACCAATAAAGATTTGTGCTCCATTTTCGGCTTTGATGTTCCTGGTGAATTCTCAGTAATTTATGTAGTAAAATATCCATATTTTTTCTGATCTTCTCCAGTGTGTTTTTGAAGTTGGTTTTGAAGCTAAATCAATATATATATATTATTTTTTCATAAACAATAGAATTTCCCAGTCAACGTTTACTTGTGAGCGGAAAATTTTCATCCTTACGTAGGAGTAAGCGGCAAAGTTTCATCCTCGCATTGGAAATGTTTGACTTCTACATTATACCATATTCCACAACTATTTATAAAGTTTACTGTTATTTGAATTACAGAAAATGTTTAAGCTCAAGAGTGTTTGTTTATTTACTTATTTCTGAAGATTTTTATATGTCAATTATTATTATTATAGTGCCTTTTCCTTATTTCATAACCCAATTGCTTCAAAATTTTTAATCTGCCATATGCCTCACTTTTTCAATTTATGCAAGAAATTATTTTAAATTTGATTATGAAGATATTTTTTTTAATGAAGAAAATTTTTATTTGCACCTTTTATACGAAGAAAAGCACAAAATTCTTAGTGAACATATTTACCAGCCCATCTTTTTTGAAGTATTCGTCAGTGAATCTTCAACAATTCTCTAAGAATCATAATTAAAAAGTGCTTCTTGACTACCGATTTTGACCTCTACTCGTCATGGTGTGTGTGTTGTGTTAATATCATCCTTAAGTGCTGTGTTACTCCTGAATGTGCCACCATGGTTTGTCCTTTTTTTGCCAGCAGTGTTTGCCAATTTTTCCTTCACAAGATGTCACCATATTCTGCTAAATGTTCATAATTGGTGATAGTGTTGTTGTGCTAACTGTGCCTTTTTTTCAACAAAATAGAAGTGTTTGAATAGTTCACAGTACTATTCATATCCAACCATTTGTGGTTTATACCAAGAGATTCTTTACATCTGTAAAATACACTATTTTTTTTTTCTCTTTTTCTATGCTGATTATTTGATTATCTCTTGCACAAGATCTCAGAGGTCTCTTATGCGCATTGGAGTCTGCTGTATTTTTGTGTTTTGTATAAATGTGTTTACAGAGTTACTGAATGTGTCCACTGGCCATGGTATCATGAAGGATTGTCTGTTTACTCTACAATATTTTTTAAAATTTTGCAGCTCTTTAATTTCAACTGTTGTTTAAAATTAATTTAAAATATTTTTTTTACAAGCATAGAAACTTAAATTTAAATTTCACTATTAAATTATTGAAGGAATTAAACTAAATATTTTTTATGGTACACTTGTTTGGTAATTTAAATTTTTTCCTGATTATGACAATTTTTTTAAACTATTATTATGATTAATGAAATTTAAGTCCTAGGTTGTCGGAATATAAAAGTAAAATATTCTCGACTTTCTCATTGCAATTTATTTTTATAAATATGCGGAAATTGATTAGTAGAAATGACTTGTTCATTTTGAATGTTTCAATATATGAGAAAATTGATTAGTAGAAATGACTTGTTCATTTTGAATGTTTCAATATATGAGGAAATTGATTAGTAGAAATGACTTGTTCATTTTGAATGTTTCAATTTATGAGAAAATTGATTAGTAGAAATGATTTTTCATTTCGAATGTTTCAATTTATGATTTATTTTTCCTAGGCAGTCAGAGTATATTTAGAGAGGGTACTTCTGACTTTATGTTGCTTTACTTTTGCAACTTTATAAATTTTGATTCATAAGTGTACCTTATTTTTTAACTTATTGAATTCAAAATTTTTTTGTGGTCTCTTTTGGCTAAAAATTTATTTAGCTTTTGGATTTATAAAATTTTAAAATATTAAAAGAGTAATATTTTAATTTATAGAGATCATTTTACACAGGAAGGTGCCTTTCTTTGCCTATGATTGCAATGGGGCTTGATATTATTATTATTGTATACTATCATGTTATGTATACTATTGAAATTTGAATGTACTACTTGATGTATATTCTTTTCTTTCTCTTTAGGTCACTGTACATGTACGTTCCCTAAATGTGCACATGCACTTAAAATTTTTATTATGACTTTTAAATTTTAACTTAAATTTTATTCTACATTTTTTGCTCTTTGGCTTTTAAAATTTTGTTTTCCCTTTGTTGAAAAAGCTCTTTCAAGATTTACCTTTTTCACCTTTTGGTCATCCAAAATTTTGTTCGGCAAATGGGGGTAATGTGATGTAGCAATCACATTTATTATTTATTTTTTAAATTGTAATGCAGCATTATTATCTCATGTTTTAAACTATTTATTTTCAACGCAAAACATCGTTCAAATCGCTTTTTTTTATTTCCTTTTTACCGCAGTTTTGATTTCAGCTTTTCCCCCTCTTCCTGTGATCTATTTTTAGAACCAGGGTGTGTTGCAAGTGACGTCGACCGCGTCATATTGGGGTGTGTCTTCACTTGGCGAATTAGAGCTTCATTCTCTCCGTGTAAAGTTTCGTTTCTCTTTTCTCTGTTTTCATACGATTTAATCATAATACGTAAATTTAATTTAACAAATAGATTTAAATCATTTCTGCATGTAGTTTTGTAAACCCCTTTTATGCAGTATATATATCAATGCAGCCAGTTTTTTAACAGATTTTAAGATTTTAAGATCGGATCAGATTTTAAGATTTACGAAAGTATGTATTATTTTTGACAACGTGACTTGTCGTTTGAATTTCGGGCCTTGCGCCTAAATTCAAAGAGCGATGTTCTTCAATAGCTATTATCTTTATCTAAAAGTTTATCTTCGGTCTCTGGTTTTTTTTTAAGTTAACGCATGTTTGATTTCGGACTTTTTATCATCAAGACCTTCTTTAAAAAATGATTTTAACCAGTAATCATCTTTATCATGGAATTACTTCCAAGTTTTTAATAATTCTACGTGGAACGTCCTTCTGATGTGTACGGTGACCTACTTCTAATTACCTTCCACCTCTCAAAGTGAATCAACGAATAAAGAAGATTTTTACAACTGCTGTCTCTTCAATGTGTCTACTGTTGTCATTTAAGTAAGACTATTCCTTTTATATTTACTGCAAGTCAACCTTATCACCTTTGCTATACGTTCACCTTATTCACGGCATATCTCTTTAATAATTAACTTCGTCACAGAAGTGTTTCGAATACTCTTTGAGAGCGTTCTAGTATAACAGATGATCCTTTACAGAAATCATTATAAAAGATAAATCGAGGTGTGTATACATAAAACTAAAATATTTTTTAATTAAATGAAATTCATATAATTAGCATATCTTTCTGTGTCATTGATGAATTAATTATATTTTATTTTATATGAAAATAAGAAGTTTTAGATCTAAGGCACAGAAAGCCAATTTGGGCCACACATATAATTAATTAATAATGTATGTTTAATAAATATGCATAATTAATTAATAATTATGTATATATTTATGTATGTATTAATTACTTTAATACGTACAATTTAATTACTAAAAAAAAATTTTGGACATTTTCGTTTTCGACTGAAAATAGGAAGATCTCCAAAATTCGGTTTTGGTTTTGACCTTAAAAATCTGTTTTGGTCAATCCTTAACTGTCATTATAATTTCTTAGTGTTATTTTATCCTCTAAAAATTGTATAGTTCTTTGCATTTTTTAATTGTCATATTAATGCTTTATACTATTATTCTTATCATTTATTATTTAAATGCATTCTAGTTTTAAAATTTCTCTAATCTGGATATTTCCATGACATGATGATTTCGCCAAGATTATATATACGTATATGTACTTCAAATGAGTATATATGTGCTATATATGTCAATATATATGTAATATTTGTGTTTATTATGTCATATGTCTTCAGAGGTCGATGCAAGTTTTTTTCTTGGGGCCCATTTTGTGAAAAGTAAAAGTTATTTTGGTGAATTTTATTATATTTTGTAAAAAATAAGATTTTGTAATGAAAGTTAAAATCGATTAAGTTAAATAATGCTATAAAAAGTGATAAAAAATATCTTTATTAAGATTGACTTTTTTTCTATCATGAATGATTTTGAAAAGGTCGCAGATTGTGCGATGAAATGTTTGTCAATCTTAATAAAGATATTTTATCACTTTTTATAGCATTATTTAACTTAATCTGTTTATAAGTAATTATTATACATGTAGTTAAAATAGTTACTCAAATTCAAACTAAGTATTTATTAACAAAAACTTCTCTAAACCCTTTTGCTAAAGTTGTTATTTTTGGTGAACTGGTACAAATCACATATTTTAAAACCTCACTTAATAAAAAATAATAAATAGCTTAAAAAATAAATTTACTCACTTAATAAAAAATAAGATTTATGGGAAGGAATTTTGTGAAGGGACCTATTTTATTAAAGGAATTTTGTGAAGGGGCCTGTTTTATTAAATAGATTTTTGTGAAGGGGCCCTAAATAGGCCCTAAATTTTGCCTCGATCGACCCCTGGTCTTATAAATACGCCATATATATGTATATATGAGGACATGAGTTTCAAAACTCATCTTATCCAAAATTTAAAAATTCGAATATTCTCCATGAATTCATTCTGTTTGTGAACCTATAGCAAAAAAATTGTTTTCTCTATCCATATATTCTATTGATAAACCTGCACTGAAAAAACACTACAATCTGCAAAAAAACTAGTTTTATCCGGTATTCCTGGCTTTGTGAAAACTTGGTTTACAAAGAAAAACAATAGACGCAAGTCAGAGGTTTTTCGTGATTTCCCAAAATTTGATTTTCTGGATAAGGCGAGTTTTGAAACTTACGTCCTCATATATGCTATATATGCATCATGCAGGACTATAACATAGTCATTATACTTCGTGAAATGCTATATATACATTATATATGATTATAATGTCAGATATGTTTTATAATTAAGGGATACATCTTGATCACTTGGCGATTCATTCTCAGGGGCCACTATAACAAAGAAGTACCGTAATTTCGGGTAGATAAGCCACCCTGGCCGCTAGGTCCAAAAATGGTAAAAAAAAAAACTGAAATTCCATCGTATACACCGCACTTATTGAAAGTGGTGTACATACTACTATAGACGCCATATTGAAGACTTTTGTGCATTTTTAAAAACCATTTTAAAAACAAGTAATATAAAAATTTTGTTTTTAAAGTCAATTCCTACTTAGGCCATCAAAGAAAAATTTAATATAATCCCTTAAGCTAATATTAGTTTTTGTTGCATTAAAATATCTCAATTTGTTGATTTTCTATAAGCAAGTAGTTTTACAATGGAACTCTATGGGAATTTGGAGAAATATTAGAGATATCGCCAAGTGGGCGACAAACTTGGCGGTATTTGGCGACAGAACAGGGTCCCCCTATGGTAACCCCTTATTGAAAATATTTTCATTGATCTTCAATAACCAATGGCCGCCATTTTGTTTCCCATGCAAAACTAAAATTAATTAATTAAAATTTAATTAATTAATATTTTAAAAAACTGTATTAACATCAATTGTCATCCAGTACAAGTTTAAAAAAATTTATTTCAACTTGATAGGATGAATAATGAGTATTTTATTAACGATTGAAAATTTGAACAAGATAAATATATAAATAAATAAATATAGGGAGAGTGTGAGCTAATAGTAGGAATTGAATTAGAATTTTAAATTTAATTCAAATAATGAAAATAAATAAATAAATGAATAACTTTTGGTTTGTGAATTTATCCAATTGCATCGCACATTTCAGCCTTGGATCGGCAAGTAGAAATATATTTTATGGAATTCTTAATATAAAACATAACGCTAGAATTACAAATAACACTATTTTTTATTCGAATCCATCAATTAAATAACACAACGTAAAATTCCGAAAATAAGTAATGATAAATAATCATTGTAAAGATTAATGTCTATTAACAGTAATTAATTGGTACTCGATTTGATATATTCTGTAAATATTTAAAATAAAATGTTCTAAGAAAGTTTTAAGATAAACAAAAATTAAATACATGCATTCTTTCTTTTCTATTAAAACGCCGCGATTATACAAAACTGAGCATAAAAGGATTCCTTAAATGTGTCAGCAACTTCACTTTGCGTAAGTGCAGTAAAAAGAAATTATTGAGCTGCAAGCAAACAGAAAAAATAATTTAAAAGAAAAAAAACGAAAAGCAAAACCCGTTTTTTCTTAGCTATTAAAAAAAAAAAATCTCCATTATTAATTGTCCGATTTTGTTCAAATTTTCAGCAAGTTGCAATAACAGTAAATTAAGCTGTGTAACAAAATTTTATTAAAATATAATAAGTTATTAGAAAATTACAGCACTCCCCAAAACCCCTAGTTTATAAAAAGTAAGAGAGCTATCTGCAGTTTGTTTATTCAACTCTGCGGTGTTGGAGTGTAGTGGGAAGTTGAACGTTATCAGAATGAGATCATTATCTTTGAATAATACGTTTCGTTATGCAGAAAGAAACCATGCATAGATTTTTTTTTCTTTTTTAATGAAATAAAAAAGAACTTCCCAATATTTTTTTAATGATTGTTATTTCTAATCCATGAAGCATTTTTAATATTGATTTTCAGATTTTCCCTGTATAATATTACATGATCTGCTTTTTTTTTTTTCTGGAAAAAATTGTTATTACTTCGTATACGCTGCACCGGCAGATAAACCACAAAGGGTAAAATTTAACTTTTAAACACGTATAAGCTGTGGCTTATCTACCCGAAATTACGGTACCAAAAGAAGTTATTCTGTAAACTGTGTTTAACAATTGATTTATAATTTTTGTATTCATTTTCAAAATATTTTTTCGTTGAGTATTGAAATGCTACTAGGAAAAAAAAAAAAAAAAAAAAAAAAATTCTTCTAGTTGATTCTACTTTTTAACGTTTAAAAAAATCGATTTTTTTTAAATTACCTTATTTCTCTCAATATTATGGACATTATTTTAATGCAAATCTAAATTTTGAAAAACTGTTTTCTTTTGTTTATTATACTTCATTTGCTATTGAAACATCAAAAATCATAATTATATGCAAAAAATTAGACGGAAGGGAGAGAAATGAAATTTAAAAGAATTTTCACAAAAATTGTGCCATTTTGCAAGATTCGTGGAAATAGGAAAAAGAATTCACAAATTTTCTCCATAACAAAGGTTCAATAGTGTATCTGCAACTTCACTGGTTATAGGTCTGTCATTTAAAATTTCTGTATGCAGGGTTGCAAAAAACCTGCCGTTATTTATTAAAAAAAACCTGGTTGGGGTTTTTAGGGCTTTTTGGGTTTTATTGGGTGTTTTGTTTTTTGAGAAGTGAGGGCAGTGAGACTCCCTTATTTTTTGAAAGTATATGTATTAAATTAAGAAATCTTATTCTATTTTTATTAATTAACTTTATATCCAAGTAAATTGAATTGAAATAACAAAACTAAATCAATGTAAAATGCTGTAATTTTTTTTTTTACTTCTGACATCACATTATATAATAACCACATATCACATATTTAAAAGTCACTTTAATTGTTTACTTTCTTATCTGTATTCTCCACTAAGAACACATTTTTGAAACAAATCTTTAATATTTTATTATTTATTAATCAAAGGATGCTTGATAATGCAATAAACTCTCTGTAAGGTGGACTTTGTGCAAGACGGAAAGCTGTCTAACTCGGAAAGATTTTCAAGTCCCTGCGAAATCCATAGACATAGAGTAAAATTTGTCTAAGGCGGAATATTGTCTACTGTGAAAATTTTTCTTGGCCCCGATTGATTCTGCCTTAGAAAGTGTTTACTGTATTTTCAAAATACCTATGGTTCACTCGTTCACTGTATAGAGCAGTTCTTTGAATGTAATACATAGTTGTTACAAAAAATATTTAAATTACAAATGATTTCAATTATCTACATAACTGATGTAATTATTAAATTTGAATACTTTGAAATGAATTTATAATACTTATATAATATCCAACAATGTTTATTTTTATCGACAAACATGCATCTATATGTAATAGGAAATGATATCTGAAAAAACAAAAAACCTGATTTAAAGCAAAAGAAAAAAAAAAAGGTTTAAACAAATGAACAACAAAAAAAAAAAGGTTTATTTGGGTCTTTAAAAAAATGCCCCCCCCCCCCTTTCTTTTGGCCAACCCCGGCCAAAAGTGAATCAGTCAAATTTTTATTGTTAAATCTTGATATAAAAGACCTTGTCATTTTTTGATCTATGCAAAAAGTTATGATTAGCTATGTATATTGATTTTGGCATTTTTAAAAAACATTTATTAACCTTTCTGCTATTTGGGTCCACATATGTGGAGTGGACCTCTATTTTTTTCCCTCGTAAAAACGAAATTGTTTGATTTCTTTTTTTAATAGCTGAATGTTTTTCGCTTTAAAAGCATATCAATAAATGGCAACATCTATGCTGATTTCCTTATGAAATAGATGTTATTTTCATCTGAGTTTGCAAAGTACCTTTAAGACAGTGCAGCCAAGAAATTGAGAATTTTTCATAATTATTTATCTTAAATCCTTTACAATAAAATCTTTTGAGGATTTGTACATAATTTACTTGTTTAAAGGCCTTAAATTTGTGATTGTGTTAATTTAGGTTAGTGATTTTTAGAAAAAAGCAGCATGATTTAATAATATTTTGTACTTTTTCCCTAAAGAATTGAGAAAATGTTATATTTTTTGCAAGCTTTGAACATATGATTTAGAAATACTATGATATGGTAAAAAATTGAGATCCCTGTATACAACTGAAACTGGGGGGTGCATTTTGCCAATTTTAAAAAGGGCTGCATCCCTTAAGAACAGTCTAGAAGAACCATTTCTTATACTCCGATGCCATTTAAAGAATATTTGATCACACCTATACTACAATATGGTATGTTCAGAATTACCACTCTCTCTAACACACAGTATTTTTAAATGTACTAGTTGATCCTGCTCAGATCATCTGCACTAAAAATTGCATGCCTCTGTCATATTTCCACAGCTATGCTCTGGGATTTTCACTTCAGATTATGATTTCACATAGTTTTGCCTTCGCTGGATATGTCTATTTTACCGATAATCAAATCATTCTGTGGCTTGCATAAGCCTATCAGCTTCATTTCGAATGGATCATTTTAAAATCATTTTGTCCGCAGTTTCAGTGACACGCTGATGTCTTCTACATAATTATAAACTTCATGCTGTAAACTCATTTTTTTCAAAAAAAAAAAAAAAAAAAAATTAGCAAAAGTTTAGTGAAAACTGTCCTCAGCGTTCAATCATTCAAACAACCTCCTCTGATCAATGAATGAAATGCCGCATTACGACACACTGTTACATCAACATCATTGTATCAAAATATTGTAATCATAAGTAACTCATTTTTTGCGTGAAATAGGGAGAATATTTCACACAACAACAAATAATAAAGCCAGCTAAAGTTAGCTTTAGCAGGTTTGATTTTCTAAACAAGCCGCTCATTGACATCGGCAAAAGAGAAATAACCACTTTTTCACTGCCATGCACCGTAGCATTTTATATATCTAGATTTACAACAAAAAGAAAGTCACAACTATACAAGTTGCATTTTTCAGCTTACATGTACTTTATTATGCAATATCATTGTATGAGATATTCTGTTTGATTAACACTAAGGGACATTTATGTTACTTTAAATATCATGTGGATTTAGTAAAATAATTATCTTCTTAAAATTTTAGGCTCTTTGGAACATCCTTCTCTAGTTCAGTCTATTTCTTGGAAATTTTCGGGTGATATTTTGGCCAGTTGTTGTCAGGACAAAAAATTGAGAATCTGGGATCCCAGAGATTCTTCAAAAAACCAGGTAATTTTTCTAATTCATCCCTATTTATGTTAATCTTCTGTTGATAAACTCATTTTTTAAATTGGGCAAGTATCATAATTATTTGCAAATTAATTTTGTCTGTCAGTGCTATGATAAAATGTAGCTGTTTCAATATAACATGCCATTGTAGCATTTCTTTTCATCAAATGACTGATTAATCCTTGTCATAAAGTTCATTAATTGTAAGCAAATGTAAATATGAGGAAGGGGGGAGGTGGATCATCTCCATGTCTTTGTTTGATAAGCTGTTATCTTTATCCAGTATGAAATTTGTACAGAAAACTTATATATTATTTATTTATTTATTTATTTTTTTTGTGGTACTTTTTCTAAGATTCCTGAGCTTATAATTATGTATGTTTAACTTTTTGGTAATTATAATTTACATGATATGTTTCATATCCATGTTTTTTGCTGTTCGTAAAGATTATATTTTTATTTATGAATGAAGTTATTTTGATGTATTATGTTTTTCCTTTAAAATAAATTCTGATAAATCGTTACTAATCAAATATAGAAATCTCCGATGTAATTATTATGAAAACTGTCTAATATAAGAAAATTTCTTATATTTTAGAAAGTATTTTTTTCAGCTGTTTATTAGCAAGTTAGTCGCTGTTCTATCCTACAATGCATGTTTAACCCTTTATCTACTGACGGTACTTATAAGTGTCATTAAAATAACTTGTTATAAATTTCATTTAATACACCAATTAGTTGTAATACAGTTTAGAATGAGTTATAGATGCATTACTTTATCTTGTTCCAAAAGCATTATGGGTTACACAAAGCAAAAATGTTTTTAAAAGGATGATTTCTTTTGCCTTTGTATTTTTTCAGCTTTCTTGGCATTGAGGGGGGGGGGGGGGATTTTTTCGATTGGGAAATATTTCTATTGTAAGAACATTATATTTGTACATTTCCTAATTCTACAAAATACTAAGAAAAATATTTAAAATAAAAGATTTGAATGGGGTTATAAATATTGCACAAAATCCCTATAAATTCAAATTTAATTAATCCTTCTAAATCCTTCAATCCTTCTAAAATTTATGAAATGATTATGCAAATCTTCTAATGTAGTTTAAACAAGTCACAAAAATTGATTTAGAAGATAAAATTTTCATGAATTCATAATCCAGTACATAAAGTGTTAATCTTTGTAATTTATTATAAAGGCAATTCCATTTTGGTATATATGAAAGTTAAAAAATAATGGCCTATAAATCGGTTTGCCTATATTTTTTTCATTTAACCCAAAATCAACTTAAATTGGCTGTAGACAAAAATATTTTTAACGGAATTGTGTTTTAAGATATATATAAAATAAAGAGATGTGAAATGTTCTTTAGAAACAAAAAGGGAAAGGAAATTTAAATTAACATTTTAGTTTTGCATTTTTTTTTTTTAATGCAGGAAAGACCCCAGACACTCAGAGGGTTAACCCTCTGACAGTATTTTTAAAGTATCAGAAAAGAAAATTGTTGTAAAATTCATTTAATACAGACGACTCTCAATTATCCAGGCTTAAAAATATGCCTATTTTTTTCACGAAATTTGAAAGAGAACTTGAATACAGTTACATTTAACCAGTTAAAATTTCAGAGAACTTGGGCGATAGGAACATTTTTTTTTAATGTTAAAGGACCTGACAGGAAAGCAAAACAACAACAACAACAAAAAAAAAAGGCTAGAAAGAAAGTTAACATGATACTGATTTTATCGACCTTGAAAGGATAAAAGGTTGAGTGCCTTGCTCAGCTGGGAGTCGAACTCTCGACCTGTAGCATGGCATACAGGTGTGCCGACCAGTAATGTGAAATGTATTTTAGGAACAAAAAGGAAAAGAAAATATTTAAATTAACATTAGTTTTACAAACATTTTTTTGAAAATGCATGAAAGCCCCTAGATACTCAAAGATTAACCCTCTGACAGTGTTTTTAAAGTATCACAAAAGCAACTTGTTATAAAATTCATTTAATAGAGTAGAGTCCCAATTATCTGGGCCTGTCTTAACTGAATTTCTGATTTAAGTCCCCCCCCCCCCCCAAAAAAAAGGGCAATATTTTTCCATTCTAATAAAAAAATTAGAGTTCTAAATTTTTGCGACTTCTGTTTGTTCTGCACCTGATATTCCATTAACGATGACGGTTTCTTAATCCTAGTTTTGGAGATTTTAACTTTAGTAATTCCTTTTGCAAAAGAAGATATAGCTGAGTATATGAAGAGCAAAAAATTACAGGTGACATGATTGAAAACTGTAAACAAACAGTGATAAAGAAAATACTGCAAATCGAAAATAAAATGACATACTCTACTCGCCAGTGGCGGCTCGTGGCTTGTTTAAATGGGGGTTCACAATCACATTATAAAATTTATGGAAATAAAAATTGCACGTGGGACCTAACATATAGGTTAGTATACATTTGTGCAGTATTGAATTCAGAATCATTTTTCTCTGGATGGAATTTTGCTGTTCTGAGGAGGACAATATGGATTTCAGAAGGGGGGTCTTTAAAAGGCGGAAATCCTTTTTCCCGGAAAATTTCCTCCCAGACATCCCCTGAATTCATCACTGAATTTTTGTCTTCCCAAGTCAATTTTTGAAAAAAGATTTTTGGTATTTTTTTTTTCCTTTTACATTTAGACAAAATGCACTCTCGAGACGTTGGCGAATACCTATCTTCCCTATAGGAAGTTAAATTATAATGTGGAATGTAAATGCAATTATGAGCATCTATATCTCTTTTCAGTTAGATGTGATAAATCAGCTACACTGTAACTCACTCAACTTTAATTGCCGCTTAGTTTTGCAAATAAAAGATAGGGAAAACAAAACAGCTTATTTGTTAATTCACATCCACAAATCCATTGACATTTGTCATATAAATCCTTTCGAAATTTCTAGTTTTAGATTTCGTCACTTGGATAAGGATTAAAAAAAAGTTTTGGTTTACACAATTTAATTTCAATTTGTGTTTCAAAGGAGAAACAATGAAAAGTGCTGTTTCTTTAGTTCTGAAATATTGATTTTACTAACTTCAATTTTAAATGTTTGTAACTACTTCTTTTACATAACAGTAAAAAGGAAAGTTAGAACAAAACAGACAGAGAGATTAAGAATTAGGAAAAAAATATCCAACTTAATATTTAAACCGCAAGAGAAACAAAACTAACAAGAAAATTCCATCAAAAAATACATGCTAGTGCACACTACAGATTGTGCAAACGAAACGACCTGAGTGATGTGTCACAAAGCCTCTCCTTTCCTCGGTATTGTCCGCATAAGCTATTTTGAATAAAATATCCTCAGTCGCACGTGCTATTAAGAAAACACTTGGCACTGGGTATTGAAAGCTTTCCAGTTTTCTTCAGTAATGGTTTGTTTATGGACGTTTCTAAAAAAAAGGGGAAAGGTGGGTGGGGGGAAGGCATGCATGAATATTACTCATGTTGGACATTGACAAAAAAATAGAATTTTTTTATAGTTATTTATTTTGTTAAATTATTTCGTCATTTTTCTTTGGGGGGTTCTCAGTGCTCATGTGTTCCAGTTGTAGAGCTGCCACTGGTACTTGTAAGTCTAAGTTTGATTGAAAACTATTGAATACATTGAGCAGCAACAATGGGTTAGACCTGCAATTCTGATGACTCTAATACAATGGTGTAAGAATGTAGCAAATAAACCAAATAAAAAAACTTTCAAATGAACAATTTCATTCCATATTTTTATAAAAGTATTGGAAGTGTATATCATACGGACTGTAAATAGTGACATAAAGAGTAATAAGTTGTATATAAATTTATATTTTATCATGTCTCTTTGTGAGGAATTGTTAAAATCCAGCTTATCTGAGGCGAGCTTGGTCCATATTAACTTGCATAATCAAGACTCTACTGTACATCTATTATCAGTCATACAATTTAGGATAAGTCATAGATACTTGATTTTATCATTCTCCAAAAACTTTATTGATTGTACAGAACAAAACTATTTTTAAATGTATCATTTATTTTTCTAATTATAAGTGGTCAGCTTTCTTAATGTTGAAAGGTATGGAGTAGAAAGTTTCAGTTCTGAAAAGTCACTATTTGTAAGACCATTATATTTGTACATTTTGTAGTACTCCTAAGAGCTAAAAAAAACTAAACCCATGGCTTTATAATACATTAAGGATAAGGGCCTACAGTGCTCAACCCTGTTTTCTTCATCCTGGACCTCCAAGGTACTATATAGCATATGTCCCAGTCAGGTGGTCAGTCTAATACAGGACCTTCAGTGTTCAGTTCCCAAGTTAGCATGGTACTCATTTTATCGACCTCAAAGGGATGAAAGGTTGAGTGAACCTTGCCCACATGGGAGTCGAACTCTCGACCTGTAGTGTGGCATACAGATGTGCCGACCATTATGCGACAGGGATTCTATTAAGTATTAAAAGCTGTATTTTAAAGAAATGGTTTGAGTAGGGTTATATATATTCCACAAAACCTCTATATTATTAGTTTATTAACTTTAATAGACAGAATCTTAATTGTGCAGGTTTTCTATTATAGTTTCAGAAATTCAGGAAGATTGTTTTGGAAAGTAAAAATGTCATGCTCATAATTTGGATATAAGGGGTTAAAATGGAAAATAATTGTCTATTAAGATCATTCTTGAGATAAACTTTTATTTCTTACAAATGTAATGTCTTACTCCATCATCCCCCTATATGATTGGAGCAACGATATAAAAATTTGTAATACATTTTCTAGATGATTTCATTTTACCTACATGCTAATTCTATTTGACAGATTGCTGACAGTCATTACAGTGATAGAGATTCAAGAGTGACCTGGTTAGGAGATACTGACCAACTGATAACCACTGGGCTTGGAAGTGTAAGTTTTCTTTTAGCTAGCAAGCATTTAAGCTCTATATTTTGTGAAAGCATACAATTTAAAAGGTTACTTTTAAAATTAAATTCTCAAAATATCTTGCAAACATTGATTTTTTTTTCTTCATTTAATAAGTTTCTTTTTAATTCTAAGTTTCATATTATTCATATGATACAAACAAAGTCGTAACAAATACATGTAATTTCTTAAGGGGCTGCTACTGTTGTAAAATCACATGAAAACTAGTTTGTATTTAAGTACCTTTTCCTCTAAAAAGAAAACTGAAACAGTTTCAATAATTTTAAAAATTGTTTTGGCAGTAGTTAAACTATGAATTGATTGTTCAACAAGAAATAAGAATATCAATGGGGGGGGGGGGGGGGGGGGGGGGAGAAGAAAAAAAAAGAAAATCTAGATTTTAAAAAAAAGTCACTAAAATAGAATTGATATTTCAGAAAAAATAGAAATAAATAAATTCAATTATATAATTCTTAAAAACTCTTAAAAATTCTTATTCATTTTACAACTGTAGTATTAAAGCTAAATCATTAATTTTAGTACTTTATTTCCAAAATTGTTGAATTCTTTATTTGAAATGTAGTATAAAATAAAAATTCTCATGTTGTATGCATGATGCCTTTTAATACTGTTAGTAATATTAGTTAATTATTATGCATTAATTTTAAATCTATCTTTTAGAAATTAAATTATTACTGGTACTTTTTGGTTAGCCGGGCGCCAGTGTTATATATACATATATATATACATATATATGTATATATATGCCTATATATATATATATATATATAAATATGTATGTATATATACAATATATATATGTATATATAAGACTGGTGCCCAGCTAACCGAAAAGTACCTTATTACTTTTAAGATGCTTAATAATTCTTTCTTGTTATAAATAATTTGTATTCCTATTTTTATTTATTTTTTAAAAGATTATCTATTGTGTTTCTAAGTTATTTTATATTAAAGTTGATGAAAAAAGTATAATAATTTATTTTCTATAATACTTTAAAAAGACTGCATTAATATTTGCAATATTTTCTTATTTTAAATTCCATTTTATGCATAATATTCATTCCACCAGAAAGGACGAGTAATAAGTTGTGTTATAAATTTGGTTTAGCCTACCATTTTGTCTTAATGTTTACTAAAATAGTAAAACATTTTTCCTTGTAGTACTATATAGATAACTAGTAGTACCATCAAACGGGGATGTCTTTGTCTAATTTTTTGCCTCTTGTTGTCTTTGAAAATCCAAAAATTGAAATTTTCATTTACAATCTCTGATAATTTTTTCCTATTTCCAAGGTGTGTTAAAATATTCACATTTAGCATTTTTAAATAATAATTTTTAAATAATTTTTTTGACAAAGTCACCTTTGCTTGGGATGACTCTGTCTCGTAACTAAAATATCATTGAATAAGTGTTGAAAACCTTGTAAGACAATGCAACCTCTCTGTTACGATAGAGTAATAAAGAATAATAAAAAAATAAGTCATTTTGTCAATTTAAAAAAAATTGTATAAAAATGAACCAAAGACCGAAATATTATTTAAAAATAACCATCAGACAAGGCATGTAAAAACAATTAATAACTAAGGCATGGTGAGATTCATGCTTTTCAACAAAACTAAAATATAGGTGGATTCACTTATTTCAAACACTGAAAAGACATTTCTTTCAGAATAAATATGTCTTGGAGGGATAATATTTCTTTAGAACCTTTAAGTTTATTCTTTAAAGTAGTGATTGGAATTCAATATTTTTCAGTGGATTTTATTTGTTTTAATACTTGTTATACAACAACAACTACCACTTTCTGCAGCATTTATTTCATCAGTGTAGTTTTAATAACTACGACTACCTACAAGAGATTTATATGTACGAGGCATTATTACATCAGTACCTGTTCAATAATAATAATAAATATGTACTAGTACACCATTTAAGTTTCCTTTTATGTTTATATTTTCAGAAAAATTAACTATAATAAATAAGTTAAATTTGTGGCAACTTTGCCCCAAGACAATCTCAATCTACATTGCATTAAAGTGCCAGTTGTGAATATAAAGTCAATGTCAAATCTAAAATATTAAACTAATATATATAAATCTCATTGGTTTGTAAAGAAAACATATTGAGGAAAAAAAAAAAAATTACAGCATCAAGTATGAATAACTTTTTCAATCAAAAGCTTCCCCTGGTAAAATCATGCACAAAAAAGTAAACAAGGCAACAACATAAGTTATGCCAAATTCAATTTGTAAAATGCTGAATTAAATAGTTTATGTTTAAGCTACTTCTGCAATCTATCAGAATTCAGCATTAGTAATTAGCTTTATTGTAACACATTTTTTTTATTACACCTTTTGTCTTTATCTGCAAGGTGAGACAAGATTGATAGTAGTTAGTTATGGTGGATAATTTCAGAAACATATACAATGACATATAAATGTTATATTGGAACGCTACTCAACATTGCTCTTAAAAAGAAAAATCTGATTTTTTAATATTGCTAATAAAAATATTGTCATTCGTCTTAAAGGATGAACTGTTATATGATGATTTTGGAATTGAATTTTTTAGAGGAAAATATATTTATCAAAGGAACCATGACTATTATAGGGAATAATTCAAAATTAATGACCAAAACTTTAAGGGATAGTAGAACATATTTTTTTTTAGTACCGTAATTTTCGGAAGAAACGCCGCGGCGTTTACGTGCTTTAAATTAAAATTTCAAGCGATGCGGCGTTTCTACCGATGCGGCGTTTACGCGCATTTTTTTTTTTTTTTTCACTCCCAAAGATGAGAAATCTCATATTAATGAAATTTTAAAATAATGTGGACGAACCGAAATTTTCAGACCCAGGCGAACGAAATATATTGGCCCTGCCTGAGCATTTTTCTCAATGTTTTTTCACTGAACATGTCCGTTATTTTGCGCTGCTTCATCAATTAAGATTTTTCGACAATAAACTTCTCCTGTATTCCATAAACGGACACTAGTTCCTCTCCTGTAACGACGTTCCGCTGCTCCAATCCTTTGCTAATAAACTGATAATAACATCTAATAAACTGAGCACTTTTTCTCTCAAATTTCCCCCTTTTCTTTTTCTTCCCCCTCTCCAATTTTCAACAAATTTCATTTTTCGAGAAAGTTTCGTTATTGATTTCCTAAGCTTTGTAAATTAAAATATAAACGTCTTATTTTGGATGGTATGCTTTTGTATTTTGTATTTTTTTTTAAATCTTTAGTTAAAAAGAGAAAAAATCTATTCACAATTTCTTTCTGCATAGCAAAACATAATCCACCCAACGTTGATGATCCGATTGTGTAAACATTGATTCTGATTTCACGGAGCGAAGTGAATAAACGAAAACAAACCGCAAATGTTACTTTTTCTGGGCAGTTTCTATAAAGTGGGCAGCCGTTCTAACTTTCTAATAACTGGTTATATTTTAATAAAAATTTGTTACGCAGCCTAATTTAGTATTATTTCAACTTGCTGAAAATTTGAAAGAAATCGGTCAATTTACATAGGAGATAAGGATTATTATTTTTTTTTTTCTAACAGTAAGGATTATAAGAGTTTCGGTTTTCATTCTTTTTCTTTTTTATTTGCTTGCATCTCAATATTTTTTTTCTGCACTTAAGCAACGTAAACTTGTTGACACATTCAAGAAGTCCTTTTTATATTTAAAAGAATAGAATTTGAATAGTTTTTTCTCGCACAAAAAATGAGAAAAAAAATTAATAGTTTTGAGTCATCAGGGCTTTTTAAAAAGCCATCTGGAAAAGCATTATGGAAAAACAGATCGTAAGATCATTTTGCCGAAACTAGTGGAATGAAAAGAGTATGAATATCTTTGTTCTTTAAAAAATGTTAGAAGAGTGGAGAGGTTTTCGATCCGGTTTTAAGAATTCCAAATTTATAATACTTTTATTTTATATAAAAATTAAAACAAGAAGTTGGTTAGCAAAACGTCCGGATTTTGAACAATTTCGGATGTCCGGATTTTAGACTTTGTACTGTATCTTGCATTTAAGAAACAGCACAATGCTGGTAAGTATATTTTTTTCCTTTTTAGTTATCATTTCGTGTGTCTTTTAAAACAAAATCTTCTAATTGAAATCTATATTTATTCCTTTGAGTTTGTGACAGCTAAAATGTTCCAAACAGAGCGATAGAAGAAGGTGGGGAGGGGAGAAGATAGTTTTAGGACCGCACGTGATGTCTTTTCGTTGCAGTTAGCATAATGTTTATAATCCTTATCGCTCCACGTGCAGAGAAATAATAAAAGTAGGTCGTCATGAAATTTCTTGCAGATAGACCGATAGGAATTAAAAAAAAAGTTTGTTTTTGAGAATTTTATTTTTATTATAAAACACGCATACACACATAAATAACGGCTGCATTCATTATAAATCATTTTTAATATTAGTAGCATAAAATTATTGGTGCATTTATTAATTTTTTACGATTTTTTACGAAAAACAAACATTTAGAAAATGATAAAAGTTGATTTTTCGAGCTGAATTTACGGATGAAACAGCTCGGGGAAGGTCATCATTAAATAGCAATAGCTTATAATTTAAGCTACATTTATCGAAAACGGAAAAACGTATTCAATTTCAAATCACTTTGATAGATATGCCAGCAGATTCCAAGCTTTTTCGTTTTAAATTACCGGACCTCGATGAATTATTTATTGAGCGAGTTTGCTTTTTAATTCCTTTTTTTTTTTTTTTTTTTTTTTTTTGAAAAAAAGAAAAAAATCCCGCCATGGCACGTGAAAATAAATGTCATTTTATTCCGTTCAAACACGTTTTTTAAGATACTTGAGTTAAAGTTGAGTCTGCTAAAACCCAATCTTAAGATTTTCGACTTAGGAATGTTCTCGTTCATATAACGCTTTTCAATGTATAGAAAAGTTCCAAGACAAATTCCGGTTCGTCCCATTCAATGGCTTTTAGAAATTTATTTGGCAACATTAGTGAATAATTTCGGAGAGTGAACTGCCGTATTCTGTTTAGCATGTCAATCGCGATCACCGCGGAAATTTCACATGCGGCGTTTACGACGATGCGGCGTTTACGACCATTTCTTTATTTTTTTTGTTGTAATTTTCGCGATGCGGCGTTTACGCCGCTGCGGCGTTTCTTCCAGAAATTACGGTATATGAAACCAGGTTCACAATCTGCTTATTCAGTCAAGAATACATGGCTTCTTACTCCAAGCGGAATTCTTCATAATTTTAACAATAATGAAGATGTAATGATATTTTCAACAGACTTACTTTATTTTCTTTGAAATATAACTTCATGAGAAACACAAAGAATGGCCATCATTTGAACCCAAACAACACTGAGCTAGATTATCCATAATTCTGAATGGTAATTTTAACTCAATTGTACTGATTGGTAAAGATATGATACAATTTAACATTTTTCCAACTGAGTGAAAAAGTGTCAAAGTTCAGCTGGCAGTCAAACCCAATGTACTGACTATTAAGCTATGTGGACCAACATCTGGCTGCAGGGCTTAATTTCTAACAAAAAAAGTACCGGAGCTCTAATATTCTGCGGAACCGGTACAACAACCGTACCCCCCCCTCCCCCTGTCATTCAATCTGCATGTTTTTATTTCGTATATTATTTGCAAAATTTAAAGCATTTTTTTTTCTTTAGCAAAATATAAATTTTAAATATATTTATCAGCATATACTTAGCTCTCAACTATTCTACTTTTTAGTTATCACTCCTTCTGAATAGTAATCTTTACCTGATTTTAAAGTTAATTAATTGAAGAATTCTGCGATTAAATATGGTAAGGATTATTGATTAGGAAATAGTGTTAACACAAAAAAAGGATTGTTCGCAGCTATGCATTTTTAAGAAAAAATGAATGAAATTTACAGAAATTAACATTTATATGCTGAAGAATGGAACAATGTTTTACAATTTCCTATAAAAGGTGTATATCTTAAACTATGATCGATTCTTCCGCATAACAATCTTTTGTGGTGAGTCTCTGAAAATCAGATTGAATTAAAACTTTGACACCGTTATTGGAAAGAACCGATGCTTTTATAGAAAAAGGAGGAATACTGCTCGATTGCTTTCTATCAGAATAACAATAACATGGCAATTATATCTACTTACAAATGAAAGTGATTTTGTAAATGTGCAGAGCAAAGCCTTAGCATGGGTACCGTTCATGATTAAAAAAAAAAAAATAGAAAAATCACTAACGTGATTTTTATACTCGTACGCAATAGAAGACAAAAAACATCAAACAAACAAAACTTCAAGCTGATGCTCGTTGGCTAAAGCAGAAAATATTCTTTTCAGGTTAGATATCTAAATAAAATTAAAAACTAAAACCCAACCAATAAAAATTATCCTACTGTCACAAAAGAAAATCGAACTGAAAGCAAATTCATTGTTCAGTCTCTTTAGTGGCGTCGTATTAACAACACGTTGTCGCCGACATAATTTGAAATAGAAAAACATGATTTTAGTTTCCCTTCATTTTGATCAAGATAGCATTAAAATGATATGAAATAGAATATAATAAGTAATTTTAAAGGAGGAAAAGTTTTTTTTTCTATACATGAATAAAAATTTTAATTGTGATACATTTTGAGCTAGAGTCGGTCCAAGCCCAAAATCTATTATAAAAATTTTGAGTCCATTTTATCTCCATCTTCTACGTGTGCGATACATTGCGTCACATATAAGTGTTTTGGTAAAAAACAATGCAAAAGCTTGGAGATGGGAAGGAAAGAAAAAAGTAATTTAGACTTCGGTTTTTCGGAAGCGCAATTGCACTGGGCTCCGGAGCCCTGTATTTATGAGCTCCGGTGAATTCCGACCAATATTTGAATATTTACTAAAAACAGAGAAGTACCGGAGCCGGGCTCCGGCGCAAATTAAGCCCTGTCTGGCTGACACAACTCACTCAGACAATCTTTAAAAAAAAATATTGGCATCTGGTCTGCCATTTAGACAGCTCAACAGAATACACTGTTCAAGTAGATTAATAAGCATAGTAGTAGCATTCGCAATTTAAGCCACAAGGTCTTGGATTCGACTTCCAGCCTAGTCACTGTTGTACTCTGTTGGAAAAATGTCAAATTGTATGATATCTTTATCAATATGATTGAGTTATACAAAAACTAAAGTGTATCTATGTATCCATTGTTTAATGGAGTTCCGTTACCTGTGGTACATTCTGTTAAGCAGTCTACATGGCAGACCAGATGCCAATGTCCCCCCCCCCCCCCCAAAAAAAGTGTTTTGAGTGAATTGTGTCAGCTGGTTGTTGGTCAAGGTAGTTTAATAGGCAGAGCATTGCCAATTTAAGGTTTTTGGTTCCATTGTTGGCCTAGTCACTCTTTCACTCAGTTGGAAAAATGTCAAATGATGTAATGGTAATACTTACTGAATTACAGTGTTCATAATATTATCCTATTTCACAAGAAGCAAAGTTATTGTGCTGAAAATTTCATTGCAATATCTTGATTACTGTTAAAGTTACAAGCAAAAATATTGGTTTGGCTGGGAGTGAGATATCCCATGTTTTTGACTGAATACTGAATTTGCAATAACATTTTATGCAAAATGCTATTTAAAAATTTTCGTATGAAATTTCTTGTGCTTATAATGCTTATCATTTTAAGATATAATATTTTGAAATTGTCCTTATTCCAGGAAAGACAGCGTGAAGTGTTTCTCAGAGATGTACGTAATTTAGCTGAACCTGTTGCAACCTACTCAGCTGATACTAGTCTAAAGTAGGTGAATTACACTACTGATTATAAACATGACTTTAAGGAGATAGAATTTAGTTAAAGCATGCATTTAGTTTGTTTCTTCGAATCTGTGTGAAATAATCTTTTCCTTGACTGAATCTGTACAATTAATGGAATGGAATTTTTAATTTATGTAACTTTGTTGAACCTAATGCAACACCTACTCAACTGATGCTAGTCTCAAGTACATCAATTTCATTGCTGATTATAAACATGATTTTTAAAAGAGCATAGAGGAATTTTATAGACTTTAGTTAAAGCATTCTCTTTGGTTCTGTGTTAATCTTTTCTGTGAATAAATCTGTACAATTAATAGGATGGAATTTTCACTGTACGTAACTTAGTTGAACCTGTTGCAACCTACTCAACTGATATTCGTCTAAAATAGGTCGATTTCTCTGCTTATTATAAAACTGACCTTTAAAAGGGGATTGAGGAATTTTATAGACTTTAGTTAAAGCATGCATTTTAGTTTGTTGCTTTGAATTTGTTTGGAATAATCATTTCCATGACTGAATCTGCGCCATTAATAGAATGGGATTTTTATTCAACTTTTGTTCTTATCTAATGTTGCAACTCTAAAAGGCTTCATGTAAAGAAAAAAAATAGTTTTTTTTTTAAAAAAAAGCTAAAACAATTTTATTTTTTTTCAGTAGTTAATTTTGTTGCAAGTAATGTTATTCACTCACATTTGTTTTCACAGATTTATCTGATCTAAAAAAAAAAAAAAAAAAAAAAAATGCTGTCAGTTATACTCTTCCTCTTAAAAAAAGAGATATACATGGTGATTTTAAAATGTATGGTAAAAAAAATATGATAAAAAATAAATAGGCAAATCAGTCATATTGAAACAAACAAAACTCACGTAGAAACATAGTCACATTCATTTAGTCAAAAATACAATTTGACTCGCTATAAACCAAATCTGAATTTTTATTCATAATTTCAACATTAATGATGCTATGTGAATAAAATTTTCAGCGCTTACCTTTGGGAGAACTGCTATTGCTATGATATCACTACAAGGTGGCTACAAAATACTGTGGTACACTTTGAAAAATAAGAATTAATTTTAAATGTTTGGTAAAACAATTTATTTCTGGAATTGGCAATTTTCTGTTTGTACAAGTGTTTAAAACAAAAATTTAGAATTATTTTAACGGTGGAAGACAAAAGGATGATGTTTAAACAGGTTTTCATCATTGATTTTCTGCTGGTAAAATCTGTAAGCAATTAAAGTGCTTTGGTTTTAACAGAACAACTATATACAGTCAAGCTCAGTTAATACAAGAAGCAAGGGACTTATAAAAGTCCTCGGATTAACCATTACTCCTAATACCAGGGAAAGTTTTAAAAATCTTTAAAAGACACATAATTAAATTACTAACTATTATTAATTTCTTTCGTTATTTAAATATTAAAACTAATTTAATATCATAAAGTTCCATGCTAATTAAAGCATACTAAATAAATTTTTTTTTTTAAGTTTTCACTGACGAAGTGCTGCCATTGGCGGTTTCTTCTTGGTTGCTTGTAAGCCGTGTTTCGAGTTACTAATGTCTAGTAGGATATGAACGAAAGCCACTAATGCAGTCATAAAGCAGAAATCATAAGTGCAGAAGGCAGTCCTTTGTTCAGAATGAAATAAAATGACATCAACATGATTATGTAAAAGATCGTCTTTTTTGGCGATGATAACTTTCAATAAAAATAGAATTGTGAATCGGAAATTCAATGAGCAGTGTTGCCTGGTGTCAATCTTATAGTCATGTGATGGAATTGCTTTATTAATTCTACCCTACTTTTTACCAAAATTCAAATTGAAGTGAACTATGTTTTTCTCGCGTTAGCCGTGATCTTACTTTTGTAGCTGATAATAAGCAGGAAAATTTTAATGTAGTTTTGATGATGAAACTTTCTTAATGTGCAAATTGCTCGTTTTAACTGTGTCCTCATATTAGCCGGGCTCGTATTAACCAAATTCGACTGTATATAGAAATAAATTGATTATTGAATATTAATGGCTGTATAAATCTATCTACATCTGATTCACACCCATAGTTAGAAAAAAGTACATCAAAAAAATTTGTGAAAAGATACAAAGAAATTCACAATGTCCTGCAGAATAAAATTGATGCAGAAGACAAAGTGGTGTGTAGAAATATACAAGTTATCATAAATGAAAACATGGGTTTTCGCCCTTATCATAAAAGAAAAGTTCAAGGTTTGACTGCTGCACAAAAAATAAAAAGATTACAACGCTGCAAAATATCGTTCAAATTGCATGCTAGCAAAAGTGTTGACAGAATAATATTTTTTGATGAAAAATTGTTTTTAATTGAATAGTATTATAATGCTAAAAAAAAAATTTACGTATATTTAGCAAATTTCGAAGATATATCTGAAAATTTTCGAACTGTTAAATGTTTTCAGAACAAGAATTCTGTTATGGTTTAAGCTCCATACCAAAGAATGGAAAACTGCCTCTGAAATTCATTGATAAAGGAAAAAAATGGAGAGTAGGGCATATTGGCATGTACAGGACATATTGGCTACACGTATATTGCCACATGCTGACAGATTGTATCCTTGAAAGAATTGTAATCAGAAGTTTGGGCTCTTTGAAAGCTTCCAGATTGCATGAGTGACAGATTATACTTCTTAAAATGATTTGTTCTCCAGTCGGACAATATTGTAAAAGATTATCTGTGGTAATCGATTAAAATAAAATTATATCTAGGTAACTTTCATTTCTGATGTTCCTCATATTGCTGCATTTATCATTTTATATCTAAAATAAAATGCCTTAGTATTTGTAACTGTATTTTAATAATCCCCTTGTTAGGTACTAGATGTAGCCATTATTCATATCGAGCAACACTGATAGGCTTCATATTTCAGAATGTATTTGACAGTATGTTTAGTGTTACTGACCCAATTACGTTGTACTTCCAACACTTGTTATGTTTGTCCATTTTCCACAAAGCAAAGAAAATATGTTGAATATAGAGCTACAATGTTTTTATAATTGTTGAAGTTTGGGATGAAAATAAAGGTTTACCTCTGAATGAGACAGTGTGTATTTTTTACCACATAAGTCAGTTGTAAATCTGTGTTTGTTTCAGCTCACCTGGTTTTCCCCTTTCATTTTTGCAAGAATAAACCTGTATATTTCAAGGAATAAAATTATGTTATTTTGGGACTTTCATTTTTGTGGACGTAAAATAATCTAGTAGTATTTTTTGTGTGTTATATTTGAAATAAAAATTGCTTGTAAGAAACAAAGTTTTATCAACTTTTTATTAACAATGCTATTATTTATTTTTTCAGAGCCTTTATTCCACTTCATGACCCCGATACAAATATGTTGTTCCTTATTGCTCAGGTATTGTTTTTATTTTCATCGTAATGTGATTAGATTAAATTAAATTGTGAATATGTAGTATAGATATTAACTTTAATAACTTTTTTATACCTTTTATCATAATACAGTGAACACTTGTTCTGTATGGTTTTCTTTTCAATATTTATGATGTTACATATGATAATATTTAATTAGAAAATCTGTTGCACAGGTTACAGCATAAACTTTCCTGTTTCTTTTATTTAGGCTGACCATGCAGTGATATTTTGTGAAATTTTAGATTATGCTCCATTTTTACAAGAAGGTAATTGTTTGCATATTTTCTGCTTTTGTTAGGCTGTAAACTGTTCATGTGTATGTGTATGTTTTGTATGAAAGAGAAATTAATGTAAATTATTCTTTCGTTAAAAAGAGCCTGTTATTTTTATTATATGATGTTATTTTTTATAATGTTATGTTATACAGTAGAGTCTCAAAAATCAGAGTCTAAAAAGTCCGAGGATCCGCTTAATTCGAGGCATCAAAAATAAAAATCTTTTTTTTCCTCGCCCGAAAGAATGCCGTTACTTCGTGCTATATTTTTTCCTCCCAACGTTACAAGCTTAATACAGCCACTGGATCAGGATGTATTGCAGAATTTAAAGAAAAGATACCAATGCCATTTTTCAGAACATTTAGTGCAGTCTGCTGATGAGAGTGTTGAGAACATTTTGAAGAGTGTTTACTGGATAGCTGATTCTGGGGGAGAAATTCAATCTACAACACTGAATAAATTGTGGTTGAAATTTTTACCTAAAGTGGTAACATCCATTGACAATCTTAATGATAACGGTGGTGAAAACATTTTTTTGAAAGAATGGTAAAGGAAGTACCTGGCTGTGAAAATTGTAATTCAGATGACGTTTAAGAATGGCTAAACATTGCTGAAATACTGGAAATTACTGAATCAACTATTGTAGAAATGATAGAAGATGAGGATGGAAGTAATGATACGAAAAAAGGACTCTCTGCCATTTGAACCAAAAAAAATCTCTCTCACAGTGGACTCACTTCTGGATCTTTAGAACTGGCTTTAAAATATGTAGAACAGCAAAATTAAGCCATCCCTGATGACGTTATGCTTTTCAAAAGTTGGCTAGTTATTGCATCTAAAAAGAGAAGTAATGTGTTAAAGCAGCAAAAAATTGAATTTTTTTTTTAAATTGTAAAGCATCCCATATAGTGTATATCATTACAAAAGGAATAAAAGTATGTACATTCTTTGTCATCCTAATTTAGTAAAATTATATTTGGTAAGAATTTTCTCTTTTTTCAGAATGTCCGAGTTTTCAGTAATCCAAGGTGGTATCAGCCTCAATTATCTCAGATTTTCGAGACTCTACTGTATTTGAAATTCTTTTACTAATGCTAAATCATTTATTAGTAATTTTTTTTATAAATTGTAACTAGTATGCAATTTTAATTTTTTTCGTGTTGGCATTACATTTTCACAGTATTTTGTGGCTAAAAATTTGTTTTAATTATCTTATATTATGATGCATAATCCTACACTTTTGAAACAAGAAAATTTATCAAAATTTGAAGGTGCCCATTATATACTGAATATAAAAAAGAAACATTAAAAATTTTAAAAAGCTAGACATAAGAATTGATATTGTTGCATTAATGAATAAGAAAAGAAGATGTGTTAAGACTCAGAGTACAATTTCCAATGCTTTGTGGGGATTAAGGTAGATAAATAGGCTTGGCAGTACCGTATGTCCTTGTTCAGAGCCCTGTCACAGCAAAGAGAGAGGACTAGGACCTGGTATTCATCTGGGGTTCTTCTTCCTACACTGCCACAAACAATTAAACATTTTTGATGCTTTAGAATATATATGTGAATTTATCAATACATATTTAGATAAATGTATTTTTTGTTTTTAATCTTATGTTACTCTTAAAATACAAAACATTGACTATAATCAGTACATGATTAAAACAGTTCTAAAATATTAGCTTTGCAAAAATTGCATATGCAATTTGGGACCCTCAAAATTATGGGTGTTAGGGCCATGGCATAGAATAACACATCAGCTGGTAAGTTCCCAGTCTAATGAGGAAAACACAACTTTTTTAGTCAAATTCGATTTTATCCGTAACATAGTTTCCTTTAAGAGCGATACAATCATTTTAGTGCCTCTCTAACATTTCAATACCTTTCTTGAAGAACGAATTACCTTTGGCCTCAAAATAGGCGTTTGTTTCGGCAATCACCTCCTCATTCGAGACAAATCTCTGGCCAGCGAGTATTTTTTTCAGGTCTGCGAAACAGGTAAAAGTCTCTGGGAGTCAAATCTGGAGAATAAGGTGGATGCTGAAGCAATTCGAAGTGTAATTCATGCAATTTTGCCATTGTAGCCAAAGACCTGTGACAGGGTGCAGGGGGGGGGGAGGGCAGGAGAATGCAGCCCCCACTTCGAAAACAGCTTTCTCATCGACAAATGTTCATGCAAAATGAAGCCTACATGTTCTTTTGATATGTTTAGAGTGTCAGCTATCCCCTGCAACTCCACGTTACGTTTTTCTAAAATGATTTTGTGAACTTCTTTTGTTTTCCAGTATAACTACCTTTTTTGGGCAACCAGAGCATTGCGCATCTTCGATGCTTGTGCGACTGCATTTAAATTCAGCAAACTAGTCAATAATGGTCGATTTTCCTGGTGCAGGATAACATTTATCAAGCCAAGCTTTTGTTTTCACGATGTTTTTCCTCATCAAATAGCAATGTTTTATCAAAACACGAAATTCTTTTTTTCCATTGTTTTGAAAATACAAAAAGTTGTTTCACTAAAACCACTAACTTTTGAAGCAATCATCAGATCATCATAAAATGTTTACAGCCACCTATTTAAGGTTAGTACTTACTAAACAAAATATTAATTCTGTATTTGTGGTGTCATATGTGTGTCAGACCGGGAACTTATCAGCCAGTGTGTTACATATGTGAATTTATAAATACATATTTAGATAAATGTAGTTTTTGTTTTTACTCTTATCCTACTCTTAAAATACAAAACACTGACAATAATCAGTGCTGAATTAAAATGGTTCTAAAATATTAGCTTTGCAAAAATTGCATATGCAATTTGGGACTCTCAAAATTATGAGCGTTAGGGCCATGGTCCAGTTGGCCCATGCTTTAATCAGGCCCTGTCCTCACTTCTTGTTTGCTGTTCGTACTACTTATTATACTTTTAAACATTCTTTGTTGTATTTCACACTATGTAGAAGATTTCTTCACAAAGATTCGAGTGAACATAATGCAGCGAATATATCTAAAATTAGAAAAATATAATCTCAGATTATAGGTGTACGTTATGTGCAAGAGTATATGGTATTCAACAAACTCTTTTCTGATCTTGTATTGCTCAAGATTTGACGCGAGCAGATATTAAATAATGTGTCCAGTTATTTTTATACTATTTTTTTATTTATTATTTGTATAATTGCATATTTCTATATAAAAAATTAATATATCTGGCATGAATGCAAGGTTGAAGTATAAACTTCTGCAAACTGGAACTGTCTTATGTCAGTAAGATTCTTAACATATATGAAACATCACTGTATTTCTAGCTATGAAACAACAGTCTATATCAATCTTTAATAAATATAAGTTTAGTGCAAATCATATTTATCAAAATATTCAGTAAATTGAGTTTTCAATTTGGATCTACATAAACACAATTTTTGATGCTTTACTAAATCATAAATTAAACAAAAACCCAATTTGAAGAACACATTAAAAAAACAAAATTTATTTCCTACATTGTTTAAGCCTGAGAAGGGACAGATATTAAGATATTTCATTCAATTTGTTCTATATTTTATGTTAAATTTTTGTAAAAAATAAGTTAGACCAATTGAACATTAAAAAATAAAAATAAAATTCATGCAACATGATACTTTAAACACCTTAAAAACTTAGCTTCCGTTCAAATGAAATTGAAATAAGTCTTAGACGTTTTCCTTTTTTCAGTTATAAATATTTGTATTGCAGATTTTTGTATTATTTTTATGATGATTGTACATAAAATGATAAGATACATGCGAAATACGAAACCTTAACAAAGTCTAAGATTTCTTTTGATTTCATTTGAGCAGAATCTAAGTTTTTAGGGTGTTTAAAGTATCATGTTGTATGAATTGTATTTTTATTTTTTAATGTTCAATTGGTCTAACTTATTTGTTACAAAAATTTAACATAAAATGTAGAACAAATTGAATGAAATATCTTAATATCTGTCCCTTCTCGGGCTTAAACAATGTAGGAAATTAATTTTGTTTTTTTAATTTGTTCTTCAAATTGGGTTTTTGTTTAATATGTCAAGTTTTTTAATAACTACTGCATTCAAAAGAACACATTTAAAAATTAATGGAGGGTACCATCATCAAGCTTTGATTCATGTGGTATCGTATCACAATTTGTGATGCAATTTACCTATGTATAATTCAAAATGTTTCACCAGTGCGGTAATGCAAGTTGCTGTACTTTGAGCAAAAACTTCCAATCTGAACGTAAAAAAATCTGTTTGAAAATGTCATTTTTATTTCTACTATGACGCCATATTCAACTTCTTTTTAATTCTTAAAAAAAACTATTTCAGTAATTTTTCACGTGAAAATCATTCAACTAAAAATAGACAAATTATTATTACGGCTTTTGAATTATTGGCAACAATGAAAAAATATTGTTAAATTTTATTGGAAAAATGTCCGTTCATTCTCAATGAAAAAAGCGAAAATTGGAATTATTAAAAAAAATATTTGAAAAATGTAAATAAAAATTAGCCCATGTTACTCTTTGGGTTATAATTCACCAATATACAAAGGCATTTTAACATTCGTTTTGACCCTCATGTCAGGCAAACATTTTCATACTTTAAATTTATAATATTATTAGAATTAGTAAAGAAAAAAAAAATGAGTGGTATCAGGGACAAAAAGGTGGGAAGAAAAAAATGAAAAAGTTATGAGCTCCATATGCTTTTCTATGTTAAATTAACATTGAGAAGTGAGACTGGAAATAAATAAGTATTGCGCTGCCGCACAATACTTAAATAATGACTCATTTTTTTCCAGTTTTTTACTTTCTTATTTTGATGTAACAACAGAGCCCTTGTAAAGAAACTGCTTTGTCATTTATGTTTAACACTTGTAATAGCTAAGAATTTATTAAAATCTTTTTTATTTCACCATCTTTATTTGTACAGTGAATTTTCTGAAATCTACGAATTCACTTTGAGATATAGAAGTCACAATCAATATTTAAGCCAATATAGAACATTTGCAAATAAAAATACACTCAAACAATAATTGAATGAATCTCAGCATGGTGTTTATTTGAAAAATTATTTTATTCAACACAACTTGTAGAAAATTTACTTACATTTTCTCAGAATTTTATACTATAGAAATATTGACTATTCATAGAATAGAGAAGAAAATATTGATTACAAACTAAAACTACAATTGTGTCAATACTTAAAAAAATTAAATAACTTTTGAAATTTTAATATGTATGTAATTTTGTTTTACATATATTTATAAATATTATGCTACTTTTGCACTATATTTCTTTTTTGCAGTTTAATTTTCGTAAGCATAGTGGTCAGAGTAACAGACTACCACGCTACAGATCCAGAGTTTGTCCCTGGGCTGTGCAAGGTTCACTCAGCCGTTCATCCCTTTAAGCTTTATAAAATGAGTATCAAGCTTGGTTGGGGACTGAACACTGATGGTCCTGTGTTAGATTGGAACATATGCTGTATAGCATCTCAGGGCCCAGGGTCAAGAAAACAGGGTTGGGCACAGATCCTTAATGGATTGCATCACTGCAGTTTTAGTTAGTTGCGCAGACTAGAAGATAAAATACATAAACAAAACAATATACAGTAAAACTCATTTAATACAAGCATGGCTAATAAGGTATCACAGTTAAAATGTTCAATTTGAACAATAAGAAAGGTTCATCATTTAAACTATTAAGATTTTCCTGCCTATTATGACCTACAAAACTAGGATCACAGCTAATACGAGCAAAACATCTCTTCATTTCAATGTATGTTAATTTCAGAGAATAACTAGAGATTAATAAAAGAATTCTGTCACATGACTGTAAAATCCACAGTGCTCCAAAATGTTCACCGAATTTCGGTTTCACTATTCTCCTTTATAGGTTTTTTGTCTCAAGAATGAAAACAGAAAGTTGCCAAGAAAGCAAGACATCCTTTTGGTTAGTCATATTGACATCATTCTATTCCTTTCGAACAATGGAATCTGTCTTTTATATGACTTCTGCTTTATAATTACATTATTGTATGTTGTTCATGTCCTACTAGACGTTCGTAGCTGGAAACCTTGGCTCATTAAGCACCCAACCAGCGACTGCTAATGGTAATGCTTCGTCACTAGAAACTTTTTAAAAATTTGTTTATTGTGTTTTAATTAGCACAGAGCTAGATTTTTGTTTTTACTCATGGTGCATTGGCAAAGCCTCTTCGATGGCTCCCTGTGATCCATTTCTCGTGAGCCGAGTGTGCCAGCTACTAACATCAAATGTTATCAGTAATATCTAATTAATTTTAGCATTTAAAGAATTAGAATAATTAATAATAGTTATTAATTTAATTATGCATGTATTTTTAAGATTTTTAATAACTTCCCAAATATTATTAGTAATGGTTAATACAAGGGTTTTTATTATTCCCTTGCTTCTCGTATTAACAGAATTCGATTATAATCCGCAAACCTTTGGTCTCAACTTTGCGTTCACAAAAATGACTGTACAAATAATTTTGCTATACTTTTTAAACATATCAATATCTTTCTTGTTGTTGTTTATATCCATGAAACTTATTTATGTGTGATTCTATTAATATTTAAAATTTCAGCTACAAAACATCTGAGTGAGGTCCAAATATTTGGTGGTGCCATAGTCCCTAAAAGAGCCCTACGCTTAATGGAGGCTGAAGTCAACAGGTTATTACTTCTTGGGAAGAACTGTGTGTTGCCTCTTTCTTTTCAAATCCCAAGAAAGGTGAAAAAATTTATCATATTTCTGTATTAAAAAGGCTTGTGAAAGAGTTGTTTTAACATGTAAACTTATGATAGTTTATAGTGATTTGAAATGCCTATTTAAAGTGATTAATTTATAAAAATGAATAAAAAAGAAGCCTTAAAAAATAAAAGTTTATATGTAACTTATGTTAAAAACTTCTGATTTATATCTAAATATTTAATCATTATGTGTTCATGGTTTGGAAATTGAAACCTCTTATATAGATATTTTATTTCTGATTCTATTTTGCTTTCTGAATGATCTCTTGAACACTTGTCGGCCTTCTTACAATTTAGATGTAAACATTGTCTACCATTTATTCCCAATGATCTTAAACTTCCAGTGGCAGTACTTACTTCTTAAATTTTAAAATTTCTAACAAGCAAAAAAAAAAAAAATAAATAAATAAATAAAAAAAAATAAATAATCATACATTTAAAAAACTTCATACATTTAAAAAAAATTATGTTCATATATTACAAAAAAATTGTGTTCTTACATAAGAAAAAAAAAAAAAAAAAAATAGTATATATTCTCTTTATCTTTCAAATAATGGAATCACCTGCTGCTACAGATAGTTTTCTCCTTCAAGAAGCCATATTTAGCACCTTTCCTTGACTGTAAAAATCAGATGTATGCAGATGTCTGCTGAAGCAGAATGTGAGTGCCGTGGTGTGTATTCCATTTATCGCTTCTGCTCTTTTTCAAATGTAGCGAATAAGGAGATTTTGTGCCAAATGTGTTCCTCTTCCTCACTGAAGGAGAGGAGAAAGATTCTTATGTCACTTTTGTGCCTTTACGGCTGCTATCAGATTGTGTTTTTGATTAAACACTTTTTATCTGCATAGCTGTTATTTGTTCTATATTTTGATTTTATGATGCTATTTTTTTATCAGTTTTATTTTTTCACTATCTGACCAGCCCAGCATTTCTCGGGACTCTGATAACCACCTTAAATAAATGTTTAAAAAGTGTTAAATTCAGATATTTTTCTCCAGGAGGGATTTAGTGCTAAGGTTTTGAAAAATTTGCTAAAAATTCAAAAATTGCAGAGGGCAAAATATTCTATATTAGGCCAAAAGATTAAAACTGAATTCCTTTAGGAATGTCAAAAAATTCCCGCAGAAATGTAAAAAACTCGCCAAAAGGTGCAGATTGTGAAAAAATTTTAAAAGTTATAGAAAAATTTGCTAAAAATTATAAAATGAAAGCGTTTAAAATGTACTATTTTGTGCTAAAAAATTGAAACTGGATAAATTTTACTAATGTGGAAAAGTCACTGCAAAAAAATGCTAAAAATTCCAAAGCAAATTGACAAATACTCATATTGCATGTATCTAAACAATCCTTGAAAAGTGCTTGAATTTTATTTGTTCTCAAGTGTAAGAACTATGCAAGTGTGTTTGGTATTCATTTTGTCAACTCTGAAGGAATAAAAGGTTGAGTGAATCTTGCTGAAATCTAGAGGCAAATATCAAACCTTTAATATGGCAGTACAGTGTGCCAACCATTGAGTTACTGACTTCGTAAGAAAGTAATAACATGAAATATTCAAGGGGAAGGGGTGTCAAGAAAACCTTCATAGGGGTACCCTTTTGGATAGTTCGGATCATGTTTATTGCTTTAAATGCAGGTCATTTTCTAGTGTGTGTGTGTGTGTGTGTGTGTGTGTCTGTAAAGCAAAGCAAGTAAATTTGAAACATTTTATATCATGCATTAGTATTAATTAATTAGTATTAATAAGTATGCTTAATTATTTTTTTAATTACTGTAATCTATGAATGTTTATTTTTAAGTCTTATAGAAGCTTTCACGAAGATTTATTTCCTGAAACCTTTGCTCCAGAATCTAGTCAAACGTCTTCTGAGTGGTTTGCTGGAAAATCAACTCAGGTTTGTTTTGCTAATATTTTTTTAAATGATAGTTAATGAAATTAATTAGTCTCTTTTAATTGTTTTTAAAGTCAATTTATTTCTACATAGAAAAGCTTATTTGGATGCAGTTTTCAAAATGCAATTTTATGTTAAAATACATTACATAACAATTTTTAATTATAAACATAGAAATAATTTTCATTGATGTTTTGTGCTCATATTTTTTCAAATTTAAATAACATGTTATTGATTTTATGACAAATTTGTAGCTATTTCTTTTTGAAATTTTTCAGCCTTTGAGGCAGAACTAAAAAGTTTTTTGCTCTGGCTTATATTTGTAATTGTCCAGGTTATGTACATGGGGATTTAGGAAAGTTTAACCCCCCCCCCCTTTTTTTTTGAGTGAAGTTTTCAACATCTAAAATATTATTTTGAGCTTAACTGAACTAGATAGAGAAAATAAAAATTTGTGAAAATTTTCATTGGTTTTTGTGAATTTGTTGAATATTTATTATTGGTATAATGACTAGTGCTGGCAAATTCTTTCAAAATATCACTATACTAGCAAAACCAGCGGCATTGCTTGTGTAATAGTTGAAATATGCCAAGTGATATTTGTATGTCTAACTTTTATTAGAAGAAATTATACTTTTAGGAATAATTCAAAAATTACTAATTAAGATACAGTTTGGCTAAACTTCATTATTATACTGCATTAGGCAGAAATGAGACTTAAATTAATAAGAACTAAAACTAATTCTAAATAAATAATAATTTAGAAAGTACAGTCAAGTCTCTCTATAACGAAACTCCATACATCGAATTTCTCTATATAACGAATTTTTAATAGGAACGGTCCCTTTTTCACATGATCTCATTGAAAACAATCTCCACATAGCGAAATATCTATCTCCATATAACGAATTTTTTCATAAAATGTTCTTTATTTATTGTTTTAAAAAAGCTTCCAAATCACATGGAATCAATTTTCCATCACTGATTAGTGATTTATCGTTCAGTGCTGAGTTTTTTATCTTATTTTTCTACCTTGACTCTCCTTGTTTTTTATGCCCAACGAATTCATCTCCCCCCACCCCTCCCACACACCTTCCAACATACTTCTTAAAACAGTGTCAATTGGATTGTTACACATATAAGAGCGGGATCAAAGAGGTAATTGAAGTTTAAGGTGAATGATAATTGAAATGGAGCAAAATGTTCCCGATACAATTTTTCATTCCTTGCTAAAGTGTGAACATTTTTTCGAGAGTGTAACAATTTTGAAATCAAAACAACGAAAAATTACATATTTCTCGGTCTAAAATTAATGTAAATTTTTCTTATGTGATTTGTATTATGCTTTTAAGTAACTGTCTGTTCTCTTTTTTTAAACTGTTTAAATAATTCAGAAATACAATATTAGGTTAATATTTATAGTTAAACATTTCAAATTCTTAATTAAACACCTCAAAAGTAATTTTTGTTCAAAATTTACACATTAAATAGAAATTTTTACTCATTTTCTATATAACGAATTTCTCTATATAATGAATTTTTTACTGGAACAATGGGTTCTGTTATATAGAGACTCGACTGTATTTTGAAGCTTTAATGCTCATTTCAAACACTCATTTCAGTATTCATTTGAAGTTTTGAATTTTTTAGAAACAGTTCTTAGTACACATTTACATCTTAAAATTAACCACAATGTTAAATTCCAAGCTTATTGTCTGACGGTCTACCACCTCTCTGGTGGTAGTGGCACCAACATAAAATACCTAGGTTGAAACAGACACTGTCACCATTAATTTGCAAACATTAATTTTGAAATCAGTTTGGTATTTCTTAATATTTCATAGAAAACATAATTTAGAAAGTTTTTAAAGACTTGTTTAGAATGTTTGTTGTTCCTGTATACCCAAGTGGTAGTGGCACCGGCATAAAACATAGCCTGCGTGGGATCAAAGACTCTCACCATTGATTCATAACCGTTACATTTGTAATCGGATTATTATTTCCTGAGATTACATAGAAATCGTAATTTAGGACTTTTACAGAATGCTTTTCGCTCCTTCCTTTCGCTTCACCCCTTTTAAATTTCGAATTTCTTTTCGACAGTTCTTAGAGGGTATTTAAATTTTATAAGTAACTACCGTGCCATATTTAAAGTTTCTAGCCTCTTCAATAATACAGAAATCATAATTTAGAACATTTTTTGCTCCTGCAACCACCTGGTGGTGGTGGTACCGACATAAAATATAGCTCATGTTTGAGCAGGGACTGTCACCATCAATTTGCAACCATTACTTTTGACATTGGTTTGATATTTCCTGAGATTGCATAGAAACTGCAATTTCGAACGCTTTTTGCACATTTTCACCCCTTTTAAATTTCGAATTTTTTAGAAACTGTTCTTAGAAAGCATTTACATCTTATAAGTAATTACCATGCCAAATTTCAAGTTGCTAGTCCTTGCAGTAACACAAAAATCGCAATTTAGAACGTTTTTTGCTCCTGCAACCCCCAGGTGGTAGTGACAACGACATGAAAGAGAGTCTATGTTAGAGCAAGGGCCTGTCCCCATTAATTTTTAATCATTACTTTTGAAATCGGTTTAATACTTCCTAAGATTGCTTAGAAATCGCCATTTAGAACGTTTTAGGTAGCTTTCATTACAAAAAGCTACCTATTGCAGCCGTTCGGAGGAAAGCGATTTCAAAAAATTTTGGTATATTTTCATCGCTCATGACCCACAGACCCCGAAACCACCCTCCATTCAAAATTGATATATATATATATATATATATGACCTATGTCACACTCTAACTCTCGTAATTATGAACCAATTTCGATGTAATTTAGTGTGTACATAGTACATACCAATGTCTCGACAGAGTTCGTTGGCCAGCTTCATCCTCCATTTTGTTTCAAATTGGCAGCCATTTAAAATTTTTAAAAAAATATTAAATTTGAAATGTGGTACCAAAAAATTGAAAATGGAAAAATATTTTTTCTTATGCATTTGACCTTTATACAAAGATTCCGGAGCAGTTTTTGTTTCGTCTATATCTTAAAAAATGGCTGAGTTATAGCATAGAGTTTTAAATTTCTAGCGTGGCTGACATTTTGAAACGTCCTGAATTTTGTCACGCGATAAAAGGCGTATTTATGAACCGATTTGGATGTAACTTCGTTTATATATAGTATATACCAATGTCTCGACCGAGTTCGTTGGCCAACTTCATCCGCCATCTTGTTTAAAAATTGCGGCCATTTAAATTTTTAAGAAAAATTTAAATTTGAAATGTGGTACCAAAAAATTGAAAATTGGAAAAAATATTTTTTCTTATGTCTTTGACCATGATAAAAAGATTCGGGAGCAGTTTTTGTTTCGTCTATATCTTAAAAAATGGCTGAGTTATAGAATTTTGAATTTCTAGCGTGGCTGACATTTTGAAACGTGCTGATTTTTGTCACGTGATAACAGGAGTATTTATGAACCGATTTGGATGTACCTTGGTGTGTACATAGTACATACAAATATATCGACCGAGTTCGTTGGCCAGCTTCATCCGCCATCTTGAAACAAGATGGCGGCTATTTAAAAAAAATAAAAAAAATTTAAATTTAAAATGAGATACAAAAAATTAGAAAATGAAAAAGATTTTTTTCGTATGTGTTTGACCTTAATACAAAGATTCCGGAACAGTTTTAGTTTTGTCTATATCTAAAAAAAATGGCTGAGTAATAGCATTTTGAATTTCTATTGTGGCTGACATTTTAAAACGACCTGATTTTTGTCACGCAATAACAGGCGTATTTATGAACCGATTTGGATGTAACTTGGTCTGTACATAGTACATATCAATGTCTCGACCGAGTTTGTTGGCCAGCTTCATTCGCCATCTTGTTTCAAACGGGTTGCCATTTAAAAATAAATTAAATTTAAAATTTAAAATGAGGTATTAAAAAGTTGGAAAATGAAAAAGATTTTTTTTTATGTGTTTGGCCTTGATACAAAGATTCCGGAGCAGTTTTTGTTTCTGAAAATTTGTTCTTTTGTTTATATCTTAAAAAATGTTTGAATTATAGCACTTTGAATTTCTAGCATGGCTAACATTTTGAAATGATCTTGTATTTGTCACGCGATAACACACGTATTCGCCTATTTCGATGTAAAAAGGCATGTGGATAGTATGCATCAATACCTCGACGAAGTTCGCTGGCCAGATTCATCAGCCCTCTTGTTTCAAAATGGCGGCCATTAAATAAAAAAAAATATATATATTTAAAGTGAGGTGCAAAAGAATTAGGAATTGAAAAAGGTTTCTTTCTTAAGTATTTGACCTTGATATAAGGATTCAGGAGCATTTTTTGTTTGTCTTTACCTTAAAAAATGGCTCAGATATAGCAGTTTCAATTTCTATTGTGGATGACATTTTGAAAAATCTGATTTTTTGCATGCAACAGCACTCGTATATATCAACCGATTCCGATGTGAGTGAGCATGTGCACAGCAATTACTAAGACCTCGACCAAGTTCACTGGTTAGCCTCATCCACCATGTTGTCTTAAAATGGCAGGCACTTTAAGAAATCGCCAAATTTGGCAGCCAAATATAAGTTACTTTAAAGAAAAGCAGCTTGGATAAAGTTGATTAATTTCGTGAAATTCTCATTTATATCGTAATAGTAACTACCATTCCAAATTTCATGTTACTAGGCCCTTCAGTAACACAAAAATCGCATTTTTAGAATGTGTTCTGCTCCTCTACCCTTTTTGGGGTAGTGGCACCGACATAAAATATAGCCTATGTTGTAGCAAGGGCTGTCAACATCATTTTTACACTATTATTTTTTAAATCAGTTTGATACTTTCTGAGATTGCATAGAAATCACCATTTAGAACGTTTTTTGAACGCTTTTTACACATTTTCACCCCTTTTAAATTTCAAATTTTTTAAGAAATTTTCTTTGAGATCTTTTATATCTTATAAGAAAGTACCATTCGAAATTTCATGCAAATTTCATGCTTCTAGGCTCTTCAGTAACACAAAAAACACATTTTTAGAACATTTTTTGCTCCTGCATCCCCTTTGGGGTAGTGGCAGGGACATAAGATATAGCCTATGTTCTAAGATGGACTAACCATCATTTTGATACCATTACTTTTGAAATCGGTTCAGTAGTTCCGGAGATTACCTCCTACAAATAAGCAAACAAACAAACTTTACTTCTTTATAATGTTAGTATAGATTATCTTAAAGACATCAATACGCAAGAAATATCTCACAGAAAATATGGGTATATCGCAACATTTTTATTGTTACTTAGTGTTTTAATACATGGAATGAGTAATTTCTATTTATGTTGAGCAATGTTTTATTTAAAAAGGGCTGTTAAACTTTTTACAGACATTTTTTTTAAATGAACGTTTATGAAGTCTGTTAAATTATTTACAGTATTTTTGAGGCAACATATTTAACAATATTATAAGCTAAGTAAAGCCATTTTATTGTGTGATCCTTTTAATGTTGAGGGCTGAAAAAGTTCCTTTTGATAACACTGCAGATTTTTTAATGTTGATAATTTTTTGCTTTAATATCAGTTTTTAATTTCGATAAAATGTCTCCAAACATCACTTTTAAAAGTAATAATACTTTTATTAATTAACTTGTTGTATAGTAATAAAAAATTTCATTATACAAACAAAACTATGACATTAATACGTTTGTGAAAAAATACAACAATCCACCTATCAGATAGGATTCACAAACAAACAAAGACGAATATATATGACACCTTAACCTGCATAAACATAATATGAGGCAATGGGGTGGTGTAAAGGAGGATCTTTTTCCCTAGTTTCAATTTATTTATAAATGTGTATGAAAACTGCTTAAAGTTGATTTTGACATGTAAAATATTAATTTTTAAGAAATATCGATATATCAGATGCAAAAAAATATATATATATCGAGTCTAACTTAGAGTTAAAAAATCAATAGTTGTTGACTTGATATATCAATATTTTGTTGCCATTCCTAATAATGGATTTGATTTTTTGGTCCAGTTTTATTTTTACTTTTATTTTATGGATTTTTATGAGGTATTTATTTTATAATTATAATGATTTTGCTATTATTGCTATTTATTATAATTATTTTGCTGTTATTGCTAGTTATCATAATTATTTTTCTATTTGTGTAAGCATTTTTTTCCTTTTTTGCAATAATGTAAAGTAACATTTGCATTAATATAAATAAATATAGTGTTAAAATAAAATATGTAAAACCAAAGTGACAGGGTTACCACAACTTGCAATTTATCATCCAGACTTGGTAAAAGTATCTCCACTTGATTTTTAGTTATGCATGTACTCTATGTGTGCATGTTTCATAATTTCTGTATATTAAATTTGAATCTCATGATTCGATTAAAACACAAATAGTTATTTATTAAGGGGTTATATGTCACCCAGTATCGAAACATTCTTTAACCACTAATGAATTATCATGAAACAGTCATTATTTAAAACTTACAATCATTATGTAGGCATATGTGTGTGTGTTCATGCATAGAAAAAAAAATGTTAGAGTATGGAATTGGAGCCAGAGAAGACTAAAAACATCTCAGAGAGATGCAGTTTGAGTCTTTATAGTTAATATATCCATAAATAGGTTGATGGAATTGATTACAACATTTAAGAAATATTTTTAAAACTTTTTGTTCAATTAAATGATGCTATTTGTATATAATTGAAATTCCAAATTTTATTGTAACAGGTTAAGAAAATAAAGTTGAATCCAGATAAGCCATATATAAAGTCTAATCATAATTTAGGAGTTGGCTCAGGGGAATCTGAAATTTCTCAAGATAAAATTCCAAATCTTGCTCCAGAAGCAATAATAATACCTGAGATTTCCATAGATAAATCTTCAGATCCTTCTGAAGAAGAAGAAGATGAAGAAGAAACAATACCTCAAACTGAAGCTCAAGTTGAAAAAGTTACAAGAGAAAAGCCACAGATAGCAGAAAAGGTAGGTAAAAAGTTGCCTGACTCAAAATAAATTTAGCTTTTCTGACCCATTTTGAAAATTAATTTTGTTTGTTTGTTCTATTTATCGCATTGTCTAAGTTATGCTTGACAAACTAAAATCGTCTTAACCCTTAAATGCCTGAGTTTTCAAAAATAATTTTTTAAGTGTTTTTCGGCTTTCATTTTTTAAATAAATCATGGGAAAAATACTTTAAAAAATCCTATTTTGTTTTAAGTATGGTTTACGGCTGAAAAACAGTTTGTTACTAATCGGCAATACTGGTGTTTAATTGAAAAAATTAATTTCTTTGATAAAATTCCATAATATTAAACACACAAGAAAATTAAGAACTATGATAAGAAATAAATTCACTGCAGAACAAAATAGGGTATTTCGCAAGCTTCCAAACAAAACAAAAAGAACATTTAGCAACAATTGAAGAAATAAATCTATTTTTATTCTTAAACAGCACAAGTATTGTCATCTACATGTTAAAAATCGATTAAATAATATTTTCAGAATATATTTTATTGGCAACATTAGACATTATAGCTTCAATATTATTCTAATAGTATTTTAGAAGTCTAAATTAGGTATCTTGCTGAAAGGCAACACCCAGCATTTAAGGGTTAAATTAAAAAAGAAACAAATAATGACATCCAGTAGTACTTTATATCCCAGAAAAATTGCTAAATCAGGCTTCTTTCGACAATTATTTTCTTTTACAAGCTACTAACCCCTCTTCTGAGTATTAAAAGCTGTCCATCCAATATTTGTTTTCCAAGTATTTTTGATAGTTGAAAGATTTTGAAGTGATTCTAATATTTTTGGGTTGAAAAAAAAAAAAAACTGAAAACATGCTTAAAAAGTAATTTAATATTTGTTATTCTAAGCTAATACTTTGTACACTCATGTGCATAAAGAAAAGAAAGAATAATTACTGCAAAAATCTGTTAAATCAGATTGTTTATTTTTTTAAATGATGGTTTCTCTGAATTTCTGATTTTTATGGGATAATTTTTTCAAATGGTTTGTATGTTTATATTATTACAAATTAATAAAATTTGACTACTAGAGATTTTTTTTATCCTTTTAAGCAATTTAATTTAATAAAATATAAGAATACTTGTTTTTATTATTTTAAAGTTTGAAAATCTTTTAAGTTAGAGTAATCTTCGAAGATTAAATTATTAAGACTATTCAAATTCTGAGTTGAAAGTATATAGTTTTTATTATATCTCATTTAATAAAACTTCATGAAATTATTTATGTTGTTTCTATTCAAGCCTAGATTACCTCCCAAGTCAATCAATGTACAGAGTGTTGTAAAATCTGATTCAAAGCCAGTTGAAACTCCAGTGAGTGAAGAAATGCGCAAGGAAAATATAAAAAATAACAATCCTCCACCGAACAATAGGAGGAGTGTCTATTCTTTTGGAAGTAAGATGTTATTATGTTACTATATGTTATAGATGTTATTAAAAAAGTTATTAAATATTAGACATATTTCTTATTTCTTTCTTTAAGTATTAAACTAATAATGTTAATAATAATGCTGCCTTTTTCCCAGAAAATTATGTAAATATGAGAATTTTTCCAGCTCATTATACAAAGAACAATGAATACCTAAGTATAAGTACTTTCATCTGACATCTTGAAAAGTGAAAAGTTCTGAAAATTGGCACTTTTTTTAATCTCATTGTAAACAATATTGGAATTTCTTTTATTATATTGTAATTAAAAAAAAAGAAAAAACTGGAAAATTCTGAAGACCAGAAATGGATTAGTTTTAAATTTGACAAATAAAATTATCTATACAGTAGTTTAAAATTAAAATTTAGCATTTTCCTGTTATTTTGAAATAAGGTTTTGTCCTGAATACTGTAGAAAATGTTAATTTTCAGTTTTCTTTAAACAATTATAAAATGATTATTTGTGTTGTGATTATTTCAAAGTCATTTGAAGTCATTCTCAGAGTCATTTGAAATATTTTCGTTTATTTAAATAATAATTTAACATTTAAAAAATAATGAATTGTGTAGTAGAGGAAAAGCCTACTGAAAAACTTATAGCCTTGTAACATAAGAAAAGAATTTTGAGCCATCAACATATTTTTTTAAATATTTTAATGCCATTGGATTATGCGAATTAGTGTAGTAATACATATATATTTTTTTGGTTAAATTATTGTGAAAATGCAATATTCCTTCTAGTATAATTTTGGGTTGAGATTGTGTTATTTGTAAACAATCAAATGACATTTCAAAAGAGAGAACTTATAATTCAAAAGATATTATTCATCATGAGATGTATCATTCTAATGCTTCATCTGGTCTCTGTTTTTTGCTATTATTATTATTTTATCAGGTTAAATTTTCCAATTCGTGTCCTAGTGCTTTCAAACCTCAATCATAAATGCATTCTCATTCAAAATTACTTGCATTATTTTGAAAAATAAAATGTTATTGGAAAGGTTGTCCTATGTATTTTGTTTCTTTAGCGCTTGTTTTAATTTTTTTTTTCATTTGTATTTTCTTTATATATTTTTGTTTATATTTAATTTTTCTCTTTTATTTTGCACTTGTTTGTTGCATGCTTATAAGTAGTTTTTTTTTAAATATTTATTTGGAAAAATGAAATTATTATTACTATTATTATCATTATTTGCCTAATTTCAGATAAAGCATCCTATGCAAACTTTCACAGTTTTTGTAATTGTCGGTATTAGATTATAAAAAATAATGTATGCTTTTACAACCATACATCTTTTGCCTAAATATTTCAAATCTATTTGAAATATTTAGGCAAAAGATGTATGGTTGTAAAATTGCTTTATAATATCCAGGCATCTGCAATACATTCAGAACTTAATTCCACAAAATCACTGCAAAAGGAAAATAATTTCAAAAATATTTAGTTATTTCATTTTGATTTTCTTTGCTGAAGCCTTTATTTTTTTGTGTTATCTTGATTTAACTTCTACTTGTGTGTAGTGTCACCTCATTTTTATTTTATTCATACTTATTTTCAAAAAGTAACTTTTTATTTTGTGCATTGTATACCAGAGTTTCCTCCATGTTTCAGAAGAGGCAGGGTGCTGCTGGTAGGAAAAAAGGTACTTTTTTCCCGGCTGCCAAGAAGGGTTATGTGTTTGTCACATATCTGGGTATGTGGATTTCTTTATACCATCGAAACATACCAACGGCTGGATGGATTTTAATGAATGAAGTCTCTATCGATTTATCTTAACTGTCCGGTGGTTATAGGCTAGATTTTGTTTTCATAAATTCAAAATGGCGCCTGTAAAATACAAAATGGCGGCAGAGATAAAAAAAGAATTACGGCCCATATTGAGTGGCATATCATTGGATAGGTCTTTCGAAGTGAAGACGATATTTCCTAGACTATTTTACAGTCAGAAGCTCCGTTTAAATATTACACAACCTGAAAGTTGTGTAGGTAGGATATCTAGCTTTATGAGATCTATAAAAACTAAAACGGTTAAATTCTTTGAGTTTTGGTCATGGCCTCATCCAACTGTAACGATATGGGTATTAATTAAGCACAACTAAAAATTCGTCAATAAAAAATTAAATTAAAAATTTTAAAAAAACCCGGCTGCGTAAAAAGTGAACTAAAAAGAGGGAAACAAGATGACGTAGGAAAATTATAGAGTGCGTAATGGAAATCCTTTTTACTTAAGTAATTGCTGTCAGAGGCAAACATGTAAATAGCAGGAGCCGCAGTATATACCTAAACATGAATCTGATACCTCTGACTGCCATTACTTTAGTAAAAAGGATTTCCATTACACACTCTACTATTTTCCTACATCATCTTGTTTCCCTCTTTTTATTTCACTTTTTACGCAATTGGGTTTTTTGATTTTTTTTATTTAAGGTCACTTTTTTATTCCTAAAGGTTACTTTTTTTGTTCCTAAGGGCACTTTTTAGATTCTAAAGTGTACTTTTGATTTCTTTTAGGCTTTTATTTTTAAAGCCACTTTTAATATTTAAAATTCAAGGCACTGTTTTCAAGATAACTATGATGAAATTTTTACTATGCAAACAATTTTTTTAAACAAAAATGAGTATAGGCTAATTTTCTGAATAAGGAGCAAGGAGGGTGCTAATTTGTAAATCAAAGAGCAGGAAGGATGCAGCACCTCCCTGGAACTGTCTAGGAGAAACTCTGGTCTAGTTCTTGTAACTGCAATTTTTAATAAAATTTCTTTTCAGATTTTATTATTATTATTATTTAAATTTAAAATTAGTTTTTAATAAAGCTTGCAGATATATTGCTTTTAATTTCCTTATTCATTAGATTGCTTATTTTTTCAGTAAGGCAATCTAAGTTCAGACATTTAAATGGACAGATACATCCTAAAGAATGTCATCTAACAGATTTGGTATCACTTACCAAAACAATGCCAGGTGAAAGTGATTGTTTTGATGCCAATGAAGAGAGGATAGCTGTTGCCATTGGAGCTGGTGGGAATTTTTTGGCAGTTTTGGAAGTTTGTATTCATTTATGAATTTTTAATTAAAGTATTTCTGAGTGAAAACAAAAATCTTTGTATTATCTAATGTTGAATATCCTAACTGCCTCATTACATTCTTTGTGGATTTAAAAAATTAAAACTTACCAGTAGACCCATGTGAGGCTTTTGCACTGCAACCTTTGAGTTTATTTTCTACTACATTTTTCATTAATTTATAATTAACTGCAATTTTTTAATCAAACAACTTGTTTTAATGAAATAGGAGCGTACTATGTCAAAAGGCGGTTCAAAAACCTTTCGTATCCTACATCATTCATTGGTGTGTGTTTTGTGTGAAAAAAGGGCTTTTGACATGAGAAATAATATGTATGATGATACTTAACCTGAAAGTATAATGAAAATTCAGTGTGCAATGTGGGCAAAAAATCCTATCTAATGATACCTCATTTATCGTTGAATGCTACATATCAGTTAAATTCAATATGCGATGTGAGATGCGGACAAAAATACCTATCCAGTAATACTTCATTCATCGTTGTACGCTATATATTAGTTGAGAAAAAGGTATGTTGAAAACAGAAGTACCATATATTTCCGTGTATAAGCCGAGGATTTGTGGGCATTTTTTTGGCTCCAAAATGAGGGTGTCGGTTTATGCACAAGTCTAAGAAAATTTCTAAATTTGATATTCTAAAATAAAAAAGATGGTAAATATAAAAAAATACAAAAATTTTTAAAAATACTTTACTACTCTATTCTTTTACAATGAAAAAGTCACCAATCATCATTTATTATCCAAGTCATTATCATAATTTTCAAGCAACTCCTTAAAATTGCTTTCATTAGTACATCAGGATGAATATCGTCAGTATCTAGTTCATCATCATCACCATCTTCTTAAAAAAATGGCATCAGTTTCAACCATTGCATTATTGATGCAACATTTTTTGAAAGATCGGACGATCATTTTTTGTGATAATTCAAGCCAAGCTTATTTCTCCATTCAGAGATAGCAACAATGTCAACTTTTAATTACCACCATTTGTCACAGCTGAATTCGCAGATGGCATCCATCCAACCCATTTCGAAAGGAGCCTGTCTTTAAATGATTCATGTAGAAAAAAGGTCTGATTGTTGAAGAAGTAAGGCCACCGGGGATCTACCAAAGATCTCTAGGAGATATCAATAATTTCGGAGAATGCATTTTTTTCTATTAGCTGTGCAAAAAAAAAAAAAAGTGCTAAGCTTTCATTCGCTGAATTTTTCATCACCTTTGTTTAATATTCAGCTTATGTCTGGGTTTTCTATTTTGGTCGATTTGATCACTGAAAAGTCGCATACTCGGTTTATACACGGAAATATATGGTAATATATATGATTTAAAAAAATTAATCTAATTTGTTAGGATATTCTACTAGAACAAATAATTTCTCCAGACTACTGTGTGTTAAATATAAATAAATTAATGAGATTTACTTGATACATATTGTAAATTTTGATGAATTCTAACATTGCAAAGAAATTTCTTTATGGAAATGGATTAAAAATAGTCTTGCCTGTTAAAGGATTAGTTTATTCTCATGACCTTAGTTGTTGATACATGTTAAAGATGTTATAACATAACAGATTTACATTTTTTGACAGCTTCATTTTCAATTTTCTTTTTTTTATAATTTCAGCTTTCCAAGCCTGGTCGTGTGCCTGCTATTGCTGACATGCCTGGTATTCTAAGTGGTGTCAGTGTTATGGATTTCCGTTGGGATCCTTTTGACTGTCATCGCTTGGCTGTTGGTAAGTCAAATTTTCCTGATAATAACTATCAACTTTAGGGTAAAAGAAGTAATCTAATTGTAATACAAATTTTCCTTGATATTCAAAACAACATTAAGAGGGCATTTTTTTTTTAGTCAATTTCAATTTATTGTGAAAATACACATCAGAATGCTGGATTTCTTCTTTATTTAGTGAGTAGATTTTTGCCGCGGAATGTTTAGAATTTCAATTTTAAAACTAGACTTTTTGTATACCCAACTGTGGGTTGTAATTTTCCAACTGCGTGCACAAGTAACAAGGTCAGGATTTCAACCAGGGACCTTTGACTTAAGCTGCCAACTGAGCTATCCTGGACAAATCTGCAGACACAATTGACTCACATAACTTTAATAATGGCATCTAATTGACATCAAAATATTGCCTGAGGGAATTGTGTCTGCCAGTTTCATTCAGGATAGCTCAGTTTGCAGTTTAAGCCAAAGGTCCCTAGTTCAAACCTGACCTGGACACTTTTGCACTCAGTTAGAAAATTACAACTTGTATGATTTATTTACAATTAAAATAATCCTGTTAAATTAATGAAGTTTTTGTATATTGATTTATCAGATCAAATCATTCATTATGTGAAGAAGGTTTAACTGAACTATCTCTGTAGTATGTGACATAGCTGCCAACTTGACTGCATTTGGCTAGATGCTATTGATTTTCAATGATATCTCTCAGTTTTTTTAAATTTTGTAGCAGTTTCTGCTTTTTTTTTTATTATTATGATTGAGGATTAAATGTTGAATAATTCGGATAAGTAAATTTTTAATGAGTTATGATTAAAAAAAATTATAATTTTCAGAAAACTGGTATATATGACATCATTTAATGCCAATTGAAATTTTTGGAAATCTTATTACGATGAAATTCTCTGTAAATGGTAAATGTGTGTATTTATATATGTGTATATGTATTTTCACTAGGAGTAAAATCTGTAATGGTTTATGAAAAAAAAAAAAAAGTATCATTTCTTATTTATCAAAGAGATATTTTTAGAGATTTGCAACAAAGCTTAAAAAATCTCAAGAACGTTATGGTTTGGGAATAAAAATTCCAATTTTTCTTAATGTCACTTTCCTTAGTTTTTAAAGCGTAGGAAAGTATATTACTTGGATTCCAGACTTTTTTTGATAGTAGCAAAATCTACATTCCTATTGTTTTTGTTGTGTATTCATACATCTGAGAATTCCTCAGAAAGAAGGATTGTCGCCTTTTTGAAAGCAATTTTGGATATTATTTGGATTGATAGTAAAGAAAATATTGAGCGTATATGTATAGTTGTGGTGTGGGAGGTCAGCATGTCTGAGAAATTAAGTCCTCAGACCTACTCTAACTTTCGAATTTCATTCTGATCATATCTCTTTTTGCACTATGAAACTTTCAGAACAAAAGTCTTATGATAATCTGAGCATCTGAACATTATTTGATGATGAATCGCAGGTAACAGAAAAAAGAATTTTAAAGTGATTTGTATGATATTCTTTTTGGTTTAGAATATTTTGATCCATCCATATATAAAAACTTTTGGATAATTTTAGTGCAAAGAAGATTGTGGAGGAAAAATGTCATTCATATAGAAGTATTTAGCAAGGATTTTTTTTTATCCTGTAAGTTAAGAGAAAATATATAGCCTTAAAATGTGGTCAGAGTTATGACAATTATTAGCCAAGCAGTGAGTAGAACACTTTTTCTATTGTCTAAACATCTGTTAAAATAAGATTAAATTACAAAAATTTGTTGTGTTTGTGCAGCCTGAAAAAATTTCGATTTTCTTTCTTTGAGCCACTTTCATGCCTAATATAAATTGAGAGATGTTATATTAACTGCTTGCTCATTAATGGTGTATGTGTGTATTTCTGAAAATATAATGATCAATAGATAAGTATTTTTGTGCCATTCTTATTGTAGCATGTGAAAATGGCTTCCTTCAAATTTGGGTGATACCTAATGGTCTTTCTGAAAAGCTCGAAGAACCTGATTTCTCTGTGAGAGGTCATTCCGAGAGAATAACTTCCATCAAGTTCCATCCATGTGCACAAGATGTAATTGCATCCGCATCTAGTGACCTTTCCATTTGTATATGGGATCTTTGCTCACAAGAAATGAAAATTCGCCTTACTGGGAGCACAGATCAGGTAGAAATGTATTTTAAGTTATAAAACTCAGACTACAAAATAATGTCAATGAAATTCTTAGAATTCTTGTCCAGTTAAATATTAAAAATAAAATGCATAGACTTCTTATCTATTTAAATCTTGTAATGATGTAATTCTTATATACACACAGGAGCATTTTTCAGTATGTTATTGATTCATACTTACTTATTTTTTAAAATTATTATTGATACATAAAATAGAGTTTATAATTCTTATATTCTGTAGAATTTTTTATAGTCTGTAAAACATTTCACATTTTTTTCAAATAGCTTTTCTTTTTTATTTCAAAGGTAATATTGTCAATGCTATTATAAAAAATTTTTGTACATAATGTTGCATATATATATTATATTTACTATATATGAGACCACCAGTGCTAAAATATTAATACTGTAACTATATCAATAACAAATAAATTAAAAAATATTATTCAGTTTTCCTAGTTTTATCCAATCTTTAAATCATTTTCATAATGGACATTTGCTAAATCATAGGTCAGTCAACTGAATAAATTTTAATTTATACTGTTGAAGCATTTATAATAAATTAATATTTATAATAAACTAATAAAATATTAATTAATTAGTATCTGAGAATTGCTTCTAATTCGTTTTCTTATAGTAATTCAAACTATCTTATGTTTGTTGATCAGAAATGGTGGGGTGGGGAAAGTTTTATTATCAGGATAGAATTGTGCAATAAAAACTATTATTTTAGTTTTCAGTGAATTATTTTATAATTACCTAATTACCGTATTTACCCTCGTATACGTCGATCCCGCGTATAAGTCGACGCCCCTCTTTCCAGATCAAGAAATTTGAGTTTTTTTAAATCCCGCGTATAAGTCGACCCCTCTCCCCCCACTTTTCCGATCAAGAAATTTGAATTTTTTTAAAAATACATTATTCAAAATCATCTGGAAAAAAAAAAGAAAGTACTAAATATACAATAATAAAGAAACTTTAATTTTTTTTTTCATTTATTCGAAATCACATGAAAAAAAAGTACTAAATATACAATAATGAAGATAATAATATACTAAAGTAATGTACAAAGTTAAACTGATTCAAGGTCCGATTCAATATCGGACTTGCCAAACAATTCACAAAATTCCTCAGTCGTTATCGGCTCATCATGATACATGTTTTCAATTTCTCTATCGCTACATTCTTCTTCGTCATTATCACTTTAAAAAATGACATCATCTTCTGTGCCGTATAGTTCGTTGCTTATGCAGCATTTCTTGAACGATTTTATAATCATTTCAAGGAATTTGATTCCACGTATCTTTAACCCACTGGGCAATTAATGCAATGTTGGGATTTCTAATATTACCGCCCTTTGTAAATGTTGGACAACTGGATGAAATCCACTCTGCCCAATATTTTCTAACATTTGCTTTGAAGTGATTATTGAGGCAAACGTCTCGGGGTTGAAGGAGGGATGTCAACCCTCCCGGGATTACAGCCACAGTCGTTTTCAGTTCTTTCGTCACTTTATTCACGTTTTGAGAAAAGTGGCCACGAAACGAGTCGTAAACTAAAAGGGAAGGCTTTTTAAAAACAGCTCCCGGTCTTTTACCCCACACATTTTTAAGCCAGTCGACTGTTCCGTTAGCATCCATCCACCCCTTTTCATGGGCTCAAATCAACACACCAGATGGAAATGTAACGTGTTTCGGCAACGTTTTTCTTTTAAAAATAATCAACGGATGAAGCTTACTACCGGCAGCCAAACAGGAAAGAACGACCGTAAAACGGGTTTTTTCTTGCCCAGTCGTTTTTACCAAAATGCTTTTTCCCCCCTTCCAGTTCACTGTTTTATTTTCTTGTAGGTCGAAACCCATGGGTATTTCGCCCATATTTCCTATATGGCAAAGTTCAAAAGATTTAATTTTTCTTTGATCAATGACGTATTTTTGAAATTTCATAATCTTTACTTCCAAGTCAGATGGTAATTTTTGTGCCAGTTTAGTGCGCTGACGTAAAGTCAAACCATGACGATTCAGAAATCTAGTGCACCAATGTTCTAATGCACGAAACATGTTTGGAACACCATACTTTTCTTCTTTTGCAAGTTTCATTGCTCGTAAACGTATAGCAATTCTAGTGACAATATATCCATTCCAACGGCATTCTACAACCCAATCATGCAATACATTTTCGAGTTCTGGAAAGGGCAATTTTCCATGCCGCAAAGCCTTTTTTGATTTTGGGATATTTTCTAGCTTTGCCTTATTCTTGCAGCAATCACGAATCAATTTTTCGTGAACCCCAAACTGACGAGAAGCAGCACAGTTGTTAGACTCTTCCACAAAAGAAATAACTTTAAGTTTAAATCCAGCTGCGTATGAATTGCGTTTCTGTTTTCTAATAACTAAATCAGCCATATCAGTAGAAACAGGGAGAAAAAGTGCAATAAGATAAACGAAGAAATAATGAATAAGCGTTCTATCAAGAACACGCAAAATATAATGCGGGTAACGTGTTTTTAGAGAGGCACGTGTTTCTAGCCACTCGCGGACGACGTAGAATATTTTGCAAACCACTGCTTTTTGCGACCAGACGGGAGGCACCAGGTCACCTAGTAGATAACTGATATTAAAAACGTTTTTTCTTGTTTTTTAGTTTTTATAGCAGTAAGTAGACTGCATTGTTTCTCTTGGTCTTCGGAAAATAGAAAAAATGTTGTTTTAATTTTAAAAAATGAAATTTATCTCGAGCATGAAAACGCTAATTTTCATTATGGCTTCTTATCGAAGAATATAGTTGCTGGAAATTTAATTGTATTTAGAATCACGAGTTCTTGAATGAACAAAGCAACTAAATGTTTCACCTATAAATAGGTAAATAATGTACATTTTGTATATAATCGGATTGCTAATAATATTCTAAAGGATTTCTTGATTTTGATTATTTACAAATGATAAACACAAAAGTAGAACGTTTCGATTTACTTTTCTCCAGAATATAATATGTGAAATTATATTGACTTTAGTGTGATTTAAAAAGAAACAAGAATTATTCAAATAATGCTCGTCCTATAACAATATCTTGAATTGTGATATAATGTGAAATTCATGGACTGCGCGAATATCTGCATTAGACAATTCAATTGCACATAGGGGTGATACATTCTCGGAATTTTATCTACTGATCTCTCAGAGAGAGGAGGGGGGTAGTAGGCGTACATTCATCGCTAGCATCAAACCCGTCACTCAGCCTCCTCTTTTTCTCTCCTGGTATGGAAATCAACACAACGCCATTGTGTTATGGAATGCGAAAAGAGAACAATTGCTTTTCAGAAAGGCATTTTTGACTTCTGGTAAAAAAAATAAAAAATAAGGAACCTCGCATAAGTCGACCCTCCCAAATTTAAAGTATTTTTTTGTCCAAAATTTCTCGACTTATATGCGGGTAAATACGGTAGGTATTTAAATTCCACTTTTCCCCTTTAAAAATTATGCTGATAATTCCATTATTCTAGTTTTTTGTGCTGTCACTTATAAACATTTTTCGGTACTTTTTGGTTAGCCGTGTGCCAGTGTTATATATACATACATATATATATTTGACGGTGGCAGGTTATGTTTAATTAATGGTAATATATATATATATGTGTATATGTATATTTACATATATATATATGTATATTTACATATATGTATGTACATGTACATAAATATGTATATATAACACTGGCACCGGGCTAATCGAAAAGTGCCCATTTTTCTCTGTGATTTTTGAAAAGGCTTGTCTATTTTAATAAAATGTATCCATTTAGATATTGTTTGTTATAAATATTATTAGGTATTACTTTATAATTATCTTTAATAGCATATATTTATTCAGTATACAGAATTTGTATACTTGAATGTGATTCCTGTAACCCTTTGTTATTATATTTTCAAATAGTTGTCTGATTTTACCTTCAGATTATTTATAATGAAATATGAAATACATTTCAAATTTCTAATGGTCAATCAGCCCAATTTTACTAATTGGTCTTAAATTAATTTTCATTAAAGTAAATTTCACTTTTAAAATCCCCAAATATAGTATCCAAAAACTTTAAAAGTAGACTTTATGCTCTGAGTAATATATGAATAATGAGTTAAAAGAACTAAAATATAAATATATATATATAATGTATATGCTATATTAGTTATGATGGGAAATAAAATATGCCTGACATTTCAGATTTTAAAATGATGTTAAAATCTTTCCATCAGTTTTGGCCAAAATTTTCATTTTTTAGATTTATTATCTGCACTATTTAATCTCATATCCCCAAATCATTCATGCTAAAATTGGTTGCAAAAATGTGGTGCTGCTTCCCGCACTATGACTGTTTAATAAGTATAAAAGTAAACATAGTTTTTTTAAACACTCTCTCATAAGCATTCAATGCTCATCTTGAAAATAACACCTCATTTTTTGACTGCAATTCATGTTTTCCCGCCAAAACTTTCATTACAATGCATTAATTTGTCATGGGCACCAAACTCGATTATGAAAAATTCACAACTTTTTTTATACTTGCAAGCAAGCAAAATTAAAAAAAATATATATAATTTTTGCTCTGTTTCTGTTTAAGATAGAAGAACTGGAAAGAAAAAAAAATTAAACATTAATTTAACTATCTTCCAAGGATTTCTTAACATATAATTATAAATTAATTAACATTAAATTGATGATTGATGAAAGTATTCATTACTTTTTATTTATAATTTATTTTCTACTTTTAGCCTTTGAAATGTTTCATTGTTGCATTTTCACAGCCATTTAGTCTGTTTTGGTGAGAGTTTATGGGCACATCATTAAATCCCTTGTCAGTTCAACTCTTATACAATTGTGCAAGTTACAAAGAATATTGGGCAATTGATTTTATGGCAAGCTAACAGAAAAATGCCTTAAAATTAATGTATTAATTTATAATTAAGTTCTAAAAATGTTATATTGTCATTGGAAGCCTATGAACAGTAGCATCAACTTTTGAAAAATATTGGGTGGGCTCAAAATTTTTTGAGTGAAATAGTGCATATAATTTTTACCCTTTACCGTGTTTATAATTTAATGAATAATTTCATAAAATTATATTCTTGTAAGTTCTTTCTTTTAAATATGCATTAATAATTATTATAAATAGCATAAAAATTTCTAAATGTTGAAAGTGAAAAAAATAAATGCCAAAAAAAGATACTTTTTGATTTTGTCACCAAAGTGCTTTATTAATTCAAGACATCAAAACATGTAGGAATTTCTTTTTTCAAGAGAAATTTAATTATACATCTGCTGAAGGGGATTTCAATGCTCCTGTAAGTCTAATTCATGTCCTTACTATTTTTCAAACAAAATTATTTTCAGAACGTCAATAAAACCAAATTTTATTTCAGCGATTAAATAAATGAATGAATTATGAAATAAATAAATGGAAATTGGGTGGGCTCACACCCTACGGGCCCATAGAAGTTGGCGCCACTGCCTATGAATGTAATTTTTATAATTCTGGCATGTCAGGAAGCTGGTTAAAAAATGATTACAAAATTCCATCTTTGCTTACTAAAAACAGGCTGAGTTAAATAAAAGAATGTAAAAAAGAAAAATAGATGCTCTTCTCAGTGGTAATTCAGTCTAAAAAAAAAAACTTGTGAATGAACTTCATTCTAGTTTGATTTGAATCAGCTTTCATTTAGATTTTAATAAATAACAAAAATTTTATAGATTTTGTGTATGGCATGGAGTCCTGATGGTCAGAGTATTGCATCGGTGAGCAAAGACCAAAAGGTTCGGATTTATAATCCACGAGAATCTTCTGAACCTATTCAAGAAGGTTCTGGACCTAGAGGCCTAAGAGGAGCCCGAGCAGTTTGGGTGTTAAATGGTAGCTACCTGGCTGTATCTGGTTTTAGCAAGTAATTGTTTTAATATAACTCAGTTTTTCATTTTACTTATGAGCTAGCCAATTTAATCATAATAAAACACTGATATTTACAGTTTATTCCTTATCATAATATACACATTGTGCATTGATTTAAAATGTTGTAGAATTAAGTTTGGAGTTTTCAAATTAAACTTATTATTACCAAATGTATATTGTTTGTGTTATTTATTTGGACAAAGTCAAATATCAATTTTAAAATATCCTTGGGTTTAATGCTGCTATAAATCAGCAATGTGAAATAAGCATTTTAAAGTTTTATTTATTCTTTTTTTTTTTTTTTTGTTAATTTTAGCCCCGGTATGCTATTTCTTTTTCCCAGCGTTTAAAGTGTCGTCTACAAAAAATAACGCTCCGTTGTATAAGCCAACCATAAAACAAAGCATATGTAACATTGTATGGAATAATCTCTACTGCAATTTTTTTTAACCTCTAAGAATTGCACATTGTCAATTTTTATACCGTCGTATTGGGGAAAAAAAGTATTTTTAAATTTAGTTTGTTTGAAAACTGCATCTCCATTTATTTTTGAGATATTAATTTTTTTGTAGTTTTTAGCGCCATTTGTTTAATTTTGGCAGCCCAAGTACACCATTTCAGTAGAAAGTAAAGGAAAATTAGTTGGAAAATAGGAATTATATCTTTTTGTTGCCATTTTCTCACAAAAACTGAAAAAAATGTAATTAAAATACATACTATTTTGAAAAAATATAAATGAATGATTTCTGATGAAACATGGAGTTATTATAAACTAAATTTAATGTTAAGCATCTATATTAATATTACAAACAAATGAAGGCATATAAATCATGATATAGCTGTTTTTTTTTTTTTTTTTAGTTTCTTGCATGATGAAAACTCTTTTTTTGGATTTGTGTATTATTCAGCGATAGTCATGAGCTATGCATATTTTACTGTATAAGACTGGATTGTAAATGAGGAATTCTTCAGTGGATGCGGATGACAGCATTTTATATAAAATAAAAGCGTGTGTTTTAAGTCTTAAAACTGAACTGAACTATTTATATAATTTTTTTCTTTTTTTTTTTTTTTTTTTTTTTTTCTCTCCATCAGGGGAGACACTAAATTCTGAAAAGCAGAATTCCTGTTTTTTTTTATTATTGTAGCTTGTTACTGTTAACTCCCTTTTGCACATACATTTTCCCTTTCTATTCTTAGCTATTAAATGATTTTAATGTCAAATATATATCTTTAAAAATATCCTTCCATATGATTTCATATATATTTTGTTAATTATCAGTATATTTTACTCATGTCTTTTGCAGAGTGTCAGAAAGACAGATTTATCTGTATGATTGTCAAGAAATAACAAATCCCATTGAAGACATCAGTTTAGATGTGAGCCCTGCTACTTTAATTCCTTTTTATGATGAAGACAGTGGGACTCTCTTTTTATCTGGAAAGGTGAGTCACAGATTTTTATCATTAACATATCATCAGTGAATAATTTTAAAAGTAACCAAATGATTTTTCAAATTTTTTTTGTTGAAAAGCTTCTATTATTGGATTTTTTATTAAATATTAATGAAACGCAATCTCTAAAAATCAAATGCTCTAGAAAATGAAAATGACTTTCAATGAATTATGGAAAAAATTCTTTTTAAATGCACTTTTTAAAAAACTAAATGAAATGTAAGCCTTTCTCATTCGACCTCAATAGAGTATCCTTTTAAGAGTTAAATTATTGATTTAAATTAATGATCAACTGAAATCGAAATCGAATTTCAGTAATCTTCCTATTTTCGGGCGAAAACAAAAATGTCCAAAAAATTTTTTTTAAAGTAATTACTACATAAATAAATATACATTATTATTAAGTTATTATATCGCTCACCCGCAAGACAAGTGACACGTCTCGACAAAAGTAAATTTTACAGGAGAGGTGAAAGAAAATCTGCACAATTTTACTGCAACATGAAATTGTAGCTTTTAGCTTTGCACACAGGAATGAAAACGTGCATAAAAGCATAAAACCCTTAAGAATGAAGATGTAGGATGAGGTTTGGAGGGTTGGGCAATTTTACCTCCCCACACAATCCACCCCTCTTCTTCTGTGGTCACAAATGGACATATAGCATAATAAAGTGATTTCCCACATAGCTACACCTATGAAACTGTTTGTGTAGCAATACGCACCTATGACAGACCTATTAGTAATTAGACCTATTATAAAACACAAAATGAATTTTGTGAGATGTGCCGCTTTTCTTGTGGTGAGCGATATGTTTGATCCAAGTTGACTTTCTGTGCCTCTGACCAAAACTTTTTATTTTCATATAAAATAAAATGTAATTAATTCATCAATGACACAAAGTGATTTTCTAATTATACGAATTTCATCTTAAAGTTTTAGGTATGCATACCTTGATTAATCTTTTATGGTGATGTTTGTAAATGATCATCTGTTATACTAAATATTTCTCAAAGAGTATTTGAAACACCGCACAGTGAGATTTTTTGACGATCTAGGTGGACAAAATTATTTCATTGAAGTTTAATTAGTTTTTACTGTTTTTTTTAATACATCACTAATAAAATGCTTAAACAGTGATAAATATTTGGTTATTTAACAACAATGTCTTAAAATAAAAATACAGAGTGCATACTAAAGTCCGTTCCCACCCCCCCTTAACTGCCGAACGACTGCATCTATATTCATAAACATGGTGTCTAGGTAGAGTAAAGAGGCTATGCGCTACTAGATAACACCGCTTACAGCACCACCTGGTGCAAAATGGTGGCATTAGCATTCCTATCACGAAAACAACTCGAAATATGGGATAAAAGTGAATGACAAATTTGTAGAGCATCATCGATTAAGTTCGAAAGGACACCCTGTGAACATGACTGCCAAATGAATCTCGTTCTGAGAATGAATCTCGTTTTTGAGATAGAAATACTAACTCAGCTATTTTGCACCAGGTGATATTGGAAGTGGTGTCATCTGGTAGAGCTTAGCCACTTTACTATACCTAGACACCCCTTTTATGAGTATAGCTGCAACCGTTCGGCAATTAAGGGCATTGGAAGGACTTTAGGGGGCACCCTGTATAATGGTTTACAAATAATGCTGTTCGATGAATTGTATATGTTGTGTCAACAGTCAATAAATATACTAGAGATTAAAATAAAATTATATTGAATCAAACAGATTGACATCTTCCTGAGGGTACAGACATGCGGTTTGTTAATTTTAACAAAAGCCAGGCTTTGTGGATGCCCAGTTGCGTAGATTAAAAATGTCACAGCTAAAGTGGGTTGAGCTGCTGCGTGCGTTTAGTTTGAAGGTTCGACTCCATCTCCTCCTTCCAATTTAAAATGCACTGCAACCAGGAAGTGTCCTTGACCACCAGATATAAATCACAATAATTGTTATTTTTAAGCAATAACGATAATGTCTTAGTATAAAAGTACTTTTCATGATTTATAGTTTGAAAATTGCTAATTGCTAAAGGAACATATTTCACAATAATGACGAATTTATGGGATTGCCTATGTCTTGTGTATATATTTCTATTGCAACAGGAAATAAAATGTTGATTTATGATGGATAAATGCTTTTAGATTATTATTTCAAGAAATATCAATAAGGGTTTTCTTAAATAACAGTCATAGCAATAAATAACTCTAAAGTGATTTTAGCTGAAGTGATTTTTCTGTAAATGGGTTCTCATAAATTATAATAGTTGTGTAATAAATGTATGTGTTCACTGAACATGCTCCCCCCTATCAGGGCTTTAGTCCTGATACTGAGGGAGTAATGCTATTTTGTTGATTGGACGCTTGACTAATGAAGACCCGCGTTGCACAGTCACCACTCTGTTGAGTCCATCACTGTCTGGGTGGACCTCTGTAATGCAACACAATGGCCAAGTTCCAGGCGGTTGATTTGCGTCCATTAATAACACTACCTGACCACCTCAATGTTAGGCGTGGCGATCTTCCACTTAGCTCTGGGTTGCAGCGAGGCCAGGTATTCTCTGGTCCAACGTTTGGAGAATCCAGCTTTCATGTTTTGGATCAGTTCCCATCGTTTCTTTAGATTCTTTGTCGGGGTTGCTGACTCATCGGGTATGGAATACAAAACATCCCCTGTAAGAAAATGTGAGGGAGTGAGAACATTTATTGAATCAGCATCATTATCGTTTAAATGTATAAGCGGCCGCGAGTTTAGCAAGGCTTCTATTTGGACGAGTAACGTAGCTAGTTCCTCGAAAGTGAGCAATGTCTCTCCTATGACTCGCTTGATGTGATACTTTGTCGATTTTATGGCAGCCTCCCAAATCCCGCCAAAATGAGGGGCAGAAGGAGGGATGAAATGCCATTCTAGAGAGTTTTTAGTTTGATAATGTGACATTATTTCATTATCTGTAAATGAACGCCGCAATTCATAAATTTTGTCCAACTTTCTGGATGCACTGACAAAATTGGTGCCGTTGTCGCTATAAAGATGCCGTGGGGCGCCTCACCTTGTACTAAAACGTCGAAGGACGGCGATAAATGCCTCAGCTGTCATATCACTCACAGCTTCAATATGCATAGCTTTTGGAGCCAAACAAATAAACAAAGCTATATACCCTTTAGTTGTTTTTGCACCCCGACCCTTACTAAATTTAATAGATATAGGGCCTGCGTAATCAACACCACTGGAGAAAAATGGACGTTCCAGGGTTACTCGATGCTTTGGCAAATTCCCCATTAGTTGAGAGGTTGCAATGGACCTTTTATATCTGTAGCATTTCAAGCATCTATTGACGCATTTGTTAATGATCTTTTTTCCACCAACTATCTAATAAGATTGTTTTATGATGTGGGATAGCAGTGAAGGCCCAGCATGTAAATGGGCAATGTGTTGTTGCTGTATTAATAACTCAGCCATTTTATGCCGTGAGGGCAAGATTAAAGGATGTTTGTGATTAAATGATAATTGTGAATTTTGTAAGCGTCCTCCCACCCGTAACAGATCCTTATCATCAATAAACGGGTGGAGGGACTGTAACGTACTTTTCTTTGGCAAAGCTTTCTGTTCTTGGATACATTTAAATTCATGCTGAAAGTAAGAATTCTGAATCCAACGAACATTATTCTCTTCAGCAGCTTTTGTTTCTTTGTAAGTAAGATGTGGTGAAGAAATTTCTGTTTTGTTAGGCTTCTTGCATTTTTTGATAAATCTTTGGCAATATGCCAAAATACGAATAATTTTTGCAAGCGAAGAGTGCTTTTGAAACAAATTATCAAATAGATCATTTGATGTGCGGGCGTGAAAGGAAAAAATTGGATCAGACCTTTGTTCGGCTTTGATTTGGTCATCAAATTCCTCAGCATTTGAGTCGTCTTTGCGCCAATTGGATGGGTCCAAAACCAGCCAACTTGGCCCCTTCCACCACAAATCGCAACCTGAAAGACATTTTGGATCAATACCGCGTGAAGCGATATCTGCAGGGTTCTCTTTGGATGGGACATGTTTCCAGTGCTTTGTAGGTAGAATTTCGGTGTTTTGAGATGTTCTATTCGTGACAAAAGTCTTCCATTTACGCGGATGTGCAGATAGCCAAGAAAGGACGACTTTTGAGTCCGTCCAGGCAAAAATATCGAACTTGTAACTCTTTAATGTTTCCATGATGGAACGGAACAGCTTAGATAGTAGGTGCACATCACAAAGCTCTAATTTTGGCACTGAAATCTGTTTGATTGGAGCAACTTTAGTTTTAGAAACTAAGAGAAAAGAGTTTATTTTCCCCTTATAACTTTGTCGGCAATAAATATCGGCAGCATATGCCAATGTTGAGGCATCAGAAAATCCGTGTAATTCAAATGGGTTACCGGATGAAATCGTGACACATCTAGGAACAGACAATTGATTTAGTCCGTTAAAGGAAATTTGAAATTGTAGCAATTCATCTGTAAGATGTTGCGGTATAATAGAGTCCCTGTCCCCTTTTGTAAGCCAAAGTTTCTGATAAAATACCTTTAAAGTTACAGTACAGGGCGAAATTAGACCTAGCGGGTCGAAAATCTGTGCAGACTCAGCTAAAATGTGTCTCTTTGTAAGAGGTGGAGTGAGTGTTAATGCAGTTATGAAAATAAAACTATCTGATGAAGAGTTCCAGCTCAAGCCTAGAACCTTGGAGCTTCCGTTGTCACTAGGAATGATTTCAAAATTTGATTCAGTGCTAGAAGAATCTATAAATTCATTAAGAAATGCCTGTGAATTCGAATTCCACTTCCTCAAGTGGAAACCATGCGTGTCTAAACAATCTGTAATTTCTTTGCAAGTTTCTATTGCTTCCCTAACAGTATTCGTACCGGATAATAAGTCATCCATGTACATATCTTCTTCTAACATGTACGAAACGCAAGGATTTTTTGTATAATCCTGAGCGATTTGTTTTATACATCTAGTTGCCAGAAAAGATGCTGGCACTAAACCATATGTGACAGTTTTCAATTTGTAATTTTTTATTTCCTCATTAGGATTAGACCTCCAAACTATTTGCTGATAAATTTGATCCTCTTCGGCAACCAAAATCTGGCGGTACATTTTTTCTATGTCCACAGAAAAGACTATTTTTGGAAATCGAAAATTAAGTAAGATTTCGAAAATGTCCCGTTGTAACTTAGGGCCTACATCCAAAATGGAATTCAAGGAAACACCACTTGAAGTTTTGCATGAAGCGTCAAAAACTACCCTTAATTTAGTAGTGATACTAGAAAATTTAATAACCGCATGATGAGGAAGAAAGTAGTGTTTGTTTTCATAATTATTAATGTCATTTTGTGCAACTAATTCCATGTGATCTAATTCTTCATATTCGTACATAAACTCTTTGTACTGATTTTCAAATTCTGGTTTTTCTCTAAATTTCTTTTCCATAGCAAGCAAGCGAGAAATTGTGGCAGGTTTAGAATTACCTAATTCTGATTTAGATTGAATAAAAGGTAACTTAACCACAAAACAACCCTTGGAATTAATTGAATAATTTTCCTGATAATGTGATTCAACAAATTGCTCTTCAGGTGACAACATTTGAGTATTCTTATTAAATACTTCTTCTACTCCCCAAAAACGCTTTAACTCTTTATCAATATTAACTTCATAAATGTGTAAATTATGTATCGAATTTGGAGATGTACTAGAATGTGGCATTTTCCCTGATACCAGAAAGCCAAAAATTGAATTTTGAGCAATTAAATTGCTCTGCGTATCTGTTACTTGACCAGGAATCAAAATAGAAAAAAAATAATCAGATCCTAGAATAATGTCTATTTTACTTGGTGTCTCGAAATGTGGATCCGCTAAGTTTATATTCTTTAAATGCAAAAAATGCTTCTCATGTATTTTTTCTGCAGGTAATGGAGCAGTTAAATCATCTAAAATAAATGCCTTCACAGACAACTTGGTGTCAGCATTATAAATTGATGTAAGATCAAACATTACGTAACCCTTAGTTACTGCGATCTTTGAATTAGACAGACCTTTTATGGGGAACTTAGCATTTTTCCTTTTAATTCCTAACATTTTCATGCAGGATTCCGAAACAAACGTAGACTCTGATCCACTATCACACATGATTCTTAAAGTGTGCTTTTGACCCATGCAATCATTAATATATGCACTAGCAGTGGGCAAAAGTGCGAAAGATGTTTGAACTGTATTTATGGAAGGAGAAATTTCCTTTTTATTCTCATCGAGAATTAAACCGGCCTCTGAATCAGGTTTGTTTTTGTGGCTCTGTTTTTCATTTGAATGAGAAGTTGATATCGCGTAATTTTGCAGTTTGTTTTCGCATAAACTAGTATGATGTTTCAGCTTACAATTGTGACAAGAGTAAGAGGAATTGCATTGCCAGGTAGTGTGCTTGCCAGACAAGCAATTACTGCATAACTTGTTTTTCTTAACAAACTGTCTCCTATCCCTGGTGCTTAATTCCTTAAATTTAACACACTTGTAAAGTAAGTGATTAAATTTACAAAGTAAACATTTGCTAATGACACTGGAATAAGATCTATTGACGTTATATTGTTTCTCTTGTTTATGCGAACCTTCATTTTCACTTTTATACAACTCTAAAGATGAACATCTATCATTCATAAACTGAATAAATTGATCAAAAGACGGAAAGTCTTTGCTTGAGGTCAATTTTGCCCATTCCTCCCTTGTTTTAGAATCAATCTTTTGTAATAGAATATGAATCAGTCATAAGTCACGGCCTGATGCCTTTTCATCGATTGATTTAAGACCTCTAATTACTTCATCTGATACATCTGATAAACAGCGTAAGCTAAATGCATTCACTTGAGTAATGGGGGGAATGTCCAAGAATGTTTTAACTAAAGTAAAAACAATTTGTTTTTTCTTATCATATCTCGACAGCAATTTTTCCCATGCTTCTGAATAACTGTTTTCAGAAATAGGAATATGTTTTATTATAGAGGCTGGCTCTTCCCCTAGTAACCCTCTTAAATACTGAAACTTCTGTATATTACTTATGCTGTCATTATTATGAACTAATGATAAATATAAATCTTTAAATGACAGCCAGTTTTTAAAATCACCATTAAATTGCTCTATATTGAGCCTAGGCAATTTAAAATTGTTAGAAATAGTAGAACTAACAACTGGAATCTGATCATTTATCAATTGAGATTGTGCATGCACTTTTACGGTAACTTTTTCAAGTTCCGTTTGCAGTTTGGCTTTGGTTTCATAATATTTTTTTTTCAAATTCCTCAATTTCAGATGCTTCAGCTGGTAATTGAGCATCATATTTATCAAAGTCTGAGTAAACTGTCTCTAATTTTTCTAATTTATTGTACAAATCATTCTTTTGAAACGTTTGCTCAGAGTTAATGAAGTTGTTTATCCTTGTTAGAGCAGATTTAGCTCTGTCACGTAAATTTATAGCTGCTTTTTCCAATTCTTCAGCAGCCTTTTTTGTGGCTTCCAAGTCGGTACTCATTATTCAAATAATGAGGTGAATAGCGTAAAAAAACAAAAGCCAAACCGATAATAATAATAAGATAAAATGTACTTATCTGTAATAAATGTGATGCGAGGTGCTCCGTCGTCTGTTGCAATTCCACATAAGACTGGTGAAAACTTTATTTAAAAAACTGCAGTAAGATATGATGAGCGTACACTTATTCCAAGCTTGAAAAAAGTATACAAGATAACGCCGCATGCCTCCAGATTTTAATGTTTGATGAATTGTATATGTTGTGTCAGCAGTCAATAAATATACTAGAGATTAAAATGAAATTATATTGAATCAAACAGATTGACATCTTCCTGAGGGTACAGACATGCGGTTTGTTAATTTTAACAAAAGCCAGGCTATGTGGATGCCCAGTTGCGTAGATTAAAAATGTCACAGCTAAAGTGGGTTGAGCTGCTGCGTGCGTTTAGTTTGAAGGTTCGACTCCATCTCCTCCTTCCAATTTAAAATGCACTGCAACCAGGAAGTGTCCTTGACCACCAGATATAAATCACAATAATTGTTATTTTTAAGCAATAACGATAATGTCTTAGTATAAAAGTACTTTCATGATTTATAGTTTGAAAATTGCTAATTGCTAAAGGAACATATTTCACAATAATGACGAATTTATGGGATTGCTTATGTCTTGTGTATATATTTCTATTGCAACAGGAAATGAAATGTTGATTTATGATGGATAAATGCTTTTAGATTATTATTTCAAGAAATATCAATAAGGGTTTTCTTAAATAACAGTCATAGCAATAAATAACTCTAAAGTGATTTTTCTGTAAATGGGTTCTCATAAATTATAATAGTTGTGTAATAAATGTATGTGTTCACTGAACAAATGCGTTAAACATACTTATTTTACAATTAAGTAAAAAACAATTTAATGCACACATGTACGTTAACATTCATTTCTTTATCATATTTTAAAAAAATTAATGTTTTGTGGTACCCTGTAAAACATATAAATGCTAACAAAATTATTTTTGGTTGAATAAATGCTGTTGTGTGAATAAATAACCTATATAAATTTTATTCAATTTGAAATAAAATTTCTGCTTATAGACGGTAATGTATTCGAGTTTTTGATGTGTCCCTGTAAAAGAAATACAACTGTTACGCACTTTGTTTTCAATTTAAAAATGTTATTGTGTATCTCAATAACCTATAGTATTTTTGTAGAAATTTAATTAAAATTTCTGCTTTTTAGCAACAATCTTTCCACGATTTTTTGTGTGGCCCTGTAAAAAATGCATTATTTCTATGTTCATCAAATTATAATTTAATAGAATTGTCATCGGAAAAACACATGTACGCAAAGTTTCAGCTCAATCAGATAATTTAAAGTTGTTTAAAATTGTCTTCCAAGATTTGAACTAATATTTTATATGGCCCTGTAAAAAAAAGTGTAACTGCTACGTTCCATAAATTATAATAAAATTGCATTGTCATCAGAATTACATATCCTGAGCAAAGTTTCAGCTTAATCAGATTGTTGAAATTGGTTTAAAATTAACTTCGAAGTTTTAATCTAAACTTTTGTGAAGCCCTGTAGAAACAGTATTCTAAACAAACTTCTACGTTCTTTAAATCATAATAATATTGTGTTGTCATTCAAATTACATATATATTTATTGTTTTGGCTGAATAGGATAATTAAAAGTGATTTAAATTTGACTTGCAAGATTTGATCTAAACATACATACATGCACTGGATGTTAATATGATGCTTGTTTATTGATAAAAACTTACTGATCTGCAGCTATCTGCAGGAGATTGTTTAATTTTTCAATACTTTAGAAATGGCACTTTGATTTAAAAATATGTTTATTGCTGAATAATGCTGTATAATTTGTTAAAAGTCAAAATGAAATTTGTAAACAACATTAAAGATCATCTAGAATTTCAGCCTTTGAAAAAAGCAGTAAAGAAGGATTACTATCACTTATTTTCAAACAAAAATGGGTTAACTCTGACCTTGATAAAGCTGTGACATTAGATCAGCAAGCTCGTGCTTTCAAATAAAACGCAATAGTCACGACGTACTTTCAAACTTAGAAGAAGCTAGTGCAACTTTTGAAACTTTCTCAAACCAACTGCACAAAAGGCTACTTTATGGTCATAATTAATCGATATGCCAAAACTAGTACGGACCTCAAAAATACAGACATTCAGCTACCAGTATACGCGGTTTTGTCAAATCCCGAGATAATTGGAAAAATGGATTTTGTCCACCTAGATCATCAAAATGTCCCACTGTTCACCACTGCGATTTCAAACTAAAAATTTTCTACTACTGTTAAGTCTGCAGCTTTTTATGAGCATGTGAAAAGCGTCTTGAAAATTTAGTCCTACAGGCATTGCTTCCTTTATAATTTCCACTCACATCTTGAGTCACTCATGACTGATAATTATAAACAGTGAAGTTCATAGCAATAAGTGTCTCATTTGAGCCGATACCGCTCAAATCAATTAGTCATGTTGACAATTTCTGAAGGAAGAAATGAGAATTTTGGAATACAGAAAGTTTTGGTCCAGCCGAACTTTCTTTTCGGCAGCATTTTCGCCAAAACTCTGATTTTGGGCCAAAAATGAAACCAAATTTTTGGTTGATCTCCAATTAAAATAAAAAACAGGACAAGTGTGACTTGCACCTTCAGTGTTTTGTAAAGTTATTTCAAATGACCATAAAGCTTAGTAAGTAACTAGCTTTTTGACAAATTTACAAAAAAAAAAAAAAAAAAAAAAAAAAAACTTTTATACCTCAATGCTTTTTGTAATTGTTGGATTGTAAAGTAATTTATTTCATTATACTCTTTTATTTAACTTAGCCAGGTTTTGTATGTAAAGATGGAATTTTGTAATCTATGTTTCACTCACTTCCTGGTAGGCTAGAACTAAAAAGCCAGCTTGTATTGTGAGGAAACAATGTTTCCCAATTCCTTGTTTTTATGAATTCAGCTAATTTTACTCGAACGCATGAATGTGTGGAATTAGATTGTAGAATATTCCCTGTTTTTGCCAATATTGAATTTTAATGGGAATAATGAAAAAAAAAAAAAATCAGTTATCACAAGTTGGCTTCATTTATGACAAGCTACTTTTGTCAGGAAATTTGGTAAAATTTCACCAAACTTGGATAGAATTCGACAATGGTGGGTATGACTATGTAGTTTTAAGCATATGAGACATGGAACAGTGGTTACAACAATGAAAGAAAATTTGCAAAAAAACTATGTTAAAAAAAATTTATAAATTCATTTATGGAAGAATTTAGTGTTAGTCCGAATTATGGAAATTCATGAGTTTGTCGTATATTAAACTGAAATAGTATTATGATTTAATTAGTTTCGTATATATATATTTAATCTGCTATAAGACTTTCCTTCGTGTCAAATTTCAAGGTTCTAAGTCAATGGGAAGTTCCCTATAAATTTTGAGAATAAAACCTGTAGGATAATTTTCATTGACCAAGATCTTGAATTTTTTCACAAAGGACATCTGAAAATCAATAATTTATAATTCCATTTTCAGGATTTCCATAAATGTTGCTTTAAAGCTGTAACATTTTATTGCATTAAGTTAGAAGCTCGAAAATTTTTCTCGACAATGGGACCATGGACTTTATTATTTGATATTAACTGCAACTTGATACCACTGGTCCCAAGAATAATGGTCTTGAGACAAACAGATAGATGGTCCACAAAGCAATCCTGTTCCATTTTTTCCTTTTGAAGTACAGAACCCTAAAGAGATCTAAATTCTAGATGAAGTATTTTTAACCACTTCAATGTTTGCCCTGAGATCGGGGGTAAAACCACTATGCCGGTGAAATGGTTAATATTAGATTCCAAAAACCTAGCTATCTTTTTTGTCAAGCAGCTCTGTTGTATTTATGTACCTTCTGATTGAGTGAATTCCCTTTGGTCTCCCCATCATCATATGCTTTGTATGCATGCAGGCCCCGATCATGACTAATTGGGACCCCGAGCAAAGATAAATTAGGGGGGCCCATTTGAACCGTTGCAACGTTATTCAAATAGAACTGATGGTGAGTCATATGTGTAATGCATAAATAATATTACCGCATCTTGGATTTTAAATAGAAGAAAATTCTTAGCTCTGTCAATTCTAACTTAAGTTCCTTAGTTAATAAAATTACTCTTTTTTTTCTTAGTACAGAACAAAACTCTTTTATATAAATTTAGCAACTTGTTATATTACTTTAAGATGAATTTAATAACTTCAACTTATGGAAGAGTGTCAAATACTCTAACATATAAATATGAGTTAATAAAGTTACTTTCATTTACATCTTTTTAAATTGTACTACACACAACATAATATCAAATCAAATACATTCTACTTCACAAGTAGAAAGTGTTTTTTTTTTCAATAAATCTAAAAAGATGGCAATTTTGGGTTTGCTTTCTATATTTAATTCAAAGTTAAAAGAAAAAAAAACCATGAATACGGAAGAAATTTCTTGTGACAATTAGAACTGATTATTTTCAGTCACTAAAGTTTAGATATGATTTAAGTTTTTTTTTTAATACAATCTATTTAAAATCAAAATATTACTTCTAATTTAATAGTGGTTGAGGTTAGCTTTGCGAAAGCATTGAGCTCTGTGAGTTCAAAATGAAATTTGTTTTTTAGTAAGTTTAGTAGAATTTTTTTTAAATGAAATTTATATTTTTGTATTTGAAAACTTTCAAAGTTGGAATTGGGGAAAAAAGGTAAATATTTTTAAAATTAATATATGGATTTGAGAGCCCCTTAAAGTCTGGGGCCTCTGGGCAAAGTCCCAATTTGCACATGCGATAATAAGTGTCTGTATACATGTACCTTGTGTTTGAGTGAATTCCGTTTGGTCTCCCCATCGCCATATGCATTGTTATAAGCTAGTTCTGGCAGTCAGTTTGTCTCCTGTATGATGCATGTATGTTGTAGTTGATAGCATCCTTTGTATTCTTCTTATATAATGTTACTGTAGGTAGCACAAATATGTTGCTGCATTGCAGTTTTTTAAAAAAAAGAAAAAAAAAATCCTCCAAAAATTTTTGTTTAAGATTCTGTGGCTTACTGATAGGACTGTTTATATTCAGCTGGTTATGTATTTAATGAAGATTGTTTTAACTTGTTTCAACTCGGTGTTTTTGTTTGTTTTTTCTTTTTCTTTTTTTGTACTTCACCATCAACCACTTTCCATTAAAAAAAAAAAAAAAAAAAAAAAAAAAAATCTCCAAACTATATTATTTAATGCCAAAAATACATGATCATGGTGTCACATTCAGTTGATGTCAGATGCATTACACATGCTTGTTATGTCATCAAGTGATTTTTTTATTTGATGATTATGTGTATTTTTAATGATATTTTACTAATTTATTAGGTATTTTGTAAATTAGAATAACAATTACACAGTGACACTATGATATTAAAAGAGAAATAGCATTGAAAAAAATGTTGCGAATCATAGTTACAGACGCCCCACCAGTGGCCGAGAGGTTCTGCCCTCGAAGCTGATAGACGGGAAGTGCTGGGTTCGATCCCAATCGCGCCCGTCGGCCTAATCGTTCAGAGTTTTCGTGGTTTTCTTCGAGCCGTGGATTTTCCATGTGTAAATACGGATTAGGTTCCCTTAGAAAGACCCCCACGGAGGGCACTCCCCCCGGGCCTATATCCCTCGTGTAGATGTAGATAATCGGCCGTCAAAAAATCAACCAACCAACCAACCATAGTTACAGACAATAGATCATTTCAATTAATGTTACAAACATTCACCTTTCTGAGATAGATAATTAAGAAAACTAACGTAAATAAATAAATATCTAAAGTTTTTTTTTTTTTTTCTGTTTTGACTAATATATTGTAAAATTTATTGTTTAAAGCTATTGGTAGTTGATACTTTATGAATGAGGTTTTTCCGAATTCCTTGTATTTATTATTATTATTATTATTTTGATATTCCAATGCCAACATTCTTCCATTTATTTATTGGGTGTTATAGTCTGGCGAATAGTTTGGTAGTAGTTTTTTCCTATAGAAAGTGGTTGACAGGATAATGGAGAAGTACCGTTTTTTCTGATTTAGTCAAGTATTTTCCATGCATTGAACATCATATTGCATTTCCAGCATCAGTATTTAGTTTAAAAGTGGAGACGTCTTTGTAAAAATTGAGATATATTTTAATGTTAACACATATTTTTTTCTTTTGCTTCATTCTAGCTGGATAAATAAAATTTGATTTTGTTAAATGACCAGTTAGGTATTTTATTATTATTGTTATTATTTTCTAATACTCTGGGATAATGTTAGATAGAAATGATACTTAAGTAGGATAGAGATTATTTTAATAGAAGAGGAGGAGAAAATTCGGAATGAATAATTTTTTGAGTGACATAAATATTTAGTGGCATATAATCTAGCACTTTCAGATCTAGACATCACTATGGAAGGTTATACTAAACATTAAGAATAAAGTTTAATATTGATATAAATATGGAAAAGAAAATATCATAAAATATGCAAAATCGAATTTAAAACGTAATCTGCCTGCAAGTAAAGTACTTAAAATAATCGTTAGTGATATTTTTGATTATAGATAAATTATTTAAATTTATAATTTTCTTAAAATTAAAGATCACAAAATTAGAAAACATCATTAAAACTAATATTTGATTTTTAATTTAAAATGAGATTGTTAAAATAATTATGTTTTTAGTTTAAATTTAAATTTAGTTAATTACTGAAAATTTAAAAAAAATATTTCATAAATGGTAAGTTGATGGGGATTAATTGATATTTTGACATTTTTTTTACATTTAAAATGAGAATCATAAGTAACTCTTTTATTCTTACAAATTATTATTTTCCTTTTTGTGTTAGATAAACTATAATTAAATTATTATATTGCTACCAAGTTCAAATGTCACTCTTAAAGAATTGTTAATCTAATATATAAAAATGAAAATTTGTCTGTAATTCTTTACAAATCCACAGTTTGGAAGCCAGAATTGTGAAATGTTATGTACATGTGTATTAAAACATGGCCGAGACAACTAAAGTAATCCAGAATCGAAATAATTTATAGTTAATTTTTAATTAATAAAAAACCACCAATTTAACAGCAATTTCCTATCAAATTTAAGCATTTTTCGTTATAGCAGTTGCCAACAATTTAGGCCCCGATCATGACTAATTGGGGCCCTGGGCAAAGATAAATTAGGAGGCCCCATTCGAATTGTTTCAAGATTATTCAAATAGAACTGATGGTCAGTCATATGTATATAGGTAATGCATATAGCCTATGTAGCTCTGGCGAGTGGCTTCATACATTAAACACAAATGGGCTTACCTAGTAGATCAAGTATGTCTTGGTGTAATGCATAAACAATATTTTTGCACCTTGTTTTTTAAATAGAAGAAAATTCCTAGCTCTGTCAATTCTAAATTGAGTACCTTAATAAAAACTCTTTTTTTTTTCTTTTAGTACGGAACAAAACTCTCTTATATAACTTTAGCAATTTGTTATAATATTACTTTAAGATGAATTTAGTAACTTATGGAAAAGTTGGATTTGGATAAAAAAGTAAATATTTTACAATTTAATGTATGAATTTGGGGGGCCCTTGAGGTCTGGGGCCCATGGGCAAAGTCCCGATTTGCCCATGCGATAAAAAGGGCCTGCAACAATTATAAATCCCCAATAAAATTTTTGCGACAACAATTACTTTTATATTGCAAGATTTTCAAATGAAAATGAAATATGGTTTGATGAATTTAATAAAAGGGATAATTTTTCTTTAGCAAGATTTCCACATAAAAAGGAAAATAAAATGAATAGTTTGACGAGTTTAAATAAAAGTGAATATTGTATCCTAACTTTTCTATTTCAAGATTTCCACATAAAAAATGAAAATGAAATTAATAGGTTGACAAAAAAAAAAAGGGAATATTACGTTATATTGGAAATATAAAGGATGTGGCGAACATAGTATAACTTTATATGAGTGTGAAAAAATGTATTGAAGCATGTTAAAAACCCAATTATGGAAATATTGGCGTATTTTAATGCTCCAATGATGAATTGAAATAAGTTCATTTATAGTTGTATTCTTTTGCGTCTTTTTTATAAATTTATACATTTTTATATTGAGTTTTCATTTGATTCCTGTGCCCAATACTTCGACTGCTTTTTTAAAATTGTTTTATGTTATATGTTAAATTTTGAAATTGATTTTTCAGAACAAACATTCTTCAAATTCACTTTAGCTAGTTTGCTATAAAAAAATTTCAGACAAATCTTTTTTTTTTTTTTTTTTTTTTTTTTAAATATACAACAATTTTGTTGAATTAAAATTTTTTGATATTCTCAATAAAAATGTATAAATTATTGTTAGTAAATCTCACAGGCTTATATATTAGCACAGTTAATTCAGAATTGTTTAATAAAATGTAAAATAAATGCATCCTTAAAATGTATATTTTGATATCTTGTAAGCATGTAAGAAAAGAGTATTAAGTGAGTAATCCATTCTATAATAATTTTCATTGTTCATTTTTACAGGGCGATGCGATTATATTTGCATACGAAATCTCTTCTGACAGTCCTCATTTCCACCCGTTATCTCACTACAAGTGTCCGACTCCTCACCAAGCAGTCTCTTTTCTTCCAAAGCATGTCTGTGATGTCAGAAAAGTTGAATTTGCAAAAGCAATACGATTAACTACCACAACCATAGAACCCATGTCATTCCATGTTCCTCGCACAAGGGTAAGTTTGTTTCTGATTTTCTTAAAATACTTTCAAGTAGTATAATTTCATAATATATTTTATATTGCATTAAAATTATCTTATAACTATTTCTTTAGCATATGATTTTTTTTTTAAAGAGTAATCCACAAATATGAATACAGATGTTTCTTTATCTTATTAAATATTATTAGATTTTAGTTTTGACATATAATAATAATAATAATAAAAATCATGGCAAATTTAATTACAGTATAGAACTGTCTGTCCAGAATGGTAAAAATAAGATGTGTTCTGGATAATTAGTTATGCATTAAAGCAACATCCATTTGATCAGATTGGTAGAATATATGTGACTGTGCCATTTTTTCTGATTTCTGATTAATTTATTAGATTAATCAGATTACGATACAGTCAAGATCAAAGATTAATCAAAGTTTGAAATAACACAACTTATGAGAATCCCTTGGATACAATCATTCTGCTTAAAAATCAAAATGCCATTTAACCAAATGCTTCCATTTATAATCCTAGAGTCATGTTATGCTTGTGGTAATGTATTAAGTAATGCATGTGGCAAGTTGGCACTGTATGGCTGTTTTTTTTGTGGAAAAGATTCTAAAATCAGTCGATTAGAAACAATTATTCTGGTAAACAGGTTTCCTGATTAATGTATAAACATTTTCCAAATAAATGGTTCCATACTTTTTACTATTACTTTTCATTTTCTGTTATAAAGATTTGTCTTTTGTCAGTTGTATATGCCATTCTGAATTATTCGCAGCTTTATTTTTCTTTCCATGCTTTTAGTATCTGCTCTTCACGTTATTTTTAGTTATTCTTTTTGATGTTCTTTATTGTACTTTCATGCTGCATATCTCATGAAAGTGTTTTTAAAGAAGGAGAGGGAGGGGTATGTAGTACTGCAAATATACCTAAAAATAGAAAATATACCCTAAAATTTTAGGTGTGCATTATACACCGGAATATACAGTACTTTAGTCGCTGTATTATTTTCCCCTTTAATACTGCAATGAAAGAGAATTAGTTGAAAAAATAAGTATTTCTATTACTTTTTATTTATAATAAGTATTTCAATTGCTTTTTAGTTATAATAAGTATTTCTATTGCTTTTTAGTTATAATAAGTATTTGTATTGCTGTTTAATTTTACATTGAGGAAAATCAAGTTTAGTGTACATTTTAATATTAATAACAGGAGTGTTTGTCCCTTGAAATTAATCTTGATTTTCAAAAAATTAAAATACTTCCCACTGACTTGTGTAGAAAATGAATTTAGAATAGCTGTTGAAATAATTTAACCATAATTGAACTCTTTATTGTATCTTTAACTTTCATAATAATTTATAAACCATTATTTTAACTGTTATCAAATAATCATTTTTATTTTTAAAAACAGCATTAAGACTCTAAGCATATATGAGTATTTACTCTTACCTGGCTTAACAATTCATAAAAAGATAACTATGAAAAGCATCAGTGTTTGTAATTGATTGATTGAATAGTTTATGTAACTTTTTTATACTGGAATAAACATGAATTTCAAAATTTTTGTTATATTACCCCTTCAATTAAGAAATTACACGATAGAAATAGATGGTTCGGACACTTAGAAATGTTAAGAATTAAACGCTTTTTTATCATTTTTAAATGGTATTAAGGCATGAAAGATTTTGAATGCCTTTGTGACTGTTTTTGAGATTGGTGTGAAATAGGGTGGGCCGAAAAAAACTTTTTTTTGATTTTCGATGATGGGTAGTGCGGAAAAGTGGCCACTAGTGGCACCAAGTTCACACAAAAAATTTGAGATTTTTAGGACAATTCCTATATTTGCCGCTTTTGGCTTAAAGTTTTGCTAAAATGCTGATTTTTGAACTTTTTTAGCAAAAATTTTTAAAATGTTAAATTAAACTTATTTTAATCGTATTTACTTGAAAAGGCATATTTTATGTTCCAAATGTATAAATAAACTCTGATAATGTATTATTTAATTGCTATGTGTATTTTAAATTAGACGATTTTTATAGCCTTTTTGCGTTTAAGTGAGCAAAAGTTGCATGTATTGTTTGAATCTTTCAATGGTTTCTCTCTTTTGTCTTGTTTATGTCCCTTCGTCTTCCTTATTTTTTTCGATGCTTTAAGGGTCATATATTTGGGTGACGGACAGCAGAATCCCTCAGAAACAGATCTGGAAGGAGAGAAGGGGTGAGGCGAGAACTTAAGCGAACGCAGTGACTCATTGCGATGTTGGGGGAGTGAAGGAGGAAATACAAGAGAGAAGAAAGTGAATTAAGGGATGGTTATTGTTTTCAGTGTTCCGTTTCCCTGAGACATGGCGGACGCTGTGCGAGACAGGAATATGCGTTTAGGAGTGTTTGACTTTGAAGGGCCTGGTTCAAATTCAGATTCAGTCGAACTGCTTGCTTGAAAGCTCCCACTACTTGAATCTTCCAACAATATAACTGTCTTCCATCTGGATCTAACTCCACTCGTTGAAGTCTTTGTCGCAGAACCACTATTAATCGTTGAAATTGTATCCCTCTCCATTTTCCGCGAAATTTTCTTTGCAAGAGTTTTGCTTGTTTTTAAATCAATATTTCCGATAAACATTTTTCGAAAAGTTCTTTGATCCTTCAAGAAGTTCACCTCCCGATGAGGAACTTTACGTCTGATGTCGCAGCTAAATTGTTCAAGCCTCTACACTTACAAGCTGCAATGTCAAAGAGAGAGGTTTCCGCATTTCGTACGAAATCTTCGCAGATCGCCTTGCCTTTAACGCCCGTATGATTACAAGATTTCTCCAATGATCTACGCTCATTGTAATAGTTTTTAATCTCTCCGTTAATTGTTCGTTGGGAAACCACTGGTATGGAAGATTTTATCCAGATTTCGGAAACTTTTTCACCTGCCATTTTAATAATATCATCCACTGGTTGAAGATAAATATCTCGACTTTCTTCTATATCGTTTCGCAACCAATAGTAGTGGCGCATGATGTCAGCAATAGTTGGCAATTGCAAGTCTTTCAATTTGCATGGTGCCCCAAAATGGCTACTTTTCACACTATCACATGTCTTTACATGATCATGAACTTTCGCACTAGCCATTTCCAAACTCGTCGTAATAAAATGCACAAAACACGGTAAAGTCACGTTAAACGATCCAAAAAGCAATGCATTGCACGAGAAAAAGGTTTTACTTTTACACTGAACAAATGTTACAGCGAAACCGAGCACTGAAAAATAATAAACATCCCTTATCGCACTTTCTCCCCTCTTGTATTTCCTCCTTCACTCCCCCAATATCGGGATGAGTCACTGCGTTCGCTTAAGTTCTCGCCTCACCCCCTTCTCTCCCTCCAGATCTGTTTCTGGGGGATTCTGCTGTCCGTCACCCAAATATATGACCCTTAAAGCATCGAAAAAAATAAGGAAGACCAAGGGACATAAACAAGACAAAGGAGTGAAACTGTTGAAAGATTCAAACAATACATGCAACTTTTGCTCACTTAAACACGAAAAGGCTATAAAATCGTCTAATTTAAAATACACATAGCAATTAAATAATACATTATCAGAGCATATTTATACATTTGGAACATTAAATATGCCTTTTCAAGTAAATACGATTAAAATAAGCTTAATTTAACATTTTTTAAATTTTTGCTAAAAAAGTTCAAAAATCAGCATTTTAGCAAAACTTCAAGCCAAAAGCGGCAAATATAGGAATTGTCCTAAAAATCTCAAATTTTTTGTGTGAACTTGGTGCCACTAGTGGCCACTTTTCCGCACTACCCATCATCGAAAATCAAAAAAAAGTTTTTTTCGGCCCACCCTAGTGTGAAACCGTTGCATCATGACCGACTGTGCACACATTAATATTGTAAAAAAAATTTATCCACATAAAGTTCAGCTTTTTCAGCCAACGTGCACTTTTATACCTGTGTGTTGTTTTTGTGATAATCTATTCTTTAATTAAAAATCCAAAATATTTGAGAGAAATTATTTTTTAATAATCTTTTCAATAGATTTTAAAAGTAATTTGTTTTTAAATCTATTAATTTTTTCTAATAAACTAGTTAAAGTTATTTTAATGATAAAAACTTTATTTCAACAAGGGGGGGGGGGGGATATGACCGACATGTTTTCTAAACAAAATTACTACAAAAAATTATATTGTCTGGAAATACACTTCTTTTGTACTTTAAGCTTAGTTAGAAAGGGATTTTAAGGATTTTATTAATGTGAAATATAAAATAACTGAACATCTGTTCTGAAAATGTTTCTAAAAATGTTTGTTTATTGTAGATGGAGTTTTTCCAAGATGATTTATTTCCCCCTGCCTTGAAAACATGGCTGCCAGTGATGACCAGTTCTGAATGGTTTTCTGGAGTAAACAGGCCTTATGATACTGTAGATTTAAGACCATTTGACATGTTGCCTTGTAAGTGAAAGTTTATGCAGTAATATTACATTTTTATTATGTTCTTCATAAAATGTTAAATGCCTTAAAGTTAAGGTAACCCTTTTCTCTTCAAAATTATAAATCTGGAAAAATATAGCAAAATATTTGCCACATTGTTAATAAATTTTGTACTTGAACCAAATTTAATTTCATACACTTATGCTTTATAAATGCTCAGAAAGTTTGGTTCAATTTAAACCTTATGTGAAATTTAAAATTTTCTTTTTACAGTGAGTGAAGCTCCACCACCAGTGAAAGTTGAAAAGCCAGCTGAATCTCCTATTGGTATAATGTTTGAGGGTGAAGTTACATTGGAGAGTTCTTTAGCTTTCTTACAGAATAGTAAGGAAAAAGAAGAAAGAGTAAGTACTTCTTTGCAGTAAAGTTTGTTTCATTTTTTAAAGTTTAAAGTGCCTAAAAATAAATAGTAAGTAATACTTTTGCTGAATCTTTAATGGAATATTTTAGAATGGCTAAGGTTTTTCATTTGTTTGTCTCACAGTGGCATATTTTCCTGAAATATTGGCCAAAACTCAAATAATTTTTTGGTTTTCTGAATTTCCTTTGAAAACGAGGTCAGAATGGGGAATTGTATTGCTAAATTACTGGAGTGGGGGTTGTATTTTATGAAACATAGATTTGACAAGTACCATATAGTGCAAATTTGATAATTTCAATTCAAAATTCAAGCCGTTTAGTGCATTTTATTGAGTGAAACGGTAAATTAAAGAACCAACACGTTTTTCTCAAAGTAGCAAAAAATAGCAATTACAGTTAATCACGTTGTAAAGGTAATATTACAAGCTGTTTCTCTTATTAATTCCGCTGGATTTGATTGCCTCTCAAACTTTTTTCATAAATATATGAAGGTATCTTAACTAAACAATTTAGAAAATGCATGACATATTTGAAAATCGAACTTAAGCAGTTACTGTTCATAGCTAGAAAGGTATTTGAATTCTTTTGTGCAGCCTGTATGTGATCAGTAGATTTGTATATATCTTTCATAATTCAGTCCTGTTAGAAAACATATAACATTGTCACACACTCAGATTGCCATGTAATTCATGTATTTTATTGATGTTTACTGTAGCATGATTGCTATTGAAAATGAAATGTGTGGCATTTATAGTTTGTAGATAGGGATATCCAAAAGAATTTCATTACATAATGGTATATGGAAAAAAAATCGTTTGCAGTATAGTTTAATGATGTTACACTATTTCAAACACAATGAAATTTATATACATTACTTAGGTAACTTTAGATATTTATTGTAGAATAGGGTGTACATAGCCTTTATTATTAATGCTCGCAAAAGAATTCAATTAGAGTATTGTGTATGAGCGATAATTACTGGAAGTACGTCTTCAGTTGTGGTATGCTTTTCAAACTAAATTCTTGCATATTACATTGTTAGTATTTATATTAAAGAATTCATAAGTATTACCATCTGTGGATGTGAAGTACTTAAAAGTTGTTGTTAATTGTGTTACGCATTTTTTCTGAACTATTTTTAGTGTAGTAAGAGATGTTTGTAGAATATAAATAAATTCATTAACAAGGGTATGCAAAGAAGTGGATATGGATGGCAATTGCTAGAAATGCATTTTTTTCCCTGAATTAAATTTTAGCCTAATATGTGGTGATATAGAAATCTGTAGATAGCATACAGGAATGTACAAAAAAGAATTCCAGTGCATTTTCGTCTGTTGGCACAGATATCAAAGGTTATTCAGAATTTTCAACTGTGATGTGTGTTTTTTAACTGAATCAAATTTTAGCATAATATGTAGTATGTACAAAAAATTATAGATCATAGCAAGGCTGCACAAAATAATTGGATTACTTTATTGTTTTTTAAGTGTTATGCATTTTCTAAACTTTTTATATTCATATCTTCTTTCACCTTATTTAACAGTGAAGTTTCGTTTATGTTGGAAAAGGTTTCATAATCTATGCTTGATGCATGATTTTTAAAAGCACAACCCCTCCCCGTCCCCTTCAAGTAAACCAGCTGTACCAATTATCAGGAATCAATAATATATTTCAATTTTGTTCTTTGCCTTTTGTCCCAATGATGTGGCTGCTGTAGAACAGAACCTACTGTATTACTGCTGTTATTATTAGGCCTTTGAAGTGTGATTGCTTATTCCACATTTTCATATGTAATTTTTATTAAAATATCTGACATAGGTTCCTCTTTTGATTTCCTACAAAAATACAGTAATATTAAACTGGAAATTGCCTATAAGTGACAATGTTGAAAACCTAGTGAAGAGAATACATTACAATAAATAGTGCACCTGTTAAGAGAATAACGTGTTTAAAGCATTATCATTGAGTTACTTGCAATTTTATCTTAGCAGGTTTTACTGAATTTTAAATGTTTAACAGATTATTTTTTACTTTCATTACTTGTTGGAAAATCCAAAATTATCCCACTCCCACCGTTGTAGAAAGTATATATATAAAAAAATTTCCTTGGTAAAATGTCTTAAGAAAAATATCTAACCGAAAAGTAGCAATATTCGTCCAATCTTCCACAGTTGGACTCATAGTTGATGTTGCGGATGAAATACATATTTAACTATTTTTTATAGCAGATTGGTTTTGCTGTATTTTATGCTTTTGCCTAAAACTGCACCTGAGATATGGTGAAATGACTTAAAACTTTTTTCTCCCTATTTACCACCCCCCCCCCCTCCTTCGATGGTTGAATTTCTGAAATCACTGAAATACCCATTTAACTATTTTTTTTAGCACATTTGTTATGCTGAAATTCACACTCCTACCTAAAACTGCTATTGAGATATGAGGAAATGCCCAAAAATTTTTGACCCTATCCCATTTAACCTCCTTAGTGGTTGAACTTCTGAAATCGCTAAAATATGTATTTAACTATTTTTTTAGTAGATTTGTTATGCTGAATTTTACATTCCTACCTAAAACTGCAGCTGAGATATGATACAAAATGCCCTAAAACTTTCGACCCATATACATGCATTATATATATTGCATGTACTTGCATACTATATATTGTCCCCTATACATGCATTACTCACAGTTAACTTTCTGTGTCCAGAATTATTGCAACAGGTATTCGAAAAAAGATTATTGAATAGAAAACTGTTTGATCCTTTAGTTCTAAAGTAGTTGAATAAGTCATACTTTGAAACTTATTAATGAAGCACTTATTCAGCAGCTAAGGACAGCTGGCTGAAAACTGTATTCTCACCCTTTTAAGAGGTAATTTCCAGCTGTCAAACTTATTCACACTCCAATTTTTGTTCATTATATAGCCAGTAAAACTGTCATGATAATAGTCAAGTATTGTTAGATATGCCCGCATTTGTGACTGGTAATGATTTATGAAATTATCTTTAACAGCTCATCCAAGCAATGAAGTCTCAGTGTGAACTGCAAGAAAGTGAGTTACCTCAAGAAGAATTTGAGGGTGTTGATCCCAGTGAATGGGTAAGTTTGTAACGGATAAATTTTTCTTTTAATTCATTAAAATTAATCTGCCTTGTTTCAAATTGTGAAAAGGGCTATTTTTTATCGTTTAAGTTTATAGAAGTTAAACTGAATTTTTTTTATATTAATTTTTAGTTGTAATTGTTCTCTCAAACAGTAAACATTTTAATGAGTAATTTATTTTACCCTCATGTCAATCTTTGTCGTTGTTGACTTTATTTCATTGCATCAGTTTTTAGAAGTTTTTAACTTATTCTATTTTTTGCTGCTGATCCAAATAATGACACATTATTGCATAACTTGTACAGTATAATAAGATTTACTGACTGTCTTGAAAAAATACAAAACTGAATGACAGTGATGAATAGAGAAAGCTAAATATTTTAAATGCCAATCCCTTTCTCCACTTCCACCCTTCAAAGAAGAAAAGAGAGAGCAGATGTCATGATGTAGATTAACCAAATTTTCAATTGAGCATTGACCAGAAATTTCACAAGCATGTAGCAACCTGATTTTAAACACAAATTTTCAGCTTCTTTAATTTACTTTTTTTTACTTTCTATCTTTACAAGAAGAAAGTATTGGATTCATGAAAATTTTCGAATTCCGGTTTTTGGCGGGTTTACACATTTTAGGGGTCAGAGAACTCGAAAAACATGTTTTTACAAAATGTCTGCCTGTGTGTGTATGACCCAAATTTTGTGGGTGCTCTATCTCAAGAACTAATGAACAGAATTTCATAAAACTATAGATTCAGTTACTCCCTGATATAAACTGGTGTTGATTACTTTTTGATGTAAACCACCCAACAGGTGGCACTGCTACAGACCTGCCAACCTTTGAAAATGAGAAATCGTAGCAACAAAATTAAAATTAATCTGGAGGTTGGTTGGTTGGTTTTTTGTGTTTCGCAGCCATCATTTGACATTCGCAAAAGGAATAAAGTTTGTCTTTCAACTCAATATAGTTAATTTTTTGCTCTGAAAATCTTTAATACGATTAAGAGGTTCTTTTCATTTCGTTTTTTTTTCTGACATTTGTAAAGGGAGCCTGGTATCAATTTTTTAACCCAGTGTAGTAAATTTTCACGAAATTCGCGATTTTTTTCCCGCGATCATTTCACGATTTTCACTTTTTTTTTTCCCCCCACGATTTGTAATTCACATTTTTCTATCACGATTCTTTGTTGAAATCCGCACATTTTACCATGAACTTTTGATGAAGTTCACATTTTTTACCCCAATCCTTTGACGAATTTTGCGTTTTTTACCACGATCCTTTGACGAAATTAGTGTTTTCTTTAAGCGATCTTTCGGTCAAATTTGCATTTTCTTACTGATCTTTTGACGAAATTCGCTTTTTCTTTCTGCGATATTTTGACAAAATTCACGTTTTTACCACGATCCTTTAATGAAATTTATTTTCTTCTGTGACCAATTGACGAAATTGATTTTTTTTTTTTTTTTTTACACGGTCATTTATTGAAATTCGCGATAGTTTATCGCAACCGATCGGCAAAATTTTTGATATCTTTTCACGACCAATTAGCAAAATTCACTACTCGTTTCCACGACTTTTTGACGAAATTTGCAATATTTTTCCCTCGATGATTTATTGAAATTCGTAATTTTTTGCACAATCTTTTGACAAAATTCACAATTTCTTTCTGAACTGTTAACGAAATTAGCGATTTTATTCAGCGACCTAAGATAATCATTATTTGTTTCTGAGATACCCGATATTTTTACACGATCATTTGAAAAAATTCTCAATTTTTTCTGCGATCGATTCACAAATTAATTTGGGAAAATTCCATCAAAGAAAAAACAAAATGGAGACTTTAAAATGGCACCCTTGTTTCTAAGGAAGGGAATTTCTGTATAAATATTTACAGAAACACGATTCACTCGTGGTTAATATACATAAAGAGGGTTTATGTTGAGAAGTTAGTTTTGCAGTCCAGATTTTTTCCCCCCATGAACATTTTTTAATGTCCGAATTTTTGGACTAATGACCAATATGTTAAAACTTTCGGAAATCAATAATTTGAGATTTTGGAAATTTCAGAAATCACTCCTAAAAAATATGCTGCACGGTATAAAAATTGCAACTAGACAAAAAAAAAAAAAAAAAAAAAAAAAAAAAATGCGCTAGTGTTTTTTGCAAAAAATCGTAGTTTAAGACAGATTTTCGTAGCATCGTAGTTTATAGGTCCAAATCGTAGCAACTACGATTTTTTCGTAGCAGTTGGCAGGTATGCTGCTATGTTCCATTTTTCGCGATTTCTGCAATAGCTATATCTCAAGAACTAACACACAGATTTTCATCAAACTTCAGATTCAGTTAGTCCCTGATATAAATTGGTTTTGAATATTTTTTACTGTAAATTGCCCAACAGATGGCGCTGCTATGTGCCATTATTCATGATTATCACAATAGCTGTATCTGAAGAACTAATGCACGAATTTTCACCAAACTTCAGATTCAGTTAGTCCCTGATATAAATTTGTTATGTTTAGTTATTAGTGTAAATCGCCCAACAGGTGGCATTGTTAGACTGCCTTTTCCTAATTTCCGCAATAACTGTATTTCAAGTGCTAATGCATGAATTTTCACCAAACTTCAGATTTCAGTTAGTCCCTGATTAGATTTTGGAGTAAATCAACCAACATATGGCACTGCTATGCAGATTTTTTAAGGTTTCCGCAATAGTTCTACCTCAGAAACTAATGCACAGAATTTTTTATCAAACTTCAGATTCAGCTACAACTTGACATAAGTTGTTGCTGATTAGATTTTGGTATAAATCATTTAACCGGTGGCACTGATGTGCTTCATTTTTGAGGAAATATTAACATGTATGAGATAAAAGAAAGTTTTGGGATTGCAACATCTGACTAGTTTCTTCTTTAAATGACACTTTTTAGAAATCTAATCACCTATACTCCTAATCTTTTAAAAACTGATGTAATTTTTAAAAATACATAAGTGACATATAACTGCAATATAATTATGCTATATTTGTTATATTATTGTGATCAGCAGTACAATTGTATGCGTTTTGGACATTTAAACATTTTTTTTTTCTTCTTATAATTCCCTCTTTTAATATATGGTTTACTGACTGTGGATTACATACCACATTTTGAAAAATAATGGAATTAGAGCAGTTCTAGAATAAATATCTTGTATCACAATTTGTTCAGACCCATTTTTAATTTTTCATATTTTTTGAGCTTTTAATTCAATAAAAAGGCAAAACATATCAGCTTTTTCTTTTAAGGTGTTTTAGAAACATATCCAATTTTTTTTTATCTCATATGTTTCTTTACATTTGATTTTTAGGTTTGGTGATTGGGGTTTAAGGGGGTTGTTTAGTGAGATCTCAAAATCCCTTCATTTATGTTTAACCTATGGTTGTGGAATGCATTATTATTTTTAAATTCGTATAAGGAAATTAATATTTTAACTTTTTTTGGTATTTCTCCACTATCCCGTTGACCACTTTTCATAAAAAAAAACTCTCCAAACTATTTGCCAGACTGTGACGTCCAATAAACAAATAGAAGAACATTACCATTAGAATCGCAAAAAAATGCAAACAATTCAGAAAAGCCCCACTCACTAGTGGCAACTATCAGTAATTTTAAACAATAAATTTTACAACACGGGGTGTTTCTAAATGAATATAGGTGTTTTAACACTTTGTAGTATTTATTACATAAAACTTAAAACTATAATTAATACATAAAATGAAAGAACAACTCAAACAGTTTTACCTGCAATCTCACACGTGTTCAATGTAAGCACATTTCGTTACACAGCACACATCAAGTCGATAGCTCAGTTCTTCCCAAATGTTGATGGGTGTTTGTGGGGTCATTGTTGCAACAGCTGCAATGGTCAGCTGGTAGTGGAGGCACATGCACACGATCCTTTATGAATTCCCACAGGTAGAAATCACATGGCGTCAGATCGGGTGAGTGTCTAAACAGAACTTCTTTGCTAATCAATGTTTGGGAAGAACTGAGCTATCGACTTCACGTGTGCCGTGTGACGAAAGGTACTCACATTGAACACTTGTAAGCTTGTAGGTAAAACTATTTGAGTTGCTCTTTCATTTTATGTATTAATTATACTTTTAAGTTTTATGTAATAAATACTACCAAGTGTTAAAACCCCAATATTCCTTTAGAAACACCCCGTATATTAATGAAAACAGAAAAAATATCATGGATATTTATTTATTTACATTATTTTTCTTAATTATCTCTCTCTGCTGGTGAATGTTTCTGACATCAGTTAAAACTGATCTGTTGTATGTAACTATGCATTGCAACATTTTTTCGATGCTTTTTCTTCTCTTTTAATATAATGGTGGCAGCATTTAAAGATGTACTTGTTATTTTAATTAATGAAATAAGTAATCAATCAGTAAAACATTATTAAAAATACAGATAAATGTCTAATTAAAAATCATTTGATGACGTAACACACATGTAGTGCATCTGATGTCAAGTGAATGTGACGCCATGATCATGCATTTTTAATGTTAAATCTTAAAGTTTGGCAATAGTTTTTTTTAATTGAAAACATATTTCTAAATGTATGCCGAGTATAATATTTTATATGTAGAAATCTAAGCATCACTGACGAGCTGTGAGTAAGATTGTAACATTTTAAATAAAATTATCTTTTATGTCTTTTAGAAATATTTTGACAACTTAAAAAAAAAAAAAAAAAGAGATCCTTTAAGAAGCATACATTAAAAAAAAAGCAAGTTAAAATATTAATTTGCTAAACGGGAGATATTTTTGAAATACAAGTGCATTCCACACCCGTAAGTTAACATAAGCAAACAGAATTTGAGCTCTCACTATCCAACACACTTAAGAAAAATTTGATTGTATTTCAAAAATAACTAATTTTGGTAACATTTTTATAATGGCCTTAATGGAATAGAAAAAATGACCATTGTGAGAGAAGGGAGATTTTCATTAACACTTTCTGACTATCCCTTTTACTGTACACAAGAAATGTATTCAAAATGTAGACTATTTAATCTATATATATTCCAAAGCATGTTATTCTATCCATGTTTAGTTGCTTGTTGCATTATTAAAGTTAGTGCTTCATTCTAACAATATGAATCGTATTACGGCAAGTAAAAATATTTTAGATCTACTTAATTATTTACCTTGTGAACATCTTTCTTACTTTTGCAATTGCTGTTGTTGCATCTCTGAATGTTTTTTTCTAACATACGGTTACATACTATAGCCACTTTCACATATTAGTTTCAAAGGGCCTTCTCCTTTGGGGGGGGGGGGGGGGAGCTGTAGCATCTTTTTCCTCAGTGAAAGCAAATTGAAAACAGTAAACATTGAAAAATTTAGAAATGAAAAAAATGTTAATTTCATGAGCTGGAGAAATGTAAACTCATTAATGCATTTTCAAGGCTGCTTATATAACATTTGGCAAGGAATTGCATTATCAAACTTATAATTAAGTGTGACTTATGGCATTATTAAAATAATATTAATAGTAATAATATACAGTAGAGCACCAGTTATCCAAAATTATCCTCACAAATTTTTATTGTAAAGTGTTAAATAATTATTAAAATTTCTTATTTTCTTGGCTATAGTGTCTTGAAAGTACAGTAGAGCGCCGATTACCCGAACAAGTCAGGACCGACCCTAGTTCGGATAAATGGACAGACAATTTAATGGATGTACCTGACTATACTAAAATCTTCACACTATATCCACGCATTAGACTGACAGCACTAGTTAATGCTGGCATGTTTAAAAATTGATTTTTGTCTTTTTAATTTTTTTTTATTTACATTTTATTATCATTTTCTGAATGCCAGAGATTATAATCTAAGTAAAAAAGCTTTCGATTGTTGCTTGCTTCAAAGAAGACATTCTTTTCCATGCTGTCATATCTCGAATTCTTCTTAAATACATTAGTTGAATAGGATCAGCATTCTTCTGCCGTTGGAGCCATTTCATAGCTGTTTTCAAACATTCAAAGGCTTCGTTATGTGATGGACCATGATCATTTTCAGAGCATTCATTTTCAATTTCTGTTTCGTCTTGAATATCATCCACAATCTCATCATCATTTAAAATGTGATATCCAGGTCTAATAGGGTGTTTGGATAATTGGAAGTTCGTTAAAAAAAAAAAAATTGAGGGAAATAGGCTGTTTGAATAATTAGAAGTTCGGTTAAAAAATATTTTTTGAGAAATTGTCTGTTCAGATAATTGGAAGTTCGGATAATCGGCGCTCTACTGTATCTTGCAAACTCGGATAAAAATAATATTTGTTTTATGAGGAAATAAGCATCAGTGCTGCCATTTATTAGTTTTTTCCAAAGCAAAAATCATTCACCTATATAAAAGTAAAATGAAAAAAAAATTCAAACAGTAAAATTTTTATAAAGGAAAGAATAGAGGTTCACATTTGCATACGTCAGGTTTGAAACGGTTAATGTTGAATCAGTGTGCAGTGTGTTTTCATTTGAATTATCATTCATCCAGTTTTCCAAAACTCTACCTAAGTGAATTGGACCCAGTTCAGACAGGATCGGTTAATCGGCACTTTACTGTATGTAAAAACAATTTTGTTGACTGCCGAATATTCTTGCAATAGAGGAATAATTTCTTCCTTCTTTGTGTAGTTTAAAGATAATTTATTTACTTTTAGCTTTAGATTTGAACTGCTAAAGTATGAAAAATTGAATGATTTGATAATGAAATAATTTGTAACTGATCTTTGATTTTTTGATTTCCTAACAATTTTATATTATCTTTTAATTTTAGGATGAAGACGAATGATTATCTTGACAGTATTTTTCTTGTAAAATACTTGTAAATTCCATGACTACATAATAGACAATTGTGTAATTTTCAGTGTAGTAAATACACTGGAATGCCAAAATATATGCCAGTACACATGCACAAAAATTATGCCTGGATATCTAATGGGACCATGCATATATTTTTCTGTTTAGGTGCTTCAAAAGTACAAAATTTTGTTTTAAGTTGAAAAGTTTTTTAAAAATGACTTATGTTTGAAAATTTAGCTGTAAATTTTATATTTTAATTTTGTTATTTATTATGTATTTCAAAAAAAAAATTAATATACTTTTTAAAAATGTATATTTTGCTTGTTATATAGTGATTCACCTGCAGTAATTTTTTTACTGTAATTATCCAGCTTTTAAGTATTTTTTAAATAAAATCTGTTTATTATCTTAACTTCTCTTGATTGTGGAAAATGACATTTCTGAACACAAATTGTTGAACTATTATGAAAATATTTGCCATGAACTTAACAGTTGATTGAGAACTTTACAAATTTGACATTTCTTAAAATCTCAAACAAATAAGTTAGGAAAGTTATGTTGTTTGTACAGTAAAACCTCCATAATGGAGACTCCTGAATAGCAGACACCTCTATTTAACAGACAGTTTTCCAATATCCACTCCTAAAACCTAAATTATTGTATGTTTAACCTCTGAATAACGGACAGTAATTTTGGTGATAAAGGATGAAAAATTATTTTTTAACGAAAAAAAATTAGAAAAAGAAAGTAAAAGGCCTCATTTATCAGGGCAATTTATCACAAATTTTACAATTACAGATAAATATAGGGGTGGGCTGGGACAAATCCCTGGAGAAAGCAAAATCTGTAGATCTTAAAGAAGTGGAGGATTGGCATGAACGACTGCAATCAATTTTTGAAGGTTATGAGGAGGGAAGCATTTTTAATGCCGTATGAAACTGGACTCTTTTTCAGAATTTTTCCGAATAAGGCATTGTGTTTTAAAAAGGATGACTGTACAGGCAGAAAAATGTCAAAAGAGCGACTCACTATTTTATTATGTTGCAATGTGTTAGGAGAATTTGAAATCCCTCTTATTATTGGAAAATCTCTAAAATCCAGGTGTTTCCCAAAGACCATTCAATTTAATAAATTTGGTATTGTGTGGAGAACGAACGAGAAAGCGTGGATTACCAGTCCTTTAATGATAGAATAGTTAACCGCCTTTGGTAATATGATGAAAAAACAACAAAGAAAAGTTTGGACAATGCAAGTTCTCATCCAAAATATTTTAAATTCGACAATGTTAAAACTGTTTTTTCCCTCCAAACATAACTTCAGTATAACAGCCACTTGATCAAGGTTTAATATACAATTTTAAAGCCTGGTACAGAAAGCTTTTATTATGCCACATTCTTTCAAATTTAGATTCTATGAATACACTTGAGAACTGCCTAAAATTAGTTGATGCTCTCGATGCTATAGTTTGGATTTCCTCAGCTGTAGAAGCTATAAAACCTTCAAGTGTACGACAATGTTTCAGAAAAGCAGGCGCTATATTAAAAGAAAATGAAACACACATTTCCCACACAAATGAAGAATTAAGTAAATTAATGAAATGTATCAGGAGTGAAGAAATTGTCGAAATTTTCATGAATATTGATGATGAGTTACCTACTGAAAAAGAATCAGGTGATGCATGCGATTATATTCCTTCAGAATTTTCGACAAAAGCTGACTCTATTAGTGATGATGAAACAGATACTGAAACTGGAGATGCTTCATGCAATATCGAGAATTTCCAAAAAGCGGCAAAATACAGTAAGCAGTTCCACAATTTTTTTGTAAAAAAAGATTATTCAGAAGGATTAAAACTACTGACAAAGTTAAAACTTCACATTAAAAGACAAATTACATGTGTTCACAAGCAAAAGCAAACTTTTGTAACAGATTTTTTTCGTAAGAATATAATAAACAGTGGATAAAGGTATGTACTATTTTATTACAATTTTATTGTTTAAAAAAATAATTTTAATTTCTGATTAATCATATAATACTGGTTTTAGGACATATAAAAGTCAATTTATAACACATTAAGCATTTCTTAGCAATTTTTGAATCTCCAAGATTTTCCCAATAGCAGAGTTTCCGCACTCCCGGAATGTCCGTTATTTAGAGGTTTTACTATACATATAACAGCAACACACAAAGAAGTTTTCTTTTAAACAAAATGTTTGAAAGAAAAAAGGAATTGTAAATTTCTAAGGGAAAAAAAAATTCATAGGTCAATGGAATGGCCATGCTTCTTTTATATTTGGGACAGTTACATTATTAAATCTTATGCTGGGATTTTTTTTTTTTGTGTGTGTGTGTGAGATACATTAAAGGCCACATACTGTGTTTCAATAGCTAATATCAATGATTTAAAGACAAGAATTGCAATTGTGAACATTCTAGATATATTAGAGCATGGTTGGAATAAATTGGACTACTGCTTAGATGTTTACAACAAGAACAGAAAATCATGCATACAGCATAGATTTCCAACAAATTCAGAATACTATAAAAAAAACTTCACAGTTTAATAAGGTGAAAGATGACGTCTAAATTTTACAATTCGGAAAAAGAATAACATATTTGAAAACCTGATTTCTGCTATTGCCATGAATAGTCGTTAAAAATAAGATTTATTTTGCAGCTCTCTGTATGATCTATAGATATGTATGCATACTATATAGCACAGTGAAACCTCCTTGTGCGATCACCTCCATTAAGAAACCACCTCCATTAAGAAACCACCTCCCTGAACAATCATTTTTTCATGGAACGAAATTTATTCCCATAGGCTCAATACTAATTTTACATCTATTCAGAGACCATTCCAGTTGAACTCTCTCCATGAGCAAACAATTTCTTTGAAGAAAATGAAACAAATTCTGTTTTTTCCTGGTCGCTTGAAGGTTTTATTAGAAAAATCCGGAGAGCACGCTATTCATCAAACTTCTAAACTAAGTTTAGATTTTTTTTACAGTGTTTTAAACCCCTTTGTGCCGTTTTAGGCAATGAATTTAACTCTGATGACAAATTAAAAATGACTGTCAATAAACTCCCCTGCCCTATTCTCTCAGGAAACTCTCAAAGAAATATATAAATTAATGAAATCGTCATTTTTTGTTCCCGTCCAAAAAAAAAATAAAAAATTGCATTTATTTACTGAATTTTGAAAGGACTTTGAAATAAAAGTTATAAAAGATAAAAAAGTAAAATCAAAGCAAACGTTAATGTATTTATTTTTTAAACTCTGCAGTAATTAACTTTTATTTTGATACTTAAATTTTTATATTTTTTCCGAATGTGAAAAATAAATTTTAGTAACATTAATTGTTACCTTTTTTTTTGACAATTCAAATCTAGATTTAAACATGACCCCCATTAAGAGATAACCTCTCAGAGCGACCAATTTTTATTGGAACGGAACATGATCGCTTTAGGGAGGTTTTACTGTGTGTTAAAAGTCAGTACAGTTAAACACATAGCGCAGTAGAAAATTTCCACTCAACAATTTCTGCCAATAAATGGGTCTTGTTGAGAAATTTTGCAAGACCCTGTATAGGATCTATAGAATTTATACACACCAAGTAGTATTTAAAAAATAATTAAATTTAAAAATATATAGTTCAACTGAAAATGACCTTCCAACAATTATTGGTTCATAGGCTTTAATGGTTCAATTATTGTTCATTTTCTTCTATAGCCAAATTCTTTTGTATGCCCCTGTAAATAGACGATAAATTCTATGCACATCATATTCTATAGTAAGAACCCTGTTGTATACCTCAGTGATGTGCATCCATTTAAATATGTTTAAAATACTGTAATATCATTAAATTTCAGGGCTAACATTTTTTTCTCATAGATCGTCATGTAACGGAATTCTTTTGAGTGGTTCTGTCAATAAACCGAAATTGCTAAACACTTCGTTTTCAATACAAAACATGGCATAGTAAACCCTAATAACATATATCCATTTCATGGCAATCAGACTATATTTACACAAGTTAAGAGTACAGGCAGACAAACTGAATTCACTTTTCAGCTATGTTGGAAAGTGTTAAAAACACTTTATTATTAAAACTTTGTGTTGCTATTATGTAGTCCCCCCCCCCCCAAAAAAAACCAGAATTAGCCATTCAACTGAAAATTTTGTCTTTCAATCTTTTTTTTTTTTTTTTTTTTTTAAAGCTTAGGAGGTCATTTTCATACTGAAATTTTCAACATATGAACAAATTTTGACATGATATTTGGCTTTTTGATAAATTTTATCTTAAAATACCAAGGAGAAAGGAATTCAGTCAAGTAGTTTAGGAATTATGAAGCTTTAAAGTTTGGAACTCCTAATGTTACTTATTTGTAATTCTTTCAAAACAGATAGCCATGTGGGTAGTTTTTGTAACCAATTGCTGGAATGAGCTGTGATTTTAGATTTGCATATTTGAAACTTCTAGGAACAAACTTCTGTTAAAAAAATTCATGATTATTATTTATTCTTTTCGAAAAAATATACATTTTTTAAATAATTTGTCTTCTATAGTTTTAGGCAAAATGGATAATTTCCATCATACGGACACCATTGTCGTTAAGCGTAATTGTTGGCGCAAAATGAAACTCACGTGAATTGAAACATTTGAAAAAGAAAAGAAAACAGGTTGTTGATAGTAAAGTGAGTATTTTAAAAATATAACATTTGAAAATTACAGACTTTTACGAACTATTTTATTAAATCACAAATATATACTTAAAATAAGTGAACAAATATCTGTTATATAATAAAGTAATAAAATAAAACTCTGCTGGCATAAAATAATAAGGCTTGAAATAATTGGCGCAATAGCATACATTTTGACATGGTGTCCGTATAACAGAAAAGTACTGCAAGATGTAGTCATTTTGTTCTTTTTTTATTTCAAAATTCTTTGATAGGGGTATGAACATAGCCTTTGCCAATATAACATTCTATATTTAAGTTAAATTCACTCATTTAGTTTCTGAAATGCATATTGCTAATGGAATTTAGCTAAACGCTTCAATATTAATGTATTGATGCATCAGAACATTTAGCAAATTATAAATGGCTAATATTTTTGATCTTTAATCTTAAAAATTGCTTAAACAAAAGGATTGTTGTTCAGTATGTTAGTTCTGGAAGCTTATATTTTGAAAAGCTTTTAAATTGCAATTTATAATAATACTTTATAATACAATCGTCCCTCGTTATATATTATGCTTGTCTGGAAACAAGAAAAAATAATCTTATATTTGAATGTAGAAGATATAATTGATAGTAAAAACTTTGTCTTATAGTCTTCAATTAGCTGGTTTAATAATTAAAACTTAAGCTACCAAAAGTCTTATTTCTATTACAATTTATCAATGATTTATTTTAATTCCAAAAGTTATTAAAACTGGAAAAATATAAGATAAAAATATCTGCAATTTAAAAAGTTAGACATTTGAACATTGAAATAAAATTCATCAATATGTAAATTTTATTAATTTAATTGATCATTTAAATTTAAAAAAATCTTAATTTTAAGTATTTGGGAGAAAAAAAAATTGCTACCCATAGTCTCAAAATAAGTAATACAACAAATATCTACCAAGTACAATGATATTTAAATTCTACAATAGTCTTGTAAAATTATATGTATGAACTTTTATGTTCACAATTTATTCACAATACATTAATTTTTCATTGATGATGCATTTAAAAATATCTAAGAATTTCAATTTGTTAAAAATATTATTATATTAATTTTATTTGATAAGAATTTTTAAATACAAGGTTAGTTGGGGTAACTGGGCCATAGGCTATTTTATAAAAAACTGTTGATATTTTTTTAAGTTTTAGCTTCTATGAACAATGCACCTTAATCTCTACTTCCTTAAACAACGTGTGTTAACTTAATCATAACTCTCACTTTGTTGTGATAGGTTGTCAAAAATTTATGTTTCTTTTTTTAAAAACAACGTCAATATGGTTGAACTTCCTCGGCTTTTTATTAAAATACTGTAAGTACTTTTATTAAACAATCTTTTTTTTAAAGATTAGGCATATAACTACATCAATATTATTAGGTATCTATACATATTTACTTCATGTTTCAAATGTAAGCTCGGTGTCCCAGTTACCCCATAAATTTTTCAAAAATGGGGTAACTGAGACATGTATCCGGGGTAACTGCACCCAGTTACCCCAATAGTTATAAATAATATTTTTGAGTTTCTCTTACTACGGGATATAAATTTCTCCATTGTTTTTTGCTCGCAATAAAGAAAATTATAGAATACTTAATTAAAATTACGTAATAAAGAAAAAGCATAATAGGTGATATCAAACCAAATTTCTTGACCCCTTGAGAGGTGGTGATGCCGTTATGGCATCATATAATTTTAATCCCTAATTGCCACATTGGCATCGGAATTTTATAATGAAAATTTCACCTTTACCAAGTATGCGAAAATATACTTTTACTTGTTTGCAAATAGATTATCTTGTAAATACTGGTGTCATTAAATTATTTCAACATTTTACGAATGTATGTATGTACCTTACCCCTGAAAGCGAGATAGCCAAACCTTGAAATTGTAAGATATACAGAAGTCGCATTCTATAGGGAAACTTTTATTGTTCCTACCACTATTTTGAAAATATCTTCATCGCACCGTTCTTTAGAATATGTTAAATAAAATGATCATGAAGGTAACTCATTAAGGGTTCTGGTAGAAATAATCAAATTTTCCCTATATAATGCTACCCCTGGATACAGATAAAGTACTTAAGTACTTACGTAGCTGTTTGTTCATAGATTCACCTTGCTATTTTTTCCCTTAAAATATCCATGTGACTTTTATACTTATTACCTATATTAAAGTACACAAGTACTTACTTAATTTTTATGTTTTTGGTATAAATAAATCTAATATTTTCACTTTTAATGCTTTTTTTTTAGACACATTGACAGCAAAGGTTTCCCTTACAACGCTCTTTAGTTGATGTATGATTTGCGTCATCTGCCTGGTTCAAATTTTTTTAAGTTGTTTACACTTTTTCAAACAGGACCTGATACCCCATATAAAAAAAAAAAAATAAACGCGTGTGGAACATAGACCCTCCCGGTCTACTTACCCCATTTTTATGGGGCAACTGGACCCATGAGGAAAGAAAGATGAAATATGCATATTTTTAAATATTAAAATGTAATTTTGAGCATTTCTGTCTGATAGAGGGAACCTAACTGAACACATTTACAGCTGTTCAGACTTTAATTCAAATGAACATTAGCTTTTTGAAGCTGAACTGTCAGAAGCTCCAGAGTCACATTGTAAAATCATGACCCAGTTGCCCCAACTAACCTTACAGTCGTAAAATGAATCATGTTTGTACATAAAAGCACATTTATATACAGTATGCTTCTAAACTAATTGAACAAAATTTCAGGAGTGGTAGTATGCGTCAAAACAAACAATTTTTGTAGAGGAAACCAGAGTTGCAAGCCACTTATTCAATAAAATATGTATGGTGCCTCACAGCAACCTGAATTATTGTTCACAGCTTTAATAAATACAAAGATATTTTAGTGAGATTTTCATCAGATAATTTTACTTTCTTTGAAATAAGATGACATCATGAGAAGTGCACTGTAATTTGGTCAGTGACACCACATGTATTATCAGTTGCATTCTAAATTATGGAGCTGTAATTTATTTATTGCTTGTGAATTTTACTGCTTTACAAATTTTCATAATAATTGGTTTGTTAAAAAGTATCCAAGTAGCCGATGAAATTCAATCCTTCAGCAAATCATCTTTATGTTCTGTAAATGCTGAAATGGATTTCTGCAGTTCACAAGTTCAGTGAGGTTTTGCTCACCATAGACGCTCCACAAGCCCAGTGTTGTTTGATACAAATGGTGGCCATCGTTAACCCTTCTTAAGATATATTTCACACAAACACCAAAATAAGTCTGTTAAAAAATATCATTAAAATTATGAACAAAAATGTAAGTTCATCTTGAAGGGAAAGAAACGGATAGGAGGAGAAGGTAGGAAAAGGTCTTTTTGACTAAATAAATTGATGATCCTGATTTCATATGCAAAAATTGTCTATGCATGTTATTACTCCCAGAAGTCTATCCATTAGTTCAGAAACATCCTACATACAGTTAAAAATACATGAAAATTTCATGTGATCACTCTTAACTCTTTAAAAAATGGGAAAAGATTAATTGGAAAATAGTCAGAATTTTACAAAACAAAGATATTTATTGTTAATATAAATATTCATACAAAATTTACAATTATCACAAAATCTTAAGCAAGTATTATTGCCTAACATGAATCAGGGAAACAAATGAGACAGTTCTCTCCTTCTCACTCTTTGATGGCTCATACTCAATTTATACCACTTTACGATATGTATGCTGTCATTGGTTGATGCCGCTATCACAGGTGAATCATCTTGGTAAGTTATGTCAATTGAAATGATAGATGCTTCACTCAACTTTAAAGTTGCATTTGGCTTTGAGAGGTCGAGAGAAATAAGCTGTTCTTCAGAAAATAGGTAGTACAAAAATAACCTTCCGTTCTCACCTCCCAGAGCTAAAATTGTGCCGTAAAATGCTATACTTACAACTTCTGTTTTTAAAGTTTTCATTAAGTAATAATGTTTACAGCAGTCTTTGTCAATAGATAGGATAATCTTTCCTTCAGCTGAAAAAGAAAAATCTGAAAAATGACTTAAAGTTCAGTACAGAAGTAAACATAAAATTTATAACTATGTTGCCTATCATTCAGTAATGCTATTGTTCGTGTAAGATGACTGCTTCTTAATCCTAAAACTTGCATCCTAATTTACACAAATTCGTGAGGCCTGTTTTTATGCTTATAGTGCAACAAAAACTTTCCTTTTCAGAAATTCCTGATACATTCTTATCAAATTCCAGATGCTTACTTTTTGTTGTAACTTTGGAATTTTTGTGTTGATAGCACAAATTTATTTTTCATGATTAAAACTACATTGTTGTGCAATTTTTGAACATTATAGATAATTCTGTCTAATTTTTAAAGTCATGCAATAACTGTATTATGTAGTTTATAAACTCTCCCCCCCCCCCCCCTCCCAAGTCAAATAAACATATTTAAAGTTTGAACCAAATAAATACTGCACAGAAATAAAATACATAATTAAAAACATTTCTGGTTCAAAATATGTTTGATTTGAAAAAAATAATAATAACAAATAGGAGGTTGGCAGATATAGAACTGTGATGGATTTTTAATACAGTTTCTGTATACTAGGATATAAATATACATGAAAATTACCATAAGCCCAAGACTTTAAAAAAATTGATAGAGAAGTGAATAAAACACACACAAAAACTATAAAATAGCCATGTTTAATATATATCGTGTTTAAAAATATATAGGGTCAGGTGGGATGGAATGGGTAATAGTGTTTTGTGTCTGAATTAAAATCATACTATGTACAAAAAATATTTGTAAATCATGTATATAATTTATTAACCACTCAACTTTCATTTTAAGTTTAGAAAAAAAATATTGGCAACATTTAGTCCATTTAGAATCAGTTTTGAAAGGCACATGGTAAATGTCAATATCACTTAGTGCTACATGTTTAGTGTTTATTGTCTTTTTTAATTTTATTGAAGAAATAATTTTTTTTACTGCATAGTTTGTAAATAACAGTGTCCTTTATTGACTGAAACAAACATGTAAGAAAAATTCTTTATTTTTAAAAAATTATAATTAAAAATGTGAAATGGGTATATGATTAGGCTTAGGAAAAAAATACTTAGGTAAAAAAATCTAAAAAATATTTTAATGCCCAAGTGATTGAAACATCAGATCTTCTTACTTACATCGTAAGATTCCTGCATAAATCATCAGTAGGAAACTTTTATACCTTTTCTAACAAAGAAGATGACAAGGTAGAAATCGACAGTAAACAACTTTCAGAAAGCTTAGCCAACCAACACTTAATAATCAGGGACATTACGTATTTAATGAGAAAATTAGCCACTATAATTGTCAATAAATAATTTGATGTAATAAAATATATAGTAAACTGAAATTTGGGTTATTGGTTGCTTTGAATGCCTTTTAAACTTGGTTACCCATTCCATCCCACCCTATGGGGTAGAATGGGTATAGAAACAGCTATCAGAAAAACTTTTTTTAACATTAATAAATAATCTTTTGAAAAATAATTACAATGAAAATGTGATGTCTATAAATGCAATATAAACACTGAATCACTACTTTCTATAAATTCCCTTCCAGTTAGAAATGATTCCATTATCATTTCAAAAACTTGTATTTTTATACCCATTCCACCCCACCTGACCCTATATTTTGAAGGAAAAAAAAAGGTCATTTTAATATCAATTCTTGTTTTTAATTCGTAGTTTATGCACAATATTGTGAACAATTATTGAAGTTAAATGAATGACATTGTCACTGCAGAATTGTATAGCTATTTAATGATAATATTGTAACAAATTCTTTTTTAGTATAACTTAAAGATAAATTTTATAAGATACAATTTTATATTGCTGATATAATTTATTTTTCAGGGTAATTTTAAGTTATAAAATTTCCCCTTCTCCATGTTTATATAAGAAAACAGAAAATGTTGACGGAGGTCTGTTTAGAGTATAGGTGCAGATTTACAGTCGCCGCTAAATTTTTTGCTGTGGCCACTAACTTTCAGTATCTAAGTCGCCATGTGTTTCTTTCTTTCTTTCTTTATAGAAAACAAATGTTTGAAGTGTATTTTGATTTTTATAGTACAAAATATTCTTGGACATTCACATTTTTGTATGACAAAATTAAAATAAGAAATATTGTTTTCCCAATATTCCCACTATCATGATTGCTAGCATCTTTTAGGTAGATTTCGTAAGAAATACTACCTATTGCAGTCGTTACCATGGTGCGACTTTTGAAAAATTCCTTCATAACTTTTCATTATAGGACCCCAGGAACCCAAAACCACACCCACCTAAAAAGTTTTTATATATATATATATGTATGTATGTACTAAATTTTGTCCACACGATAAAAGTCGCAATTATGCACGGATCGTCTTCAAACTCGCCAACAACTATGAGATGGCTAATATCTCGGCGGGGATTGAAAATGGGCAAAATCGGCCCAAGGGAATGGAAATGGGGAGGGTTCAAAATTTTGAATACCGTCTTAACAAGAGTCTGATAAAACAAGCTCTTACACAACAATGACAGGGAAAAATAAATATTTTTCGTTATAGCGGTTGCCAACAATTAAAAAAAGCAATAAAATTCTCACCACAACAATTGATTTCCTACTGCAAAATTTTCACGCGAAAAGTAATTAAATAAAAAGTTTGACGAATTGAAAACAAATTGAATATTACGTCATAAGTTTTCTAGAGTAAGATTTCCGCATGAAAACTCAAAATGAAATAAATAGTTTGACAAATTAAAAAAAAAAATCAAAATATTGCGTCATATTAGAAATATAATGGACACCAGCAGGTGAATATGTAACGTCATGTGAGTTTGAAGAAACGTATTAAAACATGATAAAAACCAGACTATGGAAATATTAACATATTTTAACACTTTGAGGTTCTCTGAATTTGCTTTAGCCATTTTTAAACCTATTCCATATACATGTGTGTGTGTATTCCTGTATATTAGAATTTTCACAAAATGTTTAGCTCCCTAGAGCTCATTCTTGGTGAAGGAACTGGGTTTATCTCTAATCTTGATTTAAGTTTTGTTGGTGAATTTAGTACTTAACTTCGAAATCTACCTCCGCCTGTAGGCCCGAGCCGGCAGGGATTTTTTTTTTTTTCTTTTTTTTTAACTGTGTCTTACCCAACTTAACTTGCTTCTGACTGTACATAGTTTAAGATTTATATTATACTTCATTAATATTCAAATTTCAAGAATTTTATGATTAAAATTAAATATTCACATCTTATGTAATTAGTCTGTGTTTTGTTGTATATGTGTTTATGTAAAATAAATTACTTTTTATTTTGAATTCTTGAGGTTTTTTATTAGTTCTCTCCCCCTCCCCCCCGATCCTCCATATAAATGTTATTGTTTTTATGCAGTTGTTTCACAATGTGGCCACTGGATTTTTTCGGTTTAGGAGCCACTAGCTCCTTCCAGAATTTGGGAATCTGCACCTATAGTTTAGAGGAAATAAAAACTGATGTCAGAAATTTAGACCCTTTGCAAAATTCAATCTCATGAAAACAGACTTTTCATAAAACGTACAGTGTGTGAATGGCTCTTCTATTAATGTTATGGTATTAAAACATGGGTACAAGAAATCCATCCAAACCTTCTGATTATTAGGTATAACTAAAGGAGATAAGCTAGAAGATTTAAACTTGTCTTGCATTTTAGCTTAAAATAGATCTTTTACAATAAAAGAAAGCGATTAAAAATTTTTGCTTGTAAAATTGCTATTATTCCACTATTATAAAATATAATTTACTATTAGTCAAAAATCTCTCCAAGACTGAAAACTGTCCTGAGACTGAAGACTTGTAGCCATGTTCCCAAATGAAGTTTAGTGGTCAGTGCATTACGCTACTATGCTACAAATGCACGGTTCAAGATTCACTCAACTTTCCATCCTTTTGAGGTTGATAGAAAAGAAGTACTAAGCATTGTGAGTCTTGCATTAGGCTGACTACCTGACCGGGTCATGCAGTATAGGGTCCGTGGTCAAGAAAACAGGACTAGGCACTGGAGGCAATGATTCTTACTGGATTGTAGCACTACAGGTTTAGTTTTAGAGTCAAAAATTAAATTAGTCCTTGGTATGAATTTCATACTTTGGAAAAAGAAATATTCTCTTTTAGAGTTAAAATTCAATCCTTTTCCATCTATTCACTTCATGGCTATCTTCTAATTTTACCTTAATGGAATCTTAAATAATCTGGTAAGGGAGATTTGTCCCCCACTCTCCAAATATTCCTACACTGTGAGCTGAAGTGAACTACAAAAAAATTTCACCTCATAAAATGTCTTTGTGAATCATGTCTCAACCAAATTTTTTAATTTTTTTTTTAAATAAAAATAATTCATTAAAATTTGAAATAGATTTACAAAAATAAAATCCCATTGGGGAAAAAAAAATCCTTGGCAGACAGACCCCTGGCTAATAAGTTGTACGCTCATCACACAAATCACGAATTCTTACAAATGCCAATTTCTCATGTACAGAAATGTTTAAACTGTTTTTTCTCTTCTAAAAGATAGAGCAGAGCCTTTTCCTCAGGCTCTTCTTGTCACTTTCATCTGCATAAGGTTGTTTGGAACGGAATTTCTTTGATTGCACGTGCAATCCTGGGAAAACCGCGGGCTCGCTATTAATAATTTTACATTATTGAAGTTATGTTTTGCCATGTACATATTTACAAGAGATGAGAGGAAGGGGAGTACCTAAACCGGGGGCTCGCTATTAATAATTTTACATTATTGAAGTAATGTTTTGCCATGTACATATTTACAGGAGATGAGAGGAAGGGGAGTACCTAAACTTATCCTAGAAATTGATAAAAATCTGGAAATATTTTATTTGTTAATTTATCTGTTTTTTTTTCGGGGGGGGGGGGGGGGGGGTGTCACATGCTCACACCACTGCATTTAGCTATAATTCTCTTAAGTCTGTTCTCAATTTCCAAAGGGGCAACTTTATGACACAAGTATGCATGATATTGGTAGGTGATGTTATTCAGAAACAATGTAATCGAAAGACGTCTTCCATTTTTCAGTAAACACAAAAGATCTTTCATAAAATACTGTCAAAGTGGGCATTTTGAACCGAATTTCCAGACAAAAGGACAAAAACCAGTTGTCATGTAGCCCAAAATCGCTTATAACTCGATAAGTAATTTTTTCATCAAAAAACGGAAAACTCATTTCGATTCTAAATTGCTCCAATAATTGCTCCACCCCTGCTTGTTGAGCAGGGAACTTGAGAACCAACCTAAAATTAAGTTATATTCTTTGCCCTGATAGTTGCAATGTTTCCATTATTAGATCAAAACAGAGCTTTAAGTTAAAATTTTATTTAAACAAAAAATAAAACTTTTTAAAGTTACTCCTTCTGGAATAAAAAGATTCAAGATACCATTATAAATACTAAAACTGACATAGAATGCCTTTTATACATTGCAAAATGTAAACTTTTAGATGTGGATAAACTAAAAGAAAACAACAAATACTGATAATTCAACGACCAGGCAACCTGTATGCTTATAGGGGAGAGTCTGACAAAACTGGGTAGGTGGATAAAACAAGGATCCATGTTTTATGGCTTGATTTGTGGTGGTATCTAGTGGAAACTTCTAGAATTACTTCTAGGCGAGAGGCTTGACAGCACCCAGTAAACAGTAGTCATGTAAAACAACTCATTTCGCAGTGGTGATTTTTTTTTAAAGTTTCATGTGAAAAAGTTAACAATTCGGCATTTGCAATATTACGTTACCAATCCTAAATGCCTAAGGATTTAGTTTAGGTAAGTAAAATGTATGATAGCCCGTTATTTACTTGTTATTTTAACGTTTTGTATTGCTGTCTATGAATTTGAATAATGCTAGAGTAACATTTCATGAAAATGGCTTGGTCGGAGAAAGCCGGGATGCGGGTCGTTGGACATAACTGGGAAGTTCCTGGTTTTGGACAACTCATTTATTTGCGTGATTGAAATGGAATTCACTTGTTTAGCTATTGTTTTACGACCTATAAATATTTAAAAACTATACAAAAAATATTATTTAAATTAAGTTGTTATATAGAAAACTGTTCTTTAGTCATTTATATTCCAAATTAAGTTGAAAAAAAAAAAAAAAAAAGTAAATCATCGAGTTTGGGCTAAATTAATTTATTTGCAAGATTAACCTTTTGTTTAATTTCATGGTAGTTTTTAAGTGTTTAATTTACTGTGTATCAAATTATTTGTACCTAATAAATTACAAATAATTTTTACTTTCTTCTATCTTTAGAAAAAGAAAGTATTGGATTCGTGAAAAATTTTGACTTCCGGTTTTTGATGGATTTATACGTTTCAGAAGGTCTTGAACACGATTTGATAGTTTTTAGCAAATATATCTGTCTGTATGTGACAAAAATTTTGTAGGCGCTCAATCTCAAGAACTAAAGCACAAAATATAACACTTTAGATTCAGTTAGACCTTGATATAAACTAGTGCTGATTAGTTTTTGGTGTATATCGCTCTACAGGTGGTGCTGCTATGCTGCATTTTTCACGATTTCCACAATAACTCTATCTCAAAAACTAATGCACAGATTTTCATAAAACTTCAGATTCAGTTAGTCCTTGATATGAATTGATGCTGATTAAGTTTTTGTGTAAATCGCTCAACGATGGCACTGCTATGCTGCATTTTTCATGATTTCCGCAATAGCTCTATCTCAAGAACCAATGTACAAATGTTCATCTAATTTCAGATTCAGTTATAGTTGACACAAGTTCATGCAACCATCTACGTCTTCTCAAGGTCTGGGCAGAGACCTTGAGCAGTCTCACCACAGGATATAAAGTCTATTCCAGTACAAACCAGCCCTAGGGCCATCAGGAAATCCGACAAGCGTCGAGGGAAAACAGCTATTCCTACTTTAACCCCTACAAATTAGAACTCGAACTAGAAGAAAAAGAAAGGATGAAAAAACAACACAAGAAAGACTTAGCCATGAAGTGAAAACTTTACAAGATGACAGAAAAAAAAAAAAAAAACTGAGGTGAAAAAGAAGCCAAAGAAGAAAAGACCCTTGGCATGAGAAGGATGAAAGTGATGAAGCATGCATCTTTTGCAAAGGTTTATATGAACAATCTAAATGCAAGGAGAGTTGGATACAGTACCTTCACTGCTAAGGGTGGGCACATGAAGCATGCAGCAATGCAGATGAACAAAATCAAACTTTCATTTGTGATTTTTGTGCCAAACAAGTTTAGCCCTTAAGGCATAACTTACATTATTGTTATTTGATGTAGATTTGATATAGATTCAAATTATGTAAGTATAATATGTCATATCCTGCAAGTTTTGCTTTAATAAATAGTATCATTGCAAAGTTACAATGTGATTTTAATTATTATTTCCAATTCCTGTCCGGGACATTGAACACTTCTAAAAAAATGTGCTTTTACGAACTTAATTAGTGATGGGCGATGACGAGATGTTTTTCTCGATTTTCTCGATTGTATGGACATCTCGATATTTTTCGATTGTATAAATTTTTTCTCGATGACTACAGTTTGCAAATTGCTTTTATAAATCATATATTATGTATTATATACGTCATACATTTATCAAGAATCGTCTGCGGGTGAACTGGAATGAGTCGATGTTAATAAAGACTAGGTGACTTCGACCGCTAGCGGGCCCCTCCTTTAATCGGGGCCCCTAATTTATACGTAATCTTGTAATATGAAATCACGAACAGGTTACCCGCTATATACGGCACTGATATAGGATAGCAGGCGGGTGTGGTGTGCACGCACTACAAAATCTTGTAAAAAATATAATATCGAAATGAATGAACGTCGGACCAGATCTCTTGGGGGAGGGGTCAAAGCGAGCTGAGGGGCACAGCAGCTGCATAATATGATTAAGTCGTCACAGGTCTTTAGGCCTTTCCAACCATATGTCACATGAGAAGTCTGGATCTGAATTTATAAAAATGCCCTCCCCGTGGGGGGAAAGGGGGGGAGGGGTGCGGGAGGTGGATAACATAAGTAAGTGGTCATAAGCCTTTCCAACAATATGTCACATGAGGGGTCTCGGCTAAATTTAGAAAAACACCCCAGTGGGGGAAAAGTGGGGGGGGGGGGCGGTCACCGGAGGTGCATTACATCAATAAGTAGTCACAGACCTTTCCAACGATATCTCACATGTGGGGTCTTGGCTAAATTTGGAAAAGTGTCCCCGGGGGGGTTCAAAATGGGGGGATGGACACCGGAGGAGCATAACATCAATAAGTAGTCACAGACCTTTCCAACGATATCTCACATGAGGGGTCTTGGCTAAATTTGAAAAAGTGTCCCCCGGGAGGGGTAAATTGGGGGAGACTGTCACCGGACGTGCATAACATCAATAAATAGTCACAGACCTTTCCAACGATATCTCACATGAGGGGTGTTGGCTAAATTTGGAACAGTGCCCCCCCCCAGGGGGGGCAAAGAGTGGGGGGACTGTCATCGGAAGTGCATAACATCAATAAGTAGTCACAGACCTTTTCAACGATATCTCATAAGAGGAGTACTGACTAAATTTGGAAAAGTGTTCTCCGGGGGGGCAAAGTGGAGGGGGCGGCCACCGGAAGTGCATAGCACTAATAAGTAGTCACAAACCTTTCTAACGATATGTCACATGAGGGGTCTTGGCTAAATTTGGAAAATGTCCTGAAATTTCATATATTATAAATAATATTTAGCGGAGGGCTCCATAAAAAAATCCGATCTAAAATGATAAAAGCGGAAAAAACTACCCTCGCAGTGGGGGCCAAATTGGGGAAGGGAGGAAGAAAGTCTCATAATATGAAAGAGTCATCCGAGAGCTTACCGATGACATATCACATGACTGGTCCAAAAAAAGTTTGAAAATTGCTCCCCCTCTCTCCCCCCGTGGGCCCACTCTTTCACCCCGGAATTCACACAGCCGCCACTTTAAAATTTTTATGTTCAATAAATAATATTTACCGGAAGACTGCCTAAAAAACCCATATTTAAAGTGATATTTAAATTTATTATAGAAATCGGCTACGGTTTTAAAAATTTGTTCGCCCCTTTCCCACCTTCTTTTGAGCGAAGAAAGGTTCATAGTATGAAAGAGTGGTCAAAGGGCCTTTCGATTATATGCCACAGGAAGGGTTCGGTAAAATTTTTAAAATTGCACCCCATGAGTCCACTCTCACGTCCTCCTCCCTCGAAATCACCCGACCCACCTTCCTCTTTGAAAATTTTATATTTAATAAATAATTTTTATCGGAGGGTTCCAGGTATGTGACATCTTGGTAGGGCTAAAATAAGAGAAACTTTGAAAATTAAAGCTTAATTTCACAGCTCATTGTCATGTCTTTTTCTCTATCTCGTCCCTTGGTACTCTCGATAAATTTTCTTACTTTTCTTCTCTGCCGAGGACGAGAGAAATCCTCGAAAAGCTTCTCATAGCGAAATGTTGAAAAGCGCGAGAGAAATCCTCGAAAGGCTTTTCATTGGGAGATTTCGAAAAGGACGAGAGTAACAAGCGAGAGGCTTCCCATCGGGAAAGGTTGAAAAGGGCGAGAGGAAACTCTCGAGAGACTTCCCATCCCGAAAGGTTTAAAACCGCGAGAGAACCAACCATCGAGCAGCTTGCCATCTGGAAGTCTCGAAATGCTGGAAAAATCATCGAGATGAGATTTGCCGAAATGCGAGATGGAAATGAAGCTTTCAGAGTCAAACTTACCGCATTTCTGGTTTAAGACATAATTTCTCAAAGGAGTCCATCTGCTTATCCAATCTCTTTTTAGCTCACAGGCTATCTAAGCCTGAGAGCTAATGTACCCGTCGGTTCTGTGTGTATGCATGTACTGTACGTACGTACGTATGTATGTACGTAACGCGATAACTCTTGATTAAAATGTACGATTTGCTTCAATTTTTTTTATGTTCATTCTGATAAGGCGTTCCGCTGTTTAGTTTTGACGGTTCATTGGTTAAGGAAAAAGGGAGAGAAGGGGGGCTGGTCCCCCCCCCTCCTTAATTTAGATAAATAGGTTTTTCATGCAGAATTCTTCGATTTGCTCCAAATTTCGTATACCGGTTTATTATGTTAAGGAGCTTCCCTGATTAAACTTGGAGGTTCATTAGTTAAGTATGAAGGGGGATAGACCCCCTCCTTAATTTAGATAAATGGGTTTTTCATGCAGAATTATTCGATTTGCTCCAAATTTGGTATACCGGTTCATTATGTTAAGAAGTTGCCTTGATTAGATTTGGAGGTTTACGGGTTAAGTATAAAGGGGGAGAAGGGGTGCTGGTCCCCCCTTAATTTAGATAAATGGGCTTTTCATGCAGAATTATTTGATTTGCTCATAATTTGGTATACCGGTTTATTATGTTAAGGAGCTTCCCTGATTAAACTTCGAAGTTCATTGGTTAAGGATAAAGGGGGAGAAGGGGGGGCTGGTCCACCCCCCCTTAATTTAGATAAATGGGTTTTTCATGCAGAATTATTCGATTGTTCCAAATTTGGTATACCGGTTTATTACGTTAAGAAGTTGCCTTGATTAGATTTGGAGGTTTACGGGTTAAGTATAAAGGGGGAGAAGGGGGGCTGGTCCCCCCTTAATTTAGATAAATGGGCTTTTCCTGCAGAATTATTTGATTTGCTCCAAATTTGGTATACCGGTTTATTATGTTAAGGAGCTTCCCTGATTAAACTTGGAAGTTCATTGGTTAAGGATAAAGGGGGAGAAGGGGGGGCTGGTCCGCCCCCCCTTAATTTAGATAAATGGGTTTTTCATGCAGAATTATTTGATTTGTTCCAAATTTGTTATACCGGTTTATTACGTTAAGAAGTTGCCTTGATTAGATTTGGAGATTTACGGGTTAAGTATAAAGGGGGAGAAGGGGGGGCTGGTCCCCCCTTAATTTAGATAAATGGGCTTTTCCTGCAGAATTATTTGATTTGCTCCAAATTTGGTATACCGGTTTATTATGTTAAGGAGCTTCCCTGATTAAACTTGGAAGTTCATTGGTTAAGGATAAAGGGGGAGAAGGGGGGCTGGTCCCCCACTTAATTTAGATAAATGGGTTTTTCATACAGAATTATTCGATTTGTTCCAAATTTGGTATACCGGTTTATTATGTTAAGGAGCTTCCCTGATTAAACTTGGAGGTTCATTAGTTAAGTATAAAGGGGGGAAAGGGAGGTAGACCCCTCCTTAATTTAGATAAATGGGTTTTTCATGCAGAATTATTCGATTTGCTCCAAATTTGGGATACCGGTTTATTATGTTAAGAGGCTGCCTTGATTAGATTTGGAGGTTTATGGGTTAAGTTTAAAGGGGAGGGGCTAGTCTCCCCTTAATTTAGATAAAAGGGTTTTTCATGCAGAATTATTGGATTTGCTTCAAATTTAATATACCGATTTATTCTGATATGGCGCTTCCTTCATTAGATTTGGAGGTTCATTGGTTAAGTATACAAGGGCGAAAAGGGGGCAAGTCCCCTTAATTTAGATAAATGGATTTTCATGGAGAATTATTCAATTTACTTTAATTTTTTTTTCTATGTTTGTTCTGATAAGGAGCTTTCCTGATTAGATTTGGAGGTTCATTAGTTAAGTATAAAAGGGTTAAAGGGGTTAGACCACCCTTAATTTAGCGATATGTTTCTTTTTTTTTATGCAGAATTATCTGATTTGCTTCAAATTTGATATACTGATTTATTATAGTTAAGGAGTTTCCCTGATTAGATTTGGAGGTTCATTGGTTAAGTATAAAAGGGGCAAACGGGGGATATTTCCCTTCATTTATTTTTTGAGGGACATTATTCTTTGAAATAAGAGTATAATATACAGTTAGTGTTAATAACCTGTGAGCTCAATGCCATCAGTTTAACTGGCACTTATCATTTTATTGCTATTAACCGATGTGGGTTATGAAGCATAGTGGTTTATGTATTCAGTTCTGTATAGTCCTAGTTTCAAACTTTACTGTTAAATTTAGTGTCATTTTGCCACGAATTTTCAGTGTTTCTCTTATTTTAGCTCTGCCAAGCTGCCCCATACCTGGAGACGCGGATAATACTATTTATTAAATATAAAAAGTTCATAGAGGAAGGTGAGTGAATTCTGGGGTGCGCGAGAGTGCACAAAGGGAGGGGGGGGCGGGTAATTTTCAAACTTTTACCAAACCTCTCCTTGACATATCATCGGAAAGTCCTTTCACCATTCTTTCATATTATGAACCTTTCTCCTCCCAGAGTTGAATTCCGGAAGGGGTTGGGGGGGGGGGGGAGTGGTGCGGGGGTGACTTTTTTTTTAAATTGTAGAGATTTCTACAATAAATATCATTAAATGAGGTTTTTTAATGGAGCTTTCCGATAAATATTATTTATTAAATATAAAATTTTAAAAGTGGGGCTGCGTGATTTCCGGGTATATTCTAGGATAAAAGAGGGAACCCAGGTGGGAGGGGTAGATTTCAAACTTTTTTTGGACCAGTCATTTGATCTATCATCGGAAAGTTGTCGGTTATCATCGCAAAGTTACTCTTTCATATTATGAACCTTTCTTCTTTCTTCCTTAGTTTGGCGCCCCAAGAGAGGCACTTTTCGAACTTTTTTGAAATCGTAGCGTTTTTAAACATTTTAGATCGGATTTTTTTACGGAGCCCTCCGATAAATAATTTTTAATATATGAAAATTTCAAAGAGAAGGATGGGCAGGGTATATTTCGGGGGGGGGGGGGGGCACGATAATTGGAATCCTGGGAGTTGGGACTCTTTTCTATCTTTTGCTGACACCCCTCATGTGATATATCATTGGAAAGCTCTGTGACTACTATTTCATTTTATATATCGCCCGCGCCCCTCCCCTTACTTTGCCCCCGCAAAGGGGCCCTTTTCTAAATTTAGCCGACATCCCTCATGTGACATATCATTGGAAAGTCCTGTGACCACTTATTCATATTATGCACCTTCCTTGCCCCTCCCCCTACTTTGCTCCCCGCGGGTGTTCGTTTAATGTATTCCAGTCGAAGACTTTCTAAAAATGGGGAAATTAAAGATCCAATCTCAAATGACGTAGAAAAATCAATAAAAAATTTCGATCCCTTTTATCATCCTTTAGTTCATATTTTTGCCACTAGGGGGTGCTTTTGATTCTTATTTCTTTGGCCATTTTGGTACTAATTGCCGAAAAATTCTAATTTTTGATACTTAAACTCCCCTTACCGCTTCATAACTACTCGCGTTTTTTCAGCTTTTTTCAACCAGGGGGCACCCTTACAAGACTTTTCCAGTCTTATGGCTCCTTTATAGTTTCCCTTTGGTTTGTTGTTTTTTTATTCCATCTGTTTTCAGTTACCCTATATTTAATAAAATCTGCCTTATATATATGTAAAAACAATGATTTCAATAATCGATTCTAGAACATCTCCTTTGTAGATTCTCGAAAGTAATCGATGACTGTATCGATTGTGTATTTTACGATTATGATTTTTTTCGATTGGTAAATTTTCGAGAATCGCCCATCACTAAGCCCTATCACTACTATGAAATTGTCGGCCAGAATAATAGCTAAGTTTTCCAATAACTGTTTTTAGCTTTTCTCGTTATAATCGATTGTAAAACATCTCGATTGTAGATTCTATGAATTAATCGATGGCTGTATCGATTGTGATTTTTTACGATGACGATTTTTCTCGATTGTCGAATTCTCGAGAATCGCCCATCACTAAACTTAATTGCTATAGTTCACGATTGAATGAATACTTTTTTTCTTCACAAGGAATCAGTTTATCGTTTTAATATAAATTTTGACTGTTTCGTTCACATAGTGAGTAACAATAAAAAAAAACCCTGTTAGGCTCCCGGTTTTGTCCGACTTTCCCCTATATGTTATAGATTTAAGTAGATTAAGTAATCTCATTACTGTATTCATTGGACAGATGCATCACAATAAGTTAGTTAACAACCAAAATGATTCTCTGGCAATGCACAACAGCATTCTATTTTTAAAAACATATTTACTAACCCAAAAATTCTTGATCAGGGACTCTTGGCCCTACTCCAAATCAACCCAATAACATGTCACTGAACATTTACCATGTAGATTTACTTAAAAATTATATAAGGTAATGGAAGCTACTCTTTTAACAACGTGTGTGTGTGTGTTACATTGAACTTTTCAGCTGGAAAATCCTGATCACCACCATACAAAGATCAATGTAATTTGTACATATGTACATAATTTTCATACTGAACATATATTTCTTAAAAAAAAAAAAAAAAAGAATTTTTCTTACATGTTAGCATTATCACCGTCTTTTGTCTAAATAAAAATGCAGCAGTTACAGCAATAATCACTTCAGCATCACCATCGGAAGAACTTTTAAACTCTCTCTCTTCTACCCAGCTATCTTCATGGATAGTTATAGATTTCAATTTGCCAGAGTTAGATATACACTGAACCTATTGGGAAAAAAAATCCACACACAATTTTAATACAATAATGCATAAAAATACATATTGATAGCCTATATTCCAATTAAGCAAAATATTGAGATATTTTACCTTTATTGTTACTTTCACTGATAAGGTGGAATAACGCTCACCTGCATTTATAATTTACATATTTTGAATTAAATTTTTTTTTTTTTTTTTTTTTTTTAAGTAAGAAATTTTATTTTATACTACAGGTAAAAAAAATAGAAAAATCGAAACAGTAAAGGATTAGATGAGATTATTTCATATTTAATATCAACAAAGACATAAAATAGATAAAATATTACAGTTTAACATCTATAAGCTAAAGATGAAAGCAAGTATTCTTTTCGCATTTACAACTATACTCTTTATTTATATTTGGACAGTGATATATGTATGCTAAGTCATACAGTGCATCCCAAAAGTTTATAGACAATCATTTTTTTTTTATTTAAGAGCTAACTAAACAAGTAAAAAAGACTAAATAAATTATGAAAATATATAATGATGAAATAAAAATAATAAAATACTCAAGTAACTTTTAGCAGTCATAGATTTAATATAAAAAATTAAAAACAAAAAAATGCAGTCCCAAAAATATAGAGACAACCAGTGTTAAAAGCTGATTTAAGTACTGATGTCCAAAATTTGCATATTCCAAGGTCATGTACTTGTGACACAATAGTTTCCTGAGATAAAATCTAATCTATCTTTCCGTTTATGACTGATTGGAAAAGATGCCTCGCAATGTGCAGTTTTCCAAAAAGGAAATTTTGGAAATCTATCGTTTAAAGGCTCGTGGATGATGGACATTTCAAGAAAAACTGGATGCAGCAAGGTTGGCATTTACCGAATTCTGTCAAAAGGTGACAATCTGAAACAAAATCCCGTTCTAGACAACCAAAGAAAACAACTAAATGATAAGACAGAGAAATTTTGACATTAATTTCAACCCAGAACCTGTGTGTGTGGTTAGTCTCTATAGAAGTAAACGTTTCAGTACCAATATCCATGGTCCATTGACGGCTGCTAGCAAGTGCATTTCTTGATTTTCGCAAAATGAATCATTTGCCAAAGTTTACAAAACGAAATAAAGACACTCGTGTTCAGTGGACCTGAAATCACAGGAATTGGTCAGATGAATAATTGAGTGTTCTTGTCAGTGATATAAAGAAATTCAATTTAGATGGCCCTGATGGTTGGGCATATTAATGGCACGATATTCGCAAGGATTCACAAACTTTTTTTAGTAGACAACAAGGAGGGGGTTCATTCCTGGTGTGGGCAGCATTTTCTTATAATGGACAACCCATACTGCTTTTTTAAAGGCCGTCATTGTTCCAAAGATTACCAGAAAAGGTTTGAAGTACAGTTACTCTTCCATTTGGAAAGTTGCTAGGGAGGGGGGGGAGGACGGTCAAATGGATGTACCATGAAGACCATTGCTCCATTCTCGTGTCCAACTCTACAATGCAGTGGTTTAGACTAAACCAAGTAACTGTTATGGACTGACCAGCCCTTAGTTTTGACATGAACTAATAGAGAACCTCTGGGGAAGATTAGCTAGAGACATAGATGCTAAAAGGCGTCTATTTGCAACGGTCAAGATATAAAGCTGCAATTTGAGCGAAGTTGATTTTCTTTAAAATCAGAACTTCTTCAAACTCTTGTTTTGAGTATGCCTGATTGAGTTTTTGAAGTGATTAGAACAATCGGCTTAAACATTTGAACGTTAAAGGAAAAAAAAAATGAGTTGTCTATAAACTTTTGGGACAGTCAAATTTAAATTTAAATTTTTCTCACAAAGTCTATGGTTGTGTAATATTATTTGTGTATGAGTATTATTGTTGTCTTGCTATTATTTATATAAATTGTTTTGAAATTGTTACTCTACTTTTTGAATTGGAAAATTTAAAAAAAACGTTGTCTATAAACTTTTGGGACGCACTGTATTAAAATATATGTTCAAAGCTGTTTCATAGTTTTAAAACTTTTGCCTATGGGAAATATAGATTGCAGTGTCAATCATTTTAAATGCATACATCATTTACAGTAATGCATATGTAAGCATATGTATTGATGACAGATACATTGAACATACTATACTTAATTTTATAAAATAAATTAGCTGCCAACCTCCATTAACTTTATAGTAAATATGCATTTGCCTTATTATGCCACACTCCTACAAACAATATGATGTATTTAAACTAATGATTCGTTATTAAAAAATAAACATTCCAGGACTTCTAATAAACTTATTTTTATATGTATTTCATACTGAAGCAAGGACACTGTATACTTTTGTAATTTACTTTAGCTCTATGTAGAGTGTCAACGATTTTAATCAGTTGATTTAAATCAGCGATTAAATGACCGATTAAAAATAAATCATTGATTTAAATCAAAAATTTTCTGTTTAAAATGCCAAAAAAAGTATTAAAATCTAACATAAACATAATTTGAAAGTTTTTATAGGTATTTTGACTTGTGAATAAACAAAAAAAGAACTTTAAATAATTGTTTCTAAGCTTAATTCATGAGTATTGTAAAAAATTAAAAACAGTTGAGTTTATAAAAAGCATTGTTTTTAAGTTTTTATCCAAATTAAAGCAGTTTCATTTAAAAATGATATTTAAATCTAATATAATTTGCAATGTTATAAATTCTTTTAGGTAATCAATTTATGCACAGGGGTCGATGCAGGATTTTATTCTTGGGGCCCATTTTGTGAAAAATAAGTTATTTTTGTGAAAAATAGCATTTTGTAACGAAAGTTGAAATCCAGTTATTCAAATTCGAACCAAGAATTTATAAACTAAAACTTCTTTAAATCCCCTTGCTAAAAGGTTTTGTTTTTCGTGACCTGGTTTTATTTACAAAATACACATTTTAAAACAGTTTTTATGACAAAGAATGTTATGAAAGGAGCCTGTTTATTAAAAGGAATTTTGTGAAGGGGCCTGTTTTATTAAGTTAATTTTTGTGAAGGGGCCCATTTTATTAAATTTATTTTTGTGAAGGGGCCCATTTTATTAAATTTACTTTTGTGAAGAGGCCTATTTTATTGAATAGATTTTTGTGAAAGGGCCCTAAATAGGCCCCAAATTTTGCCTGGATCGACCCCTGATGCATTATTTTATATAAAATTACACATAGCAAGTGTAATGCATTTCTACAAGTAAAAGAATAAATAGTAATTAATAGCAATCTCAAGTTAAAGAAGAATGAAAGAATGACATATCTAAATTTAAATGAATGCATAAGAGAAAAAGAAATAATTGGTATAAAATGCTAAGCTCAGCAAGAGCTTCTTCGGTATAGGTTGAATAAATGTTTTTAACTTTGTAACTCATATATACTAAATAAAAAATAATAGTTAGGGATTGAAAAGGCAGCAAAATGCTAATTAATAATTCACTCTGAGAGGTAGTAGTGCTGTTACTTAAATATTTTGAGGATTTCAGATATAAGTGGCTAACTTATATTTATCCTATATGAATGAATTTAACTCATTTTCTTAATTCTTTTGGTTATCATATAGCATACAAGTATGTAAGTTTAGATTTTGGTGGTTTACAGTAATTTTCCTAAATCCAAATGAAAAACGAGCTGCAAATAATATTTGTTAGGTTATTTGTGTTACAAACTAATGAAATTACTTATTTGTAGTTTTTATTAATCCTGTAATTATACTGTTTCTTCTAGGATTTTTTTTTAATGGTGCTGCACCATGCCCCTTTTGAAATTGGCAAAATGCACCGTGCCTTAAAAATAAATAGTTGAAATTCACCTGTAGTTATAGTCAGAGATTTCTTGTACAAAACTTCCCCATTCAACAATATTTCTAAATTCATGTGGCCAAGATCTTGCAAAATTATGGAACTTTATTTCTTTAGAAAATACAGGATATTATTAAAATATGTTATTTAATTGTATTTTTCCATTTGTTATTCATAAAATTATTAAAAATTAGGGACACTTTATTTATCATACTAAAAAGTTTTTTTTTTTTTTTTTTTTTTTTTTCTTATATCATTACTAAACACATTAGACATTACTAACATATTTCCACATGAAATAGTACCCTTTTTTTGGAACTAGCATCCTGTCCCTTTTTCTTTCTAAAATGAATACTACATTATTATCATTTTAATAATTAAGGCTTAAAAATGTATAATATGTTCCTAATTAGAGAGTTAATTGTTTAATAATTATTAATTTGAAGTAGTGTTAACTATTTAATATAAAATGCAGTTAATAATTTTAATAAATATTAAATATCATTCACTAGTATTTATAAAGTTTTACATAATTATTACAATATTAATGTATATGACATTATTATATGATACTACCTAATGAAACTACTAACTTGCAGTTTTTATAATTTCTGTAATTACTAACTAATAATTATAATTTTATTAATTAAAGTGTAAAAACATAGATTATGTTAGCAATTAGTGGTTTAATTATTTTGGAAACCTAAAACTCTTGGTAGCTATTCAGTATTTGAACGTTGGGAAAAAAAATAATAAAAATCCGATTTAAATCAAAAAAATTGATTTTTTTGATTTTTTTACACCCTAGCTCTATGCTTTTGTAATTGACTTTATTCCGTTACCTCTCATATTTTTACACTCTTTATTATCTCAACCTGGTTTTTGTATGTAAAGATGGAATTTTGCAATAGATTTTTAACCGACTTTCTGATAAGACTAGAATCATAAAAGTTATGTAAAATGACAATACAACATTTTAATATTTGTACAACTAATTTTTAATTAATATATTAATTTTGAGGCATTTACCAATTACTCCACTACAGGTGATAAATCGCCCAATGTTCTCTGTAATGCATACAATTGTATGGGAGTTGAAAAAACAATGGATTTAATGATGCAACAATAAAACATTTTACAGACTAAAAAAAGTAGAAAATAAATTATAAATAAAAAATGAAAAGTGTAATATTAAAAAAAAAAGCTTTTATCAGTTAATAGTTTAATATTCCAATCATATGTTGAGAAATCAATATAGAAAGCCTAAAAAAATAGTTTAAATAATGTTAATTTTTTCCCCTGCTGCCGCCCTATCTTAAAAAAGAAACTTAGAAAAGAAGATATATTTTTTAATAAATTCATTTGCTAGCGCTTTTTACCAAGCATAAAAAAAATCACTAAATTTTTCATAATCAAGTTCGGTGCCCATGCCAAATTAATGTATTGTAACAAAATTTTTTGGGAAAAAAAATGAAATGTAGTCAAAAAATTAGTCATGATTTTCAAGATGAACATTGAATGCTTATAAGAGTGTTTTTTAAAAAGTATTTTTACTTTTATACTTATTCAAGATAGGGTCAATAACTTCAAAATTTCACCTAGGGTCATTGTAATCACTCTCATATATGATAGTGCATAGTCATTATATTATAGGTAGGCAGTAGCTTTATCCATTCAAGAGTTATTTGAGTGTACCCAGACATTACTTTGCACCCTTTATATTCATCTATGTGCTCGATACATATATCCATGAACATATACAATCCCACAATAGATGTTGATGAATGTGATAGTGAACTCCGTACAATTTGAGACTGAAGATTTTGTGGATTATGTAATTTGGTATATTATAGATAAGTTTTGTTTACCTATTTCACCTTTTCAGTCTAACTACAAATTAGCAGTATTTTGTAAAAAAACTAAAATGAAATGTGTACCAAAGGCTTCACATTTCTAAATTTATTTAAAACAAAATTACATCTATAGGGTGAAACCTCCACGAACTGACAGTGACACCTTAAGACATTGCCGACGGGCAATTTTTATCAAATCTGAATTTTGAAACAGTAGAAGCTCCTCCCTGTCCTGAAAGTCTTTTGTAAATTGGTGTTCTAAATAGGTTTCCCAAGTTTATGCATCGTTAAATATCTTTCAATACGAATTTAATACAAAATGTCTTACAATCTAGAAAAATATGGACAACATGATATAAATGCATTTTCTGTAAGGTAGAAGCCACAACCCTTAGTGAATGATGTTTTTTGAATGAAAATGAGAATTCTCGTTTCCCATCGTGAATGTGTTAAGGATTCTTTCTTGTTCAAATCACTATTACAATGTTTTAAACGTATTTCCATCTTATCTTTGTTTTAGAAAGTATAGTAGAGACACATAAAAAAATTATTGGTGACAAAATTTTGAAAAGTTATACTGTTTATTACTAAAAATTTTTTCTTTTCATAAATAGGATATTCATTAACTCCAGTAACTGACGCCATCCTTATTTTGAAAAAACAATAACTGAAACATAAGTTATAACACTTAAGACAAAAAGGTTACACTTATATGGCATTACTTTGCAGAACTTTATAAAAAAATTCTTATTGAATTAGATTTTTGCTGAAGTGTCAATAACTGAAGGTTTCATCCTTTATTCAAATTTCATTGATTTAAATTCCTAAACAACACAATTTTGACAAAATGGAAATGAACTTCCATCTATATTATAAACCAAAAAGATGTTCTTGAGTAATGCTGCTGTCATATCAATCTAGGCAACAAATTTTTTCTTTTATGCAAATTTATTAAATCAATCTTTGAAAAATCTATCTTCCTGTTTCCACTAAAAACAGTATAAATAGCATTTGTTTCTGGCTGATATTCCATAATGAAATTAAAACTTCATCAATAAATAAATAAATAAAATTATCTGTATTATAAAGCAAAAACATGTCTGTGAGTAAGAGCAACATCATATTGATAGTCACAACAACCTGACTAATAAATTTCACTTTTGCTGCAACTTTAAACCATCTAACAAGGGAAGGGGGATGTTCTTTTAAATGCAATATGTTTAAAAACTATTTCATTTTACTGATTTTTGTTATTTTTAGAATAATTTTTAAACATGAATAATTTTAAATCTGCATGCAACCCAGTTACAGAAGATTAACCCATATGCTCTTAAAACAATGTAATTCAGCATTTGTTTATTTTCATATAATACTCCATAACTAAATTGCCAAACAAAATTAAAATTTCAGAAATAAATTAATAAAACATGAATCTAACAGGTATGTAATTGAACTACATGTTTAAACACTGAAATAATCAGGATCACAAAGGAATACACTGTGGGCAAAGAATGTGCATTATTGTTATTATTTATCTATCTACTATATTAAAAAGAAAAAATGTGTCTGTGAGTAATGCTGCATCACAGCAACAACCTCAGCAATAAATTTTAATTTTATCAAAATATTCTTTTTTCTCTTTTATTCTAAACATCACACACTTTCAGTTTTTAAATCATCGAATAGGGGGGAAATCTACTTTCAGAAGCAATTTGTTTAAAAACTATCTCAATTTTATTATTTTTTTTATGATTTTAAAAATAAATTTCAAGAATATATATATATATTTTAATTATTAATACTCCATAATGAAATTGAGGACATGGAACATGAGTTTCAAAACTCACCTTATCCAGAAAATCAAATTTTGGGAAATTGTGAAAACCTCTGGCTGCGTTCATTGGTTTTCATTGTAAACCAGGATTTTACAATGCCAGAAATGCACAATAAAACTTTTTTTTGCAGAATGTAGTGTTTTTTCGATGCAGGTTCACCAGCAGAATACACTGATAGAGAAAATTCGATTTTTTAAATTTTGGATAAGGTGAGTTTTGAAACTCATGTCCTCAATTGGAAATTCATCAATGAATAAATAAAATACAAATTTAACAGACATGCAATCAAAACTATGCGCTTAAACACTGAAATAGAATGAAAAAGGTGGCTATAAATAGTGAATCTTTGGAGATTTCTTTAGCTTTTAACCACAGGCATGTTTTTGGTGGTGGTAGTGGGCAGTATAAGAAAATATATTAAATGTAGAAAATCGATAGAGTTTTCAATTAAAAAAGATTTTCACCTATGTTTTGTACACCAGGTTCTGAGATAAAAAGAAAAATGAAATCCTCTCACATATATTGAACATAACTTTTCAAATAAGCACTTTGTTGAAACTAATTCAATTATTATTACAATATATTCCTCTAACCACATAGTATTTTCATACCTGTAAGTGCTCTTTTGCATTTTGTTCTTTTTATTTTAGCTAAAATTATTATAGCAAATAATATGTGAAATACATTAAAGCTTTAAATTCTTTTTTTTTTCTTTTGGATAATAACTGATGAAATCAATACTTATATTAAATTTGTTTTAAGAGCTTAAAATTTAGATTACAGAGAGTCCACTGTTTTTGTTTCTCTCTATTCTAAAAAAAAGTAACTACCGCTGTCACCGCCGCAGCCGGTTTTGAATTTTTTGTGACCGGAGGTCTTTCTTCGTTAATATTAAGAAAAATAATGCATACAAAAATATGAAAATCGGTAGTGTTATACAGAAATGTTTGATAAACACGCTGATGCAGACAGTTTTCAAATCGAAGAATTATTTTAAGAGATATTTAATGCTAAAGTTGGACAAAATCGTTCCACTAAAAAAGTTTTATAGTAGCAAAAACTATACATCTGAATTTAATAATTTTTAGTTCATTTTATACTTTATAATTTCCCGGTGTGCAGAATTGATTTATTTTTTTAATTTGACTCATTTTTCGAGATTTTATATCTATTTTAAATTCAATTTTTCAGCATTTCAAGAGATATTTTTTACAGATTTTAGAAAGTGATATTAATTTAAACTGTTGCCAACTGTATAAACAGCGGAAACAATAATGTTTGCTTAAAAAAAATATATATATATATTTATACGTGTAATAAATTAAAAATTTATTTACACGTGACTATTATAAACAGAAAAAAAAAATTGGAATTAGAATTAAATAATTATGTACAAAAAGCAGGAACTTATTAAAAATTACGTCATAAAAACTATAATTACACGTGAATTTTAAAAGAGAAAGGAATTTGTAAAATAATAAATTTATTAACATGCGTTAGAAGTCTTAAATAGGAGAAATTACGTCATATTTACGTCACATTACAGTTATAACATAAAATGAACACAAAATAATATTGCAAAACGGTTTAAATTTACAAATTGCGCTAGACATTTATTTGATATTTTGAGAGGATACCTTTCAACTATTTTTCTTAGGAAAGCACAAATAATATTTTATTTCTAACACAAGTATTTTCACGTGAATATTAAAAAGAGAAAGAATAGTTTGGTCAAAATTACGTCAGATTAAAAACAATTAATTTAAAATGTCTCATTTAAAAGAACTTTCTTTTCGCTTTGTTAAAAAATACCGGGAGACAAAGATTCTGTTTACTTAATTCCTTTTATATTAGCTTATTTTTAAATGTTGTTACACTTGTCTACGTTATCAAGTTATTTTTATTTCGACGTTTTATTTGTATTTTTATTAATGTTGTACTAATTTATTTGTTCTTTCGTTATTTAAAATAAAAATTATGCCAATTTGTATAATTTGGCAAGTGGTCTGGCAATTTATATAATTTGGCGAAATTAGTGGACAGGATAATCAAGTAGTGCCGCAGCGGATTTGGCGTTAAAATTTCCCCAATCAAAGAGAAATGAATAGAAATCCGTTTATAGGGAGATCGCCACTGTTTTTTAAATTATAATTCAATCTTTCGAAATCTTTTTAAAGCCGATCACATTAGCGTGCATTTAGAGTCTGCGGTGTCTGAACGGGGGTTGGCGAGCGTGGCTCGTAGGGGGCCGAGCCCCCTAGTATTTTTTAAAAAAAGAGCTAATAAAAGGGGTAAAAGAAAGATTCTCAGCAAATTATAAAGTACATAAAAAATGAAAAAATGCCAAAAATATATTTTTTTTCGGTGTAAGTGAGCTTTTCCATTTATTGTCACAGATTTCTTTTTTTAAACTGTGAATCATTTCTTTCTTTGCATTCTGTACAGTTAGCACATTTTTACGCAATTGCTAGATGCTTACGAATATAAATCTATTTATCTATATAGTACAAGACCTATTATCTGGAATCCTTGGGACCAAAGGCTTTCCAGATTTTGCGTCCCCCCAAAATTCGAAATCCCCTTCCCCCCCTTTCCGGAATCCTGAATTTTTTAAAAACATAAAAATAACAACAATCCTATGTAGAATATGAATAAAACTTATCTTTTGCATTTTTTAAAATTATTTTAACAAAAATTCCTGCACTATTCAATGATAACAAATAACAATGAATAAAAAAAAAAAAAAAAAAATTCGTAACTAATATTTTATTTACAAGCTCTACCCTTTTTTTTCTTTACAGCTACATATTTTACATAAAAAATTTTGATCAATATTTTAATAAATCTTATTTCTTAACAATTCGGACCCCCCCACCCCCCCAACTTCCCCGAAATCCGAAATTCCGGCAGTTTTTTTCAAAAACATAAAAATAACAAAATTGAAACAACACATGTAAGATATGAATGAAAACTTACCTTTTGCATTAAAAAATAAATAAACAAATTCCGACACGAATCAATGGTAACAGTGAATAAATAACAAAATAAAATCAGCAAGCTAATATTAAATATCTACAATTTCTACCCCTTTTTTTTAACTACATAACTTAAAAAAAAATTTTGATCAATATTTTTCATACATCTTATTTCTTAAACAAAGTCAGTCAGTTTTGTTTGTTTTAACCAAATGAGCAAAATTTTCGAAAAATTTCGGAAATTGCAAAATTTTAGTATAAATTTTCAAATTTAGAATTTTTTTTTCTGGATTTTGGAACTCTGGATAATGGGCCCTATACTGTACATATATAAAAAGGCACGAGAAAAACAAGTAGATGGACATAAGTGTACCTATGAATGCATCGGAAACATTCATAAAAATTGTAAGGCTCGGTTAAGTTTATGTCTACGGACCTCTACATAATATGTTATACAAAATTGGTCTTTGACAAGGCTTTCTTAGGGCCTGGTACAACTGTGCCCCTTGTTTCTTCCTGTCTCATTACAGGCATACTCCGACTTACGTAAGTAATGCGTTCCTTAAATTTTAACGTAAACTTGAATTTTACGTAAGTCGAATTTGTAAGTTTCTTAGGTTAAATTTAGTAAGAAACTGCCACATATATATGTATGTATATATATAATATTTACCACATATTATTTTATAAATAAAGCGTCATGCGACAGTATTTACCCGTATATAAACTATAAAAGCATGAAAAAAAATGTATATATAAAAACAAACTTAAAGAACACTTTTCTAATATCTCATGGAATATGGGATTTATAAATCTAACATTGATGAATTGGTATATAACAATTTTGAATGTACATCAAACGATTATAAAAATAAGAAATAATTAAAGAGGATTAATTCAGCCTATTCTCCATGAATTTATGACGACCAGACAAATAAATACCACTCATAAAATAAAATTAACCTTGATAAGCACAAACTGTATTTATTATGAATTAGATGACTACTATGAATAACTAACAATAAATATTAAGTTGTTTTGTTATAGATATGATTGTATATATCAATAAAAATATAACTTATCTAATATATAAACTATATTACGGTTGGGGTTTGTATCAATATACTTTATTTATAAAATAAATATCAAAAGTATGCAACTGCGTATCAGACGCGTTATTTTGTTCACAAATGTAATTTTTGAGATTTCTTACATAACTGTGAATTTATGTAAGTCGGGGGATTGCCTGTATTAACAACACTTGAACTAAACTCTAAACTAACCAAGAATTTCAATAATAAATAAAGTGTGTTTCACATGTTAGTGATCACAATAAATTACCACCAATCTCTATAACACATGTATACTATTTAGCAGATAAACTAAATACTTGCCTCATCATGCCACAGTCCAATAGAAAGTAAGTAATCTTCAGGCCCGACAATTTTTTGAAGCAGGTTAACTTCAAGACCAAAAAAGGGATGCCTAACAACTTTCATTTTCCATAATGAAAGAGTATTGTCTTGACTCCGGATAGCAAAAATATCACCAAAAATCCTAGATTATGAAAAATGATATCATGAAATATATAGGTACTAAACATTAACGATTGCTCAAAGATTTGTTAAAAAGTTACATTAACATTGAAATTAAATTTACTAAAAGCATGGCCTTCATTAAAATTTACAGCAGCATTTTAGCAAGAATAAATCAATATCCATAAAAAAAGAAATTAACTAAATTATCAAAATTTAAAATGCTGAGGAATTTCCATTCATGTATAACATATTGATTATGAATAATATCTATTCAGAAATCTAAAAGGAGTTCATTATTTAGGTGTAATATTTTTACGGTTCATTCATCTGACAAAACTCTGTTCATTTCGCTCCTCTCTCTGTCTATCTGTCTGAGGGTTTCTTTTTGGAAACTGAATAAGTTAGAGACTTGAAATTTTGCATACATATTGCTGAGTACCTCCAATCACATGACAAATTATAAAATTTTTTAAATGTCATATTATTTTTATTAATTTAATGCCATTCAATCATTTCTGCAATTTAGATTTTAAAACAGAACTTTAATTTCAGGCTTTTTCGCATAGCATAGATGGTTTTGTGGTAGTGCATTTGGCTGCTATTCAAAAGATTTCTGATTTGAAGCTCAGCATCAGAGTTTGACAATTTTTCACCAGAATGGATTTTATTATCTAATTGATTTAATTTTACAGAATTTTTGTATTTTTTTTTCTTTTTTTTGCTATTTTAAAGCTGAAAGTTGAATTTTTCGATTTTATTCCCCGGACTACATTTCATTGGCTAATGGATTTAAGAAAAAGAACTTTTGTATATTTTTGCCATTTTAAGAGTTACCTTTTTTTTTTTTTTTTTTTTTTTTTAAAGCTAAAATTAAATTATGTAATTAAATATGCTTTTCAGATATACAAACATATGCTGTTGCAATTGTCTGAAAGACAGTTATTGAATATTTTTTTAATTTGATTAAAAAAAAATCTTGTAATCATTTTAAAATTAAATTTAATGGTGCTGCCATCTATGCTTTCATTGATAAAGGATAAAGTGTTTTGAAAGAAACATTAAACGAAATGCTTTATGTTATCTTCAGTCACTTACCCACTTGGTTTTTTGCACACATTATTAAGCCTTTTGTAAATAAAATAAAATATCACTATTTTAAAGTTTATAGATATTATTTAAAGGTACTTCTAAGCTTTATTAAAAATGTAATCAAATAAAGCTATATTTTACTTTCAAACATATTCAATTATTCAAACGTGCATTCAATTAAAAAATATATAAATATTGCAGGCCTGCCAATACGAGGTTCATTTGGAAATATTTTCATTTAAAAATATAAGCTTTTACAAAATCAGATTAAAGATATAAAGTCATACAAATTTGAGGTTTATTTGGGATTATTATCACAGGCACGGGCAATGCCAGACATGTCAGCTAATACAGTAGAACCCCGCTAATCCAAAAGTCTGATTAATCCGAACCAATTTTATTTACAGGATGAATGTCGGAAAAATGCGTAGAAGTTAGAATTACAGAAAAAATGGCAGTAAAGCATGTTTTTTATTCTTTAAACAGCTTGAATAGAATAAAAAAAATACTTGATGATGTAAAAGTATAACAAATATACACAAATATAAAATGAAAACATACACTGTTGGCCTACTCATAGAAGTCATCTTAGGAAAATCTCGAATATCAGTTTATTTGCCAGTCACTGTAAAATTCTTTTTCTAAAATGCAAAAAGTATTTAATTCAGATGATAAAAATTTATTTTTCCTTTCAACAGTATGATTTTTCAAATTATCTACAGAAATGTTTTTTCTTACCCCCTCGTTGACGTGGTGACTGAACTATTTATATAGATTCTCAATTTTCAACCGTTTGTAATGGGTTGTTACGTAATACCTAATTCTGAAGTTCCATTGGATTATTATAAACATCAGGAGTGATTAAAGAAGGAATACTATTATTTTCTGAAAGTCGTACCAGATTATTCAGCATGCCGGACCTTAGGATGCCGGATTAGAGGATGTTTACTGTACTACTGAGTACTTATATATTTTTTAGCACACATCTTTTTCTTTTCTATTTTTATCAGAATTTCAGGTAATACGAATCTTTTGTAATCAGAACACGTACCGGTCCCAATTAGTTCAGATTAGCAGGGTTCCACAGTATTTAAATGGAGAAACATAATACAAGTATTCTTACTTGATTTGTTTTATATCATCTGTATGGTAGTTAATTTGGGAACGAGAATCAGAATGGGCTAATGGTTCTAATAAAAGTATAATGCTTATATATCTGTCTTTTGAAATAGTAATCATATGATGGTGAGCCCATGGCAGATCTTCCAACCCATAATAAGACCCTAAAAAATACAAAATCTTAAAAATGCAAAACAAAAAAAAGATAAACTATAAAATTTGTAACTATATGAATTGTAAAACAAGAAAACTATTGATTGAACATTTTTTTCAGGTGCATATAGTTTGTTCAAAATCAAAAGAGATTCTGAATATATAAAGCATGTGTGATTTGGCAACCTTGATTACAATGAATACAGCGAAACAGACAACTGTTGCTTTTATTCATTTAATAATTTGTTCAAATTTTTGTTTGTTGTGCAGTTTAAAATGAAAAAAAGAAAGAATTTTACTTTATAAAGTTGCTTTTCTATGAAGAAAGTGTAAAAACCTGAACCCTTTTGTTTTTCTTGGGTATTTTTTTATTTTGAACCGAGTGCAAGTGGTTCATAGGTACATTTTGGGAGTTTTATTGTGCGATTTTTTTTCTTTTAATTAAATACTGCTAGTCTTCTGTTCAGCATAAAAAAGATCAAAACTCAAAAACAGGCTTATTTAAGCTTATCTTGGAAATTGGCAAAAACCTGGAAATGTGTTTAATATTGTTTTATGTATTTTTTTAAATTTATTTCTTTGTGTTTTTTTGGGAGTTCACATGCTCATGGGCACCAATAATTAGTTCAGCCTCTGAAAAAAAAAAAAAAAAAAAAAAAAAAAAAAAAAAAAACCTCTTACCTAAATTAAGGAGATCTACTAATGCTACATCATTTATGGTCTTTAAGTGACACATACAGCTCTGACTCAAATCACCATTCTCCAAATTCCAAACACATATTAGTCCATTGCTATGTCCAGTTATAACCCAAGATCCTAAAAATAAATAAAAATCTTTACAAAAAATAATCAAACAAGTATAAGAAAAATATAACATAAAATAAGAAGAATATAGACACATTTAATTTTAATTACTAATATTTTTTCATAATTAGACAAAATAAACATTTGATAGTGCATACTTTCTAGAATCTTCTGTATTTATTAAATCTAACCTGCAATAACAGAACAAATTCTAGAAGTTTAATAAATATTATCCTTTGCTGAACCCCTTGAATTTCATCCATTTCACAAAAATTAATTGCTAATGTTCCAGAATTTTTTTTTAGTTAATTTATCACCAGATCCAAGCGGGTTGTCATACGAAGAGAAATTATGTGCTAAAAAATTTTATATCAAATATACAAAATAATACTAATAATAATTGGCTTTCATTGAAAATTTATTGATATATTTTCAGAGCAATATGATAATATCCACTAATATTCTTATAAATTACAGAAAAATCAGTGTGTTTGATTGAAATACACTGACACATTGAAAATTAAAAGATATCTGTAGAAAGAATAACTGTATTTTAATAATTTTAAACAATGACTTACGCCCGAGAAATCTAAATTTAATTACAGTAAACTCCCGACTATCTGGTTCTCCATACTATTCGGCCTTGTAAAAAAAATGAGGAATGTTCCAAGCGGCCAAGAGAGGCAGGTTCCCGTCCGTAGGAAAGTGCTAACTCTTGACAGGAAGGAGCAAGAAGGAATTGCAGAATGCAATAGCAAAGACAGACAGGAAGGGAGGAGGGAGGGGTTTAGGTTTGATAATCTTTTTCGCCAGTTGTGCAACAGGGTTTAGGTTTGATAACCTGTTTCACCAGTTGTGCAACAAAAGTTAACAAGTGCAGACATTATTTTCCGCTTATCCTGGTTAATTTCGTATAGTCTTTTGGTGTGCTTTGTGTTTATGTATTGAAAATTAACGAAATGGATGTTAAACGAAAAATACGAGTTAGCAAAAACAACTGACGCCAGCTGATTATAAATGAAGAGACATTGCATCATGGAAGAGGGCTAACAGGGAGAAGCAGTCACCTATCAAGGACTTTTTTCAAGAACTAAAAAATAAGTTTTGGCTCTTTTATCTAATGCATAACTTTTGTATATTTCATAACTTTTAATATTTGTGCAATCATTTATTAATAAAAGTAAAATAAGATTTACTTTTTTTTTACGAATTAGGATTACGTTTTACGTTTATGTTTTGCTTATTTTAAAACTATATGTACTGTATACATAAATTTATCTTAAAATGTGTAACATGCGTTTTTAATATAATGGGGGGAGGGCAGGAAGTGTGCAAATATTTATAGAACTCTTGCCTATCCGGCTTTTTTTGTTATACGGCCTACCCTTTCACCACATTAGGCCGGATAGTCGGGAGTTTACTGTATGCGAATTTTTATTCACAATGCTAACAAGGCGTAAAACCAACAGAGTGAAAAAGTATCCAGGCCAGGTTTCAAACCTGGGTCTTTGGTTCAGTGCATCAACACTCTTCCATCTGAGCCATCTGGAACAACACACCTAGCCTGGCAACCTTCACTCTAAAATTTAAAACATTTAGAGTGAAGGGTAGCAGCAGGGTTGGAAAAAAACTGGGTTTTTTTTGTAAAAAACCAAAAAAAAAAAAAAAACCCAGTTTATTTGATTTAAACCGGGTTTTTTAAAATATAATTTCCTATTGCATACAGATTCATATCTGTTGATAAAATAAACATTTTTGGATCTTATATAAGTAATATAACTTTTGAAAATATTTAAATTAAATAATTACAGTCAATTATATAGAAAATTGTTCTAATTTAAACATTATTAGTAACAGCTATGTCTTATGTTCAAAGTAAACTGCTCTACACAGTGAAACATTGATACCTTGAAAATAGTATGAAGAATCCTTTGATTAATAATATAATAATCAATCAATAAACATTTGATGCAGTTTCATGAATATATTATTCTGTGGTTGTTATTATTATTACTTTTTTTTATATCCAAATACTTCTGATGGTTATTTTGTTTTCCAAGTGATAACTCTAAGTGTTCAAGTGAACATTTTTGCCATTAAATTTAGCAACTAACAGAAAAGATTGATTGGTATTATTGAAATGCTGTAACTAGCACTCAATTTTTGCAAGCTGTGTTATTCAATTTGATATCTTAAGTTACTCTTTAAAATTTTTTAAGGATAATCTTCCCAATCCCAATCCAGAAAATTTTCTTTTACAACTTTACCAAAATCTTAAAGATCATTATATTTCGTTATTAACTGCTGTAAATAATCTGCATTTTTTAAAGGAAAATATTTTATGCTAAATATTGAATATTATTTATCTATTTTATCTTTTCTAATTTCACATGTTTTAAGAAAAATCTTTAGGGTACCCTATCTGTTCAAAAGCACGTGCTAATTTTCATTCTACATGCATAGAAACATTACCTAGGCTCATTATATCTCATGTTGACTGCTGAGATGAAGTGTTAAAAGTGGAAATTACTTCTATCTATAATTTAAAACAATTACATTACAAAAAAAAGAAAATATTTTAATAAATTTTTTATAAAAAAAACCAAATTTTTTTTTGACAAAAAAACTAATTGGTTTAAATTGTGGTTTAAAAACCACTTGGTTTAAACCGTGCCAACCCTGGGTGGCAGGCTAGGTGCGTCATTCGAGGTGGCTCAGATGGAAGAGTGTTGATGCGTTGAACCCAAAACCCAGGTTCGAAGCCTGGGTACTTTTTCACCCTGTTGGTTTTACACCTTGTTAGCATTGTGAATAAAAATTCACGTAATTAAATTTAGAATAATTGTCGCTAAAAAATTTGTTAAAAGAACTAAAATATAATAAAACTCATCCACAAAACTTCCAAATTGCAATTTTCAATACATTTAGCAAGCTATTGTCATTATCTGAAAAACTTCATATAACAACCATCGAAAACTTCATAATTTTAATATCGATAAGTTAAAATTTTGTAGAGTATATTTATAAACTTTTCAACTCTACTACTGACAATAAATGATATCATGGCTCAAGTATCGATGAATAAGGGGCTTTGTCGCCCCATTATAAGACTGTAACTCTTCTACAATACTTCATAGCATTCACACATCACAATATAGAACTAACCAATAAATCCATGCAAGGCTTTTGCACTACGATGATTTTCTGATATGTTTGTCCATGAATTTTTTAAATTAACTGCACTTTTTAATCATACAACATATTTTAACGAAATTACCTCATTAGTCATTGTGCATTTTGCATATGTATAGTAAAAGGGATATGGACAACAGAGGTAATATATATGATAAATATATCAACAATTGATAAATAAATAAATAAAATATTTTTTTCCACAATACATGTACCACTCAACATAATAAGTAAAAGTGCCATATTACATATATTGTGACATAAGACTGTTAAGTGTTTAAAATCAATACAAAAATTATAAAATTAAACTGATATATTTAAAACATTGTATTGTTTTATTCATTTTTGATCTTAAGATTTTAATAACTATAAACTTAAAAAAAAAAAGACTTAAACTACTTGATTTTATATTAAAATTTAAAATTTGCCAGGGGACGCACCCTGTATTAGCATAAAAATCCTTCCATTGTAAAACTGTAGTTTTTCAAATGAAGCAAGTGTACTTGAAGCAAGAAATCTTGGGTGAATTTTAACGCTTTACATTAAAAAAAAAATTGATTGGTTATGCCATAGAAGTTTTTAATGATTAAGGCATTGCTTTTTAGTTTACCCTACATCAATCCTAGAAACAAAAATGTAGAGGGAGAAAAATTGCCAGGTGGAGACTTTCTAACCAAACAGATAGCGTTGTCTCATTTGATAAAAATTGTTGAAAAAGAAATATTTTAAAGATGGTCATTTTATTTATTTATTTATTTATTTTGTTGAATTTCTAAAAAAGTACTGAACCAATTTTGATGAAATTTAAATAGGACCACCAATTTGAGAGTATCCTCTTTCAATAAAAAAATTAATAAACACATGAATTGGTTTCATGGTTTTGGAATGATAGGCGAACATACCTAAAAAAAAAAAAAAAAAAAAAAAAAAAAAAAAAAATACATACACGTCGAATTGAGAACCTTCTTTTTTTCAAGCCTGTTAAAAATGTAAGTATGACAGAAACACCAGCATTCATGTTGTCGGTTGAATACAGCAAGTCATACCATACATTAGACGTCTGCACAGTCTGGAATTTCCCAGGCCCGGGCTGAACAAAAGGTATCTTGGTCCGGTCCGTTTATATTTTCACAGTTCATGGCCTGACCAAGCCCGTACAAAAATCAGTGAAAACAGGCCTGGCCCATACAAAAATCAATTAAATCAGACCCGATCCAGCCCAACTCAATTTCTACAAAAAATTTAGATTTTTTTTAACATACAATTAAGATTCTTTTAAAGAATATTGCATACATATTTATGGGATGGATTTACACTATATTTTTAAATTATTATTTGTTTGTAAGACAGAAAATAGACAATAGCAACATTAATGATTTCTTAAGACACTTAGACTTTTCAACATTCAAATAAAGACTTAAAAATTAATGTAGTTTAATATAAAAGACAAAAAGAGTGTTAAAAACATCATAACTTTTGAAGCTATATAATAAAAAGTTGATTTGTGAAAATATTTCTCTAAATAAATTAGAGAAATATTTTCACAAATCAACTTTTTAAGTCTATTCTCAAATCCAAAGAAGCTACATTCTGACACATTTCTGAATTCAGTTCTTTTTGGAAATGCATAAGATTGACAGGCGTTCTTATTCAGAAATTATGCAACCGAATGACATTATCCATTTTTTGATAAACGCAATAGATCTTTGCGAAAATAATGTCAAAGTTAGTGTTTTGAATCTAATTTCTGGATGCGATAGCACGGGAAAAAGAGAAAAAACTGTCATCATGTGACAAGAATTGCTTATAATTCGATAAGTATTTATTTATAAAAACATAGAAAATTGATTCCAAATCTCTACTCCGTATTACAAACATTGATTCAAAATCTCTTCAATTTTATGATTTTATAGTTAAAAATGTGTCAGAAGGTTTTGCGTTGTTGAACAGGGAATTTGAGAACCACGTTATGGTATGTTTCCACAGATTCTGTTAAAAGAAGTTCATTACAGCTATCAATACTTTTACAAAACATATTGCTTGCCCGACACATCCCGGGAATAATTAAGTCCAGTTCCGGCCTGGCTTGATTATGTAGAAGAAAAATATAAACCTGATCTCGGCCTGGCATGTGTCTGCTGAAAAAATAAGAATTTTCTCTCTCCCCCCCCCCCCCCCCCTCCCCAAAGCTTACCAAGAGGGTTTTAAAAATTACTAAAAACTGATCTATAGAAAATTTTCATCACAAAGATATCTTTTCAAAAGCTTATAGCTGAACTAGCACAAGTAAAAGATAAAAATTTATTTATTAGAAATCATAATAAGTTGTCTTGCTTTTTTTGTTGTTGTGATGAAACTTTTTGCTTGCATTAATAAATAAGTTTAAAAAATTCCCTTTTATATTCAATTCATATATTTCTAGATCATGATAACCTAAGTGTATTTTAGAAGTTTAACAATGGGTTTAGGTAGTATGCTATGGAATAAACACTGCTCTAGAAAAAAAATTATTATTATTTGTTTTGTTGTTGTTGAATGTACCTGACAAACGAACACAAGTGATGGGATTCTTATCAAATGAATGTATCTTCTTTTTCCAATGGGGTGAACTCAACATCATGCGGCTGTTAAACCATTTCTTATAGACAATCATCCAATCAATATCGTCCCAAACTTTGCTCTTGTACCCGAGAACCTCTTCTAAAACATTAATAGGAATTTCTCTGAAACAAAAGTTCTTCCAATACGATTTCTTCTTTTGCATGTCTTTAATAATGATATTCCAGGATGTGCAAACCCCTCTGGCAATACAAAATGATTCTCCATCTAGAAAACTAAATATGGTCTCTAAAACTTCGGGTGGAAGCAATGATATGGACATGGTTAATACTGGAGTGTCTGAAAAGAAAAAAAAATTACTACTAATATCTAAAAAAAGTTTTATAAGTAATAAAAAAAAATTATAAACATACATATATAATGGGTTGTCTCAAAAAATACATGACAGTTCAGAGACAGATGAAATGGGCAAGTGTTGTTAAACATAAAAGATCTTTCAAAAAATATTGTCAAAGTGGGCATTTGGAATCAAATTTCTGGATGAAAGGAGAAAAAAAATGGTTATTATGTGACCCAAAATCGCTTATAACTCGATAAGTAATTTATTTATCAAAAAACAGAAAGCTCATTTCAATTTAAAATCATTTCAACAGTCAGCGCCACCAATTTTGTGCCTTTATATTTAAAAGGGAGTTAGCCCCAAAGCAGAATACTTTGCAATGTTCTGCACTGCAACAGAATTTCAGATGATCAAAAATGTTCTGCAAGCGCAATGGGAGAAAAAAAAAAGGGGGGGGGCGATGTTTATATACATATGTAAGGATGTAATTTCATCTTTTATGAAAATGCTAAAGATATGTTTCGTAAAACACTGTCAAACAAAAGAAACATATTCTGGAGGCAAGATTTATTTCTAGAACCATGGCATTGACACAGAAGTTACTGACTTTGGAAGTGAGATATTTAGACACACACTTTTATGAAGAAAATGTCTTTGGAAATTTGGTCCATACATAGTTATAAGGCCAGCTTTTACAAGTTTCCTAACAGATTTATGTCCAGATGGAGGTCCATTCGTATAAATAAACATACGTTTGTCTGTTGTACCAATGGTCGTTTCGTTCCCATCAGCTGTATTGGGCCTTTTAGAAAAATTTTTATCGATTGTAGACCCCCATGATTCGCATATAGCTTCAGATACTGAAATAGACAAAATTTTAGTTAGAAAACTGGTTAATTTTGGGATCTCTGATTTTAAAGTATTCACAGCATTTTTTAACATGGTCTTATTTTGAAAATATGTTTCACTCTCCTGGCACTCTTTGACAGTTTCATAAACCCAATCAAGAAATACAGTGTATCCAAAATACAGCTCCTTCCCTTCCTCTTTGGAGGGAGGATGACAAGGGAGTACATTCAGAATTTCTAAAAAATTGGAAAGATCCAAGATTTTGTTTGTCACATCTGAACGTGGAAAAATCAGATATTCAAAATTAAATAAATATTTTGTTGCTTTGATGATCTCATCAAGTTCTGTGCTTTGTCCAAAATAAACACTTTATTGATGCAGTGTATCAATATATTGCACTATATCTTTGATGTCACTGATAAAATACGATATACAGTAGACTCCCTTAAATCCGCGACCCTAAAATCCGCGTATTTTTTCAGATGTAAACAATGAAATTTACAGTTAAGTTGCAGGAACAAAATTCAAGATGGCGCCGAAATCGACGACTACCGCAATTTTTTTTTACTAAATTTTTTGTTAATCATTCTCTTTTGGCTATTACAGCTGATTTATTACTAAATAAATTTACATTACTTCGGATTTTGATATAAATTAGCATATCTATATCAAAAGTTCCAGGGTTCGAAATGGAAAACTCCATGAACCGAAACGCTATTTTAAAATTATTGTTCACGGAATTTTTTTTTAAATTATAGACAAATTTATTTCTAAACATACAAAGCAGTATAAGAAAAGCATTCAGGACTCTAAATAACAATGAAAAAAGTTACAGTGAGTGCAATAAGCTATATATACTGATAATAGCATTAACACTGTTCTCCTTGCTATCACTAGATGGCAGCATAGGACTTTTGGAATCGAATTGAATCGATTTCATTCGTAATATTTTTATTTTACATAATTATTTTAATAATTACTTACTTTTAAACTAATAAATTATTTTAATATTTTGTTTATTTTAATGTTTCACTTTATTGTAAGCATTCATTATAATTTCCCTTGCTTAACTACCAATCAAATTAATGTTTCAAAAATGTAAACAAATCAATGACCAGAAATCCGCAAAATTCTAAAATCCGCACAACCTCTGGTCCCAAGCTGTGCGGATTTGAGGGAGTCTACTGTACTAGAATTATCAGCAGTAGACCTTAACATTTTGATACTTATTGGAAGGTCTGGCAGAGGTACTCCTTCAAAAGTACTTTCTTCTGAAAACATGTGCCATGAAAGTATTGTATTTTTGAAAAAACATTTTGGCAATGATCTCACAATATCAATAAATTGTTGCACAATCTCATAATTATGAAGGCTTGTCAGATGGGATTTGATGTTTAGCAAATAACAGTTTAGATTTGTAATTAAATCTGTATACTCCTAAGGAAGAAGATCTGTTACCTGAATACATTTTAACTGGTAGCAAGTACTGAAATTACATCAGCAATAACTATTATACTGAAGATATTTCTTTTTGATAAAAGTTTGTCCCTCAGACTTGCATTTTCTGTTTTTTCAGAGGCTGCGACTAATGCCTTGAAGTCATTTAGGAATGTTTGAAAAACATTAAAAGCATGAGAAACAAATCTCAAAGTTTTAAAAATTTTAGGCTTGCAGAGAAACATTTGCAGTTCATCTGCACATTCATTTAGACTTTCAAATGATTTCCCTCACATGAATTCTTTCATGCAAGTATTAATAAGTGCTAAGGAATCTTCCACAATTTTACTATCTGAATGTACCTGAACCAACTCTAGTCTGTGCATAGGGTCCCAGGATACAGGAATATCTTCTCTAACTAGTATAGGTCAAAATTAACATTTTTACCCACTGGCCACTGCACAGATTTTTTTCCCTGGCCAGTTTTTTTTTAACCACTGGCCAGTAACAAAGTTATGTACGCTTCATACAAAATTGTGTTTTTTCTAACTATCAACATTGTAATTTACTAATATATATTACTTACCATTCGATATGATTACACTCAACTGAAAAATTTTATTTTTACTATTAATTGCAATGAAATAAATTCACAGTAAATTTTCAGAAAGGTTACAGCAGAGGGGGACCCCACCCCCGCTCGGCACTAACTAATGCATTAAATAATTTAATAATGCTCGGCACTAAATAATTTTTCTGCGACCATTTAATGAATTTCGCGATCTTTTGACGAAGTTCACGTTTTTTCGTGACCTTTTGCAAAATCTGCGTTTTTTCACAATCTTTTGACGAAATCTGCGTTTTTTCCGCGATCTTTTTACAAAATTGAGTTTTTTTTGTAATTTTTTAATGAAATTTGTGGGGTTTTTTCGCTATTCTTTGAAAATATTTGCATTTTTTTGACGAAATTTGCGTTTTTTTCTGCAATCTTTTGATGAAATTTGTATTTTTTCCGCGATCTTTTCTCGAAATTTGTGTTTATTCCGCGATCTTTTGACGAAATCTGTGTTTTTTCCGCGATTTTGTCACGAAAGTTGCATTTTCTACACGATTTTGTCACGAAAGTTGCGTTTTCTACGCGATTTTGTCATGAAAGTTGCGTTTTCTCTGCGATCTTTTCACGAATTTTGCATTTTTCCGCGATACTTTGAAGAATTTGGTGATTCTTTTTCGTGATTCTTTGTCGAAATTTGTGTTTTTCCGCGATCTTTTCACGAATTTTGCGTTTTTCCGCAATCTTTTCACAAAATTTGTGTTTTTCTGCAATACTTTGAAGAATTTTGTGATTTTTTTTCACGATTCTTTGTCGAAATTTGCACTTTTTCCGCGATCTTCTCTCAAAATTTGTGTTTTTCTGCGATCTTTTCACGAAATTTGCATTTTTTCCGCGATCTTTTTATGAATTTTACGTTTTTTCCGCGATCTTTTAACAAATTTTGCATTTTATCCACGATCTTTTTACGAAATTTGTGTTTTATCTGCGATCTTTTCACGAAATTTGTGTTTTTCCGCGATACTTTGTAGAATTTTGCGATTCTTTGTTGAAAGTTGCATTTTCTCCGTGGTCTTTTCACGAAATTTGTGTTTTTTCCACTATGTTTTGACGTAATTCGTATTTTTTACGTGGTCCTTGGGTGAAATTCACGTTTTTTCGCGATTCCCAGCTTCGTTCTTTGACCGTGCACGGAAGAAAACTCCCCTTCGGAAAGAAATCGCTAGTTATTCAGAAAGTAGGTGAAACAGGAGGGAAGGAGAAAGATTGATTGCCGTGCGACATTCTTATTTCTTCCTACATAGATTCGAACACAACGAAAGTAGTCGCCCTAGAGGTCTGCACGGGCCCGAGCTTGGCCCGAGGCCCGTACCCGGCCCGGCCTGCGGGCCGGCTGAATGGAGGAGAATTTTCAAACAGGCCGGGCCGGCAGAATTAGGACAATTTTTTCAATGGGCCGGGCCGGGCCGACAGACAAAATAAACGGGCCTGAAGGGCCGGGCCGACAGACAAAATAAACGGGCCTGAAGGGCCGGGCTCAGCCGATAAAAAAAATTAATCGGGCCGGCCCGATATAAGAATTTGAGAGGAGCAGATAAAATACGAGGTCATTTCCAATGAATATGACTTTTTCGAGAAGTATAAATGTGCGTTACGAGCCGATGCGAGTTTAACAACATCAATACAGAAATGTAACATGTCCATCGTAGAGATCGGCATCGTACAGTTACATGATGCCTGATCCCAGGTTTAATTTTTTTTCGGCAGACTTGTGCCGGGACGGAACTGGTCTTAATCGTTCTCAGGATGTGTAGGACAGGCATTATGTTTTGTAAAAGTATTAATAGCGATAATGAACTTCTGTTAACAGTATCTTTGGAAATGTACCTTAAGGTGGTTCTCATATTTACTGCTCAACAATGCGATCTCTCAGACATATTTTCTGACTTATTTTTAACTATAAAGGCATTAAATTAGGCATAAAATTGACAGGCTGAGTATTGAAGGCAATTGGGATCAAATAGCGTTTCCAATTTTCATAAATTACGTACAGAGATAACAGACTCTCTTGTCACGTGACTGTACGTTTTCTCCTTTCCTGTGCTATCGCTTCCGGAAATTCGATTCAAAACGCTAACTTTGGCAGTATTTTCTGAAAGATATATTACTTTTATCTAAAAAAAAAAGGCATTTACATGGTTTCTGAATAAGAATACCTGCCAATCTCATGCGTTTCCGAAAAGAAATGAATTCATAAATGTATCAAAATGTAGCTCCTTTGGATTTGAGAAAAGCCTTAAAAATGACAGAAATATTTTCACAAATCTACCTTTTATTATAAGCTTCAAAAGTTATCATGTTTTTTAACCCTTTATTCTAAACTACAATAATCTTTTAATGAACCCTTATTTAAATTTTGAAACGTCTGTAGAGACGTTGACTAAAACACTGTAAGTAATCGTTAACATTTACTATTGTGTGTTTTCTATTTTGCGAACACATAGTAATTTAAAATATACTGTAAAATGTTCCCATAAATATGCATGTAGTATTCATTAAAAGAATCTTAATTGTATGTCGAGAAAAAACGGAATTTTTTGTAGACATTTAGTCGGGCCGGGCCGGGCTCGGGCCGAACTTTCAATTTTTACACCGGGCCAAAATAGCTTTCCTTCGGGCCGGGCCTGGAAATTCTGGCCCGTGCAGACCTCTAAGTCGCCCCCCCCGCCCCAAATTCTTTTTGCTTTCCCATCAATATGCACTTTTTTTTTTTTTTTTTTTTTTTTTACAAAAAAAAAGTAACATTTGTCTTGAAATGTTCTGCAGCACATCTCATTGTTCTGTGACGTACGTCACACTTTTAAGCATATTCTGCTTTGGGGGGAGTTAGTAAATGTGACAAAAAGTTTCATGCTTGTTGAGCAGTGAACTTCAGAACTGCCTTAAGGAAATTTTATAAGCAGTATTAATGTATGCTAACAGTGGACCCGTATAAGACTTTCAGTCACACAAAAATCTTTGAGATTATTTGCTGATATACATTATTTCATTAATTTTTAATAAATGACAATTTTTATCTAAACAACATGTTTTAACAAAATGTGAGTCTAAAAAGCCTGTTCAAAAACATTTAGTGTGATACCTCGTTCTGTACTGCATAAGAAAAGGAATGTTGACCACAAATACTGTATGATATTGTGAATTCATTTTCCTTTGTAAATAGTATATTGCAGATGTCAAGACAATTAATTTAATTAAATAATGCACAATATATTTTTCAGTTATTAATTTCTATTGCTATTGCAGTGCATTATATTTTTTTTCATTTATTTAAGTAGCAATTTTCCACACAAATTGTTAAAACAACAAAATAAACAGAAAAATTGTTTATGTTATTATTATTCAAATTCCATTTATTTCCCTTTAAATATAGTCAAATTATGGTAAACCTGTTAGCTGATTAATGAATTTAAGTTCTTACTATTTAACTGTTTCAAGGCTTCATAATTGGAGTTTCTATTTCAAGACAAAATTAATGAAATAAAAAGTTAGGAACAACAGCAGCAAAATAGTACATGTGTTACTGCCCTTTCTCTCTGATGACTGAAGGAAATGCTCTTTTATGAAAGTTTGGTTAGCATAAATAATAAATTTATTATGTTTGTGGTATTTTGGTTGCAGAACTTTTATGAGGAGACATTATATTTCAGAACTGGTCCCTCAAAAAATGTATCCTCATTAAAAAAAAAAGAAAGAAAAGAAAAACTGTAACCAAAATTGAAGTGAAAAAGATAAATTTAGAGCCCGAACTTAGCTATACAATGCCAAATAAAAATACAGTACAAAGTCTAACATCAGGAAATCTCAGGACTTTATCAAGTCCGAACTTCAGATTTTTCCAAATTTTGGGTCATAAAAAATACCGCTTTTCTAATAAAAAGAAAAACAAATTTCACTACTTAAAAATGGAAAATATGACGTTTGTATATTAAATATTGCATATATCAGTTATTAAAACAAAATTAGACAACCATTTTAATTACATAAATCATAACAAAATAAAATGTAAAACAAAAACCTTTTTTAAGGGACATACAATTTAAGAACAAATTCTAACTTACTTAACTATTGAACGTTTCAGTTAATATGAGCTGCTTTATTAACTTACGTTTCTGACAGGGACCCGGAGCTGTGTTTTCCCTGGAGCTGGAGCTCTAAATTTTCCCCAGCTCCAGGGCTCCTTTAGTTTTTAATATTCTTTTAAATCTTTTTTTTTTCAGTCTTTTAAATTTCTGAGCTTAAAATATTTTAATTACATCATTATTCAGTATTTTAATTACCGTAATTTCCGGCCTATAATCCGCGGATTATCTGTTAAAAAACCTAAAAAATTTTAAGTGCGGATTAACTACTGGTGCGGATTATCTGCTGAAATTTTTTTTAAGCAGAAGTTCACGTCCGACATCCAGATTCTACCGCACGATTGTCTGCTATGGACCGTTCGCGGAGTTGCCACATATGACGTGACATGCTAGTGGGAGTGGCTTCCGATTTTTATGTTATTTTTTTAGCCTTTTGGCAACATGTTTTGATGATGAACAAAGCGTTTCTCAACTCATCTCTTTCAAAAATTTCAATCTCAATCGTTTATGAAATAGTGTATTGTTATGACGTTGAAAGTTGTAATAATTTATAAGAGAAAACGTGTTATTTAAAGCTACCGAATTAAAACTGAATATTATTAAAAAAGAGGAAGGTGATTTCGATATAGGTATCGATTATTAGCATAAATCTATAGCCAAATCGATATAGGTATCGCAATTAGCATAAATCTATAGTTAAATCGAAATAGGTACCAATTATTGGCATAAATGTATAGCCAAATCGATATAGGTATCGGAATTAGCATAAATGTAGGGCCAAAATCGATATAGGTATCAGAATTAGCATAAATCTATTGTCAAATATTAAAAAGCTTTTTAAACTGTAACGCGCTGAGTGTTACGATATACAATCACAGTAAAAAACAAACGTTATTATTTTAAAAATCAGTTCTTTTTTATTTGCTTCAATGGGTCAATTTTTGTGAAATACTTTTCAAAATAACTTGTTATCATTCTGTTAATAATCGTTTAGATTACATACTCAATAAGAATTTAATCCAACACAATATATGTAATAACATAAAAGCATTATTTTAGATACTAACGTGCTATTGGGGATTAAAAAATATAAAATTAAAAATAGTACAATATACTAATATGCCACATGTCAATCATATCCAACGAAAACAACTAACATTCGATGATTCGATTACAGATATCCATTGAAGCTCGATTATTCTGAAATAATTTAGATTTTGTCTGAGTCAATATAGACATGCATTCCCTCGTGTACTCCTATTACAAGAGTCATTGTTTGGAAAGATAAGAAGATTTAGTCATTGGTTTCAGCTGTTTTGAACCATACCATAAAATTACGAAATAATCAAGCATAAACCTATAGTTAAATCGATATAGGCGTCGATTATTATCATAAATCTATAGTCAAATCGATCGCAAGACATTCTACGTTTTAGATATAAGATTCATTGAAAAACAAATTTTCGTATTTTTTTAACTTGTAATTATTTTATTGTTATTTTTTTCAATTATTTTAATACAATTTTCATTTAAATAGAGCAACTAAATAAATAGGGCGGTGGTTTATTAGTAGTACTTTGGAATGTTGAAAAAAATGAGTAATCCCCGCATAGTCCGGCGTATAATCCGCGGGTTATACGCCAATGCGGATTATCTGCTGAAATTTTTTTATAAGGGCTAAAAATTGTGACTGCGAATTATACGCCGCCGCGGATTATAGGCCGCAAATTACGGTACATCATTTTTTAGGTTTTTATTATTATTACTAGCTGCCCTTGGTGACCAGTTTGGTCTCCCTTAAACATATGCTAAACATTGTATCACGTTACTTTTATGCATAATTTAATTTACTTGCTCAATTCTTTGCCAAATCCGAAGTTTCTGATACAGAATTTTGAACTCGGCATTTTTATGTTAGCCGGGTGCAGGTGATAAGTCGCCAAATACTGTTCCCGTCGTATTTTTTCATATTTCATTTAAAATATAATACTTTCACTCATTTTATTTAAAATGCATAGCTTTAATTTAAAACTGAAATATTTAAAAGGTACTTTTCCGTTATACGGACATCATTGTCGCCAAGTGTAATAGTTGGTGCAAAATGAAAATCATGTGAATTAAAACATTTGAAAGATAAAAGTAAAAACATTGTCGATAGTAAAATGAGCATTTTAAAAATATAACATTTGAAAATTACAGACTTTTACGTACTATTTTATTAAATCACAGATATATACTTAAAATAAGTGAATAAATAACTGTTATACAATAAAATAATAAAAAAAAAACTCATATTAAACTACTGGCATAAAATTACAAATATCTTTCAGCATTGCAGTAAACATTTAATTTTTTGAATGAAGGTTGAAATAATTGGTGCATTAGCATACATTTCGGCATAGTGTCCGTATAACAGAAAAGTACCATTTAAAATTTATGGCTCTCAATTACTGCTTAAAAAAGAAAAGTTATAAATAATACCAAACCATCACATTTAATTTCAACAGCAAAGCTTTGTTTTAAGTTACCACGCGAAAAATTGTTTCTGACAGTCGCATGAAATGGACTATTATAATACTGATGACATGATATTTACAATATTTGGCGAATGAACAATATTTACCATAAACCATGACACTTAATTTTAACATCAAAGCTTTGTTTTAAGTTACCACATGAAAAATTGTTTATGACAGTCGCATGAAATGGACTATTATAATACTGATGACATGATATTTACAATATTTGACGAATGAACAATATTTACCATAAACCATGAAACTTAATTTTAACATCAAAGCTTTGTTTTAAGTTACCACGTGAAAAATTGTTTCTGACAGTCGCATGAAATGGACTATTATAATACTGATGACATGATATTTACAATATTTGGCGAATGAACAATATTTACCATAAACCATGACACTTAATTTTAACATCAAAGCTTTGTTTTAAGTTACCATGTGAAAAATTGTTTATGACAGTCGCATGAAATGGACTATTATAATACTGATGACATGATATTTACAATATTTGGCGAATGAACAATATTTACCATAAACCATGACACTTAATTTTAACATCAAAGCTTTGTTTTAAGTTATCACGTGAAAAATTGTTTATGACAGTCGCATGAACAATATTTGGCGATCTATCACCTGCTCCCGGCTAACATTAAATTACCAAATTAGACGCTTGGCATACAAAAAGTGAAGCGGTCAACCCGGAACTATTGATGACAGTCACATGACTTGGGCTTTTATTATATAGATTATTATTAGAGAAGGAAAACTTCTCAAAACATGGTAACACTACTTTACTTCTACTTTCTACTTGAACTAAGTGACAACACTATTTGAAAACAAATATGGCCGCCTGTTGTTTACATGTGTAGTTGTACAATTTTGGCTGTTTGAAAAGTGTGGAAGAAATTTAAGATTTTTGTGTTTAAAATTCCACCAAACTTTCTATTTTAAAAGCAAAAGCTAAAAGATGTCATATTTTCTGAACAAGCATTTCAAGTTTGATGAGAAGAAAAATGTATTGTGTCAGATTTTTAATGATGGTAGAAAGTATTTGTGAGTAAAAAATTAAACGTGTAAATTAAAATCTGGAACTCAAAAGCGCGAAGTTGGAGCCGGAGCTGGAGCCACAGTATTTTCTCTAGGAGCAGAGCTGGAGCTGGAGCATCAAAAATTGTTCGGCTCCGGGTCACTGGTTTCTGATTAAGTGGTTTTCCTTTTATTCTGTTACATAGACACAGGAGTGCAGAATATGTCCGATCCGGCAATTTAGGATCGGGGGAAATTTTGCAAAAACATACGCAATTGGTTTCGAATTTAACAACGAATTCTATAATTTCCTGATAGAAAAATTTCACTACAAATAAAAAGATTCGTATGGCGACCTTCACAAAATCGATCTCAGAATAATATGTACCATATATCAGGGGTGACTCGGTTCCTAATTTTCCGAAAATTTAAGGCATTTGGTTAAAAAAAAAAAATCAGTCTTCAATCCAAAAATTCGGACATAAAAATACTGCGAATTCTGTCCAAGAATTACAGAAAAACGTGAATTTTGTCAAAAGATCGCATAAGAACCGCAAGTTTCGTCTTTTCCTTTTATTCTGTTACATAGACACAGGAGTGCAGAATATGTCCGATCCGGCAATTTAGGATCGGGGGAAATTTTGCAAAAACATACGCAATTGGTTTCGAATTTAACAACGAATTCTATAATTTCCTGATAGAAAAATTTCACTACAAATAAAAAGATTCGTATGGCGACCTTCACAAAATCGATCTCAGAATAATATGTACCATATATCAGGGGTGACTCGGTTCCTAATTTTCCGAAAATTTAAGGCATTTGGTTAAAAAAAAAAAAATCAGTCTTCAATCCAAAAATTCGGACATAAAAATACTGCGAATTCTGTCCAAGAATTACAGAAAAACGTGAATTTTGTCAAAAGATCGCATAAGAACCGCAAGTTTCGTCAAAAAACCACGAAATGAACGCAAATTTTGTCAAAAGATCATGAAATAAACGCACATTTTGTCAAAAGATCGAAAAAGAACCGCAAGTTTCGTCAAAAGATCGTGTAAGAACCACAAGTTTCGTGAATTCTGTTCAAGAATTACAGAAAAAACGTGAATTTTGTCAAAAGATCGCGTAAGAACCGCAAGTTTCGTCAAAAGACCGCGAAATGAACGCAAATTTTGTTTAAAGATCGCGTAAGAACCGCAAGTTCTGCCAAAAGACCGCGAATTGAATGCAAATTTTGTCAAAAGATCATGAAATAAACCCACATTTTGTCAAAATATCGAGAAAGAACCGCAAGTTTTGTCAAAAGATCGCGAAAGAATCGCAAGTTTCGTCAAAAGATCGCGTAAGAACCGCAAGTTTCGTCAAAAGATTGCGTAAGAACTGCAAGTTTCGTCAAAAGACCACGAAATGAACGCAAATTTTGTCAAAAGATCATGAAATAAACGCACATTTTGTCAAAAGATCGAGAAAGAACCGCATGTTTCGTCAAAAGATCATGAAAGAACTGCAAGTTTCGTCAAAAGATCGCGAAATGAACGCAGATTTTGTCAAAAGATCGCGTAAGAACCGCAAATTTCGTCAAAAGACCGCGAAATGAACCGCAAATTTTCGTCAAAAGATTGCAAAAAAACCGCAAGTTTCGTCAAAAGACCGCGAAAGGAACACAAACTTCGTCAAAAGATTGCAAAATGAACGCAAACTTCGTCAAAAGATCGCGAAACAACCGCGCATTCTGTCAAAATGGGCGAAAAAATCGCAAATTTCGTTAAGAGATCGCAAAAAACCTGCAAATTTCGTCAAAAGATCACGAAAGAACTGCGAATTTCGTTAAACGATCGCAAAACAACCGCGAATTTCATCAAAAGATAGCAAAACAACTGCGAATTTCTTCAAAAGATAGCAAAACAACCGCGAATTTCGTCAAAAAGAAGGCGAAACAACCACGAAATTCCTCAAAAAATCGCGAAAAAACCGCAAATTTCGTCAAAGGGGCGCGAAAAAACATAGTGGTGGTAGTGGATTTCCCCCACTCTGCTGTAACCTTTCGGAAAATTTGCAGTGAATTTCAGATTTTTTTTTTTTTTTTACTCAGAATCAGCCTGTCATATATACTTGCGCATAAGTTGAGAAATATTGGAAAAATAAATTTTCAATACCTACCGTAATACAGCATTTACTTATAACATATCGTAAAATTTTGGGGAAATTTTCATGTGGATTGGGGGAAATGTTGGGAGTAGATACATTTTCTGCACCCCTGCATAGACATAAGTTCTGATCCAGTAATTCTGATTCATGATGAATCATCATGAACGATTTACTGAAATGAATTGAATTGAACTGAAATTAATTAACTGAAATAAAAATGAATTTCTGAATGAATGTTCATTATTTCAAATGAAAATCAAATTTCAAAGTAATTGCTTAAGAGGTGCAAAGGCCAACATAGTGAAAAAGATTCCATGCCGGGACTCGAACCTGGATATCGTTCCATGTGGTTTAGTCGGTAGAACGTCAGTGCGCTATACTGATGGCCCAGGTTCGAGCCCGGCATGGAATCTTTTTCACTATGTTGGCCTTTGTGCCTCTTAAGCAATTACTTTGAAATTTGATTTTCATTTGAAATATTGTATTCAAGGCGAATGTTTCTCTCTGGAATAATTACCATGTATTTATATGATTGTTCATTATTCAGCAATTCTGATTTATGCAATTCTCAGCATCTGATTCTGATTCAATAAAGCTTCTTTGCACTAGATCTTTTTTTGTTTGTTTCAACAATTTTATTTTTCCCTCGTTTCTTGAATACTACCGCTGGAAAGTCCGAACTTTAGACCTTAGTACTATATTTAAAAAATATCGAAATGCAAATGAGCTATTTGTAGAGAACCGCTCTCATAGGTTTAACAATGACTTGCACGAGTATTTTTGCAGGAAGTAGGCTCTTAAGGGAGGTGCTTTTTTATGAAACCTTTAAACACACCCGGCCCTTTTTGTTTAAACTGCTGATGTGCCCTGCCTTGTTTCCCTAGCTTCTTTGTGTCCTCTTTTTTTTTTTCCAAAATATTTGGCTTTTTTCTCTCCTCCGTCCCCTTCCCTCCCTGACTTTTGAAAACAGAAGTTTTGTTGCTCTGATTGACTCATATGTTGTAAATTCTAAATCAATGTAAAAAACATGCAGCAGCTGCATATTGTATTGTGTTTTCAAATCATAATGCATTTTCCATTTCAAAATCGTCCCAAAACGGCACATGTTTCCATAAGTGGAATATTCGGAAAATGGAGTTATTTTAATCAGATTATTTGATGATATTCTTAAAAATACATTTACCTTGATAATATATGCCAGTGAATCCAGAGTGGGTGTCCTCCCCTTTTCCCTCCTCGAAATACCTTCACGAAATTTAGGACTTAATACTAATTAAAGATTTAGAGTTGAAATTCCCACTCCTCAGAACTGACAAATAATAATCCAATTTGAGTGTCTTTTCGCTCAACAAATGTGTCCCTTTACTCGATATAAGTGCCCTTTTACCCAGACAAAAAAGTCTTTTTCAGCAAATCTGCCCTGCCCTTTTAAAAAGAAATGTGAACACTACACATGTATATTTAAGTTTATTAAGAAAGAGAAACAACGCAGAAAGACACAAACATAAATATGTGTAAAATGCATACAGCTGCTTCGAAACCGAGATTTCGAAACAGCTGTATGCTTTTTATAGTACATATTTATATTTGTGTCTTTCTACGTTTTCTCTCTTTCTTAATATTTTGGCACAAAGTACAATCCTTCCCACTTTTTACGTATGTTAAGTTTATTATGGTTCTTTATGATTTTCATTACGTCGGTTTTTATGTCTTACGCATTTACTAAACACAACTTTAATATGGACATGTAAGACAATGAAATTGTTCCTTTATGAGTTATAATGGTTCAAAACACATTCCAGATGAAGATTTGGCTGCGCCACTGATTATGTGTAAGAATAGCTTAAAAATGCACACATATAACATACGAAATTATTAATCTTTTTTTTTCAAATATTATTCAAAATTGCATTTTTGAGAGGTGAAAATGAAAGTTTTAAACAGAACTTTAAATGGTATGGAAACATATTAAATTGACACTACTTTACTTAAGGTTTCATCCTTTTTCAATAGCATTAATAAATGACACGCAAGAGAAAGAAAAACAAAATATTTATAGTGCTATTCATTTTTACAGTTTATAAAACTAAAGTCAAGTTTTCAAAAATTACTACTAAAGAAAAATTCTTATTTAACTTTTATTTAATTATGATAATTAAAAGATAACCTTTTATCATCCACAACAAAACTTCTTAAGTTACGATTCTAGCAACGTTTTGCCATTCATTATGTTTGTTTATAAACGGAACATGATGAGTTTTTCATTAGATTGAAATGAATGAATCGAGTGAACGATTCTTATTTAATCAAAACAATCAGCAAATATATCACTTCAATTATATATTTGATCTAAATAAATAATTGTACTTCGTAATATTATCATATTGTCTCTAGAAATATCTAGAAATTCTAGATTTTATCCTTCAATTTGCGTAAAAGTACTCAAACTCAAGATCACAAATATATTTTCCTAACATTTAATGGCAACAGTGTTCTTTCAGCGCGAAATTTTCATTTGTTTATTTTGTTTTGAATATTCTTAACAATTTTTGAAAGAAATCAGCTGTTAACGGTTAATAAAAGTAAATTATGCCTCAATTTTATCCTTTTTTTTCAATTTTAGTAATGTTTAAATGATTTACTAATAATGCATCACCCATTAATAATAAAAAAGTAATTTTTTCAATAATTTAAGTTAAAATTGAATTGGAATTTTATAATTTTAACAGTGTTTTTGATGACATAAACTTTATAAATTTCTATTTTATTAATAATGAATATTTTCAGAAAATTAAAGTTTCAGTACTTTTCAATGACTACGGGAGAGTGTGGAGGAATGGGACATTTTTTACAAAAATAAGAAAATCAACTTTGACACAAAAATTATAATTTATAGAATACAAAATGAAACACTTTCTAATGTCCTTGAACAATATAGAAACATAATTTGCTGAAGTAATTTTACGATTAAGGAAAGTATAAGTTTCAAAATGTGTCACATACCTCCCCACCAACAAGGAGGTATGGGACAGCTAAAAAGAGTATGATAAAGCACAAATAGTCTAATGTCGGCTACATACCTATACAGTCTAACAAAGATTGCAAGTTGGTAATGTCTGTGCCACAATATCAAATTCCAGTATCTTCATTCAGGATTGTCAGTCACAGACGACATTCAAAAATCATCAGTTCATTTTTTTTTTTACATTTTGAAGTAAATTAATATATTATCAATGTTATAATTAATATATATTACCTTCTAAAAATATTAGCAATTTACATTCATCTTATTAAAAAGAAGGAATTGGACTTGTCCCATTCCTCCCTTTGCTGGCATGTCCCATTCCTCCCCACTATACCTTCTTTTATGTTAAACTTCTTGTATGCACAAAAGTACTGGTTTTAGGTTTAGTTTAAATTATGGATAACATACAGTACATAGGAATGCACCGAATATTCGGTATCTATTCGGTATTCGGCCTTGTTACCGAATATTTGGTTTGGCCGAATAGCAAATTATTCGGCATGCTGAATATTCGGTTTGGCTGAATAGCGAAATATTCGACCGAACCGAATACTTAAAAAAAACTTTTAAAACATATTTTTTAAAACCTTATACAACTTCTACGCTTAACAGTCAACTTATAAAGATATTCAGAATAATTAGAAACAGAATCATATTTAAATAAAAGAGAATGTTTTTACATTATTTATTTGCTTTTTGTTAAGTATTATTTAAGAAAATTAACCAATCATGAGGATTTTCATAGGAATTAATTATGTACAAATACAAATTCCTCAACATTGTCCAGTAAATAATCTGTTTCTTGCTAAGATTTTAAGAGCAACATTTACAATCTCTGAAAATGATTGCCCACTCCAGACATCGATCTAGGATGCATTTAAAAACTTCCTTGCTTAATCAAAGGGAGTAGAACAGTTATTCTTGCTAAGTTGTCACCATATAAAAATTGAATCAATTGTATTATTTATTAACTTTTACTTTAGTCTCTTCCTTTCCTGACAAGCAAATATAAGATCCTGTACAATTTTTTCACAATTTCTCTTTGATTTAAAATGTTTGTTTTAGAATTAAAGAAAATTTTATTCATTTGTTTCAACTCTCAGAAGAAGCCATGAAATTTAAAATTTTATTAATTAAAATTTTTTTTACAACTATCCTCTTCTTAAATAACTCAAAGCAGATTTTTTTCAGCATAAAGTTTACTTGAAAAAAGCTCTTGTTTATTAAAATAAAAGTTTGTTTTAAATATTATGCAAAATTGTTTTCAAATTTAACATTTTAATGCCTTTAAACTTTGAAATATAAAAGTATTCGACAAGTCGAATATTCGGTATTTGGCCGAATAGTTACTAGTTGGCAAGCCGAATATTTGGTATTCGGCCAAAATCACTATTCGGTGGATCCCTAATACAGTGTAATATTCCATTAATAGTGAAACTATTACATCTAAGCATAAACAAGTCATTAATATAGTACAGAAATATACAAAGTATATGAAGCAAATTTACTTTTGATTCCTAAAATAATCTTTTTCGGTTAGCCGGGCGCTAGTGTTATATATGTATGTATATATACATATATATATATATATATATATATATATATATATATATATATATATATATATATATATATATATATATATTATAAAAGGATAAAAACCCTTTTAAAATTCAAATTAAATTTCAAAAATTTAAATTAAAATCCGAAGTCTCTTTCTTTCTCTTTCTAAAACCAGTTTTACCCCTTGTAACTTTGTTTCCCAGCAATACATCTTATTACTTTCAGATACCATTTTCGGACGATCTTTAAGAGTAAAAATGCTGACGTTCGGGAAAATTCTCATTCAGTTGTGGTTAGCTGATTCCCAGGATGGCCAAGCCCAGTTCTGGCATCTAAGCCCGGGCAATCAATCAAAAGCTAAGCAACCAATTAAAGAAATGTTCCTCCCAATTTTACAACTCTGCCCTCTGCTGGAAAATATAATAAACACCAAGATATCTGAATTTTTTTTTTTTTTCAAATGCCTAATATTTATATATTTTTTAAATTGATTGCAGCATTTTAGACGTAAGAGTACGATCTTTCAGAATTATGTCTTCTGTTTTTAACTTTACTAAGCAGTTTGGCTGATGGAAGTTAAATGAATAATGACAAAATTTACCCCAAAATTCCTTATTTCCGATCAATTTCCTTTTGATGCTTAAATACGGCATTTGTGCACGTGCAAGAGCTTTTTTCCTCTTGGAAGGACTGAGATTAGTATTTAATGATAATTCATTGTAATATTTAATTAATAACTCAGTTAATTATTAGAAATTTAAAATTCTATACCTCAGGTGCACCAGGAGAGGCCTTCGATTAATGATAACCCTGACAATAATTTTCAGCTTTGTACGTGCAGGAGATTTTGTTAGCCATCGCAGACAGACACACACACAGAGTAAAACTTTCTAGTACTATCTAGTATAAATAAAAACAGAAATTTAATTTCAGAAATATATGTAAATTATGATATAATTTATTTATTTTTTGTTACAGTAGAATATGTCTAAACATTTATGTATATTTTCTTAGACATATTATTTATACAATCTGTAAAATATATATTTATTATTTGTGAACTCAATTTTTTTAATACAAATATTCCATTGAATATGTAGATTATATTCCAAAATTGCTGTAATGTTTTAAATACTTTTTGAAACAAGTGTCAGCATTTAGCTCAGTCAAAATTAGGGCTGATCCCATTCCTGATAGCAGAAGTTCAAGATGGGCGACAAGCGTTGCAAATTTTCTTTTCCCTTTCGCAGATTTTTTTTTTCATTGGATCTTTTTTCGTTTTTATATTATGTTTAGCTCTTTATTATTTACTGCAGAAACTTAAGATTATTATTAATGAAAATGAATAGAATGCATAAGGATGTTACAGGCAAGTGATTGTTTGATCAATTAACTGTTCAATTGTAACATATTTTACATGCCAAATATTTTCTGTTTCTGAAATATCTGTCGCAGACACTTGAAAATTTTTCTGCTACTGGGATCCTATTTAAAAAAATATAATATATATTTTGGGAATAATATGATTGATCAGAATTTATTATTTTAGAACTATTTTTCATGTAAAATTAATATTTTCGGTTCGTTGTTTTTTCTTATATTTGTATTTTATTACATGTGTACAACACATTCTTCATTTTTCATATAAATTTTAACATTGTTTTCCCCTTCACAGTCATCAAATTTTTAAAAACATTTTCCCTGTTTGCTTTTAAAATTGTTCTGGTTGCACTTTTAAAAATTTTATATTCTTTAACTTTATGTTTGAAATCTATAAAAAAAGATAAATGTAAACATGCGCTTTCATTCAATTTTGTGGTTCATTTATTGGATTTTTTAATGTTTGTTTTTTATTTATAGGATTCCGGACTATGAACAATTTGCCAAAAAATAATTTAGAAGAACATCTTGCACGATTTTATGCTTCAAGAGAAAGAGAGACTATAGTTCCTAAACCAAAAACTGTTGCAGTGTAAGTTTTCAATTGTGTATTTCTATTCAAGTGTTAGTACTTTTCAGTTTTACCAGTACCATTGTTCTTGATCCCATTAATAAGTCTAATTTGTTCAATAAATTCTTAATATGTCTGAAGTTTGTAGCTTTGATTTTTATTAATTCTTCAAAAAATAAAATTTGTTGATGTATTTTATGTGATGTCTTTCTACTAAATCTTATAGCTGAATTTTTTTGTTTTCCAACTGAAATCTTTAAGTTCCTTCATTATTATAGTGTGGCTACTAAATATTAGGAGTAAAAAAATCAAGATTTTTGATTTTTTTAATTTAAATCAGATTTTTATGATTTTTTTTTTCCAGCGTTCAAATATTGAATAGCTACCAAGAGTTTTAGGTTTTCAAAACAATTAAAACAGTAATTGCTAACATAATCTATGTTTTTACACTTTAATTAACAAAATTATAATTATTAGTTTACGGAACTTGTAAAAACTGCAAATTAGTAGTTTCATTAGTTAGTATCATACAACAATGTTATATACATTAATATTGTAATAATTAGGCCTGGGCCTTAAATCGATTTAAAGCTTACATCGAAAATCCGATTTAACCATTGGTTTTAAATCGATTTAAGCTAACATCGGAAATTGCGATTTAGCTAATGTCTTAAATCATGATTTAACCCTTTTCTTAAATCGCAATTTAGCCATTGGCTTTAAATCGATTTAAAACAAAATACTGATTCAGAGCTAACATCAGAAAACCGATTTATCTACTTTGATGTATCTACCGCTTACATGGCAAGCTGGTGTTAAATCGATTTAGCAGGATCCGATTTAAGCAAACATCGCAAGCCTCAATGTTTTCCAATTTAAGAAAAACAAAGGAAGCTGGTGCTAAATTGATTTAGCATGATCCGATTTAAGAAAACATACAGGCTTCAATGCGTTCTGATGTAAGAAGAAAAAGATGATTTAAGAAAACAACAATTAAAGTAAAATTTGATATTTATTTATTTTGTAAATGAGATTCAGAGTTTGAGACTGCAATGTGTATTTTTTTTTGGAAATTAAGCACTTAAATGGTTGAAAGTTGAAAGGAAAAAGCAAAGTTTAATTCTTAAAATCCAAATTAATCGAATTTCTTTTTATATGCTAATGCAATCTTTAGATGAAAAATTAAGTTTCCACATATTTCAGTAATATTTTAATGTGTATTTTTTATTTTATACTATTCTGCAATTAATTAATACAGTAGAACCTCGATTATCCGAAATAATTGGGACCGACCACCTTTCAGATAATCGAGAATGCTTCAATTTTAATATTAAGGACAAATATATGTGCTATTTCTTATTATGGTAACAAGTGCTTAATAAAAATAAAGCAATAGCAAAATAGAAACAAGAATAAATTACCTGAATTTTAATTTTGAAATTAAGTACCTTTTACATATTTCACAAGGGTTTAAAAAAAAGTTTTGTTTGTCGCAGTTTCGATTGCCTTTGCTTTGCAACTCTATCACGAAGTTTTTTTTTTATTATTATTACTATTAGTTCACTAGTATCTCAGTCTTTCTGCTGCTCCACCCATGCCAAAACCTTTTGCAAAACATTCAAAAGCTTCAGAATTGTTAATTTGTTCGTTTTCTTCGCCCATATCACTGTCCTCTTCTTCACTTTGATAAATGTGACAGTAAAAAAAATAGCTTTAAAAATGGGTTTTTCACACAAGGAATGTGATAGTAAAAAAAAAAAAAAAAGAGAGAGAGAGAGAGAAAGCAAGCTTTAAAAATGGATTTCGGTTAACCAAGAGTTTCGGATAAAAGAGGCTCTGCTGTACTTTAAAGTAGAATCCTGCATCAAGATTTTTTTTTCTGACATTGAGCATTTATGGTTGAAAAAAAGAATAAAGTTTCATATTTAAAATCCAAACTCATCGACTTTCAGTTTATACTTTTATGCATTCTTATGATGAAAAATTCATTTTTTACATGTTTTAGTAATATTTTAACATATATTTTTTATTTTCTATTATTTTGTAATTAATGAAATTATTTTAAAGTATAGTCATGCATTGTTTTGTGTATTCCGATTTGGCCATGATCCGCATGAAATATTTTTCTTTTGCTAATAAGATTTTTTTACTGAAATTGATTAAGTATTTATTGTTGAAAAGAAAATAGAATAAAGTTTCATATTTAATGCATTCTTTTAATGAAAAATTCATTTTTCACATGTTTGGGTAACATTTTAATATATATTCTTTATTTCCTATTATTCTGTAATTCAAATATTTTAAAATAGTCATGCATCGTGTTTGACTAGAATGTCAAACACGATTCAACAAATTTCAACACCAGCCGTGTGGATTGAGTATCTTGCTGAAATTGATTCACTATTTATATCCAAATTCATCCAATTTTAGTTTATATTTTTATGCATTATTTTGATGTAAAAATTCATTTTCATATGTTTGGGTATTATGGGAATATTTTATTTTTTATTTATTATTATTTTGTAATTAATTAAAAATACTTTAATAAAGTTCTGTAATGAGTCAAGTAACTTGATTTTTACAGCAGAATGAGGGAGGGGTGGAGGGGGCATTCATTAGATTTTTCTGCAGATCTGCGATTTTCTGCTTTTTAGGTGCGTTCGTAATTATATAAATACGTAGCACCTATAGTCGTCTGTCTGCATGTAACAGAGCAAAAACTACCCAACCGAATGGTCTGAAATTTCAAATATATGATTGTTGCAAAATTTTGTCGAGCCATTTCAAATTTTATGAAAATCGGATGTATAGTTTAATTACAGGGACAGTCAAAAGTTTTTCTTTACATTACGGCCAATGGGAAAAATTATTGCAAGTGCATTTTAATGATATTACAGCCTTCCGAATGATCTGAAATTTTAAAGATATAACTGTTGCAAAATTTTGTCCAGCCCTTTCAAATTTTAGGAAAATGGGATGTATAGTTTAATTACAGGGACAGTCAAAAGTTTTTCCTTACATTACGGCCAATGGGAAAAATTATTGCAAGTGCATTTTAATGATATTAGAGCCTTCCGAATGATCTGAAATTTTAAAGATATAACTGTTGCAAAATTTTGTCGAGCCCTTTCAAATTTTAGGAAAATCGGATGTATAGTTTAATTACAGGGACAGTCAAAAGTTTTTCTTTTCATTACGGCCAATGGGAAAAATTATTGCAAGTGCATTTTAATGATATGAGAGCCTTCCGAATGATCTGAAATTTTAAAGATATAACTGTTGCAAAATTTTGTCGAGCCCTTTCAAATTTCAGAAAAATCGGATGTATAGTTTAATTACAGGGACAGTCAAAAGTTTTTCTTTACATTACGGCCAATGGGAAAAATTATTGCAAGTGGATTTTAATGATATTAGAGCCTTCCGAATGATCTGAAATTTTAAAGATATAACTGTTGCAAAATTTTGTCAAGCCCTTTCAAATTTTAGGAAAATCGGATGCATAGTTTAATTACAGGGACAGTCAAAAGTTTTTCTTTACATTACGGCCAATGGGAAAAATTATTGCAAGTGCTTTTTAATGATATTACAGCCTTCCGAATGGTCTGAAATTTTAAAGATATAATTGTTGCAAAATTTTGTTGAGCTATTTCAAATTTTAGGAAAATCGGATGTATAGTTTAATTACAGGGACAGTCAAAAGTGTTCCGTTACATTACGGGAAATGGGAAAAAATATTGGAAGTGCATTTTAATGATGTATCAGACTATGCGCTTTATGAAGTGCAAAAAATTATACATTCAGTACAATATGGGGTGCAAAAAATAATTATAAAACTAGTTATAGTACGAACGCACCTCATTTGCCATGTTTGACGAGCAATTTCCAACTTGTTTGACATTTTGTTATCATTAAAAAGAGATATATTTTAAGATTATATTTTATTACTAATCTTACAGGGTGCTAACAGGCACGAAAAAATCAGCAATTTCGGTACTGTGCTCCAAGACTCAATCCTTCTGCATCCGCTGTATGAATGTCAGCATTTATGTTAAACAAATCTTATTATAATCTAAAAGTTAAAAAGATATAAAATTGCACCTTATTTCTCATATCTTCCACCCCTCCCCCTTTTTTTTTACTACTTTTCTCATCATGGTAAATGGACGGTTAAATTCATCATTGAATTCTTTGAATCTGCTTCTGTTTTACCTCAATAACTTTTTAATTCTGTGTCTGTAAAAAAAAGTGTGTGTATGTTGTTAGCAATGAAGTGTTATTTGGGTGGGCTAGGGAAAGTTGTTGTCCCCCCCCCCCCCCCTGAATTTAGATTCTAGCAAGCATAACAAGAACAAGTCAGACCATATAGAGTTTATAAAATGCATTAAAATAGGTCACTAATTTTTAAAATGGAAAAAAAAAACTAGTGTTTTAAGGGATTCAAAGTTTTTTTTTTTTTTTATGTGTAAAATATACCTCTTTTCAAAGGTATTTAAAAAATTAAAAGCTAAGTATGCTAAATAATACACGAAGGGGGAGGGTGCATAAAGACCATATTTTATTACTAAAAATAAAAAAATAGACGCCATATTCTAAAATGTAAAATTGGTGTTAAATCGCGCTTTAGCACTAAATCGCGATGTTAGATGGATGATAAATCGATTTAAGAAATTTCTACATCGCCCAGTCCTAGTAATAATTATGTAAAACTTTATTAAATACTAGTGATAGTTAACATTTATTAAAATTATTAGTAACTGCATTTAATATTAAATAGTTAACACTACTTCAAATTAGTAATTAGTAAACAATTAACTCTCTAATTAGGAACATTAAGCTTTAATTATTAAAATGATAATTAATAATGTAGATTCATTTTAGAAAGAAAAAGGGGCACGGTGCTAGTTCCAAAAGAGGGCAGTAGTTCATGAGGAAATATATTAGTAAAAATGTGTTTAGTAATGATATCAGAAAAAAAAAGAATAATTTTTAGTATGATAAATAAAATGTCTTTAATTTTTAATAATTTTATGAACCACAAATTGAAAATTACAATTAAATAACATGTTTTAATAAAATCCTGTTTTTTCTAAAGAAATAAAATTCTATTATTTTTGCAAGATCTTTGGCATATGAATTTAGAAATACTGTTGAATGCGGAAGTTTCTACAAGGAAACTTTGGCTACAACTACAGGTGAATTTACCTATTTTTTTTTAAAGGCAGGGTGCATTTTGTCAATTTCAAAAGGGGCAGGGTGCAGCAACTTTAAAAAAAATGGCCTAGAAGAAATAGTAAGTAATTACAGATTTAATAAAAACTGCAAATATGTAATTTCATTAGTTAGTAGCACAAATAATAAAACTAAGAAATATTATTTGCAGCTCGCTTTCCATTTGTACTTTAAAAAAAATTACTGTTCATCACCAAAATCTAAACTTAAACACATGTATGTGCTTGCAAACAAAAAAAATTATAAAAGTGAGTTAAATGCCCATACATACACACATGCAGAATAAATATAAGGATAGCCAGTTATATCTGAAATCCTCAAAATATTTATATAACAGCATTATCATGGAAGACGGTAGTATTCTGAGTGACGCAGCCTTAAGCCTAAAATCGTATCAAATCGTATCGTATCGTATCATAGAATTCGTAGATGGCGGAACTCATATATACAGCTAACTCGACATCAAAGAAAACGCGAAAAGCCGCCTTTTAATAACTCAGCAGATATATGTCTTATTGTTCTGAATTTTCTAGAACAGTCTTATATCTGCAGTCTAATCGTATACTGAAATTTTTACATTTCTACGTGCAGTATATTTTGAGATCTAAATAGCCATTTTTAAAGTGAAAACGTTGGTATCATATCGAGGAAGTTCCTAATTTGAAAATCTCGAAAACGGTTCTAACGATTATTTTTAAATTGATACATAATATAAATGTGATTAAGGCGAGGTGAATAACACTTTTCTTTTTTCTGGGAAAACTCTCGTTCGTTAAATAATTCGATTTTTTTTTTCTCTTGAAAATGACACGGGCGATTTTTTAAAAAACCAAATAAATATGTTTCAGATGAACCAAATAACAATTTACTTGTTTCCAGCAAGACTCTTGTTCCTCTTATAATGCGCATGAAAAATCGGACTATATTTCTTCGCCATTCTATGGAAATTTCACCGAAAATGGATGACACTGTATTCATACACATGCTTTCTTTTTAACCACTTTTGGGGAGAAAAATTTTGTCTTCCCACTGGCTGAGTGGCTAAGGGCCATCATTTACTGATCATACGATAGGCAGTTCGATACTCCCTGATACGTGTTTTCACATGTGAGTGTTTTTTTTTTTTTTTTTTTTTTTTTTTTTTTTTTTTTTTTTAAAGTCTGCTAGTTGACCATTATTCTCAGTTCCTTTGTAATTTTTTAAATTGCTATTAAGTTAAATAAAATTACAATTATAATGACGCCAATTTGATGATGATTATTTCTTGGTAATTTTTCAACAATAAAAATATTACCATAAATTTTATAAATATATTTAATTTCAATCACTTTACAAAAAATATACATTAATAATTATTATTTGAATATAAATCACATGATCAGAAACGTAAAAAAAACAATTCATTTCAGCTCTTCTTTTTATAATATCATTTTTTATTATTATGACGGTCAATCAATATATAATCACTGACATCCATAATAATATTATTATTATAATTATTATTTTCCTTGCATAAAAGCTATTGTGATGTAATAATTCTTTTATAATAAATAATTTAGTTGAAATGTTTTATTTATAAATATCAATGAAGTTTGATTACAGTTTACATAATAAGCATATCAGACTTCTGGTGTCGCCATCTTTTGACGCAATTGCATAGTATTATAGAGAAATGTTTGATAAAAACGTCTATCCATCTATGTAACTATCCATCTATGAAACACCATCTATGTAAGGATTTAATAATTATAAATTAACATTTTGGATTCATTAATTTAAGGATAAAGTGTTTTTAAAGGAATATCAAATGAAACCCTCTGTGCGATCTGCGATTATACTTACCCAGTTGTTTTTATATACAAACTGCTGTAAGGAAAATTGTAATAAAATAGTAAAAATTAAATCTGCATTAAATTCCATAAGTATCTTTTTTTAAAATCATTTTATCACTAACCTCAAAAAAGTAATGATATCAATGCAAAAACCCTTGACGGGTTAAAAGTTTCTGACGCAGCACTTTATCTTATGCTCTAAGAATTTTAAATATGGAACTTAAAAATACTGATATCAAATTTTGAGTGACGTTATGCTATTTCTTAAAAAATATATTTGTATTTATTTCATCATTTTATTTTTGTTTTATTTATAATCGCATGTGCAAAAGTTATGTTCAACATGAAAAGCTGCATAAAATTTTATTCGCTGTTGCTTTATCATTTACATCTCTCATAAATTCAAAATATGAGTTTTAAAAGATATGATATAAAATTTAAGTGACGCCTTGATGTGACTTTAAAAGGTTTGTTTTAAAATTCAATTTAAATTATTTTTGACTTGGTTAAAATAATTTTTTACATCTACACAATACTTTTAATTTTCCAATTCACTGTTAAATATATCACTTTCATTGAATCTATACTATGCATTGAAATGTATTTATTTCAATAAATTGATTTATCTTTTGTGTCACGCTATTCAAAATTGTGAGTAAGATTTATGTAAATGGTTTATTTGCGTCAAACTATCCTTTTTCATCCATTTCATGTAGTTTGGACACAATGACGCAAATAAACCATTTACATAAATCCTACTCACAATTTTGAATAGCGTGACACAAAAGATAAATCAATTTATTGAAATAAATACATTTCAATGCATAGTATAGATTCAATGAAAGTGATATATTTAACAGTGAATTGGAAAATTAAAAGTATTGTGTAGATGTAAAAAATTATTTTAACCAAGTCAAAAATAATTTAAATTGAATTTTAAAACAAACCTTTTAAAGTCACATCAAGGCGTCACTTAAATTTTATATCATATCTTTTAAAACTCATATTTTGAATTTATGAGAGATGTAAATGATAAAGCAACAGCGAATAAAATTTTATGCAGCTTTTCATGTTGAACATAACTTTTGCACATGCGATTATAAATAAAACAAAAATAAAATGATGAAATAAATACAAATATATTTTTTAAGAAATAGCATAACGTCACTCAAAATTTGATATCAGTATTTTTAAGTTCCATATTTAAAATTCTTAGAGCATAAGATAAAGTGCTGCGTCAGAAACTTTTAACCTGTCAAGGGTTTTTGCATTGATTACTTCTTGCTGTGCTTAACATTTTTATACTAATTATTTCTTTTTCTCTTATGCATTCATTTACAATTTAGCTGTTGAGCAGATGTCACTCCTTCATTCTTCTTTGACTTGAGATTGCTATTAATTTAATATTACAAAAGTAGGAGGAGAAACTAAGACACTATTTATTCTTTTACTTGCAGAAATTTATTGCACATGCTATGATTATTTTATATAAAATAATGCATAAATTGATTACTAAAGGCCTGACATTGCAAATTATATTAGATTTAAATATCATTTTTAAATGAAACTGTTTTATGTTGGATAAAAACAATGCTTTTTGCAAACTCAACTGTTTTTTATTTTTTACAATATGCATGAATTAAGCTTAGAAACAATATTTAAAGCCCTTTTTTTGTTTATTCATAAGTCAAAATACCTGTAGAAACTTTCAAATTCTGTTCATCTTAGAATTTAATACTTTTTTGACATTTTAAACATTTAGAAATTTTTTGATTTTAATCAATGATTTTTTTTTAATCGGTTGATTAAAATCACGATTTAATCGCTGATTTAAATCAACTGATTAAAATCGTTGACACCTTACTAAATACTGTTACAAATATTCAGTCATTTTATTTTAGAAATGTACAATGATAAATACATATGATGAACATCAGAAATGAAAGTTTACCGGAAATTAATTTTACTCAAATTGACTACCACCTTTATACTACCACCTTTGACTACCACCTTATGCAATATGGAAGCTTCGAGAGAACCCAAACTTCTGTGTTGTTTGCTATTTACTTAACTTTAGCCTCTAAAATCCCCAGACACAGTAATCTAAAGCAGCGGTTCCCAACCTGTGGGCCGCGAGCACCGTGGTACTGGGCCGTAGAATCTTGGGGTCTAATACCGGTTTTTCGGGACAATTCACTACAGAAGCGCTGGCTGTTGATACCTGGGCTTACATTCGTCAGTCATCAAGGTCAATGCTCTCCTCCCTCCGACATTCTTCACCCTTCTCCCCACCACGTCCGCATTCCGCACTTTTATTATTGACTCCTTTGTCAGTGGCTGTGGTTTTCTGTTGATGTATCATATCGTTATGTGTACTGTGAGCTAATATTACTTCACGTCAATATGGATGCTTGGTTTCGGACGGGATCTTGTCGTAAGACGAAGTTGGCAAGTGATGAAGGGACTTTTACATCTGTTTCTACAAATAGTGAGTTTGAAATGAAGGCAAAATCCAGTCTAAGTTGTAAAAAAATAGCAAGGAAAACTAAAATATATTTTTGTAAATATAACCCTGATTTTTTAAAATGTGGGTTTGTGTTTTCTGGTTCTGAGGAAGAGCCTATGCCTCAGTGTGTGATTTGTTTCGAAATGCTATCCAACGAATGTATGAAATTTTCAAAACTTGAAAGACATCTATCAACTAAACATCCTGAATGTGTAGGAAAGTCTTTGGATTTCTTTGAAATCAAGAAAAGAAATTTTTGTATGTCTAAATCTACCATGGAAAAATCTTCAAAACAGAACAAACTAAGCATCAGAGTTTCTTATGAGCTTTCTTTGTTAATCGCAAAGAAGGGGTCAGCTCACACCGTGGGAGAGGAACTTATTATACCCGCAGCAGAAATAATAAGTAATGCTTTGTTTGATGAAAAATGTACAAAAAAAATAAACGAAATTCCATTATCAAATACAACCGTTAAAAGAATTGATGAAATGTCGGAAAATGTAAAAAAAAGCTGTCATTACTTTTTTGAAACAAAGTGAATATTTTTCGCTGCAACTTGATGAGAGTACAGACGTTGCTGGACAAGCTAATTTATTAGCCTTTAGTCGTTTTGAGTTGAATGGCAATATTGAAGAAGAAATGGTGTTTTGTCGATCTTTGCCGACAAAAACAACTGGCAAAGAGATTTTCAAATCTATTGACAATTTTATAAAAGAAAATGAAATAGATTGGACTAAGTGTGTAGGCTTGACAATGGATGGAGCACATGCTATGTCTGGAATTCATATTGGTTTATTTGCCAAAGTTAAATCCGTCGCTCCCTTGGTTCAATGGACAGGACACATTGTAGCATACATAGAGAAGCTCTTGCAGTTAAAGGTTTGGAAGAGAGTTTAAGAAAAACTATTCATGATGCAGTAAAAATAGTTAACTTTATCAAAGCAAGACCTAAAAACTCCAGACTGTTTGGTGTTTTGTGTGATGAAATGGGCAGTGAACACAAACAGCTGCGAAGTTCGGTGGCTGTCGAGAGGCAAAGTGTTGACAAGATTGTTCGAAATCTGTGATGAACTCACGGTTTTCTTGAAGAAGGGAGGTTATGATGGAAAACTTGCAAATTCCTACTTAGACTGTGTGACCAATGAAAACTGGTTGAAACGGTTGGCATATTTGGCAGATATTTTTGGTTCTCTCAATGTTCTTAACTCTGCAGGGCAAGGACGCTCATAAGTTTTTTAATATAGAAACAAAATAGAAGCAATGATAAAGAAACTTCAACGGTGGGTTCAAAAAGTGGAGCAAGATTCCTTCGACGCATCCAGTCCTACATGATTTTCTTGAAACCAACGAAGTCAAAATTGATAAAACAACAGCTACAACTATAAAAGAACACCTCGAATCTTTGGCCTCTAATCTCAGGTAATTTAAAGTTATTTATTTTTCTTAATTTTATTCTATTATTTTTAATAAGCGTAATTAAAAACATTTATTTTCCTAAAACAGTAACTTTTTTTAAAATTAGTAAATTTTCCAAATAGTACCTTTTTAAAATTATTAATAAATTTTAGTTACTTGTCTTATACTTTTATTAATCATTCATATGAATGAGAAATCTACCAACACTAACTGAAGCAGTAATTAAGCCTTTTCACATTTTTTAGGAACTTCTTCCCTAAAATTGAAGATGAAATACCCTTTGAAGAAAATTACTTAAAAAAATTAAAATTATCTTCAAATGAAGAAGACTCGTTAATTGAACTATCATGTGACCAGACTTTAAAATTGATTTTTAAGACAACACCACTGGTCTCATTTTGGATAAAAGTTCGGCAAAACTATCCAGCTATTGCCAAAATTACACTGAGACACTTGATGGTCTTTTCTACAACCTATCTATGTGAACGAGCCTTTTCAACTTTAGTTTTTAAAAAAAAAATAAATATAGAAATAAAATGAATGCCGAGAGTGATTTGAGACTAAAACTATCCAATTTCAATCCAGATATTGACACTCTCGTCGAGGACAAATAGTGTCAAAAATTCCATTAAGGTTTTTTTTATCATTTTTTTTTTTTTGAGTTTTTATATAATTGTGATAGCTAAGTGAATACAATAAATAAAGTTATTTTCTTTATAAAAAATATTTTTTTCTTCATGTACATCATCTTTTACTAGTTACTGACATAATATATATATATATATATATTCGTCATGTGTATATACTATAACTATATAGATGTCTATTTGTCATATTTTTAACTTGTATATTAAGTAGTTAGTGGTCCTCAAAGTTATTTTTACAAAATTGGTGGTCCGCACAACTAAAAAGGTTGGGAACCGCTGATCTAAAGGATTTAGATCTGGTGAAGAAGGTAGCCAGTATTCTTGCATGATAAAGTTCACACAATTGCCATGGAGCCAAGCATGTATTGATTTAGCTCGGTGCGAAGGTGGAGAATCTTGCTAAAATTTTCCAATTCTTTTTGGGATGCAACCTATCAGCATGTGGCAATAAATATGTAGCCAATATGTCCTGTTTGTAATATTCTACATTGGTTTTTATCCCTTTATCTATGAAGTTCAAAGGCAATTTTCCATTGTCTGACATTGCAGCCCAAACCATAACAGAATTCTTGTTCTGAAAGTGTTTAACAGTTCAAAGGTTTTCAGGTACAGTACAGAACCATTTATCCAGAATGGTTGGGTTTATGTGTGTTCCGGATAAATAATTTTTCTGGATAACTGGTTGTAAAATAAAGCAATATTCGTTTGATCAGATTGATAGTTTATACATGGCTGTGGCATTATTTCTGATTTCAAATTTAGTATTAGATTACTCAGATTAAGAATCAGATGAAACAAGATCAAAAGTTAATCGGAGTTTGAAAGAAGACGATTCATGGAAATAACTTGGAAACAAAATTCTTGTTTCCTTTGCATAAAAATGAAAATGTCAAATACCTAACTAGATATATTTCTATTTCAAATACTAAATGTTAGCATGAAGTTATAATGTGCATATTATCTTGTTTGAAGTATTGCACATGTCAAACCGACACTGCATAGCACTTTTTTCTGAAATCAATGAATTGGAAATATCATTCTGGATAACTGGTTCCATACTGTACATCCTCGAATGTTGCTGAATATATGACATCATTTTTAGCATTATAACACTGTTGAGTACAAAATAACTTCTCATCAGAAAATATTATTCTGTCAACACTTTTCCTACCCTGCCGCTTCAGCAATTTCTTGCATCTGCAATCTTTTTACCCGACTGCCAAGAAGGGTTATGTGTTTTATGCGTATCTGGATATGTGGATTTCTTTATACCCTTGAAACATCGCAACGACTATATGGATTTCAATGAATGAGGTTTCTATCGATTCATTTTAACCGTACGATGGTTATAGACTAGGTTTTGTTTTTATAAATTCAAAATGGCGGCTGTAAAATACAAAATGGCAGTAGAGACGAAATTTTTTTTTTGCGCACCCTATTGAGTGGCCTGTCATTGGATAGGTCTTTCAAAAGGAAGACTATGTTTCATTGACTATTTTACAGTCAGAAGTTCCGTTTAAATATCACACCACATGGAAGTTGTGTAGGTAGATCTCTAACTTTACTGCAACTCTAACCATCACAGACACCTATATAGGCCTCATCAAAACAGTGTTTATAGATAGGAACTAACCGTTAAACACAACTTAAAAGTCATACATACAAGTAAATAAAAAAAATAGGTAAGTAATATAAAAAAATAGTTTCGCATTGATGAGAAATAATGAATTAGTTCGCTTTTTACGCAGTCAGGTTTTTTGATTTTTTAAATTTAATGTATTATTATTCTTTGTGCATCAGTCAAACCTTAAACTTTTCTTCTGTGATAAGAATGAAAACCCAGGTCTTCATTTATAATAATTTGTGTAGTTCTGCAACTCACATTCTCTTCTGCCGCTATTTTATTTGCCGAATGTTGTGGATTTCTTTGTATCTTTTCACCAATTCTTTTGTGAGAACTGAGCATGGACTACCAGACCTGACCAATCTTTACAGCTATTAATATCCAATAATCGATTTATAGTTCTATATATAAATGTTCTATTAATACCAAGGCATTTTAATTGTTTAAAGATTTTACTTGTTGAAAATCTGCAATCAAAGAGCTGTTTAATCATCATTCTTTTGGCTTCCATCTTTAAAATAATTTTAAATATTTGCTTTATACAAAATCGTCTGCACTAATAGAAAATTGCCAAGTGCTAAAATAGAGAAATAAATTGTTTTACCAAACGATTAAAATTAATTCTTATTTTTTGGAGTGTAACAGTATTAGTAGCCACTCTGTAAAGATTCAACATTAATGTGTTTAAAATAAATGGCATCAGCAAAAAAGAATAAAGAAAACTTTATCCCCCTCCTTAGTTTTGCTTGTATCAAGTTCGGAAGCAGAATTTTCTGCGTCAGTCTGCAGCAAAGTAAAATTTATCTGCGACCCAATAAGCCTACTATCATAAGAAATGACAAAAACACTTAAAGTAAGCAAAATTTCCATTTATAAAGAAAATATAATATAAGGATACAACAAATATCATAAATCTAGAGACTTAAAGCAAATTTCAGCTATTTTTTAAGCCCAGCATTTCTTTTTAAGTTGGTGGATTAATCTGCAAGGTTTAAAATAATCTGCAGCGCCTGTTGCTGTGCTGCACTGTTTCTGCTACTGGGATCAAGTATGAGATTATTTGTAACTAATTACTATGTAGGCATAAAACTTTCTACTATCAAATATTCTGGATAATAATTTTCACAAATTATTTTTCATTTTAGCAAAAAGTTCACTTTTAAGAAGCTTTCAAGTTTGGAAGAATCAAATGGAGTGCCTTCTTTCAGTTCAGGAACTACATCACAATCTGGTCAAGTAAAAACACCTTTTACAGTGAAAAAGCCAGAAATTAAAAGTATTAGCTCTGAATTTAACTCTTCATCTGTTCAAAAGTTTACTTTTAAAGCACAGTAAGTGTGATTAATTTTTTACTTTCTGCGTCTTCGACTTTTGTTAAGTTATTATCTATTAGAGTTGTCATTATTTATATATATAAAAGGTGAAAATAATTTCTTGTCAATTTTTGTAAAGAATCACAATATATTTAAAGGAAATTGGGAGAGGGGGAGGGAGTCCACTTCCATTACTTTGTGTACAAAATAAATGAATAAAAATATAGTACACCAATTTCTTTCCGCAGTTTTTCAGCATTGGAACTACTTATCTAAACCAATATAAACAGCTTGCTTTTCAAAGAATTAAAATCTCTTTTAGAAATGTACAAATTGTCCCATAGATATTACTTAAGGCTGCTAGTCACTCAGCTTCTGAATTCCCCTCACTAGTCTATAGTGTGCAGAATGCATTTGTATATTTAAAATATCTCCTCAGGAAATTAATGTTTTTAATTGCTTTTTTCTTTGTACTCTTCTTAAAATATGTTTATTTTTCTTTTTAAAATATTTCTGAAATCTATACCTAATTTAATATTATATGTGTTAAAAGGCTAACTGTGAGTAAGATTTTAACATTTCACATAAAATTAAGTATACATTTTAGAAATATTTTGAGAACTAAGAAAAAAAGAGACATCCTTCAAGAAGAGTACACAGAAAAAAAAAGTTTAAAGTTTTCCCGAGGAAATATTTTAAATATAAGAATGCATCAAATGCCCATAGACTTAACGCTAGTGAGGGCAATTCGGAAGCTGAGTGACTAGCAGCCTTAATGTTTAAAGTTATTCGTTCATAATCATATTATTCCATTTATAAATAGTTGTGGCATTTAAGTAGTATCTTGCTACACCATTGCTTACTTATGTTTTAAATTTCTATTTAAACTGTTTTAAATAATTGTATTCTAAACAATTGTATGAATAAAATATATAATGTGAACATTAAACAGGCCCACAATCTTACTTAAAAGGCGACTAAAGTAATAAAAAAGATGTTACAAGTTTAAAATATACATTTTGTTTAAAACTTCTTAGTACTTTCAAGCCTTCCAAGCTTATCATCAGAGAATATCTTAATAACTAAATGTTGCTTATTTATACAAATACGTCACTTTAAATAAATAAACAACATTTTTTAAATAATTTTTTTAATAAACAACATTTAGTTATTAAGATATTCTCTGATGATGAGCTTGGAAAGCTTGACAGTACTAAGAAGTTTTAAATAAAATGTATATTTTAAACTTGTAACATCTTTTTTATTATTTTAGCCGCCTTTTAAGTAAGATTGTGGACCTTTTTAATGTTCACATTATATATTTTATGTTGAATCAAGGCGAGAAATTTCACTTCGTCTTATGATTTTATTTGTAACTGTATGAATGTTGAGAATTTAACATTTTTTACTGAGTTTAAATAATAAATTCTAAAACCTGAAATTTCTGAACTTTAAATAGTTTATAATGTTCAGTTAGTTTAAATTTTCTAAATAGAATAAGTTCATGCTTATTTTCAATGTGTTTAATTAAATTCTCTTTTATAATGCAGGCCTCCCAAATGGTCCCCTTTATTCCCCCAAAGTCCCCTTTTTAGAAAATGGTCCCCTTTATTCCTCCAAAGCCCCCTTTTTAGAAAATGCTCCCCTTTAGTTCCCTTTTATGCATTTTGGTCCCCTTAGTCCCCTTTCAGAGACTGAAATTTTTTTTACTAATGTGGAAAAATTGCCGCAAAATGAAAAAAACTCTAAAAAAATCGCTAAAAGTTCAAAAGTCATTGAGGACAAAATTTACTATACTGGGCTTAAGCATTGTAACTGGAATTCTTTCACAGATGTCAAAAAAATCACCATGGAATGCAGACAAATTTTAAAAAACACATTAAAAATCCAAAAAACTTCAAAAATTGCAAAAGATAAAAGGTTACTCTATTAAGCTAAAAAAAATTCACTCAAACTCCATTAAAAATTTTTTTAAATGCTGTATGAATTCTGAATAAATGTTATTGAAAAGATGACAAAATTTATTAAACTGGTCTAAAAGATTGAGGCCAGATTCCTTGAGACCAGAATTAAAAAATCTATGCAAAACTGAAAAACTAAAAATTGCATAAAAAATCAAAAATCACTGTACAAATTCTGAATAAACTTCGTTGAAAAGAGTACAACATTTACTATATTGGGATAAAAAATTTAAACCGATTCCTTTTACTAATGTGGAAAAATCGCAGAAGACAAAATTTACTATAGTTGGCTAAAACATTGTAACAGGAATTCTTTCACAAATGTCACAAAATCGCTGTGGAACACACATGCACACACACACAAAAAGTCTAAAAATCGGGAAAAATTCAAATCGAAAGACACAATCACATAAGGACAAAATTTATTGCATTACGTATAGGGCTAAAAGTTTGATACTGTATTCCTTTTATGAATGTCCAAAAATTGCCGCAAATTGCAAAAAAAGTCTGTAATTCACAAAAAAATTTAAAAATGCTGTACATATTCTGAAAAAAATTTATTTAAAAGAGGGGAAAAAATATTACATATAGTCTAAAAAAAATAGAAAACTGATTCCTTTTTATTAATGTGAAAAAAATCACTCTGAAACATGAAAAAATAAGACGCATAAAAAATTAAATAAAAAAAAAATTAATAAAAAAATCCAAAAACTAACTTAGGCATACAGTTACCTTCCTGCCAGATCTTGTACAGGGTTCGTACACTTCAAGGACTTGTAAGGACCTTTTACCAGAATTTATATAATGTAATATTTGCTTTATTTAATGAAAAAAAATTCTATCTTCAGATGTAGTGTCCAGTACTTTATGAAATTTCTGGTACTAAAACAATTAAAATCCCTTGATACGTACAAATCCTATTGTATCACTACATGCACTCTTTAGCACACAGACAAAGTTTTTGTCTTTAAGTATTATAGATGTAGTTTTGTTTTCATTTTTGATGGAGAAGTATATCCTAGCTGTTAAAGAAAATCTCAATTACAATTTCTTTCATCTTTTTTTTTCTGTTCTCTTCAATATATATTTACTACCAATATATACAGTAGAACCTCGATTAACCAAGCTTCGATTAATCGAGGTTTCTGTTAACTGAGCCGATAACGAAGTCTGATTTTTTTGTGTTTGTGTGAATGAGCCTTGAAAAAGACCTCACTGTTTGTGCTACAGGCTCTTCTGCCCCCAAAAGCACTCAACTCCCAAGAAACATTTCACCCTGAGAAGTCAACAGCGAATGATGCTTTGTTTCCAGTGACAGCGGCCCTATTGAACACGAGGTGCAACTTGTTATTGGACAATTACCCCCCCCCCAAACTTGACTCTCACAATAGACATTTGGGTTTCATGAGATTCTTCTGTTTGCCCTTTCTTTCGAAAATCCCCTGTTTTGTTGTGAACCTTTTCTTTAATCGTTTCATGTCTGACCATCGCTCAATGTAAGTCGCTCATTTTTAAAATGGAGAACCAAAAAAGAAAAAATGTTGCTGTTTCAATGGGAAAAAAGCTTGAGGCTGTTAAAAGAATTAATAATAGTGAAAAAAAACTGTACTGGAATTTGGAGTTGGTGAAAACACAGTAGGCGATTGGAGACGTAAAAAAACTCAAATACTGGTTTTTTGGTCAAAGATGGATTCTTCAAAGGCCTTAGAAGGACGGTCGACATTACAAAAAAAGCCAAAAGTGAAACATAACTTTACATATGTTTATTTTATCATTTAAAAAACGTTCTATTGTTTTTTATTCTAAGATAAGTTAAATTCGCAAGCACGGCGAGTTTTTATACACAATTTCTATTAACCGAGATACTAGCGATCCCAGTTAGCTCGGATAATCGAGGTTGCACTGCATTAGAATCATGAAAATAATTTCCATTTTTTGATGGATTTACACGTTTTATGTTGATCTGAATACAATTTGACAATGTTTTGAAAATCTCTCTCTATATGTGATACAAACTTTGTAGTAACATGGAATTTCATCAAAAGCCACATTTAATTAGACTTTTAGCACACACCAGTGCTGATTAGGTTTTGGCATATATGGCCCAACAGGTGGAACTGCTGTGTTGCATTTTTCACAATTTACATGTTAACTATATATTGGCATCGCTGTAGTGAAATTTCGTCAAAACTTCACATTCACTTAATCCTTCACATAAATTGGCGTGCATTAGATTTTGGTGTATTTCGCCGAACACATGGTGCTACTGGGTTGTAATTTTAATGATTTCACTGATAGCCACCTCTCGTCATGTTTCAGATGGAATTTCACCAGATTTACTATTTAAGATGATTATGAATAACTGATAATTCAGTATTGGTTTTGATCACTCCCATACTATGATCACTGGCCATACTATGCTTTTTCCGATGAACATTTATATAGCTTATCCTGGCTTCTATTGTCTAGAAAGAAACTAAATTATTTGTTTCAGTTTAATAATTAACAATATATATGTTAATCTAATTTTAAATTTTAATAATCAAAAGCAGTCACTGTTATGTTATGATTTTTTGTTCACTGATCACTGTTATTCTGTGTTGAATTCTAAGAAATGTACTATACTTTGTAATTGTTAATGTGCAATTGCTAACATTTGATTGATTTAGTATTTTCTTAGACGTATTAATTTTCTGTAACTGTTTATATTTTATTACAAATCATTTTTTGCTGCCCTAAATATTAATAAAGCAACAATTTGAATATAAAGTCCAGGCACCTTTAAGGGGATTCTTTGTGCACTTGAAAACACATCCTACATAATGTTAGTCCTATGGGCAAGTTATTTTCAAATTTCTCGTTTCAATTTGAATATTTTTAAAGGATTTTTTTTGCATAGGATAGCTGAGCTCAATCTTTAATATGACTCTTTTTTACTTTTTCGATTTTTGGTTGCAGAATTTTTTTTAAAGGTACTTTCACTTTCGAAATTGGTTTTGAAACTGAAAGTACCTTTTTAAAAAAAATCTGCAACCAAAATCGAAAAAGTAAAAAAGAGTCATATTAAAGATTGAGCTCAGCTATCCTATGCAAAAAAAATCATTTAAAAATATTCAAGTTGAAATGAGAAATTAAAAAACAACCTGCCCATAGGATTATCATTACGGAGCATGTGTTTTCAAATGCGTGAAGAATCCTCTTACGGAGAATTATCAAGGTGAATGCCGAATAGTGAATACTTTCTATCTTCTTGCAGTATGATATTTAGCAGTGTTTAAATAAAGCTGTGTCATTATTTAACAAGGTTCCCAGCATCATAGAAAGTCAGGGAATTTCAAAGTAGTCAGGTAAATTTCAAAATATATTGGAAGAGTCAGGGAATTTACAAATATTTTCTAAAAAGTCTTGGGGGAAAAATGGTGTAAAATTCATCAAGCGATCACAAAAAAAAAAAAAAAAAAAAAAAAAATAGGAATTTGAAGAACAATTGCAGAAAAAAATCGCTAGTTTTGATAAAGGATTGTGAAAATAAGGAGCAATTTTCGTTGTATGCTATTTGGTCAGGGAATTTGCCAGTCATGTTTTGCTGGGAACCCTGTTTAACCCCTTAAGAGGTTAATTCTTTTGACAGAATAAATTAAAAATAGGGACCATACACCACTTTTATCATACTAAAATATTCGCCTTGCATAATCGATATATGTCTGGCATTAAATAAAGTTAATATTGTAGTTTAAAATTAGTGGTGTCGAAAAGCTTTTAGTAACGAAATAAGCAAACTCTTCTTGCACGTACGGTGTACGGACAAACCAGTTAAGGGATTAATGACATCTTTATAAATATAACCATCTAACATATTTTCTGGAGTCATTTTTAAAAATTTGCTTGCATATTTAGGAAATTTGTTATAGTGTTTTTAGACACGTGATCCTTTTTAGTTTGCTTATAAAAAAAAAAAAAAAAAAAAAAAAAAAAAAAGTTTCCTGGAGTTCCCTTTTTAAATAAAAATGGTCCCCCAAAGTCCACTTTTTAAATAAAAATGTTTCTTTTCCCCTTTTGAAGGACTAAAATGTGTTGGGAGTCCTGATAATGTCATTTTTTTATTTTCAGAATTTGGCTTTCAAAATCATCTTTATACTCTTTTCTCTTTATTTTTGTAGTGATGCATAGTCAGATTTTACTGATTTTCATCATTAATTCTGATTTATTTATTTATTTTTATTATTTTAAATAAATGATTTATTAATAATTTAACAATTTTGTTATCTGTATTTTTTTCGTATGAAGGTTCTTTAAACTATTAGATTTTTCTTTTGAAAGCATGTTTTACATTTCCAGAAATGTTTCAAACTTTAATTGCAAACCAAAGAAACCTGACATAAGAAACTATTTTTCACAAAATGAACCAGATGAAGTTCAAGTTGTCTCAGGTATGTTTAAATTTTTTTATAGTAGTTTGGCATAATTTCTATTTTGTTCTAAAGTCCTGAAAATGTTTTTAAAGAGTAAGTTTTTTTAGAGTCGTGAAAAATTGTCATTTCATGACGTTTAGGTTGGTATATGATGGTCCGTTGCTTTCTAGAAGGGTGTAAAAGTGTTCATGGCCGATTAAATACACAATAAGTTCTTGGGACCTGGTTTATTTCTTTTTATGTACAGGACTATTTGAAAAACAAGCCCATTGGGGTGAGAACTTGAGACTCATTTGTTTCTCTAATGATATCAGGAGTTAGGTTATTGCAGAGTGCCCAAAGATAAGAATGGTGTGGGTGATTATGACATTTTCGATGCATTAAATCATGGCTCCAGGTGGCGAGTTGTGGTATTTAACTGGAATAATTGGCATTATTTCCATCAGGTCATTGCTACAAAACTGGGCGTATTTTTAATTTTATTGGTCGAAGGCTCAATGATTGATTGTCCGGGGCAAAGGCATTGGCTAACGTCAGCCCATGGGTCGCCGATAAAATTTAAAGTTGCACTATCGTCATCAAAAATATTCTTAGTGAGTTTCTCAAAATGATCTTTCAAAGTAATAAAGTGCTATGCAGGAAAACCAACGTACCAGGGACAAATGAAGTTTTGATCATTAAAAATACAGTTACCAAGCATTTAAAAAGTTTGAATTTTCATTTAAAAATTAATTTTTTTATTTTATAAAATGGAGATTTTAAATTTTAAAAGAGGCTTAGCTTTATGGTTTCATGTATGCTTTTGTAAGATTGGATGATTTAAAAAGAATTCAATAAATTGATTGTACAGATATGATTTCTAAGAATAAAAGTAGCAATGGATTTTACATACTGCAAAATCCTCATTGTAAGCTCCCTTTTTCAAAAGCAACAGCAGTTAAATTTAGGAGGGGGAATTTCATTTAAAAACCCTTTTTTATCATTAATTTAGAAGTAAATAAAGTAAATACAGGGGTGAGAATCTTCCATATTTCGACAGATTTCCAATTTGTTAAAAAGAAAAAAAAATGTAAATGCCTCTCCCTCCTAAAATCCCCCCTCCCCTAACAAAATATCCTGAAGCAAAATTTAAAAACTTTAATATATATTTTTTTTTTATGGAAGCATAAGCCCCCACCATCTCTCTCTCTCTCCCCAAAAATAGAAAAAAATCATTTTTCTTAATTTATAGTACGATTCGTTAAAAAAAAATTGTCTGATATTTCACCAGGAGTGATTCTGTTCTGAATTTCCCGAAAATTTAAGGCATTCGGTTCCGAAAATTAAAAAAAAAAATTGGGCTTCAGTCTGAAAATTCAGACATAAAAAATATCACAAATTTCGACAAATAGGCGGCGAAAAAAATCAATTACGTTAAATCGCTCATGGAAAAAAATCATCGATTTCGCCAAAGGATTGCAGCAAAAACATGATGTTCATCAAAAGGTCGTGAAAAAATGCAAATTTCTTCAAAGGATTGTGAAAAAATGCAAATTTTGTCAAATGATCGTAAAAAAAAAATTGCAAATTTTGTCAAACAACCTCGAAAAAAAAACCGCAAATTTCGTCAAATGATTGTGAAAAAATGCCAATTTTGTCAAAGAATCGCGGAAAAAACACAAATTTCATCAAATGATCGTGCAAAAAACAATAATTTTGTCAAATAACCTCGAAAAAAAAAAAAAAAAAAAAACACTTTTCATTAAATGATCGCGAAAAATGGCAATTTTGTCAAAGAATCACGGAAAAAAAACACATTTCATCAAAGGATCGCAAAAAAAATGTGAACTTCGAGAGGACCAGAAAGCTTTCAGTCATGAGGATTCCGGATAATAGGTCCTGTACTGTATTTAGTTTTCAATTCTTTTTGTTGCAATTCACTCTTCTTTATTATTTTCTCATAACTTTCCTCTTTTGTAATATTTAAATATGCTGAAGTATGTGCACATGGCGACACTTAAAACAAAGAATTTTCTTTCTAAACTAGAGAGGGTTGTGTCAAATATTGATGTTTTTTCCAGTACCGTAAACATAAAGTTTGTAAAGATTTGTTCTTTGCATGTTATATCATTTTATTAATTCATAAAACCTTGCTAGAAATTTATTTAAATTTTTCACGCTGCACCAGTGTGCAGTGGCATATTGTTTGAAAAACGCTGCAGTAAATGATAGAATTTTATAAGTATACAGTACGAAAAAAACTTCCTATTTTTTGACAAATCTGGATTTTAAATATTTTAATTAATGGTCTGTCTTTGTATTTTCATTTGCAACTTTGGCAGATACCTAAATGTCATTAATATAATGTGTGATTTCTCATTATGGTCTCTCCACATGAACATTTAAAAATATTATTGCTTTGTCATATATTTTATACCATATCTTAATTCTTATTTGTTTTTCAAAGAATTTTCCATAGATATACTTAAATTTATGTAATGAAGTATGTAAACATCACAGTATTTTTCAAAAATTATGATACACAATAAGGTAATGTAATAAATGTATAGTTCTTTTTTAACAATGGAATAAGTTTTTCTAAGGGAGATATTCCAGTTGGAGCAAAATTTAATATTTGTGATTAAAGCAAACATTACTTATGTATTTCCCTATTTATATTTGGTACTGATGTAGTATTTGACTGCTTCCATCAGCATATATAATGTTTACAAAATTTGTAGTTTTACAAATATTTGTGGAGTATTAAAAAATTGATTTGTTCAATGATTAATAAATATTAAATAACAGGTTACAACTAAAAATGTGCTCAAAATTTATTTAGAAAATATATAACCTTTCAATATTATATATACTTATACAACTCTTCAATGTTTTGTATTACATCTGCTCCTTAACTTGTATGTATGAAAGTAAAGAATGTATAAACCAAAGTGTTGTCTTTATTATGCTTAAAAAAGCACAGATGTAACAAATGTTCAGCAATTAGTTTAATATACAGTTAACTGAATATTGCATGCTAATCGACTGAGTAGCTGTGACAAATATTATTAGATATTTAGCCAAATAACTTCAAAAGAATAATTTTCTTTTCTTTCTTCTCAATATTTTTTCCAAGTTCAAACTACCACTTTTTGACATATTCATGGAGGACATATTCATGACATATTCATATCATGGCATATTCATTTTCACTTTTAACACATTGGCTGCCATGGCACACATATGTGTGACAGCAATATTTCCTGGAGTGTCATACCACATGAATATGTGTGACAGCAGTATTTTCATTGAAGAAAATTTATTGTTGTGAAATGAAACTATTGATAATTTATTACCATGTACCAGACATGTCAAACACCCCAGTAGCAGAAACTGTCCAGCATGGCAGCGGGCGCTGCAGATTATTTTAAACCTTGCAGATTAATCCACTAGCTTAAAAAGAAAGGCTGGGCTTAGAAAAAAGCTGAAATTTACTTTTAAGTCTCTAGATTTATGGTATTTGTTTCATAATTTCATTATATTTTCTTTATAAAGGCAAATTTTTCTTATTTTTTGGGATATTGTTGTTTTAGTAGGCTTAGTCCAGCACTATTGGGTTGCAGATAAATTTTAGTCCACTGCAGACTGACACAGAAAATTCTGCTTCTGGGTCAAACACATGGCCCACAGGCCACAACTGGCCCACCGACTATTTCTCTGTGGCCCGCCAAGCTATTGGCATTTTACCTGTGATTAATTCAGTTGTTCGCATGTGTATGCTGAAAATACACTTTGTCCGAACAGACTTACACCAATCATGGTCTTGGAGACGTCAAACATAGGAAACATATGTATATCAGTGAAGCCAGTTAGGCAGGCCTTTATTTAATTCAGTATGCTACCATTATTTTTTATTAGTAATTTTTGTCTTATTTATTTTGTCATTAAGTGGAATATTTCTGTTGTAGCATTCAGAATATCAATAATAATGTTACATTTTCAATATTTCAGATTATTAATTTATCATCTGCATTATTTCTCTATTTAAATTTAAATATTTAAGTACAAAAACAACTTTTAAAAACATATTAGGTAAATAAATAAAAAGCATTTTAAATAATTTATATTCCGTTAATAATCTGATAATTAATAATTATTCAAAGTTATAAATATTATAATATGCAATTAAATATAATTCTAATAATCTACAGATCTTTTAGAATGTAAACATTACGGAATATCGCTCGTTAAAGTAACTTACAATGCTTTTCTAACAATCGCTAACTTCTGAAAATATAAATTAAAAAAGTTATTTAATATTAATTATTTTATTTCAAAACTATTTTTATTGGATGCTACTATTTATTTCTAAGCGACTGCCAAAATTTCATTAATTTTAAACTGTAATTTAGCGAGATATCTGCATTACAATATTTAATCACTTCTGTCAGTTTTAAAAGACGCGCAATCCATTTTTATCCCCGACGCAGTTACACATTTTTTATCTTTCTTCCTCGCAGAAAAGGACGTCGTGACGTCACTCTATCCTCCATCTTGTTTTAGTATCACGAGGCGACATTGCCGGTACTCAGGAATGCAGGGGGAATGTAACTTTGATTATGATACAAATCGTTATCGATATTTCGATTGCGATAAAAATCGTTATCATGATGACTCAGAGGTGTACGTGCTGGTCGCTGATTGGCGAATTTAAGTTGAGTGTCAGTTTTAACGTTCTTTGGAGCTGTTAAGTGAGATTCCTTGATATGTAAATTGAAACGAAAATTCGAAAAGAAAATCTGATCGAAACAAATTCAATTCACATCTCCCGAAATCACACTATGGCTTTGATCGTATAGTGGCCAGTGCAATAGCGATGTAAACAAATTTAAATAAATCTGAAAAGGAAAAACAAATAATAATACTCACCCCTCTTTAGTAGAAAATTCATATAAATAATAAAACCACTCTTGTAATGATTCGGACAGATTTGACATAAATATTATTTATTATATGATAAGAAACATTATACCGGATCCGGGTACAAAACATTATTAAATAGAAAATATCATTTTAAATCATTTAAGTGAATACTATATTATTGTAACAGGAATTAATCTATGTATTTATTTGTAAAGATGTATAGTTTTTATACTATGTCACTGTATTGGAAAGTTCGGATATATAAAAATAGTTCTTATTATGTACAGTCCGTTGATATTCCTTTCGAAATAGTAAGATGATGGTATTTTATTACAAGATATAAACTCAGGATTTTACGATAATGATGTAAGAAAAAGCAGCTTATCAGTTATAACTTTATCTGTAGTGGATAATCATTAAACCAGGTGATCATTTTAATAATCAGTAAATTGATGAGCAGTTGCAATATTTCAACACGAATTTCACCAACCGGTAAGATGATATCGTTGAGGGAGCATCTAGTGAAATACGAAATTGAGTTAGAAGATGGGCATTATAGGAAACTCAACTTGAATTGTACTGGACCACTACCCCCTACATACTACATGCCTCTCGCATTTGACTCAAAAATGGAAGTCAGCAAGGTTGATAGATGGCGCTACTGTTTGGGGTATGTTATTGCTGTATTTACATGGATCGCCTCATAGATCTGCCTTTGAAAGCTATTATTTATTTTTTTTTTTTGCAGTAATTTGTGATTTTTTTAAACAGAGTGTTTACTTTTAATGAAGTTAATATATTCTCTATAAATTGCTATATTGCTGTGTGCCTTACTGCTGTTCATTTAGCAAATTAAAGGAAAATATTTCTTTTCACCATTCCTGTAGAAGACAGTCAACGAGTCTTTTTAACATGTTTTCACTGTATTTTTAAAAATACAAATAGATATTTTTACTACTATTATTTGCATGTTTCTAATAATATTCTGTTATATAATAATAAATTAAATTCATGTACAGTTGCTATTAATAAGATGTATTTTTATTAATTTACAATGTCTTAAAAGGAAAAGAGTACCTTAATCTGAAAGAATCTGAAATAATATTGTTATTATTAATAATAAAAATGATAGATCAAAGTATTTCTTTTTATCAAATAATTATGCTAAGCCTTTTCTGTATGAAAATGAAAATACAATAACATTCAAAATTATTTAAATTTCTTCCAGCAAAATTATAATGATAATAATAATAAATGATACACGATGAAATTGAATACGAATTAGTAATGTGATCATAATAAATATGTATTCATAGCATTGTGTTTTGAAGCAATATAAATATTATGTAATTGAAATATATCAATAATTTCATTCCTGAAAGTACTTGATTATTACTTGTAATAATTAATAATACAAATATAAAAGAAATGAAACTAAATTCAATGTTAAAAAAAAAAAAAAACTGCAGAATTGACGTTTTGAGGCCTTGGCCGGAAGACTTGCTAGTTTCATTATCATAATAAATGTAATTAATATATATAGTATTATTATCACAATATCAATAAATTAATTATTTTATATAGAAAATATAAAATAGGGAATTAAAAAAAAATACTATTATCAATTTATTGAGGCAACGTGTGTGTGTATCGGGGGGGTGGGGGGGTAGTAAAAAAGATGAAAAAGTGTCTTGGAACATCAGTGCACAAAATCGTATTTCCAACTTATTAAATTTCTTGAAAGTACTTGATCTATTACTCGTAATAATTAATAATGCAAATATGAAAGAAATGAAACTGAGTTGACTGTTTTAAACACTGCAAGAAAAAAAAAAAAAAAAAAAGAGAGAGAGAGTTCCAATTTTTTAAATTTCCTGAAAGTATTTGATATATTACTCGTAATAATTAATAATGCAAATATGAAAGAGATGAAACTGTGAGTTGACTGTTTTAAACGCTGCAAAAAAGAGAGAGAGAGAGAGCAGAATTGATGTTTGAGGTCCTGACCCGAAAAAAAGATGTGTAGTAAAAAAGATGAAAAAAGTGTCTTGGAACATCAGTGCATAGAATCGTATTTCCAATTTATTAAATTTCCTGAAAGTACTTCATATATTACTCGTAATAATTAATAATGCAAATAAAAATGAAACTGTGAGCTGACTGTTTTAAACACTGCAGAAAAAAAAAAAAAAGACAGAGAGAGAGAGAGAGACAAGGAGAAAGAAAAAAAAGCTGCAGAATTGACGTTTGAGGTCCTGACCCGAAGACTTGCTAATTTCATTATTACAATAAATGTCACTAATATTTATAATATTATTATCACAATATCAATAATTTAATTATTTTAGATAGAAAATATTAAATAGGGAATTGCAGAAAAACATTGTAATAAATTTATTCAGGCAACATGCGTGTGTATGTGTGTGTGTGGGCCAAAACTAAAGGGGGGCAGAGGGGGCATGTGCCCCGGGCGCCAGAATGAAGGGGCGCCAAACGAAGGATTTTACCTTTAGAATGGATCATTTTATTCTGACGAACTGGTGGCTTCCATTATTATGGAACAGCGATTATAAATGAAGTGTTAGGTGAAGATGAAAGAGCAGTCGTAAAAAGTTAGAACTCTGATTTTCTGGTTAGAATGGGAAAAAAAATGGCAAAAAAAAATTATGCCCATTTTTTTTCCCATTCTGACCAGAAAATCAGAGTTCTCTAAAAAATAAATGGCCATAATTTTTTTTTTCAAAAAAAATTTTGCCCATATTTTTCCCATTCTGACCAGAAAATCAGAGTTCTAACTTTTTACGACTGCTCTTTCATCTTCACCTAACCCTTCATTTATAATGGCTGTTTTATAATAATGGAAGCCATCAGTCCATCAGAATAAAATAACTCGGTTAGGCAGGACTCGGATAATCGGGACTCTACTGTATATTTCATTTTAAAAATGATCTTTAGAATATTTTTGCTGGTGTTCAGAGGGACCTCCCCCTTGGATCCGCCACTGTAGATTACGTAGTTCAGTATTACATATTTTAAATTTTGAAATAAGTCGTCTATTATAAAATTAGTAAAATTCTCTTTGTAAATATACTTTGTGGAAGAGGAAGGGGGGGGGGGTGCCAAAATCCATGTTTTCCCCGGGTGCAAAAAAGGCTAGTTTCGGCCCTGGTGTGTGTGTGTGTGTGGGGGGGGGGGGGGTAGTCAAAAAGATGAAAAAAAAAAGTGTCTTGGAGCATCATTGAACAGAATCATATTTCCAACTATTTAAATTTCCTAAAAGTACTTGATGATTACTTATAATAATTAATAATTCAACTATAAAAGAAATGAAACTGTGAGAGTTAAATGTTTTTTAAACACATAAAAAAAAGACTTGCTAGTTTCATTATTATGATAAAGGTAATTAATATTTATGGTATTATTATCACAATATCAATGATTTAATTATTTTAGATAGAAAATATTAAATAGGGAAGTTCAGAAAAATATTGCAATCTATTTATTGAGGCAACTGTATGGTACTAGTACTGGAGTGTCAAGTAATTATGTTATTATTAGAATTAAATTTTAATTCACAATGGGAAGTACAACTATGAAGTTAGTTAAACATTGTTGATAGATTAATATAATGTAAAAAAAAACAGGAATATAATAATTATAATTATTAAGTAAAAATTATTTTTAAAGCAATTCCTTAAGATTGTCCTTCACTGACACATTCACCCCACATTAACCTTGTTTATTAATATTTTGCCTGAAAGAAATACATGTCTTACTATTTAGTAAAATTTAATTTAATCAAATACTTTTATGTTTTGCAATAACCTTTTTAAACTTGCTCATAGTTTTTGATCCACTGATTAAAATTCATGTACCATTTTATAGTGTTAATAAATATTTTCACTTCATAAACCTTGTTTATTTTATTTTTGATGGAAATCTATTTACAAGTAAATGTAAGTGCTATTAATTTATATATTATAATTAATTTTAAAAAAGAACATATAATTTAAAATTCATATAATAAAATAAATTATGTGCGTTATTTTATCATTCATCATTTGAAATTGAAGAGAAATTATGAAATAATTTCTCTTTTCAAATATTTTATAGAAAAAATATCATTTAATACAACAATTAAAATAAATACGAAAAGAGAAAAAAAAAGTGAAATTCTAGGAATAAATAACAAAAATTTTTTAACAAATTTTGCTTTTTAAGCTAATTTATTTTAAAATTTTCTATTTAAATATTCTCAAAACAACTTTTGTTTACGTTATTTATCTATAGGTTTTTAAAAATCATGTCAATTGTCACCGATAGATGGCAGAGCATTTTGGGGCTAAGCTGACTTCCAGTTCTTATATGGGGAAAACAGTGAATGCGAGAGGCATTTAGTATGTAGGGGGTAGTGACTGGACAAACGGGAGTGGTATTTGGAACGAATATGCCAGCCAGTGGGGAAAATCAGGAGAGCATCCTTCATATCTTTAAATTCAAGCAAGACGGAAAACATCCTTATTTAAACAGTATAAATTGCGATGAACTGTCTTAGCTGAAATGGCGAGATGGAATGAACAGGATGATGTTATAACGAATTAATCTTAGTTGAAGTTGAGCACATGAAATGGGCAATTAATGCTGAATAAAATGATGAATTGAAGTATCGCCATCAATGGAAAAGTAAACGTCCGTTGGGCCCAAGGCCCAACGGCTTAAAAAATCAGCCAAAAATCAAATCGGTGTTTTCTCTTCCAACAAAAATAACGAACTGAAAACTATTTCAAATGCCTGCCGAAGTCTGGAAATGATCTCGGCAACGTCAGCCAATCAGAATATTTCTAAAGATGGCCTGTCGCTAGCACTTCCGGCGAAAAAGATTTTGTAGTAGGATTATCACCATGGAATGGCAACGCACTTAAGAAGCGGGGAGAAAGGAATGTTTGCTATGTGGGAGTTCCTTTGACGTCAAAAGGAATTTCCTGTCTGTTATGAGATAAGAGAGAAATCTTTCTTAAAACTTGCATCTTTTGGGGTGCGAGGTGAATGGAAAGCAATAAAATTAAGGGAAACTATAGGAGTTAGAATTTCGTTTCTCTGGCAAACGATTTCAGTAATTGTTATGAAAGTTTATCAGAGAAATGGAAAAAGATAATAGAATACAATAAATGTAATTTTAAATGAAATAATTAAAAATAAAGATTTAGGATTTAATATTTAAAACTTAATAAAATTTGCTGTCAAAATTGAAAAATGGTGAAAGGAAATAGATTATTAAAATTAACAGAATATACAAAATTAAATTTATGTAAATGTTTCACTGCTTTCAAGATATTATAATTTCCTGGCCAGGTACATAAATATGTTTTGTGTTATGCTACAATAAAGTATATAGTTTATTCAACTTTGAATGTTTCCTTCAAAATGGGTGAGTCTATTTTTTTTTATTTTTCAGCCTCCGCTCCGGATATTTCAAAGGCAACATTTTCTAAATTAATTATTTTGAATATTTAATTTTATAATCTTAATATCTTTGGTTGCCAATTCTTAATTTCATTTTCAGACAACCACTACGGCAATCACGGCCACTAAGATATAACAAATAATAAAATGAAAATCTCGTTCATCTAGAAACTGCTGTATAAAGCAGAGACAAATGCAATTAAATTTTAAATTTTAGCTCCAAAAAATTGCGAATACAAAGATAACCAATCGTTATATACCAAAGTGCAGGATCTTGAGTCTGAAAATTTAAAGATTCATAAAACTTTATAACATTTTACTTGTAATATTTGTGAGTTTTATGTCGAAAGTAATACTTTATTCCACTACTCTCTTCAATTTTACCTATGCAGTATTTATTAAATAAAAATAAATGTATGTTAAAATTAACAAAATTCGGTGCTAATGAAAAAAAGTTATAACTTTTCAAAGATCAAGATACAAAATTAAATAGTTTTTTAATGAGTTGCTTTGAAAGTGACACAAATTATCACTTTTGTGCTTGACAGAGGAAATCCGAATGTGTCATTCAGGTTCTTCACTTGCGCTTTAGTCAAATATGAATTGTGGATTTAAGTTTTTTAATTATTTTTATTACTTAGGTTACTAAATGTATCATTGTTAATGAATCCTGCTTGATCCTTCTTTTCTTTTTTATTGATATACACTAATTTTATTGGCATAATCACATACATCCAGGATTTATTTAAAGCTCTCTACCGGTGTTAATAAATATGATTAAACAAAAACACAATTTGCAGAACAAATTAAAAAAGAAAATTTATTTCCTACATTGTTTAAGCCCGAGAAGGGACAGATATTAAGATGTTTCATTCAGTTAGCTCTATGTTTAATGTTACATTTTTGTAACAAATAAGTTAAACCAATTGAACATTAAAAAATAAAATTCAAACAATATGATACTTTAAACACCCTAAAAACTTGGATTCCGTTCAAATGAAAACGAAATAAATCTTAGACTTTTTTTAAAGGTTTGTATTTTAGACGTGCCTTATGATTTTATGTACAATCATCATAAATATAATACAAAATCTGCAATACAAATATTTACAACTAATAAATGGGAAAAAGTCTAAGATTTATTTCGTTTTCATTTGAGCGGAATCCAAGTTTTTAGGGTGTTTAAAGTATCATATTGTTTGAATTTTATTTTTTAATGTTCAATTGGTTTAACTTATTTGTTACAAAAGTGTAACATTAAACATAGAGCTAACTGAATGAAACATCTTAATATCTGTCCCTTCTCGGGCTTAAACAATGTAGGAAATAAATTTTCTTTTTTAATTTGTTCTGCAAATTGTGTTTTTGTTTAATATGTCAAGTTTTTTAGTAACTACTGCATTCAGGCAAACACTCAGATGAACTGAGTTCAAAATTAACGGAATGCGCCATCATTAAGGTTTGATTACCGCATCCAATTTGTGGTGTAATTTACCAATGATTAATCCAAAAGGGTTCATGAAAGTAATAATACAGGTTGTCGTTGTTTGGTCAAAAACTTCCAATCTGAGCATAAAAAATCAAAATTTAGTTACCTCCATTTTCCACTTGGGAATGCTATGAATGCAAAAATAGTGTTATCTATTTAATGCTAATATTTAACAGCAGCATAGCTGTTATTCAGTAAGACATAAAAAAAAAGCCAGTTTTACTTTTTTTTAAAAATTACCCTTTTTCCTCGCAGGGAACGATGTAAACGCAAAAGGAAATTGTTACCTAAATTAAACTTCGGGTATTTATTTTGCGGCAACACCAGCCGTTTCTGTGTCAGGCAAAAAAAAAAAAAAAGACCTTGAGGAAAAATTTTAGATAAAAAAATGCCATAGACATAACGTTAAAAGCACCCATCTTTTTAAAATTTACAAATAATGGACCCCAACAGTGCTGACGTCAAAGGCAACTCAATTCAGCGTACCAACCATAAATTAGATCCAAATAAACCACAGAGTTCAGAAACAGATGGGGAGGAAACGTGATTGTTTGGCATAAAGTTAAAAATCTAACCTTGAAATCAATTAAAACCTTTCCCAATTTGCTCCAAACAATTGCGGGTAGCTTTGAAAACCCCCCATTCCAAATAATTCAACACTGGTTCCACGTGCTTGTCTAGTTTGGGCCGAATGATCTGAGCGATATCTGGCTTCATATTGCAAGCCGTTTTGACACATGGCGCATCTCTTATACACTCAACTTTCTAGGTTTGTTTGGATCCAATTTGCGGTTCATACACGGAGTTAAGTTACCTGTGACGTCACACTGATGGGGGCCATTATTTTTTATTTCTTGTTGATACAAAAAAGAAACTGCCTATGAACAATACATACACACAGCGAAAATGTCCTTGTGCAATGCTGACGTCATATTGACGATGTAACCGGAAAAATAAATTTAACTTATTTGAAAATTTATTAATTTCTAAACGTCTGAAAAATTCAATTTTTACGCCGTCTTAAAACAATAGAAACAGTCCAGAGTTGGTTTCCAGCTAATATATCTTAACGAAATTAAAACTTCATCTGTAAATAAATAAAAGAAAACATAAATAAATCACAAAATTAACACCTTTTTAATCGAACTACGCGCTGATCTGTATGTAACTTATAGTCACGCTTAAAAATCAGTATCGGTAAAATTTATTTACATTTTTTGACGTCATATTCATCTACTTACTGTATTTACTCATAATAATGTTTCTTGTATTACTTTTATTTCCACTATGACGCCATATTCATCTTATTTTTAATTCTTTAAAAAAAATTATTTTAATTCCCTTTTTCACGTGGAAATCTTTCAACTGGAAATTAATTGCTGGTGAGAAAAATTTATCACGGCTTTTGAATTTTTTGCAACAATAAGAAATGTTAAATTTTATGGGAAAATGTCCATTGATTCTCGATGAAAATAGCGAAATTTGTAATTATTAAGAAAAATATTTGAATAATTTAAATAAAACATAGCCTATGCTACTTTCTGGGTTATAATCCATCCATATGCAAAGGCATTTTATTATCCGTTTTCTGTCTGATATCAGGCAAATGTTTTTACACTTTAAATTTATAATATTATTAAAATTAACAAAGAATAAAAAGTGAGTGGCATTAGGGACAAAAAGGTGGGAAGAAAAAATCAAAAAGTTACACTCTCCATAGGCTTTTCTATGTTAAATTAACATTGAGAAGTGACACTGGAAATAAATAAGTATTGCGCTGCCGCGCAATACTTAAATTAACTGAAGATGAACATTGCAAATTTTTTTGAAAGATGATTTACAATTTCATTATATTAAAAGAAAAAAAGTACAATTTGTAAAGTGTCATTAATGTTTGTTGTATGAAGCTCTTTAATATTTTTTTTTCTGCCCTAGTTGTAACTCTATAGCAATGATAAATAATCATCTAATCTATCCCCCCCCCCCAATAAATAAATAAATACTTTGCTTCTCTATTATATTATGAAGTGGCGATATAATTAAATAATCTTCTTAATTCTCCCTTCCAAAATTTTGGATTCCCCCCCCCTCCCCCTCTTTCTTTTCCCTCCTTCACACTACGTTTACAATCTAAATTTCCTTTTTACTTTCTTCTATCTTTACAAGAAGAAAGTATCGGATGTGTCCGGTTTTCAACAGATTTACATTGTTTTAGGGGTCAGAGATTCCAAAAAATATGTTTTTACAAAATGTCTGTATGTGACACAGATTTTGTGTTTGTGTGCGCTCTGTCTCAAGAACTAATGCACAGAATTTAATAAAAATTTATATTCAGTTAGTCCCTGATATAAATTGATGCTGATTAGTTTTTGATGTATATCACCCAACAAGTGGCATTGCTATGTTGCATTTTTCACGATTTCCGCAATAGCTCTGTCTCAAGAACTAATGCATGGATTTTCATCAAACTTCAGGTAGTCCTTCATATGAATTCGAGCTGATTACTTTTTGGTTTAAATCGCCCAACAGATGGTACTGCTGTGCTGGATTTTTCATGATTTCTGCAATAGCTCTATCTCAAGAACTAAAACTTCAGATTCAAGTGTACCTTGCTAAATATTAGTGCTGATCATGTTTTGGTGTAAATTGCTCAACAGGTGGCGCTACTGTACTGCATTTTTTATGATTTCTGCAATAGGTGGGTATAGATTGCCATTTAATTTTGGCACTCTGATGCCGAATTTTAAAGTATTAACATTTATGAGATAGAAGAAAGTTTTGGGATTGGCACATCTGACTAGTTTTTTCTTCAGCTGTATTTGTTATAAAATTTTCTGAATTTCTACTGCCACACAGAGAAATCCTCCTCCCCCTTCCCGGCAATTTGAATGTTTAAAACTTGTATTTACAAAAATGAAACCCTTTATTTAAAATGCATATTATAATAGTGTATTTAATTTCTTGGTCCTTACATTTTTTGGTTTTGGCCCTTGAAAATTGTTAAAAGTCCTTGATTTTTATTTAAAGAAATGTGTACGCAGGCCTGCCGAATATGTCCGATCCAGCGATCTAGGACCTGGGGAAGTTTTAGCCGTCTGGAGAAATTTTGCAGAAAAATATAAGTTTAATATCGATTTTAACAATGAATTGCATAATTACCAGAGATAGAAAAATTTTCACTACAATTAGAAAGGTCCATATGGTGACCTTCGCAAAATCGATCTCAGAATAATATACACTGTATATACTCGTGCATAAGTTGAGAAATTTTGAAAAAGAAAAAAAAAAAAATTCTATACCTACGGTAATACAGAATTTATGTAAGCCTATAATATATCATAAAACTTTGGAGAAATTTTCATATGGATTGAGGGAAATGTTGGGAGAAAAACATTTTCTGTACCCCTGTGTGTACGAACCCTGATTAATTATTTACATATATTAAAAACTATCCAAATTTATTTACAGTGTGCTGTCATGTGTTTCCATTGTGCTCAGTGGTGGGATTCAGCTGGTTTGGCAGAACCGGTTGTTAATTTATGTTGAGTTCTGCGAACCGGTTGTTAAAATGATTCTTCAAATGCGAACATCGTATTTACATTAATTTACTTTCTTTAAATATTTATCTGTGCAACATTGTTTTCTAAACGTAACTCTGTGACAAGTTCTGATTTATTTCATTTAATAAATTGATGTTTCATTTGCAAAAATAATATATTTTCTCTTCATTAGTCCTGAGAAAGGAAATTCAACTTAAAAAAATTAAATTTTGAAGAATTTTGGGAACTAAATTGGCAGCCTAGGATAACCGTAATATATATGGCATGCTTATTCAAAATTACAATAACTAGTTATATTCGAATAAAAGGTACTTTGCCTTGGCACGGAATTTTCCCTGTTATCACTGATCTATAGCTAATACTTAAATCGTTAGATCTAGAGGTATACTTCCAACAGCATTATATATATATGTATATTGCTCTTCATGTCTTTGGAGTAATTTAAATCAAAATAGTTATTTTCATAAATGTGTAACACATTCAAAATTTTTATAAGATCCCTGAGTCCTGTAAGTTATATTTAGAAAAATATTTTCCAAGCTCTAACAAATGGAAAAAAATTGTATGACCGAAACTTTCCGAGTCATGATACTTTGTATTTTACAAATTTCCAGTGTTGTCTGGCTCATTTTTTTGTACTAAGGAATGACAAAAATTCCTAAATATCATAACTCGAGAAGTTGTGGTTGTGCAAAAATTTGTCTCACTTGCTATAGCATGGATATTGTTTTCTAAATATGTTATATGCAATTTTAGATTATGAACATGGTTTAATTCTTAAGTTTACATTTCTGTTATTTTTGTATTATGCTGTTTTCATGAATTTTCTGATAGAAAATTTGATCAAGGTTTCATGATTGTAGAATATTTATTAAATAAATTACATCCTTTTATAGGTAAGCATATTTTAAGAATTTTTTCGCTATACCAAAACATCAAAGTTTTTTAACAATGTTCTTATAATATTAGAAAGTGTTTCATAATCTATGTGTGATACTTCAATTTCCTTTCATGTTTGTACATCAAAAATCATTCAGGCAGCGAACCGGTTGTTAAATTATTTGAATCCCACCACTGATTGTGCTCCATATTGTTGTGCATATTTTTAGTTGTAATCTAGGTCATGAAAAGTTACTTTTAATGAAACTTCTCTATATTTAAATGTTTTATTCATTTATTTAGAACAAATTCACAAAGCTCCTGATGCTCATAATTCAAGAGTTATTGAGAATAAAAATAATATTTCTGATCTGCCAAATAATTCTAAAGAAAGTATATTCTCTAAGCATGTCAGATACAAAGAAAGTGAAGTCACTAATAATTTGAATTTCAAGAAACCTGGTAAGTTTTTTACTTTTGCCTTTGCCTAATCTAAATCTTAATGCAATTTGATTTTTTTTTTTTTTTTTTTTTTTTTTTAATACTTACCTATTTTCCTTATAGCTCCTTCTAAACTACCAGATAAAAAAATTGTTCAAGCCCCAAACATACCTGATGTTCAGAATAATGTAAGCAACTTATTTTCTGTTTATAAATTAACTCTGAACCTTATAAGTACAGTAAAACTTCTCTTATTTGTCATTATTTTAACTATCAGTTTCCATTATCCATCAGTCACAACAAATAGTAAATGTTTATATAATATATGTGTGTGTGACATTTTGAGTGTTTATATTACAACTGTGTTTTTTTTTTTTTTTTTCATCTGTGGTGTTTTACACAATTTTATCATAATTGAAAATTTTAATTCCTATTAGGTAGATTTCGTAAGAAATACTTCCTATTGCAGTCGTTACCATGGTGCGACTTTTGAAAAATTCCTTCACAACTTTTCATTATATGACCCCAGGAACCCAAAACCACCCCCACCTAAAAAGTTTATATATATATATATATATATGTATGTATGTACTAAATTTTGTCCGCATGATAAAAGTCGCAATTATGCACGGATCGTCTTCAAACTCGTCAACAACTTTGAAATGGCTAATATCTCGGCGGGGATTGAAAATGAACAAAATCAGCCCAAGGGAATGGAAATGGGGAGGGTTAAAAATTTTGAATACCATCTTAACAAGATTCTGATAAAACCATCTCTTACACAACAATGACAGGAAAAAATAAATATTTTTCATTATAGCAGTTGCCAACAATTAAAAAATAATAATAAAATTCTCACCACAACAATTGCTTTTCTATTGCAAGATTTTTCACATGAAAAAATAAATTAAATAAATAGTTTGACGAATTGAAAACAAATTGAATATTACGTCCAGGGGTGAAAGTTTTCCGTCCTGGGACGGAATTCCATCTTTTTTTTATTTAGGAAGACAGAACGAGATGGAAAGAAAATATTCATTTCTGCCTGGAATTCTAGTGACAAAAAAAAAATCTTTCTTAGTCATAAATATTTTAATTGGGAAAAGCAGAAAACCAATGCCATAGTTTATTTACTTTGTGTTTACGTCTACTGCGTGTGCTTGCAGCTCCCCGCGACATGTACGCCCGAGTTCTGAGTTCTTGAGTATTGCTTTTCTTTGAGCATGCGCCAAAGAGAGAGATTAGCCCACGCCGCACTGGATAAATTGGCTGTGAGCCAGAAGACGAGAACTTCTCTCCTTGCTGCATGAAACAGAATGCGCAGGTGCCGAACAGAAGGGAATATTGTGAATTTGTAGATCGGCAACACGCTTTGCTTGTTCGCTTGTTTTTCTGCTTATCGCTCTGTTATTTTTTCGCTGCACGCTTTTGAGACTTCAAAATATTGAACTCATTATCATTGGAAATGCAAGGAATTGAATTTATCGAAGAATCTGATGCTTTGAAAGTAGATGATACTGGACTAAAAAACAAATGGAGATTTGCCTGGCTAAAGGAATATGATGAGCAAGGGAATAACATTGGCATGTGGTGCCGGAAACTAAAAGAGTCAGGTTGTTGCTATTATATTGTATGCCATTCAACTCTTAATTACGGAAATAATGGTAAGAAAACGCTATTTAAGCATAGCAGGCATAAAAATCATCAAGAATTGATGCGTGCTCAAAATTTAACGCAAACTGTTCTAGGTGCTAAGCCACTCATTGCCAGTCCTTCTATAGCTGATCGGGTTGCAGATCAGAAAGCTGTAGTAACAGCATTTTTAAGTGAAAAAATGCTACCATTTTCTTTAGCTGGTGACTTGGTTGATCTTTCCAAATTTTTAGCCAAGGATAAATCGGCACTTTCAAGATTGCAGTTTCACAGACAAGTGCAACATATATCAATACGCATGGTACGGCCAAATGCTTAAAGCAGGACTTAGTAGGTAAATTAACGGGAAATTTTTTCTCCCTAAATATTGATGAAGGCACAACTAATGCCATGGATAAAATTATAAATGTTTTTGTTCGTTTTTTTGATGATGCAGAAAATATGGTTGTAACTGATCACTTAGGCTCCAGGAAAGAAAATATCAGTTCCTCCAAAAATATTTTCAGTCATGTAAATGATATGTTAAAGGGAGCTAGGTTGAATCACAACCAAGTCATCAGCTGTTGTCTGTTAGACAACTGCAACAAAATGAGGGGATGTAAAGCCGGACTCGAAACTTTATTGCGGCAAGCTAATCCAAATCTATTGGATATTCATGGTGACACAGTTCACATTGTACACAATTCTGCAAAAAAATTCTTCAATCATTTTAATGGTTATATAGAAGGCATTTCCAGTGACTTGTATTATGACATCCAAGATTCACCAAAAGGAAAGGAACTTTTTTGTGAGATTCAATCTCTTCTAAATTATGATAAAGTACTTCACCTTATAAGATTTATAGACAATAGGTTCTTGCAAATTTTAGCAGTTTGTGATAGGCTGTTTAAACTTTCTGATGCTTTAAAAACATTTTATTTTGGTTTCCTGACTCCAGAAAGAAAAGAAACTGAACAACATATTTTGGATAATATATACGTAATCAAAGGAAAGTATCCCCTGATGAGCAGAATAGGATAAAAATTGTTCAAGATATTCTGTCTAAACAAAACTTAAAGAATGCAAAATGCAGAAAGGAAAGAAAGAATTTTGAATATCTTGTTTAGCAATGAGAACAGATATTTATTTATGTTACAATTTTATAGAGGTGTACTGATGTAATTTAATACTTATGTAAAAAAGTTTCAGCATGAAAAACCCATGATCCATTTAATTCATGAAGAAATGTATTCTTTATGCAGGAATTTCATTTCTTTTTTCATCAAACCTGAATTTCTCCCAAATACTGTGAAAGATATGTTAAAACTGAATTATGAAGATCCCAAATTACAGTATGAAGACAGATTTTTAAATTTTGGAAAATTTGCACTGAGAGAAATGCTTGATTCACAAAATAAGATGTGGTTAAAGCATTTTTACACAAATTTAAGGAATGGGTATTTAAGTACTGCAAAATATTTGATAAGCAAGTTGCCAATAGAGAACAAAGCTCTCACATGGTTTTCTGCATTAAACCCAAATTTGAGGAAAAAAAGTACAACCTTTGTGGCATTGCAAAAACTTGCTGAATCTTTATCTAATGTTGTTTCTGATAAAGCATTGCTGTTAGAAGAGATAAGGCAATACACAAGTGATCCAGAATTGGATGAGTTGGAAGCAACTGGAATTTTTTCTAAATCTGATAAAAATTCCAGAATTGATTTAGACTGGTGGTCACACATTTTTAAAATTCAGCATCAAGGCAATTTTAAATACAAGTTTTTATCGATTTTTGTCAAGGCACTACTAACACCTTTTTCTGGTCCTTTAGTTGAAGGAAGTTTCAATATCATGGATGATATAATAACCGAAGATAGAGATGTTCTAACTGTAGATAATTATGAAGCAATCGCTACTGTTAAATATCATTTACGCAGGAGAAAAATGAAGGCAATTGAATTAGAACCATGTGTGAATATGCGAAGAGCCATCCATACAGCCCATGCTTCCTATCAGCAGCATTTATCAGAAAAAAAGCTGAAAAAATTTCCTAAAAGTACATCTGATAAAAAAGAAAATAATATTGATTGTGTTCCTTCTACTTCTAGTTACTGTCCTCTTCCCCAAAAAGATAGTACTGCAATGGTGCCAGTTGTTCAAACATGTTTGCCAAAAACTGGAAAACAAAGTAAAGATACAGATATTCCAGTAACTAGTTCTTCCAAAGAGTCTACAAAATCTGAAAAAGTGACACTATGTATTAAAAATCCTTCCAAAAGGCCTGCTGAAAATCAAACACATAAAAAACCTCCAAAAGCTTTGAAGCCATCTATAATAACAAACTTTTTTCAAGTGAAAACTGTTACAAAACCATAAATTTCAGGGTTTTTTTTTTTTTTTTTTTTAATTGCTAAAATCTTTTTTAAGGGTTGGGCAGATTTTTATCATTTTGATAACTTTGTTGCATTTTTAGTTTATTTACATTTGGTATTGGTGGAAACTGATACATCATAAATCGCAATACTTATCTTTCAAAAATATCAGATATTTTGTAAAATGAATCATTTTTTAGAATTGCCAGAATCCATTCTACCATCTATATTTTTAGACTTTATGACTTTGGAACATAGTGAACTTTGAAAAATCTATTTTAACGTGTTTTGTGCATGGCCCCATTTTTTCACTTAGTATAATCTATAATTGCTAACACCTATAAAATAACAAGTTTCATCTTACTGGTAAGTTTTCAATTTTTTATTTCAAGGAAAAATCTTATTTGTTCATTTAATTTTTTTCTCTGTCTGCAGAAAATATCTATACATAGTAATTAAAGTGTTTATTGTAACTAATATGGTAGTTTTCTTTTAAAGAAATAAGAAAATCTCAAAAAGTTTAAGCCTCAATTATTACTATAATCATTGTTTAATTAATGTTCTTTATTTAATGTTATTTTAGGTTTTTCATACATATATTTATCATTCATAATATTATACCCAATACTTGGAAATTTAGCTATTGAATATTATGTTATGTCGGAGTTATTTACGTTTTGTCATAGTGTTTAGGAAACATGTTAAAATATTTCAGTCCTGTGAAAATTTTTTACTTTCACCCATGATTTACGTCATAAGTTTTCTAGAGCAAGATTTCAGAATGAAAACTCAAAATGAAATAAATAGTTTGACGAATTAAAAAATATATATATATTACGTCATATTGGAAATATAATGTACCTCAGCAGGCGAATATGTAACGTCATGTGAGTTTGAAGAAACGTATTAAAACATTATAAAAACCCGACTATAAAAATATTAACATATTTTAATACTTTGAGATTTTCGGAATTTGTTTAGCCATTTTTAAACCATTTCCATATACATGCGTGTGTGTATTCGTGTATATTAGAATTTTCACAAAATGTTTAGCTCCCTAGAGCTCATTCTTAGTGAAGGAACTGGATTGATCTCTAATCTTGATTTAAGTTTTGTTGGTGAATTTAGTACTTAACTTCGAAATCTACCTCTGCCTGTAGGCCCGAGCCGGCAGGGATTTTTTTTTTTTTTTTTTTTTTTTTTTTTTTTTTTTTTTGTATCTTGTCTGTTTAATTTTATTATTATATTTTTTTAAGTATATCACTGTCCATACTTTTAACTCGTTTGTGAGTTAAGATATTGCAGTAACAGTATGACAAGATTTGTATTTTGGTCAAAGTTGATTTAGCAAAGAGAATAATGATATCGTCATTCAAAATAATATCAAATCGTGTATTGAGTTGAAAAGTCAAGATATGATAAAAAAAAATTCAGTATGCGCTTTTAAATTTAATGAATTTTTTGCATGTAACTCATTGTATATAAACTCTATACCTCGTATACAGGGTTGCACAAAAGAATTCACATACCATTCTCTTTATTGGCGAAAATTGCTGAAGGAGAGTTTTCAATTGAGGCATCTATTTTCTAAGTGAACTCAATTTTGGCATGCATGTAGTTAATAGATACAAGTCTGTATATCATATACAGGACTGCTTAAAGAATTCAGATAATTTTCTGATTGTAGATGGGAACAGCTGAAATTGTGTTTTCAAATGTGTTATGCATTTCCATAGGATTGAATTAGGCATACTATTTTAACTTATTAAACGGTACAGTTTTGTTACGTTATTCTCAATGTGTTGGAAAGTATTTTATAATCTATGCTTGATGCATGATTTTTTTCTTTCTTATTTGTGATTTAAGTGTTTCAAATTATTCAATATAAATAATTTCTACTTTTAACACTTTATATCAGCACTGAATGTGAGACAGAGGCACGTTGTTTGATTGATCTGGCCTTCTGTAATCAAAATCGCACAAGAAATTAGATATTCAAAGAACTGGAAAAAGTTCATTTATCTTTTTAAAATTTTAAATGAAAATTCTGTTGAATAAGCACCTGTTTATTTTAAGTTAATTTATGTAACACAATATGTTTTTAAAGGCTGTATGACACAGTTGAACTACAGTATCCAGAAAGTTTTGGGGAAATAGGGATAAAAATTGAGATAAGATTTGTTTGAGGCATCAAAGCTTCATAAAAAATAGTGCCTAAAAATATATAATTTTATCACAGCTTAATTTAGTGATTTAAAAGAAATGTTTATTATAGCATAACTTTTAAAAAAAACCTGTCAATTAAGCCTGATGGTTGTTTGAATCTTTTAGTGCTTGACAACTTTCTGTAAAGCTACTGTGTATTTCAAGTTAAATATTTTCGGTAGAGCCTGAAAACTGGCAAATAATTTTTTTCCCTGTGTCTTTTACTGTTGTTTTTTTTTTAGAAACTTGGCAGTTCTGGTGGAGAAAAGTCAAGTGACAACACAGTATTTCTCAAAAGAAGATGTAAAGACTCAACTGTTAAATCATTCCAGGAGTTCCTTGTGAAAGGCTTTCTTTTGAATAGCTTAATTTTGTCAGAAAAGATCATAAGTGCTTATTTACATTTAGTGCTCTGCCAGAAAAATCAAACATCCCAAATAGTTATTGCCAATCAATATGCAAATGTTTTGAATAACTTTGTGTGTGTGTATGTGTGTGTGTGGGGGGGGGGGGGATTATATTCATTAAAGTACATTGAATATTTATTTATTTTTGTTAATTATAACAAAATTCATGATGAAAAAATTCAAGATTTAACTGTGTACAGTAGTTTATTCTTTGAACATAAGACCCAGCTGTTACTAATGTTTAAATTGTAAATAAATTGAATTTTCTACGTAATTGATTGATTTTTTCAATTTAAATTATTTTCAGTTGTTATTATTAGTTAACACTGGACTATGTTTTTTATTACCAACAAATATGTTGGAGGAAATGATTTTTTTAAAAACTGGTTTAAAGAAAAAAAAAAGGGTGGGGGGTGGTTTTTATTCTGCTATTTATTTTGAAAATTAGAACGTTATTATTTTGTAATATTTTTCTCTAATAGCAAAAAATATTAGCTTCTTAGTTCTTAAGCTATTATGTTATGTATAGTGAATCACTATTCTTATAAATGGTTATGTAAATAACTAATTCATTTTACAAAGAAAGCAGAGCTGAAGGTCTTTCAGTCAGCTTCGAACTTTATGCATTATGGTAGGCATTACTTAATTCAGTAATTTCTTGCAATTGTCTTCCTTTCCACCAGCATTGAACCATTTACAACACTTGTGATGATGTTTTTGCTGGAGGGATGTTCCTAGAAAATTCTTGTAAGCTCTGTGATGTAGTAATCACATTTGTCTTTTAATTATAGTGCAGCATTCTTATCCCTTCACTGAGCCATTTAATCGTAGTTTCGATTTCTCTCTGTTTTTATTTGTTCTACAAATCATCACATAATTTTAATTTAACTAATGGTTTTAAACTTATTTAGCATGCACTATTGTAAACCCTGTTTGTGTGGTATATATACCAAGTGCAGCTAGTTTTTCAACAGATTTTACGAAAATTTGATACTGTATTTTTGACAATGTCCCTTTTCGAATTCGGGCCTAGCACCTGATTTGAAGGAGCGATCTATGAATGTGGTGTTCTTCGAAAGTGTTAATTCGATCCATAAAAGTCTTTCTTCAATTGATGATGATATTTAATTTTACGCATCTCGATTTGGACATTTTATTACTAAGCCATTCTCTAAGGACTAATTTTAACCAGCAAGTCTGCATCATCAAGGTCTTAGAATTCTTCTTTTTTAAGTTTCATTTTTCTACGTTGTACGGTGACCAATTAATTCTCTGCTATTATATCTTCCCACCTCTCCATGTGATTAATAAAGTTGGATTTATCGTATCTACTTGTCTTCCTTGAACAAACCTCTGTGTCATCTGTTTCTCTTTAAGTAAGAACGTTTACTTGTATTTATTTTTATCCACTTCTACTGAACGAAGTTATTTTATTCTCGGCATTTAAGTTAAATTTATCATCGGCACCTTATTATTCAACGGCACAAGCTCATAATTGGATATAACAAGGCATATCCAATTAAGTGTAGAATAGAGTAGAGCGGTTTAAGGAGGACAGCTCAGCTGGTTATAGTTGCTTGTTATATGATTGAAATACTTTAAGATCTTGCTGTAGGAATTTATTTCCTGTTTTTGCCAGAGTTTATCTGGGAGCAGAAAAGCTGGAATTAGTCAGGTGATTTAAACTAGCTTATGAGTAGAAAACTATTCATTTGAGACTTTTGAAGTCTCTTTTGTAATAATAATCGGATAGATTTTAGCATTCAGTACTATCTGATTGAATCTACATAGCTGTACATTTAATGCATTCAGCGGTTTATGTTTACTTATCTTTTTGAATACCTGATTCTTCTGGAATATTCGTAATATAATGTGATGTCCCAAAATACTGTTTTTTCTTTGATTATCGATCATGTGAACACAAATTTCATAGTAGTATATATAGCATACTAATTTAAGAACTAAGGAGCTATAGTAGTATAACCAATTTCCAATCCTAATCTTGATTTGCATGTATACAATACAAACTCCTGTACAAAAATTAAATTTTTATCTTTGATCTCCAGTACAGTGATCATCCTGTGATTGACAAATAGTTGAAGTTTTACTGTATTCAATTCACAAACTTGTGTATTTTTATATACAATAACAAATCCTTCAAAATGTACTGTTAAAAAATATATGAATGTTTATTATATATTATGATTTGGTTTTCTGTATAAGTTAGTAAAATTATGAGTCTGTTTCACCAAGTATCTGTACATGTTATTTTAATATACATATTTTTTTTTTTTATTTTAGAAAATATTATCAAAATTCTATGTATTGTAAGGAGTAAATGAGTATTATTATTATTCCTTCTTGAGATTTTCTCAGTTTAGCTTTTTCAAAAAACTTTCACTGAAAATTTACATCTATATTATAAAGCAAAAATGTGTTCACGAGTAATGCTGATGTTATATTGTCAGTGGCAACACCTGACCAATAAATTTTTCTGGTACTGCAATTTTTTTTAACCCTTTCACTGTCTGAGTGTTTTCCTGCATTTTTATAAAAATGCTCACAAATCCCAAGATATCTATTTCTTTTAATTGCTGTTTTATTCTATACCTTTTATATCCCTTCATTCTATATATGGTTCAAAATAGAATTCTGCTAAAAATATTTTTGCCTAAAGCTATTTTAACATAATTTATGGAAGCGGAAAAACATGGGCCAGAATTTCTAAACATTCCACAATTTTAAGTTTTACACTGTGTAATAGAGAGAAAAAAAAACGTTCTTTCAAATGCAATTTATTTGAAAGAAGATTAAACCATTTACACTTAAGACAATGTAAATAGGCAATAAAGTTTGTTTCTGGCTAGTATTCCATAATGAAATGGAAACGTTATCAATAAATAATAAAGCAAATAATATAAATAAAGCAAATTTTACTGACATGTAATCGAACTACAGTAGACACCCCTCAAATCTATAAATGCCTAAAATCTGTGCTTTGTTGCAGTTATAAAGTGAAACTTACAGTTAAATTGTAAGAGAAAAATTAAAGATGGTGCTAATATCATAGGTTTTTTTTACTTATATTTAAAAAAACAATGAAGCTATTTTGTAGTATAAATCAATTTATATATTCAAAAGGATATTGATACGCTGTCTTTGAATGATAATTGTAGGAAAAGCATTTTTAGTTGTGTTATGCATTTCCTGTTGAATTTAATTTTAGTACACTATGTGGTATGTATTTAAAAAGAACCTACTGATTGTATATGTATATAGGACTGCACTAAATAATTCAGATTCAACTCATTACTGCCTGTGAGTCTTAATTGCTGAAAATGAGTTTACAAATTTTTCTTTTCAATGTTAGAAAAAAAATGAAATTTCATAACATTCTAATAGTGTTCAAAACTGTTTCATAATCTATATGTTATACATGATCTTGTTTATGATTATTTTCAATAAATGTTTTGATATTTTAAAAATCAGATAAAAATCTCGACTCCCTATCTTGTTTAGGCACAGCTTTTAGTAAAATATAGCTAAAACTTTCATCTTTTATTTTAAAAAAATTAATTTTTTTTCTTCAAATTTACCTATTTGTGTTTCATTTAAAGTGTAGTTAAAGGGTTTCTTCTCTGTATGTTTTGCTAATTAAGTAATAGATAATTTTCTGAAAAACAAACTGTTTGTTTATTTATTTTTTGTTATTATTATTCATATAGGAATTAGATGAAAAACCCAAAGAAACTTTTATATCTATGAAAGATCGAATTTTTAAAATAATGTCTGAAATATGCGACATTCTTGAAACTGAAAAAGATTTTTTAAAGAAAAACAAGAAGCTCTATAGTTTAATATTAAGGTGAGAATTATAAAATGTGTTTTCTATTCCATGTTTAAAATACATTCATTATGTTTTGGAAAATCTGCTGACAATTTTTTTATATTTACTTGATGTTATAATATGTATGCACACATAACATGATACATCACAGAATATTTTTGACAAGGCCTTGAGTTTCTAAATCAAGATACAGTGATAAAATACACAAATTTAACTTATCTAAAATTGATTGATGGGAATTTAATAATTTTAATTGTTGCTTATTGGATTCCAATCTAGTTCAGTATAGACTCAAAAATAATCAAAGGCAAGATTTGGAAAATCATATGAAAAAATCGTAGTTTCTACGATTTGGACCTAAAAACTACGATGCTACGAAAATCGGTCTAAAACTATGATTTTCTGTAAAAAACACATGGCAAAAAAAAATCAATTTTGTCAACCATTCTCAGAAAAAAATTTCAATTTCATCAAAGGATCACGAATTTCTTGAAAGAATCGCGAAAAAAATGCAAATTTATTCAAGGGATCGCAGAAATAAAACGCAAAATTTGTCAAAGGATCTTGAAAAAATTTGAATTTCTTCAAAGAATCGTGAAAAAAAACACAAGTCTTGTCAAAGAATTGCGGAAAAAATGCGAATTTTGTCAAGGATCACGAAAAAACGCAAATTGTACCAAAGGATCACAAAAAAACACAAATTTCATCAAGGGATCGCAAAAAAATCGTGAATTTTGTCAAAAGATCGTGAAAAAAAAAAAAAAAATGCAAATTTCGTCAAAGGATTGTGAAAAAAATGCAAATTTATTAAAAGATCGTGGGAAAAAAATCCAAGTTTCCTAAAAGGGTCGTGAGGAAAATGCAAATTTGGTCAAAGGATTGCGGAAAAAATGTATATTTCATCAAAACCCCCGCAAATAGGACCGCGGAACATAAGCATAATGAGTGCCGTGAAGAATTCCCCCCCTCCCCCCCCCTACTTCCCACCTTTCCGAAACTTTCCTGTGAATTTCTGAAATTTTTTTTTACTCAGAATCACCCCTGATCTGTGCTTGCTTCATGAAACATCACACACAGGCAAAAATCTATGTTTATTATTATGATACATATAATTTTTAATCTGAAAGAATATACAGAACTAACTTTTGAAAAATTGGGTTACCCCGTACCCAACCTGCAGGAATCTTAAACTCTGTCCAAACTAAAAGCAACCGGAGTTAACCAATTTTCAGCGTAAAAAACATTAACCAACCAACCCCTAGATTAATTTGAGTTTTGGGTGCTACTATTTCTCATTTTCAAAGGTTGGCAGATCTGCTGTCTAGGCAAAATTCTGATAATTATTATGATGTAATACCTACAGATGTCTTATGCATATTTTTTTCAATCTTAATAAAAGTTTTCCAGTGATTTTGATTCATTATTTTTTGATCCACTAAATTTGTTTTTTAGTTTGCATGTAATGGTCATGTAAACTACAGTATGGAACCATTTATCCGGAATCCAGTTAACCAGAAAACCAGTTATTCGGAATGATATTTCCAATTGACTTATTTCTGAAAAATTTGCTATAAAGTGCCAGACATATGTGTATTGCTTTAAACATTACAATATGCATGGTATAACTTAATCCCAACAACTAAGATTTGAAATGGAAGCATACATAGTTATATATTGGACATTTTGATTTTTATGCAGGGGAAACAGGGTTTTTTTTGTTTGCAAGGTATTCCCATAAATTGTCTTCTTTTCTAACTCTGATTATTTTTTTAATTTGTTTGAATTGGATTTTTAATATGTGTAATCTAATAATTAATTTGAAATCAGAAACAATGTCATAGTCATATATAATGTACAAATCTGATCACGATCAGATGGATGTTGCTTTAATACCCAACCAGTTATCCAGAATATATGTATCCCCAACTATTCCGGATAAATAGTTCTGTATTGTATTTTTTTTTTTTTTTTTTTTAATTTAGCACATAGATGTGAAAAGGTTTGTCACATCTGCTCTAAAAGATAAATATACACTATAAACTTTATTTTTCCTACAAAAATGTTCTTTACCAAAAATGTGTCGGTCTATTCTTGCATGACAAACTTATGACGTGTGCCCAATGTGGCATGTAAGAAAGTTTTCTGGCATACAAATAATTTATAGGTAATAATTAGTTTCTAGGACAAATTCAATTTTATATTTCTTACAAGGAATGACATTTTGCTTATACATAGACTATTTATAGAAAATCAGTTGTTTATTCAAATTTTCCCATTATAAATTTCAATTTAGGTGTTCTTTAGCATCATTTTCTCTTCAAAGCATCTATATATATATTACGCTAACATACGTGGCACAGAAATCACGATTATTTGTTATTGTTCAATGGCAACGCCTGAGAAATGCATCTGATTGGTTATTGTGTAAGAGTCCTTGGCAGGATTTAGGGCGATCGGGTTTGTTTACGTTTCGCTGTTTCAGTGCAGTATCTTTCGCTGCAATTATGTAGCTTCATAATATCATTTGAAATGCCCGTAAAAAATCTCGGTGAATGCTTGAAAGTGAAGAAGAAGCCGAATTCAAGTCGAATCGAAATAGATTCGAAATCCAAATAGAATTGGTCGAGAATGTCGTAAAGCGATTGGCATGCGCGCTTTGCTTCTGAAATCCAAATTACTGATTTAAACATCTCGGGGCATGCGTAACTGTGGGTGAAACATGCAATTTCTGCAAAGCACTGTATTGGAAATGCGAATTAAACAGCAGCAAGAAGTTTACAAAATGTTGTCATGACGTAAAAAGTAATTTTGTACGGATAGGTAGTTTTGACTGTACGGACCTGCGATACGAATTTCAGGTTCATTTAAGAATATTATTACGGGCTCCCCAGAAGTAATATACAATAAAACCTGCTTAGACGGAAACGAAAACGACCAGTGATAAATTCCGTTTTATGCAGGTTATTTAAATTGAACAAAGCATAATAGCATTTTTTTTTCGGGGGGGGGGGGGGGGGGCTGGGGGGAGAGCTGGAACATTTTTTTTTTTTTCGTTTATTGCAGGATTCAGTTATAAACAGGCTTTACTCTATTAGAAAATAAATTTGCTGGATGGTACTTTAAAAAAATTCTATATAGTAATATTTGCTTACAATTTTATTATTTCTTTTTCAGTATTACACTTCATTATATTTGTAATTGGTTTTTCATATAAAGATTTTAAATAAAAAATTATATAAAATATAATTACATTTTAATTAAATTCATCAGTTAATTTGGAATAAAAAAGTTTAAAGTATGAGACATGAAAATTAAAAAACTTAACCTTTGACTTTACACAAGTTTGGAACTGAACAAGAGTCAGTCCCTGGTAATTTGCACCGTCTCCACCCGCCCCCCTCTGAACGGACCTGCAATTAAAAATTTCAGATTCATTTAAGAATATTATTACGGGCCCGGGCAATGCCGGGCGGGTCAGCTAGTTCAATATATATTTTTTCCATTTTGTTTAACCAAGGTAAATTTAGAATAAGTGGTAAAAGTTTTACTAAAAATTAACTTTTATTTTAGATATATTTTTTTTGTTAGAATTTTCCTGGCATGTTAGAATTCTCATATTTTTGGCCCATGAATGCCAAAAGGTTATCTTTTGCTTATCTGTACAATTATTAATTTACTAAAAAGCCACATTAAAAACATAAAATATTTTCACTCATGCACATGCGCATCCTGTAAATCAGCACATCTGAAACGGAATTAGCTTTTCCCATTTTGCTGTAGTGTTTATTCCCGCCCTTTCTCTTTTGTTACTATGCTATAGTAAGTTATATGTATATTTGTTTAAGATTTTAATTGCATCTCCCTAAAAGGCATAGATATTCTTGACATAGTTTTCAAATTTTTTAAGCATTTGTAAAGTCTATTATTATATTTTCATGATTCAAATTTTCAATGATTTGAAAAATTCACAAACTATTTCAATATCAACTATGCTTTTTATCAAGATGCAATTAAAATGTCCATCAGGCTGTTCTCAAATCCAAAAAAACTACTTTGTGACACATTTTTTGATTATTTTTTGTTTGGAAATGCATGAAATTAGCAGGTGTTTTTATTCAAAAACTATGTAATCAAAAGACGTTTTCCTTTTTTTTTTTTTTTTTTTTTTTTGACAAAAGCAGGAGATTTGTCAGAAAATACTGACAAAGTTAGCGTTTTGAATGGAATTTCCAGTTGCAATACCGCGGGAGAGGAGAAAAATCAGTCGCCACGTAACCAAAATTGCTTATAACTTGATAAGTAATTTGTTTATAAAAAAAATGAAAAACTCATTCTGATTCCGAATCGCTTCAATAGTCAAGCCTGCCAATTTTATGCCCTTACTTTTAAAAATGCATCAGAAAGTTTCACGTTTTTGAGCTGGGAATTTGATAATTGCCTTAACAGAAAATACAGGTAACTTACTGCAGCATAGTAACAATCAACAAAAGATGTAGCTGCATGCTAAAAGAGGAAGTTTAAGATGACTTACTGAGCATCAGTGCCATGTGAAGTGGGGGGGTGGAAGGGGGCAGTCGCCCTGAGCGCGGAAATTGAGGGGGCGCCAAATTTATACTACAAATCTTTTTTTTTTTTTTTCTCGTTAAAATTGCATATTGGGAATTTTTTTCCCAATGGAAGTATGCACATTTTTCATTTCAAAGTTATTGCATTGTCCTTTACCCCCCCCCCCCCCCTGCACACGGAAATGCAAATTTGTGAATAAGGACTTTTTTCTTTTCAAAACTTATTTTGGATATTTGTCTTAATTTGCTTTATTAACCTTCTCTTTTCTGAGTCTGTACTTGTGGCAAAAATAATAACTCTCAAAATAGTATGAGGTTTCTTTCTTGGAATATAAAAGGGTTCCAACTGTTATCTTGTACTGTTAGATACATTTTTTCTACACACATTTTCCAGATCCCGTTTGCCAAAATATAATTTTCTCTTATGTCATTTAGCTTTTTGAAATTTCTGAATTAAAATTAAACCTAAAGTTTTAAAATAAACATGAAATATGTATTCAGTAAAATTTGTTTGTTTCTGTTTTTTTTTTTTTTTTTTTTTTTTTTTTTTTGACACTTGAGAAAGAAAAGTTGGGGGGGGGGGGGGGATGGAAACTTTGCCCTGGGCGCAGTTTTCTCTTCACACCCTGCTGCTGAGGATGCTTACGTGCATGGACAGAAATGTTTTTGAAATATAAAATATTTTTGTTTGTAATAGGTAATACTTTTTATCAATTGTCATTGAGTTTGTAATCTATATTACTTTGTTCTAGGAAAAAATTTCTTCAGCGTCAGTCCTTGAGTGAGGATGAAGCTTATGTTACCAAGAACTCATTAAATGCTTCCAATTTAAGTGATGATTGTGAAATTGTGCAAGATAATCAGGATGTTGATTTTGATGATGATGATGATTTTCTTGCCAGTACAAGTTTTAAAAAACTCAGCACACCCTCAGCATTTAATTCTGTGTTGTCACAAAAATCCCATTCCAATTTGAGTTCATCTACTCCTATAAGAGATGTGTTGTCTTCTAAAGGTGAATCAACTAAAATAAGTGCAAAAGAAATGAACAAACAATCGTCTTTTATGAATGAATCATTTAAAACAAATGCAAAAGAAATTAATAGACAATCATCTTCAGCAAATGAATCATTTAAAACAAGTGTAAATGAAATTAATGGATTCAGTGATATATCATTTTCAACTGACAAATCTTTTAGTTCGCCATCAATAAATTTAGCATCTACATCGAAGCAAAACTCATTATCTAATAATGGATTTGTGAAAGCTAGTTCCTTCAATAAGGAATCATTTGAACACAAACCAGGGACTTCTAAAAATTTTGAAAAAGACTTGGCAGACAGCATAGAAGATTTTTCTGATATAGAAGATAGCCTTGGTAAATAAGTATTCCATCAGTTTCTTTTTTTAGTTCAATATATTCTTGGTATTTTAGTCATATCTTACATTGTTTTTTTTTCTGTTCATATTTATTGAAGAAAATATGCACCAGGAGTTATATTTTTTTTACGGTATTTTTCAGTTTTTTCCATCACGAGATTGAAAAAATGGCCTTGTGGAAAGAACGCAATTTTTTATGCATATTTTCCGGCAACCTATCCATTGTTTTGTGTACACAAGCAATTTTTTCAATATTTATACAATTTAATATAAAGAAGCCGTCTATCTAAAGAGATAGCTATCTATTTTTATATACAAACATAAATAAACTGTATATAAAAAACATTAATAATGATATATGTATAACTGTTTTATTAACCTTAATCTTTACGATATGGGTGCCATGTGAGCGTGGATTTATTCTAAAATATTAATCGGTATGGTGTTTATTATTTCATTTTATATCCTATAAATATTTAAATAGGTTTTATTGTTTTTTCCAATTCATATTATTTGTTTCTATTCTGTTTTCATTTTTAATCAATTCACTTGATTTTAATGGTTGTTAGGGCACAGGGGAAAATAACTTTTAGCTTTAGCTTATTTTTCCCACAGAAAACAACCATTTTGCTTATATCATTGAATTCTGTGCCCTTGAAAACGTAATTCAATATATAAGCATTTCCATTATTTGTCGGTGTCCACTTTCTTATTTTTCTTCCATAATAATTCTTATAAATAATTTAATCTTTTTTTTTTATATATACTTACAGCTTTAATTCATAATATTACGGTTTTTGATGGTGGTAGGTTATGTTTAATTATTGGTTATATATATATATATATATATATATATATATACTTATATATATAGATATACTTATATATATAGATATACACACACAAATACAGTAGAACCCCACTAATCTGAAATTCTGGTTAACAGATTTTATTTTCGAAAATTATATTACAGATTACGAAATTTTTCAAAGTACAGGATGAATGTTGGGGAAAACATGTAGAAGTTAGAATTAAACATAAAATGGCAGTTAAGCATGTTTTTAATTCTTTAAACAGCTTGAATAGAATAAAAATACATTCAATAATGTAAAAGTACAGATATGTACACGAATATAAAATGAAAACGTGCACTATACTAAGCCTACTTGTAGAAACCATCTTTAAAAAATTTCGAATATTAGTTTGCCAGTCACTATAAAATTCTTTTCTAAAATGCAGACAGTATTTAATTCAGGTGATAAAAATTTATTTTTCCTTTCAGTTTGATTTTGTAAGTTATCTACAGAAATGTTTTTTTTTTTCAACATGGTAGCTGAACTACTTATAGATTCGCGATTTTGAACCGTTTGTAGTGGATGTTACGTAATTCCTCATTCTGAAGTTCCATTGGATTATTATATACATCAGAGTGATTAAACAAGGAATACTATTTTTTGCCGAAAGCTATGCCAGATTAGAGGATGTTTACTGTACTACTGAGTACTTATAACTTGCATTTTTTTCTTTTCTATTTTTATTGAAATTTCAGGTAATCCGAACAAGCACAGGTCCCAATTAGTTTGGATTAGCAGGGTTCTACTGTACATACTAAGCAAGCATAAAAATTCATCATGTTTCTTTTCACAGCTGTTTATATCATTTGTCACAAAGCTCACTTTCAAAAATATGAATTGTGCCAAACTTTTTTTTTTTATAAATGCCAAGGCCCCTATAACAGAAAAGTAACAATTTTTTCTTTTTAATAAATAGATCGTCCCGTTGCCTTTTAAGTAAAACAGTGAGCTTTTTAAAGTTCATAGTGTATATTTTGTGACTGAATTTAAGTGGAATATTGCATTTCATCTTATGGTTTTATTTATTTATTTTATTTTTTATTTAAGTTTTAGACTGTTTACCTATTTTAGCTCTATTAAGTAACATTGCATAATCTGAAAGGGTACATGAAAAATTGTTTGAGGGCATTTCAAATCATTACATAATAGATTGTGCAATATAAAACTATTTTTGTTTTGGTAATTGCTGGGATAGAGCCGAAACATGTAAACACAAAAAGAATAATAAAACTTTTTTAATGTTTTTATCTTGCACCTTTTAGCAATTGAGAGAATTATAGTATTACGAAGTGTTATAATTTGATATATTTAAAGAAGATTAATTTTGTTTGGACTAATATGCTCATATTAGAACAGAAAACTTCACTAAAGAGCAAAGAAATCGAAAATATAAATTCATCTATAATATTTATTGTATATAGAGTAAAACCTCTAAGTAATGGACATTTTAAGACCAAAGAATTTGTCTGTTGTTGGAGGTAAAAGCATGCAAATATATAGATTTTCGGGATTGAAAAATTGTTATGTAAATGGAAGTGTCTGCTATTCAGGCATATCCATTATGGAGGTTTTACTGTATTTCGAGCATGCAGCTTTTTTTAGCTTTCTGAATTGTTTTAAATAATACTGAAGAAAATTAAAATGTGTTATACTCAGATATACAGTGCAACCTCGATTATCCGAGCTAATTGGGACCGCTAGTACCTCGAATATCAGAAATCTCGGTGAATAGAAATTGTGTATATAAATTCGCCGTGCTCGGGAATTTAACATCCCTTAGAATAAAAAACAATAGAACTTTTTTAAATGATAAAAATAAACATGTATAAAGTTATGTTTCACAGCACAACAAATTTAAAAAGGAAATCAACTACTAGTAGTACATTTTAAAAAGCAAATTGAATTTTTTTTTAAGTATACTAAGTTAAATATTGAAAGATGCATTTTCAAAAATAAAATAAATCTCAAGAAATATATATATATTTAATTTAATTACACTAATTTGTTTAATTTACATTAGTTATTTTTTTTTAAGTTACCTTTCGTTGAAAAAGTGGAGATTTTCTATCAGTGGCTGCCCAATCTAGAGATCTGCACGGGCTGGGCTCGGGCCTATTTTCATTTGCGGCACTCGGTCCGGGCTAGTCCTGGGCCATACTTTTTTCTGAAGGCTCCGGGTTCGGCCCTTACTTTTTTCCGGAAGAATCGGGCTGGGCCGGGCCTAACTTATTATTTCTGTTGCATGTTTCTTTTCTAGTCTTCATGGCCCAAAATTTTCAGTCCAAGTTTTGAGCCAGCCCATATGAAAATCATTGTCTCGGCGTGACCTGTCTGTTCAAAGGCCAGTAAAATTAAGCCTGGCCCAAAGATTTTTGCAAAATATGCATACATTTTTGAATCGCCATTATTTTACAATTAAACATTAACATTTATTCTTTTAAAGAATAGTAAATTTCTACGCTAATTAAAATATAGTAAAACGTATGAAAAGGAATCTGCCTATGATGAAATCCTGTTTTAAACTGAAAAACGTATTGATACATGCAAAATTAATATACTAATACGTAAGAAAAGAATATATAATACATTTACTAAGAAGGGAACTTGTCTATAATGCATTTTTTTTTTTCTTATCTATGTAATTGAGTCTTAGAAGATTTTACTGTATAGCATTTTTCAAATTTTTAACAATTCAATGCACGGAAAATGTATTAACAATATTAATGATAACTGAAACATTTACATAGAAGAAATAGCGATTCATTAAAAAAATAAATATCGCAGCCTGCGGCACTTATATAAAAATGAAGTTTAGAAACATGAAAAAATAGTTAAGATAAATATTTTTGGTCAGAACTCCTCGTAAGAGTCAAATTTTTAACAAAATCAATGTAAAAAGCAATGTTTTGTAGGAATTCACTCAGGCCGGGCTCGGGCCGAACTTTTAACTTTTCTAATGGGCCAGGCTGAAATTTTTTCCTTATGAGTTGGGCAAGGCCTGGGCCTGGGAATTTCGGCCCTTGCAGACCTCTAGCCCGATCACGCCAATTTTTGAGCAACAGAAGATTATTGCCGTAACATCGCTTCTTTGCTCCAAATATGTTAGGGCAGTTAGTGCAGTAAAAAGAGTGGTGTTTTTCAAGGCCCAAAAAACTAAAAAAATCAGACTTTGTTATCGGCTCGGTTAACAGAAACCTCGATTAATCAAGGTTCTACTGTACATGTATATGTTTTAATTTTTCTTATGTTGCATAAAATTTAATTGTTTCTGTCATATTTTTAAGTTTATTTGTTATATTTTTAACTTGATGAAATTAATTCTCATTTCAGATGTTATCTTGGAAAATGAACCTCTGTTAACTAGTTTTGAATCAAAAGGTTATATTTTCTTTTATTTTTTTATTTTTAACTATTTATTTATTTATTTATTTTAATGCATATTTAGTTTACAAAAACTTTTATTTTTGATGTTTTGCAAAATGTTATTTTACCAGATGTAAGAATCAGCCTCTTTATCGAATCTAATTCTAATGTTCGTACTTAATATGTTTAAGCAGCAACAAATGTGTTTGGTTTATTTTTTATATTTTAAAGAGTAATAATTTTTTTTATTAACAATTTTCTGCAGATTAAAAAAGGTATGACTAATTCCGTCTATCTGTTATTAATAAGATTGTATTGAGATGATTTTCATAGAAATAATTTCTAGAATAGTGGTCTAAAAAATTACTGACGAAAATTTAAATAATATTACTTTTTAAGTACTGTTCAGCAATATCATTATACCTAAAGAAATTTTTTTCTTTGTTATTAAAAGTCATACCATTTTTATTTTTGCACATATTCTTTTAAAAATTGTATTTTACTAGGAAATTTTATCCTAATTAATTATGTAGCTTTCATTGTCTTATTGCATGTCATTTGTTTATAAAGAATCAATTGTTAAAAAGCTGAATTGCAGTATTTTGTAGACTATTTCAAATTCTAAATGTTTGTAAATTTTATTATTCATTCTTAAAAGCCTTTAGTTATTATCTCTTAAACTTATTTAATTCAATGATTATTAAAACAACTAATTTATGTTTATTTGTTGTTTTCAAATTTTTACTGTTTATTTATGAAAATGTTCTATTGCAGAAACTAGGACCCAATTAAATAAAAGTGTTGTTGCCCAGAATGAGTCTAAAGAAAAAAGTAAGATAATTTTGAATATGCTTCTTACTCTTCAACATTATGGCCACATAATATTTTATTTAAAATTCAGGAATCATTTTATATTCGTCAATATAGTTGTTTTAAATGTTTTGGCATGTTATTAGTTTTTCCATGTAGTTCAGTTTAAATATTTAATTCAAGATTTTCTTTCGCTGTTTTAAAAGTGAGAATTCAGTCTCAAAATTCAACCTTGAAAACTAACCTTTTTGAAAAAAAAATTTCAAAATTATTGCAACATTTAAGACTTACTAAATTTAAGAATATGTCTTCCTTTTTTTTCCATATACCGAACAGTTCAGTCAATGGATGTTAAAATATTTGCCCACCACCACCAAAAAAAAAAAAAAAAAAATACAGCATTTCGGTTTTTTCTTCTATTCATTCCTGAAAGCAGAGACTGAACATGCGCAGGTGCGCTTACCAATTTTCGGAATAAATAATGCATTTTTGATGAGTTTTTAATTCATATCTTGACTAATTATCAAAAAATTAAAAATCTGAGCCTGATGTGCATCAGGATCTCCTTTGAATTACATCCATCCAAATTTTCAGACTTATACGTGTGGTAAATTTTGCTAGCCATTGCCGACAGGCACACACACACAGAGATGGAGCATAACTTTCTTTTATTAGTATAGATTTGCTGCTGAGATTGCTTTCAGAATCTGTAATCCCTAAACTTTTTTAGAAAAAACAAATGCACTGACTTTAAGAGACTTCATTTTCAAATGTGATATTGCATATTTAGAAAGATTTCTGTATAAATATTTATCATTCAGATTCAGAATTTCAGGCATTTTTATTAATGGCTTGTTATTTGCTTGAATAAGTTATGTGTAATATTTGCAGATTTTAGAGAGCACATTCTTGGAATACCTTTTCCTGATTGACTTAATTTTAATCTACCAAATTCTACAATTTTGTATTGCAGATTTAAGTATGTTTTATGCCCTTTAAAAATTTCATTTCATTTTAGTGTAACTAATATTTTCTTTTAGTCATTGCTGGTAAATTCTACGGTAATCAGAGAGATGATGGTGCAAGTTCGCAGTATAAAGGATTCAAGTTTCCTTTTTCTCAAGATGTTATGCGAGTATTTCAAAGCATTTTTGGCCTGAAAAAATTTAGACATAATCAGTTGGAAGCTATAAATGCATCTCTGTTAGGAGAAGATTGTTTTATACTAATGCCAACAGGTATTATTACTTATTTAACTTATTTATATATGTATGTGTTATTTAATGCTGGATGCCAGCTTTCTAGAATATTTTATGTGTTTTAAAATGACATTTTTAAAAATTTGTTGTGTATATATAAGTAAAACTGATTAATCTATCACATTCACTTCAAAAATTAACATATAAGTGATTATAATTCATTTGAAGTAAATCTGTAAAGCCTAATTAAAATTTCAAGAATAATTTCTTTTAAGGAGACTGGTCAGCCAGCTTCGGAATTCTCCTCTGTAATGTTAAATCTATGGACTTTTGATGCATTCATATATTTAAAATATCTTCTTGGGAAATTCATATTTTTAACAAATTTTTTCAGTGTACTTAAAAGATGTATGTTTATTTCTTAGTTTTCAAAATATTTCTAAAATCCATGCTGAATTTAATATTTTATGTGTTAAAAGCGGGCGAACTGGGTGTCAGATTTTAACACTTCCTATAAAATGAAGTCTATACTTTAGAAATATTTTGAAAACTGAGAAAAAAAGAGACATCTTTTAGGAAGTGTGCACAAAAAATAGAATTAAAAATATTAATTTGCCGAGGAGATATTTTAAATAGACGAATGCATCCAATGCCCATAGACTTTACATTAGTGAGGGGAAATCAGAAGCTGAGTGACCAGCCCCCTTAACAAAATTAAAGAATAATATTTTTATATTTCTTTCTCACCTAAAATGTTTTCACTTGTGAGCATTGCACACATTACATAATAGGTTGTACCATTCTAGTTTGGAGACAAGTGCTAGGCTGTTTACCAGTGATTTTTGTGAGAGGGTTCGGTTTCCAGTTTTTCAGCGAATTTTAGTGATTTCAGAGATTTTTAGTTTTTCATTTGCATGACTACATTATTTACTCAAGAATAATTTATAATTATATGTGTTTAGATTATCATTTGCAATAAATGGAAATAAAAACTCATTCATTGCACTTCAGATGGGTAAGGTTTTTTTTTTTTTTTTTTTTTTTTATTTATCTTCAGGTTCTTATCATAGTTTGTTAAATCAAAATAAACCTTTCCTTTCCTCCCAGCCAGCTGCGCTGATTCTGATTACTTAATAGCAGCACAGGAGAACGTTTTATTTTATCAAGGTATTGCATAATATCTCTTGAGTTATTTTGCAAACATAATTAATTTTGATATCTCTCATATTGGGATTTATTTTATAAGCACATAAAGATTTTTATTATTCAAGCCAGTTTATGTATATAAATAAGCTTATTTTTGTACAATCAATGTGTTTGCTGGAATTACTTACAATTTCTATCAAGAGCAGCATCTTTTACTCTCCTTATCTTAGTCACAACACTGAATTAAAATTCTCATAAGATGTCTCATATAGATGTTGCAAAGTTACAAAATATTAAGAAATAAACTTAAAAATTATATTCAAACAAAGAATATTTTTAATTTGGCAAAAAAAATAGTTCATCAGTTTCACTATTTTATCGTTGGTACGCAAGGTACCAACTAGTTTACAACTTAATGGTGCTCATTCCGGACTAAAAATAAAATTAATGAGAAACATTTTCATGCTTATCATGCATGTAAAATCAATGTTGATGTGAATTAGAATCTTGTCCGGTTTATCTGATAGTATTGTGAACTGCATAGAGGTAAAATCAAATTCTCTGGAACCTGTTTGATGGATAAGGTTAAAGGGGATGGGAGAGATCAGAATGTTGATTTTACCTGTAGCAATATGCTCTTTCTCTTGACCCTCCTGCAGCTAGCAAGGAAAAGTTTTCACTCGGCCAATGGCGTGCAGCACATTTCTTCTCCCTGCTTTGCTGCAGAGAGGTTTTAATCACGTGGTACGGATCTCAGAAGCTCTGCAGTGTGTTCATAAGTTATTCTTGCAGTGACGTTCATGACATATTTGGCTGTGCTATGTTTTGGTAAAATATATTTTTATAGCTAACCTTCTGATTAATCAAGTTACCAAAATACATATTATCATTGTTTCCTGAATATCCTCTAAAAGCCTCTCAACTGTCCTCTCACTTTCAGACGTATTCCTTTAGTCTTTGTATCTTATTTATCGTTAGTTAGTAGCGTGAAACTTTTTACTGGTAAAAATGATTGGAGTGAAACGAAAATGAAACATTTTAAATATTAAGCAAAAATTAAAAATCCTTCAAAAACTTTATAATGGAGAATCAGCTAGCAAATTAGCAAAGGATTATCGAATTGGAGTGCAAACTGTACGTGATGTAAAAAAGAACAAACTCATTACCTTCATGAGAAATCGTGATGACGAATCTGTGCTTTTGAAATGGAAAAGTCTGAAAACATCAACATACAAAGATCTAAATTCTGCTCTACTACTGTGGTTTTATCAAAACAGAGCAGAAGGTATACCTATTTTGGGTGCCGTGTGTTCCGAAAAAGTGCGATTTTTTTCATGAAGTACTAGAATTCAAAGCAGATTTTAATGCTTCATCTGGTTGGCTCACTCGATTCAAGCAACGCTATGGAATTCAGCTGTTCAATGTTGAAAGAGAACGTCTAAACGCGGATGTGACTGCTGCAGAATAGTTTTATATGAAATTTCAAGAATTTATTGACGAAGAAAATTTGATTCCCAATCAAATTTATAATGCCAATGAGACAGGATTTTATTGGAAATGTCTCCCAACAAAAAGACTTGCTTCACTGGAAGAAAAGTCAGCTCCAGATCACAAATTATCGAAGGAGCGCATTACCATCATGTGCTGTGCAAATGCTTCAGTTGACCATAAAATGAAACTCCTAATGATCAGAAAAGCTATGAAATCCTGCTCGTTTAAGAGTACAGAATCAAAAAATTTGCCGGTTGTTTATTTCAATGAAGAGGGCGCATGGATCACACCAGAGATTTTTCTCCAATGGTTCCATGAACATTTTGTTCCTGAAGTCAAGAAACATTTACAAGTAAAAGGCTTACCTGAAAAAGCAATATTGCTTTTAGACAATGCCTCTTCACATCCAAATGAAAGTTTCCTAGCGTCTGATAACGGATTGATTACCAGTAAATTTCCGCCCCCGAGTGTTACAGCAACGATACAGCCTATGGATCAATATGTAATTTCAACAATGAAATGGCACAACAGATCTGGCCTTTTGAAAAATATGATTGATGAAGTTAAAACACTGCCAAATTTTTGGAAGCAATATTCGTTATTGGATGCAGTATATGGAATATCAGCAGCATTGCATGGTCAAAGGTAAAATCGTTTTATGTTATCACGATCATAGAGAAAGATCATACCGCTTGATGAACAATCTTCTTCAGATATTCAAGAAGAATATGAAAACAGTAGTAGATATTCTTGAACAAGCAAAGGAATTATAAGGTTTCAGAAATCTTGATGAAGAAAATTTAGAAGTTTGGTTTTATATGGATGCATGTTAGCCTGCCTTCCAATTTCCAGTATTTGACAGATGAAGACATCATTTCTAGCTGTGTTGTTAAATCTAATAGTTTAATGATAGTAGTGATGCAGAAGATGTACTAAATGAGGAAAATACAATTTCTCATTCTACTGCTCTACAATCTGTAGAAGCTTTGTTAGACTATATGGGACAAAGAGGATTTATTGATGGTAACATTACTACGGTTCGTAAAGTATGTGCCAGTATAAGACAAGAGATGAACAGACAGCAGAAGCAAAGATGCATTACATATTTTTTTAATCAGCAAATATTAAAAGAAGAATTCCTAGTTTGATTTTATACAGCATGCAAATGTAAGCAATTTTTATATTTTTGTACTGATGTTGATTTTTTCTTTAATAAAAAGGATTTTTTTTATTATCTGTGTTTTTCGATGTTTGTGCGACCTTTCCTGTTGATTAACCCGGATAATAGGAAGTGCAGTGTAATTAATAAGTTTCATTAGAAAATTTAGTTTTACTTTTTTAATTATGTACTATTGTAAACTATATCACTAATAATTCTAAACTATGTAACTAATAATGCTAAACTATGTAACTAATAATTCTAAACAATGCTTTTTTTTTCAATTCATAAAAAACTTCTGTGCTTTTCGAAAGTCGATAAAGAGGAAAGGGAGGAGGAGTCGGTTATTTTGCACTGCTGAGTAGAATGTTTTGCTGGCTACCAGATTTTATCGAATTTATAAAGCCTTGACCATTCCTATGTCTGTCTAGTTAGATTTCTCCTCATCATTTACATTTGCTGTCGAGTTGAATTCTAATAACCATTAAAAAAATAAATAAATGAAAAATATGATAATTGTAATCAATGTAATTCTCACTTCCGTTCATTTGATAAATTAAAATTTCAAAATTAATAAATTATTTTTGTTCCAAATCATCCTTATATTGCTATGTCCAAAGTATATAAAATTCTTTTAAATCATTTTCTATGTTTCAAGATATTAATCTGGAACTTGTAAGAAATAAAGTCCCATGTCCTGTGGCATGTAAAAAACTCTTAATATTTCATTACATTCACTAATTGCAAGTATAATAGACATTGAATATTTCTTTTCTTTGTACTTTTTTAAAAAAACTCAAGTCAGTAAAATTTAGTTGTGTTGTAAGAGTTATTCTATTCTTTTTTTAATTTATCAAAGATGAAGAATAATAAGCATTTTGTAATTCACATAATTTAATTCATGTGTCCTAAAATTAACTCTTTATTAGTTGTGTTATAGATGCATAGCCACATTGAGTGCAAGGGACAAACCATGCCCTCCTCCTTAATTTTTATTTTTTATTATTAAGAAGAAAATTTTTTATTAAGGGTAATTTTTAATGTCATTATTACTGTAAGTTTCTATTCCCCTTAAAAATTCTTGTCCCTTTTCTCTCAGATTTCATTCTGTTAATACCAATAGTAGCTAACAGTAAAATGTAAATAAATATTGCTCTCCTGTGTTTTTAAGTTATAGATGTAATAATAAAATATTGGAACTTTGTTAACTTCACATTACTAAGAAATTAGAAAACATTTTGACTTACTCACGTTCTACTTTCTGATTCTTTTTATTTATTGATTTATTTTATTATTATTACTTTTGCCAATGACTTTTATTTCTTTTGTAGTCCATAAATAAAGTTTCAGTGCCTTTCAGGCTTAAATTATTTTAAATTAATCAAATACTAATAATTTCAGATTTTCCAAAACATGTAAGCTTGCATTCAGAGAAGAAGTACAGTGAAACTTCCATTTAACAAAGTCTCATCGTTACACCTAAACACTTCGTTATGAAGAAAATTCGTTAAATAGAAAAATCAACTAAAATTCATGAAAGTTGTATAATACAGGCATGAAAGAGTTCCTCCTAAAGGAGGAATTCCTCCTTTTTTTAAACAATTTTGGTCATTCTCTGGATTGATTCAAAAATGCAACAAAAATATTGGAAGCATATAAAGTTTGGGGGGGGGGGATTCCTTGAAATTTAATAATCAAACATTTTGTGTACTCAAATCCTTGGAGTTTCTTTCTGAATTGCTGTGCAAAAGAGCTGTCAAACCAAAGGGGATCTTATAAGTATATGAAAGAGTTCTCTTTCAGGAGTGAAACTTTTTTCAATCTTTAAAAGATAATGTAGTTTCCATAAGTTTCTTTTTGGAGTAGAATATTTTGTCCTATTTAGACAACACTTTTGATTTAAAAGTTTAAATTTGTTTTGTTTTTAATACTTTCTAAGTTACAAAAAGAAAATAACTATCATACATACAGTTATATTTCATTTTATTCTGTAATTATTCTATAATTTTATTCTTAAATGTGTCTAAATTATACGAGTTTGGCAATATTCTATAGATGGAAAAGATTTTCCACCTTTTTTCGTATTTCCCACTTTCATGCTTGATAATAAAATAAACATGCATAAAATGAAAAATATACATAAAATGGAAATATTGGAAAAATATATTTTAATTCAGGCAGCAAATTTTTTAATGCAATGTAGCCATATGAGAAAAATTTAATTCAAATAATATCTAAAAAAAAAAAACATAATAAAGATAGGTAAACAAAAACTGAAGCATAGCATGGCCTTTTCTCTTTTTTCTCAGTATTCCAAATCTTTAACTTTAAAAAAGTATGTAACATTATTTTGTAGAGGTTTCTTATAAAAAAAAATACACTTATTCATTAAAATTTTTGCACTTTTGTAAGTATCCAAACAATTCATATGGAACATTTTTGTGAAACTGGAATCCTCTTCTTATAGTATTGAAGTCAACCCCCTACTATCAACGCCAGAGTGTTTGTGTGAGAGAGTGACGATAGCAAGCGTTTATCTTAGTGTGAAAAAAAGTTGTTTTGTTTAACATCAAGAAGAATGGAAATACTGTCTGGCTGGGATAAGAAAGACTCTAGAACCGGTCTCGGCTCGGTCCTGTTGCCAAGGTAACTGGTCAGTTGACTTTATTTAAGGGAAGTCCCGCATTTTCTTTTCTCCCATTCAGTCGATCATTCCGAGAATTAGCGGTCTTTTTTTATCCTATGGATGAAGTTCCCTCCCTACAAGTTTTGGAACATTCGAAAGCAGGAAACCTACTCGGGGTTTTTCTTATCTCGGTCACACAGTAATTAAATAAATAAATAAATTCATACATCCATCGCAGCAGTAACCACTGTGTTTGAATGCTATACACGCACGAAAGTGGTATAAACTTCATTATATAGAATATATTTTTTGTAATATGGGGATTAATTTACATGTTAATGGTGTTCAGAGTTAAAGTTCAGCAATAAAATTTCGTTTAGTAGAATACTTCAATAAATAGGGACTTCGTTAAAGGGAATTTTCAGTGTATTGACTTTTTCTCTTAGCTTAAATGTTCTTTTTTTTCCCCCTCTGTTACATTTTTCTCTTTAGAAAATACAAAAATGTAAACCTGTCTCATTACAGTTGAGCACATCTGTATTTTTATATTAGTTTGAGAAATCAATAAATTTTAAGATAACACAAAATAATAGACTTAAATAGGTGTCTACTAAATCATGTCAAGTTTACAAGGTTTTTTTTTTCATATTGGAATCAACTATTCATGTGATAAAGTAAATGAATGTCAAGTTATCCTGGTTCCAATGTAACTATTAAAATGAAGTTTTGTTTTACATTTTCAACAAATTTGCATTTTAGGTGGAGGTAAAAGTTTGTGTTACCAATTGCCTGCTTTAGTATCGACTGGTGTAACCATTGTTGTATCTCCCTTAAGATCTCTCATTTTGGATCAAGTGCAGAAGCTGTGCTCCATGGATGTAAGTTTTTACTTGCTCATTATGTTGAATAAAACTTTAAATTTATGATGGCAACAAATATCTGTTTAAAAAGTATTTCTTTTATAAAAATCACGTAACACTAAGTTTATAATCAAATGTTATGACTTTAAAAAATATTAGATAGCAACAATTAAAAAAATTTTAAATAAATTTATTACATTAGGAAATTATTAAGAATTCTGTTGAAATCAGTTATCTTTTTAATATTATTGAAATGATTATTTGAGGAGGCTATAAATTTAGTCTAGATAACGAGGAAAAAAAAGAAGACGACAATGTGTTCTTGTACATACAATATATATAGATATATACATGAAAGGAATAAGCCGCTTTTTAAAAAACTTTAACCTTTTAAAAATTTAAAGTTTGAAATTAACAGCATGTGACCATATCGTATTGCCTTCATCAATTCCCATTTTTTTTTTTTTTTTTTTTTTTTTTTTTTTTTTTAACAAACTGTTACATGTATAAATTTTGACTTTTTTTTTATATATATATAATGCTAAAAAGGGTCTGCTTTCAATCAATTTTTATTTATCTTTATTTTTAATCAATTTATTCATTTAAAAATTTCTAACCTAGCATGTGATTATCTTATTCTGCAGATACCATATATAAAAAACAATTATACAATGCATACCATTTATTTTTTAAACAAATCTTTTTGCTATCATTATTGTTTATAGTTTAGTATTCATACTTAAATGTCTCCATTCATTGTTGCACTTTTTAAATTTTCTCTAAGAGGGGAATTTCTTGCTATGCTTTCTGTATTTAAATTAGATTTTTAATTTTTAGATTCCTGCATACAGCCTTACTGGAGATGCTGATGCTGCTTCTGTGAATTATGTATATTCCCAGCTCTCTTTGAGAGAGCCGGGTATTAAATTGTTGTATGTGACCCCAGAAAAGGTAATTATAAACATTGTTTCTTTCAATTTTTTTCAATTCTACCTTTCTTTTATTAAAGAAATGCAAAAATAACTCAATCTTTATAAAAGATCATGGATGTTTTTTTTTATTGCATTTCATAAATAATATTACAAATCTGTTAAGTTATTAATATTGAATACTACTACATCTCTGAAGTCATTTTGTGTTTGTCTGCATTAATTTAAATGGTTTGTAAATCTTTATTGTTTATAAGTGAAAGATATTCACAGCTTTTCTTGTCTTAATGACTTGTTTCCATTGCTTGGCATAATAATAATAATACTAAGAGAAAAATCCTGATTGAAAATCTTTTTATTTATTCTAATTAACATAAATCTAAATCAAACCCTCTTGCCCCTTATATTTTATCTGATGGCCATGATGTGCAGAATTTTTGGACAGATAAAATACGAGGCATGTTTTTTAAGTAAGTACCGTTTTGGAATTAAAAAAAGACGTGCAAAGATATCGCAATAATTTTATTTTTACATGAAAGCCTGTACCTTCATCTACTTTTCTACATAATTTCCGTGATTATTGAGGCACTTGTCATAACGTGGCACCAGTTTTTGAATACCCTCCTCATAAAATTCTGCCGCCTGACTTTTTAACCACTGTATCACAAATGTTTTGACTTCGTTATCGTCTTGAAGACACTGACCACCCAGGTGTTTCTTCAAGTGCAGGAACAAATGGTAGTCGCTGGGCGCCAGATCAGGGCTGTATGGAGGATGATCTAGAGTTTCCCATTTAAAAGATTTGATGAGATCTTTGGTCCGATTAGCCACATGTGGACGGGCATTGTCATGCAGCAAAACGATACCCTTACTCAACTTGCCACGTCTTTTGTTCTGGATTGCACGACGCAGATTGTTCAATGTCTCACAATAAGACGCTGCTTTGATTGTCTCATTACGAGGCAGAAACTCCACTAGCAATACTCCTTTTTTGTCCCAAAAAACTGTGCACATGATTTTTTGGGCAGAAATTGTTTGCTTAAACTTCACTTTTTTGGGTGATGATGAATGTCGCCATTCCATGGATTGTTGTTTCGATTCTGGTGTGACGTAGGCCACCCATGTTTCGTCACCAGTAACAATTTGGTCTAAAAAATCTTCACCTTCATTGTGGTACCACTCAAGGAAAGTCAATGCACTGCCTAAACGTTGGGTTTTGTGCAAATCCGTCAACATTTTTGGAACCCAACGTGAACACAATTTCTGGTAATTCAAGTTCTCGGTCACAATGCGATACAAAACACTACAAGAATATTGAGGAAAGCAGTCGCACAATGATGAAATTGTAAAGCGTCTGTTTTCTCTCACCTTTTCGTCCACTTTCTGCACCAAATCTTCATTAACGACCGAAGGACGCCCACTCCGTTCTGTCGGGGATCTTCGAACGGCGCGCTTTCATTTCGTTTCGTTTTTGGTTCGGCACTTCTGCCGAAGGAAGAAAATAAGTCACATCCGAACACAGAGAGCCACAACACGAAGAATACTTTATTTACAGAATATACATGGAAAATATATAAAACAGACTCCCATTGGTTGGGATCAAACATGTAACAGAAGCTCTTATTGGTCTCCTTAAAAGCGCGAGCCATACGTCACATGACGTCACGCCACAGACTCCGCGATCGTCTGAAGAGAAAAATGAAACGGAGGATGACTCGAGGGAAAAACAACATGCGGTCATTTATTGAGCCGCGATAGAAAACCCACAAATCTCCCCCTTTCCCTCGACTCATCCTTCACAAAAAAAAAACACATTTTAGCATATATGACACACACACACATAATTATACATAAGAAAATAAAATACCACAATAATATTCAAATTTATCCAAGGTTAGCACTTTGGTTAACATATCAGAAACATTTTGTTTTCCTGAAACATGATTTAAAACAAATAGCTCTTTCATCAAATAGTCCTTTACAAAAAAATATCGTGTGTCGATATGCTTTGTTCTCTTATTTTCAACATTATTTTTCGAGAAATAAATTGCACTCTGACTATCACAAAATATTATAGGTTTCTTAATTTCTAAGTTTAAGTTACATTCATTCATGATACGAGACAGCCATAGAATTTCTTTCACTAATTCAGATAATGCAATAAATTCTGATTCCATGGTTGATAAAGCTACAGAATTCTGCTTGGAGGACAACCATGATACAGAACATTTCCCATCATTACAACAAAACCATTTACAGATTTCCTATCATCTGCCCAACTAGCATCACAATACCCAGTAATAAAACAGCCTTTTGCGTTAGACAAGTTTATACAATAATTTGATGTATTTACTACATATTGAAAAATTTGACAAAGTAATTTCCAGTGAATTTCAGAAGGTGCATTACAGTATTTGGATAACAGTGTAACAGAGAACATTATGTCTGGTCTGGTTCTTGACGCTAAGAATAATAAACTTCCTACTAAAGATCTATAAGGAACATCATTTACAATGCAACTTTGATCATGCACTTTTTCAACAATAATACCTGTACTCATTGGTAGTTTACATTTTGTTTTAGGAATGTTCTTAAAAATATCACACATTTTCTTAATATAACTCATTTGATGCATTAACAGACAACCATTTTTCATTTCAAACTCTACTCCAAGAAATTTTGAAATAGGACCTAAATTTTTAACATCAAATTTTTCATTTAACATTTTAAACACATGATTCATATAATAGCTATTCTTGGCAAATACTGCAAAATCATCAACATAAACAAGTATAATAATATTCCAATTTAAATGATATACACAGTTACAATTTTTCATTTTCTCAAATCCCATTTCTATAAAGTTTTTGTGCAACTCCAAGTACCATTCCCTACCTGATTGATGTAGACCATACAAGGCCTTTTTCAATCTCCACACATAGGATTTGTTGTCACATTCAGTAAAACCTTGTGGTTGTTCGACATAGATTTCTTCATTTATTTTACTATATAAATAATCACATTTCACATCTAAATGATTATGTTTCCAACCCAATAATACAACTAATAAAATCATAAAATGTCTAACCAATGTAAAGTTAACGACTGGAGAAAGTGTATCTACATAGTCAATACCCTCAATTTGTCTGTAGCCCTGAGTAACGAGACGTGCTTTAAATCTCTGAATTTTCCCATCAGAATCCCTTTTCAAATTGTATACCCATTTACTACCCAATACTCTTATGTTTTTCAGGTCTAGGAACTATATCGTAAACTTCCCTGGTTTTTAGTGTTTCCATTTCATCAGCCATGGCTTCATGCCAATTTTTACTTTCTGCTGATGTTTGAGATTCTAAGAATGACAAAGGTATATTTACTTCAACACAGTGTGCTTCAGCCTCACTGTCCTCATCATATGAATCTTGCTCAGTTTCCCTTTCAGAAAAATTAAAGTCCTTAGGATCAAAATTTATCTGTTTTGATTCACAATATTCTTTTACATCATTTAGACTTCGCAATCTAATATTACTTTCTGGATAATAATATACATCCTTTTTCCCTTTTGTTCTCCCACTTTTTCTTACCTTAACTACTCTTTCCCATTGAACCTGTTTATCTTCGGGTGTTACATCTTCAGGAGGAGTGATTTCAAAAGGATCATCTATTAAACTCTCATTTTCATCTGGTGAATTTAGCTGTATTGTGAAATCGGTACTACCCCTATTTGTTGATTTATTAACCTTTGACAGAATGTTTGAATCATCAAATCTTACATGTTTGGTTTCAATTACCTCTCTTGTACCCATTTTCCAAATTCGGTAGCCCTTGGTTCTTATTGCATACCCAATTAAAATTCCCTTCTGTGCACTTTCATCTAGTTTGTTCCTGTGTTGTTTGGGAGTATGGTAGTATGCGACACTGCCTATTACTTTTAGGTGTCCAACTGAAACTTTTCTATCTGTCCATACATTTAAAGGTACTTTTCCCCCTAAACTTCTATGTGGAAAACGATTCTTTAAGTAGTTCTGGGTGTTCACTAACTCTGCCCATAATGTTTTTGGTAAATTCCCCTGATATAATAAAGTTCTTACCCCTTCTATAATTGTCCTATTAAATCTTTCCGCAATTCCGTTCATTTCCGGCGAATACGGGTTTGTTCTCTCTACTCGAATACCCTGATTTCTCAAATTTTCCTCAAAGTAATTAGCACAAAACTCCATCCCATTGTCAGTCCTTATTCTCTTTATCTTTTTCCCTGTCTGCCTCTCCATTTCTGTTTGATATTGTTTGAAATACTCAAATGCCTCATTTTTGTGTTTCAGAAAATAAACTGTAGAAAATCTAGAAAAGTCATCAATTACACTCATGAAATATTTTGAACCACCTATGGATTCTACAGGAGCAGGTCCCCAGATATCTAAGTGTAACAATTCCAAAATACTCTTACTAGATATTTTGTTTATGGGCTTAAAAGATTCCCTATGAGATTTACACATATTACAAGTATCACAACTTTCAATTTGACCCTTTACATTTTCTAAACCATATATACTATCAGATTTCATTAAGTTACACAAATCTTTTACATTTTGATGCCCAAATTTAATATGCCAAGTCATAATATTATCATTTGTAATATATGCTTCAGGTACAACATTTTCACTTACATTTGCATTAACTACATAAAAATTATTACTCAAAAATGATACAATGAAAAAAGAACCACTTGGCCTTCTAATGACCAATTTTCCATTTCTTATAATAATACTATAACCTGCATTATCAATTAAACGTGCAGAAATCAAATTTCTCGACATTTTTGGAGCATATAACACTTTATTTAATGTTAAAGGAACCTTACCTCCATTTTGGTGAATAAGTAATTTTACCTTACCAAAACCACAGATAGGTGTTGATCCTTCAGCTATGTTTGCTAATTCAGAGTTCTTTAGTTCACTAAAATTACAAAACATGTTAATATTGTTACAAAAATGTTCCGTTGCCGCCGAGTCAATCACAAACTCCACTACTTCAGGTTTCGGTTTCGTCAACACCGCAGACGTCGTTGCCGCTAAAAACACATCGGGTCCCTTTTTCAGATTACTTTCGGATTTGGCCGGAAGTTCTTTCTTTGGAAAATTCTTACTGTTCTTTTTGCAAAATTTCATAACATGCCCAGGTAGTCCACATTTGAAGCAAGTTCGTTCTTTATAATACTTATTTTCGGTTTTGTTAGCGAATTTGAACTTGTTCTTTCTTTCGATTTTGGAAGCCAGCGCTGTACTGGTACCATCATGCAAACTGGACACAGTCTCTGAACGGTGACTAAGACGATCGAATTCGGCAATAAGTGCTTTTCGCACATTTTCTGAGGTGAAACTTTTGTCATCTAACTGGTATAACTGAATAACCACATTGTCATAATTCGAGGGAAGTTGATAAAGCATCTGATACGTGATTTCGTCATCAGGAACAGATTTTCCCGCCAATTCTAAATCTTTAGCAGATCTAAGAAGACGACTCAAAAATACAGACATCGATTCATTTTTCTTCAATTTTACATTCATAAAATCGGCACGCAATGATGCAATTCGAGCGCATGTAGTCGGCTCGAAGTTTTGTTTTAGAACGTTCCATGCAGCTTCTGCCGATACACAGTCCATAACCAGATTTTTAAAATCATCTTCTATGGATAAACAAATCGTAGATAACGCTCTTGCATCTCTTTTAATCCAATCAGCGATTTTACTATCATCCGTTTCTGGTTTCTTTTCCGATCCTTCGACAAGTCCGTAAAGTCCCTGGTGCATCAATAACATTTTTATGTTGAATTTCCATTGCCGATAATTTACACGATCCAATTTCTGTATTCTAAAAACGGAGCTGTCTTCCCCGGGATTCATTTTTTCTTTACGAAAAATGTTCTAAAAACCACAAAACAAAAACAAAACAGCGCAACCAAGCTCTTGCTGCCATATGTCGGGGATCTTCGAACGGCGCGCTTTCATTTCGTTTCGTTTTTGGTTCGGCACTTCTGCCGAAGGAAGAAAATAAGTCACATCCGAACACAGAGAGCCACAGCACGAAGAATACTTTATTTACAGAATATACATGGAAAATATATAAAACAGACTCCCATTGGTTGGGATCAAACATGTAACAGGAGCTCTTATTGGTCTCCTTAAAAGCGCGAGCCATACGTCACATGACGTCACGCCACAGACTCCGCGATCGTCTGAAGAGAAAAATGAAACGGAGGATGACTCGAGGGAAAAACAACATGCGGTCATTTATTGAGCCGCGATAGAAAACCCAGACGTTCTTCATCATGCACATTTGTGCGGCCATCTTTAAATGCTCTCACCCATTTCCTTACCATTCCATCACTCATAATGTATTGTCCGTAAACTTCACAGATCTCATGATGAATATCGATCGTTTTTACGCCTTTAGCACTAAGAAATCGTATAACAGCCGTACTTCACAATCAGCGGGACTCACGATTGTCAGAGGCATCTTAAACACTCAGTAAACAACGTATACAATGAAGAATCAGACTGTAATGGCGTCAGTGCGTAGACAAGATATGTAGGTAACCAGCGCGGAACGCCGACCATAGCGCTGCGGCGGCGGAATCGCAAAATGGTACTTACTTAAAAAACATGCCTCATATTTTGAGCAATGCCTGTTGCTCTGTAACAGTTTTTATGGAAAGTTTTTGAAATTTGTTTATGACTATCTGACCATGCAAAAGATTGAAAACAATAAACATAGATTGAAATTATTAGCTCACATTTCATTAATTTATGATAATATACTATTTGGTTACAACAAAAAATACTGATGATTCAAAAATTGGTATCAGAAATGAAACAAATGTTAAAAACTGCAATTACTTTTGCACTAAACTTTTATATTAATTAGGGAGCATGAACAAATTAATATTTTATGTGTTTTGTGCCTGAGGTTACGTTAACTGCTTTCAAGTAAGTACCAAGGTCCAATCTTGAAAAAAAAAAATGGATATTTTTTTTTTTTTTTTTTTTTTTTCAGGATTCTAACATAATCAAAAAATCCCTGCCGGCTCGGGACTACAGGCGAAGGTAGATTTCGATGTTAAGTATTAAATTCTCCAACAAAACTTAAATCAAGATTAGAGATAAAACCCAGTTTCTTCACAAAGAGCGAGCTGTAGGGAGCTAAACTTTTTGTGAAAATTGTAATATACACGAATACACACACACATATATATATGGAATAGGTTTAAAAAATGGCTACAAAAAATTCAGAGAACCTTAAAGTGTTAAAATATGTTAATATTTCCATAGTCAGGTTTTTATCATGTTTTAATACGTTTCTTCAAACTTACATGGCGTTACATATTCACCTGCTGAGGTCCATTATATTTCCAATATGACGCAATATACATATTTTTTTAATTCGTCAAACTATTTATTTTGAGTTTTCATGCTGAAATCTTGCTCTAGGAAACTTATGACGTAATATTCAATTTGTTTTCAATTTGTCAAACTATTTAATTTTACACGTGAAAATTTTGCAAAAGAAAAGTAATTGTTGTGGTGAGAATTTTATTATTTGTTTTTTTTTTTTTTTTAATTGTTGGCAACTGCTATAACGAAAAACTTTTATTTTTTTTCCTGTTATTGTTGTGTAAGAGCTGGTTTTATCAGAATCATGTTAAGACAGTATTCAAAATTTTGAACCCTCCCCATTTCCACCCTCTTGGGCCGATTTCGCCCATTTTCAATCCCCGCCGAGATATTTGCCATCGCAAAGTTGTTGGCGAGTTTGAAGATGATTCATGCATAATTGCGACTTTTATCGTGTGGACAAAATTTAGTACATACATACATACATACATATATATATATATATATATATATATAAACTTTTTAGGTGGGGGTGGTTTTGGGTTCCTGGAGTCCTATAATGAAAAGTTATGAAGGAATTTTTCAAAAGTCGCACCATGGTAACGACTGCAATAGGTAGTATTTCTTACGAAATCTACCTAATAGAAACATCCATTCAAATGTTGCATGTGGGCATACATTAAATAAATACTCATTTGTTGGAAGTTGGTTAGTAAAAAAATGATAATTTGCAGAACATCCTTTATCATCCAGCTACTTTATTTGACTGATCTTTTTATATAAGATGCACCCCCCCCCCCTTCTCCATGTCATTACCAAATTATGGAGAAAAAGAGCTATCTGTGAGACCTCTAACAACAGTTAAGTTGTTAATCTTAAAAATTCTCAAGTTTAATTTTTTTTAAATGTTGTTTTGCCTTAGGTCTTTTTTTTTTCAAAATACTAATACTTAAATATTAATCTAGATTTCTTGCTCCCCCACCCCCCCTCAAAAACTCTAATCACCTCTCCTTTGCTTGATCAGCACACACTTTAAAATCTTTTAAAACTTTCATTCAAACAAACAAAATCTGCCCTATTTATTACTTTGAAATAACAATAAATGAATGATCATTTACTCCCAGAAATTTGTGCTTCTCTTATCCTAACACACAAATTTTAAAGTGTTTAACATTCTTTAATTTCTATTGTTGTTCTGTTTGTTACCTTTCTTAAACGATAAATACTCTTTTTATTATTATTCTCAAATGAAATATTTTTTTTTTCCCCTTCTTCCTTCAGCACTTAAAGTTTTTTAAAAAAATTGCGTTATTTGTTTATTGCCTTACCTTACTGTTCTGGTTATCTTATTTGTTACTGTGAAGTAACCAAAAATAATTCTAAATTTTCCAATGGGAATTTCTAAATATGAGGATGGAGAATAGGGGTATGAGCAAAATATTTAAACTTTCTTGTAGTTTGATCTATTATCACTTTTGTCTTGATTTCAGGGGCTATTCCTGCAAAAAGATTTTACTGTTAATAAAGCTTGAGCAGAAAGTATAGTAATTTTCTGCCATAGAAGTGATTTAAAAAAAAAAAAAAAAAAAAAATTTCAATTTATTGTTGATGGCCTAACTGCCCTCTTTCACTGGAAAATATTCGATAAAGCATCTTTACATTTCTAAAGTTAAAGAAGAGTTTGTCAGAAATTTCTCTACATATTCAACAAAATGTCTGAAATTGAGTGTCCTATGACTTTTGACCAGGTACTATTGTTGTCTCTATCATTGTTCTGTTATTCTTCTTGCAGATAAGTGCCAGTACTAAACTTATGACACGCCTTGAAAGCCTTTATACAAGAAATATGATGCAACGAATTGTTATTGATGAAGCCCATTGTGTTAGCCAGGTTAGTTTTATCATATTGTATGTTAGTTACAACCTGTTGAATATGCTTTATTTCAAAGTTACTCCGAGTTCAAAATGTCTTATTTTATGCATAATTACTTTTATAATTGTGAAAAAGTATTTGAGGTTGTGTTTATATTAATTTTAAATTATAAAGGAGCTTATATATTGTGAAAATAAATTGTCCCTGTTAACATTGAAACTTAAGGTCAATCCGATCTTACCCTCTATATTAAACCAATAGGCATAAAGTGCGTTTGTATTTTACAAATTTCTTATGAGAAAAACAATAATTTTAAATCCTTCTTACTGTATACTCTTCTTAAAGTGTGTCTATTACTGGTTTATTGTTTGTTTGTCAAATTGTTTCTAAAGTAATTTTATTTGAAATGTTAAAATCTTACTCACTGCTCGCCAACTTTGCTAACATTTCAACACACATCTATACTAATAAACAACAACAAAAAAAAAATTGTCTGTACGTGTGTTTCTGAAAAAGAGAGATGGCTAGGAAAATCTATCAAGATCTAACATTTGGATGAGAATAATCCAAGGCATGATGTACTGAAGCTCAGATTTTTCATTTTTGGATCATTAGCTGAGATAGTAATTAAACTCTGCATTTAAAAGAGTCAACCGAAAAAATTCTGTGCTGTTGCATACGAGAACAGCATTCTAAAGATTTAAAAGTGCAAAAACTGTTTTTTTTTTTTCCTTTTTTCCCTGCCTTTCATAATGTGCACCGGCCAAACTGTTCAAAATACAGAAAAACAAACAGCACCAAATCCCACCTATGTTATTTAAGCTTTCTAATGGAGAAATACGTTTCGAAAAATACAAAAGTTAATTCTTTCAAAAAAATTAAGAAATTTCGAATTCCTGTTTTCCCCTTGCCCCTGTTTTTAAAAGCTGTATTGACGTAACTTTTTGAAATAAAAAAAAAAATGATTACACTAAATTGAAGATTGTACTTTTAGGCTTAAAATGGCACAATCCATTCAAAAAAATATCATTGTTATCCCTTTCAAAAAAAAAAAAACTTCCTGATAATCATTTCCATGTTTTTCGCTATTTCTCTAATCTTTAAAAATCTGCTTCTGGGCTTTTGAATAAAATACAAAAGAAAAAATAAAAAAAAAATACCAAACCATATCTACATTCATTTTCCTTTCGATTGCTGCTATACGTTTAAAAATATATAAATATTAATCCAAAACAAGTTCATTTGCAAAACTTTGTTTTATGAATTCCTGGGGGTTTTTTTTGCGATGTTTAAAATTCTGCTCCAGCTTTGTAAATAAAAATACAAAACAAATTAAAGAAACAAAACTACATCTACATTCTTTTTCCTTTTTGGTCGACACCTTCGATTAAAAAAAAATATTCAAAAACATTTGTTTCCATAAGTCTCCTTCATGAATTCTGTTTTCTTCTGCAATGTTTAAAATTCTACATCGGCTTCAGAAATGAAAATACGAAAAAAGGAAAAATTCCTGTCCTCATCTTTGTTCATTTTCCTTTTGAATGCTGCAATCTGTTTAAAAATATACGAATACTAACCCTTTATAAAAAAAAATTCCAAAAATCACTAACACAAATTTCAGTGTGTCTGCAATGTTTAAAAATTTGTATTGGCTTCAGAAATCCAAATAATAAGAAAAAAAAATTACTAAACCATACTTACATTCATTTGGTTTTTAAAAATATCAATATTAACCCTTTCAAAAACAAATTCAGTTTTTTTTTTCCATACTTTAAAATTCTGCATTTATAATTATAAAATCATTTAACGTTTATTTTAGGTTTATTTATGGGTATTATCATGGGCTCCAGTACCACCAGGCAGGTCAGCTAGTAAAATATAAAAAGAAGCATATACTTTAGAAATATCTTGTCAAACAAAACAATAAGAGACTTCCTTTAAAAAGAGTATACACAAATAAGAAGTTTAAAAAATATTAATTTGCCTGATGAGAAATTAGAAAAATACAAGTGCAATTGCCCATATATTCAGAAGAGAGGGATTTGAGATCTGACTGAGCCTTATACTCTGCAACAGTTTCATTATTAATACCGTATATACTCGCGTATGCTATATTTATATGTGTGTGGCCGTGGATCGCCGTAGTGGTTGTCTGAAAATTAAAATGAATTGGCAACCATTGAAAATATTAAGAATTAAAGTTAAATATACAAAATAATTAATTTAGAAAATGTTGCCTTTAAAAACATCGGAGGCTGAAAAATAAAAAAGTGTAAAATAACTCACCCAGAGATTGAAGGTACAGTTGACACATATTTTATTTAAATATTTTATATGCACTGCATGCATAATAATTTGAATGACTATTATTGGTAGAAAATTAAAATTTTCCTGGCCAGGAATACGACATATTTGTGTGAAGAGGAAAATACATTTACATGATATTGCACTATGTAAACAATCCTTCAAAATTGCTGAAATTGATGCAAACCTGAGAGTTCACTATATAAACTAATTTTATACTGTCCGAAGTATTATGTCCTTAGTCCAGATTAAAGGTCCTGTATTTAGGAATATTGGTAGATGAGAGTTTGAAGATAAACTGGAGTTGATGAAGGCACAAAGGATCACAGTGTTGAAATAGTCATCACAATAGGTTAGATGCAGACCCGTACTGAAGTTGTCGGAGATAAACTGGAAATTATATTTATTACTATTGAAGATTCAAGACGATAAGCAGTAACTGTAGAATTGATGATGGCACATTATCGGTGGAGCTCAGCTCGACATGGCAGATGTTTTTACGAACGGGAAAGGACACTCAGTTATTAAGCAAATCCTTTGAGGGCTATTAATAATCTCAAAGAAATGAATCCATTAAAGTAGAATTGATGATGAAGTTTCAGCTGCTGGGAGTACAGAAAATTGACATGGGAGAGCTTACAGTTCATAAAATTGAAAAGAAAATAACATTTCTTCGTCTGGCTCCAAAAACTAAAAATGGCTTCCAAAATGCAGTAATGCTACTTCTTCCTGAAAAATTCTTAGTCTGGGGCTAGAGCCCCAAACATACGTGTGTCCTCCTCCTTACATTGTTGACAAGTCCCAGAGACGAAGCGCACATGGCCCCCCAAAAGATCGTTGGGCCGACGCTGAACTCAAATTCGCCAATCAGCGACCGGCACGTGCACATCTGAGTCATCACGATAGCGATTTTCATCGCAATCGAAATATCGATAACGATTTGTATCGTAATCGAAGTTGCATTCCCCCTGCATTCCTGAGTACCGGCGATATCACGCCGTGATACCAAAACAAGATGGAGGATAGAGTGACGTCACGACGTCCTTTTCTGCGAGGAAGAAAGATAAAAAATGTCTAACTGCGTCGGGGGAAAAAAAATGGATCGCGCGTCTTTTAAAACTGACAGAAGTGATTAAATTTTGTAATGCGGATATCTCGCTAAATTACGGTTTAAAATTAATGAAATTTTGGCAATCGCTTAGAAATAAATAGTAGCTGTTAGGGATTAGCACTAATACCAATTCCCCAACATCTTACACTTGTAACACTGATTAAAAATTATGTTGATAAAGCAGAGTTCAACAGTGGAAGTAGATCGGAGGATGGATTTCTAAAAATATGTAAATGAGAAAAATCATGAAGTACGTTGAATGAAGAAATGTTAAAAAGTGGATGAAGTAAATTGACAGATGAGATAAAGCTCCAGGCTTAAACTTCTTTTATTAAGATCCAAAGTTCACAGTAAAATATCTTGATAAAAACAGTCTTTAAAAATAAACCAAATATTGATGAATAAACCATGAATCACTTTAAATCAAAACAGCCATTTTTAAACACTTTAACTTAGAAGCCATGAAGAACAGAAAAGCTTAAATATTGTAACTTTAAAAGATGATTTTAAAAACAGAACGAAAAATAAAAATAAGCCGCATGATTTTTAAATGTTTACCACAAGATCAAATACAGCATCCCGAGAACGCTTAAAGCAATTCTCGTATCGAGAACATTGCTAGATAAAACAAGTAAGTAACATTTCCTTCCAACTAACCCCTTTAAATACAGCAGCTGGAACGGCACGTGTCGACACGCCCACTCTCCAGAATGATCTACGAGATGGTGATTTGCCGGTGACGAACTACGTCAACTAATTCATTCATAAATCCGTTCCCGCCATCTGTCGGGAGAAAAGTACACCACGTCATACGCTCTCGTAAATTCTACCATGTCGCGTGGAAAACGTAAACATCTGCAGTTGTAAAAATAAAGATACGGCGTTATCAATGAACTGTAACTAAAGAAACATAAAGCTGAATAAATAACTAAAGGATTAAAAGAATGAACGCAAGATAAAAGGTGAGTTTAATTTCAGAATACTTTTAAATACAGAATACTTTATACTTATACTATTTAAATGAAATGATCTTAATAAAAATAAAAATTATAAATAAAGAACTGTAAATTATACTACCAGGGTTAATGTACTATTGAAAATAATTAGAGGCATTGAGAACTGGGAAATAAGCTTGTTAACACTTCTTAACAAGTGCCCCCCCTCTCAATGTCTCAATCGAAAACGAAAAATAAAAGATCTAAAAATCTTCACTGACCATGGAACACCTTCTTTCTATAAAAACGGTTAAAAACAATGAACAAAACTAAACGAAATATTAATCCTAACACTTAACATGAGAAATGCCTGATAATGGCTAACAACTAACAAGAAATAAGCATTAATAAAATCCCAATGCTTTAAATTTAACAACTAACATTAAAAACCGAGAAATGCCCAACAAAAATTTCCAAACGAAATCCCACCAATTAACCACCAAAAACTTCAAAGTCAAAAGCCAAAAGATCCAGCATAAAAACTTGCCTAAATCCATTCATGGCCTCTTTACAAAAATTCAAAATTAAAATTTCTAACAATATAAACACAATTCAAACATTTAACAAATTGAAAAATATCACAATGAAAAATCAACATACGTACCAACTTATAAAAGTAACGTTTCAATTTGAAACTATACATACTAGCCAACTCCGTCATCTTGACCACAGCTAAATATGCAAATTTATACAAAACTTAAATAACTTTTTATTTAACAAGAACAAAGATAGAAAAAATTAACTAGAGTAACTTCATCAGTCTCTCCCAGTAGCTTCCAAAATCCAGTAAAAATGACAAACTTAAGCAATAACTTGGCATCTGATTAATAAGACATAACAATAAATAGCTGTACACTTATCCATCTACAGACAACATCTTACAGCAATATCCATTTTCTCTACCTACATTCGCACAAGTATTCACATTGAAGATATCAGATGCCTGCAAATAAAAAGATCTATTAGAAACAACATAATCAACACAAAAATAGTCCATTATCATAAGATATATTCCTGTAACAAAACTTCTATATAAATATAACAGTACCAAATCCAACTTAAGACTTAACAAAGGTATAACAACTTTAAAAACATAAAACCTCAAAAAAAAGCTATTGCTACAAAGGAGAGAAACTGGATTTTCTAAACAAAAATTCATATTCTTAATTTCTATTACTTTAACTTTAATATAATATATATTTAAACTTCAAACAGATTAATCAGAAACTTTAAACTATTAAAAAGATATATCCAAATATTTTAAAAATTAAGTTACATATACTTCTCTCAACCAGCTGATAAACGGGGACTAGTGACATTCTCATATATAAAAACTAGGGACTCACAAAATCAAAAATACAATGCCCGCAGCAGATCCGCGAGTGGCGGTTACCTCTCACACAAACTACCTCAGAAAGTTCTCTGGCATTTGTCTCCCAAGGGACCACCCACCCGAAACGGTACTGTGGGCTGCTCGAACCCCCAAGAATAGAATGGTAAGAGGCACCATTTCCACCATTGGATGGGAATTAAATGCTTAACAGCTAGACGAAAAAGGTAATGAAAAACAATTGTGATCAAGAGACTTCATAAAAAGCTAGATAAAAACTTGCTAAACATCGTTTGCCTAAACCATGTAAATGGCTATGGCCACTCACCACGTACACAGGATTACAAACTTTATACATCTTAATACACGTAAATCTTATACTGAAGGAAAATGGTGGTACGCAGTATGATTTCTAAAAAAAACTTCAAACAGAAATCTAAAAACAATCTGAAAAACTATTTAAACATTAAAAACCTGTATCAAATACAGTTCTAACAAAAATTAACAGATCGTGTTTGGTCTGAGGCTTCGTAAAGACATCACTGAGGTTTGACTTACTAGGAATATATTCTAAATCAAAAGCTTCACTGTAAATTAAATCCCTAATAAAAAATAACTTGACATCTATATGACGAGATTTATAGTTTTCTATAGGTGATTTTACAAAATTAATGGCCGCCTGGTTATCTGCATAAAGCTTCGACTTGATACCTAAATCGCGTATGATTGCTCTATCCCGACACTCCTGCAGGATCCGGTCAAACCAAACCAGGTTTTTGGAGGCCTCAGTCATGGCGACAAATTCCGACTCCATTGTGGATAAACTGACGCACCTTTCTTTAAAGGTACGCCAGTCCACGGGGGAACTGCCGACCATGACTATTTGCCCACCAACCGATGTTCGGTCATCCCGATTCGCCGCAAAATCAGCGTCAGAAAAGGCAACCAACTTCTCCTCGTTACACCGTAACCGGAGATGGTAGTGTCGGGTATACTTTAAATAACCAAGCAACCGTAATAACCCGTCCCAATGTGAAATACCCGGATTAGACTGAAACTGACTATATATATTAACCGCATAACTAATATCTGGCCTGGTTCTACTGGCAATGAATGATAAACAACCCAGTAAGCTTCTGTAAGGAAAACGAGCCATGTACCCCTTTTCGGAATCAGAAGAAGGACAATTAACTTTAGATAATATAACACCCTTACTAATAGGGAGAGATGAAATAGGAATTCGAAAATTCTTAAATTTATCACACACCTCATCGATATAACTAGACTGGTGTATACATAACGAATTCCCCTTTTCAACAAATTCAACCCCCAAAAGTTTACGTGTTCTTCCTAAAAGCTTGATGTCAAAATTCTTTCCAAGCAAATCCAGGATTATGTCAATCTTCTTCTTAAATTTTCCAAAAACCACGAAGTCATCAACGTATAGTAGCAGAACTATATCAGAATCAAAAAGGTAAGTACAGTTACACGACTCAAATTTCCTAAAACCAATCTTTAATAAAACTTTATGGATCTCATAATACCACTCCCGGCCACTTTGATGCAGCCCATACAGCGCCCGATCCAGTTTGCAATACATATGCTCTTTACCGGGGATAACGAAACCGGGCGGTTGTGACATAAAAACAGACTCCCGTAGCGGGGCGTATAGGTAGGCGCTTGTTACGTCACACTGAACGTGTGACCATCCGCAACACGATACTAAGAGGGAAAAGAAAAATCGAATCACTCCAAAGTTTACAACAGGGCTGAAGGACTCCTCATACGATTCGCCCTTCACTTGTTTAAATCCCTGGGCCACCAAACGGGCCTTAAAACGAGCGATTCGTCCTCTTTCGTCCCTCTTGACCGTGTATACCCACCGACAGCCCACTGGGGTCACGTTTCCTGGCAAATTTTCCAAATGCCAAACCGACCGTTCGTTCATAACCCCGATTTCCTTTCGCATTGCATCAAACCACATCGCACGCTGCGGAGATTTCTGAGCCTGCTTAAAAGAGTTAGGAATTATTATATTGTCTAGTCATGCAGATATATTTGAAGATTCAGGATTATCAGAGTTCTCGTCATCAGATTCAGAATGTATAGGGACTAAACCAGCATACGTATTTGAGCCACTGAAATCAAAAAGATTTGGATCATACTTAATACCATTTACATTACAATACCTCTCAACTTCTGCAGGTGATCTTAATCTATTAGTTTTACCTTCCTCAAAATAATAAATATCTGTTCTGTCCCTGGAAGATCGCACTACGGGTTTACGTAACCACCTAACTTCTCGCTTGGAGGAAATAGGGGTCTTAACGTCTTCAGCTTCGGAATCAGACTCGGAATCCGCAACCCCCTCCCCATTAACCCGGGAATCCGGTGGTATGCCGGGAGGATTCAAGGGTCCCCAAGAATCTACTCCTCCAGCATCTTCACCCTGATTATCACCGGAGTCAATGGAGAAAGGATCACAAGATCCCGGGCCCATCACGAATCCACTGCCTCCAGGAACATCCTCAGGAATCTCTCTAAATGTAACACTAATAGTTTCAACAATTTGATCATCTTCAGGTATCCAAATCCGGTAACCCTTGGTATTAAAAGCATAACCCACAAGATAGCCCTTTTTTGCCTTTGGATCTAACTTTGAATTACGTTTCTGGTGAGGAATTCCCACGTAAGCAGTTGTCCCAAAAGGTTTAAGATGCCTCACAGATGGTTTTCGGCCCCCATACAATTCAAAAGGAGTCTTCGTTAAAGACTTAGGACAGACCCGGTTCCAGGTATAACAAAAATATTTTAAGGCCTCTGGCCAAAACCTGGGATTCAATTTACTTTCAGCCAAAATAGTACGGACTCCATTGACAGCTGTCTGCATAAACCTCTCAATGACCCCATTCTGTTGGGGAGAAAATGGATTTGTCAACTCGTGATGTATTCCCTTTTCATCAAAATATATTTCAAAATTATCATTGACGAACTCACCCCCGTTATCAGACTTAAAATTCTTTACTTTTCTACCCAAGAAATTTTCTGCACGAGTAATATGAGATTTGACAATATCAAAAACATCCGATTTTAATCTCATTGGGTATACTGAAACTCTACGGGAGTAGTCGTCCATAATTGAAAGAAAATACCTTTCCCCATTTCTCCCAACAGTTCTACAAGGTCCCCAAACATCCGCAAATAAAAGTTCTAAGGGATGTTCAGAACGAATGCTGCCAATGGGTTTAAATGAAGGTCTTATAAACTTATTCAACTTACAGACTTCACAATGAAAATCGTTATCTTTCAGATCAACCAATCCCCGGACCCCATTTTCTTTACACGTATGAATCAAAACAGAGGGACTAATATGCCCACATCGGCGGTGCCATAATTGCATTTTACTCATACGTTTAGCATTACCCGCAGAATTAGATTCAAAAGATACATTTTTCAAAGGTTTAGGAGCCCTAGGGAAAAGCTGATAAAACCCATTTTTCAAAAATGCATTGAATAAAATGATGTCTCCCCTCATGATGTCAATTACGCCTCCACCACCCAGAAATGTTAAGCCTCTCTTATCCAACTGAGGGCCAGAGATTAGATTACGTCTTAGTTGGCTCGAGTACATCACCTCCGTAAAGGTGAACACTCTTTGTCCAAAGCGTAATTTTACCTCTCCCTTACCCTCAATCGGAAAAGATATATCCTTAACAGCCACATTCATTTGTTCATCTGAAACATTACAAAATTTAACAAATAAATTACGATTAGAACAGAAATGATGTGAAGCACCTGAATCAAAGATCCAGGTGTCAACATCCGATGCATTACATAAACTGGCTTGAGATACAACATAAGTTGACTTACGTGAGCTGTCAGGAAAGTCCTCTATATCTGCTCCATGCTTTCTGGGCTGTTGTCTGGATACATGATTCTTTCCAAAATTACGGGATCTTCTGTAAGGCCTGGGCGATGGAGATCTAGGATACTGTCTGGAATCACGAGAAAAACTCCGGCCAGCAGTGGAATCAGTCGATGAGTCACGATAATCACGTCGGTGAGATCCTCTACCTCCGGGCACAGTCGGAGAAAAATCAGAAGAACTCCTGGATTTTGGTGAAGATTCTGCATAAGTTGGATAGCTCTGTCGATCAGGATTATAACGAGAGTTCAGATACTTGCGACACTTGCTTCGAACGTGACCAGAAACCCCACAATGCCAACATTTCTTATAAAAACGAGGTTTCTTCTTGCATTTTACACTATTAGCTGATGGCACGTACTTAGAACTATCTTGATCACGAACAGTCAATCTGGTCTCTTCAGACACTAATTCTAAAACTATCTTTTCAAACTTAAACTCGTCTTCGGACCACCTCAAGATACTCTGCACAATACCATCATATTTCCGTGGTAAATACCGTATTAATTGAAAACTTAAATAAATCTCGTTAAACTCTTTATCTTGTTCTTTAATTATACTCATAAGCCTCCTTAATCTAGTTGCAAAGATACTTATCGACTCGCTTTCCTTCTTTCTGCATTCTATCAATTCACTAAATGACTTCATCAAGAATGACCTAGAGTCGGGATGGAAATGTAACCTAATTTTGTTCCAAGCTTGAACAGCATTTGTACATTCAGCAATTACACGCTTAAATTCTCCCTCAATGTTCAAAAATATTGCCGAAAGAGCTTGCCTTGACCGCTGTTTAAAAACGCTTGCATCTGATTCAGTTACTGAACTACTCGGGACCAGCTCCTCTTTACCGGATTCTATAATGTCCCATAGTCCTTTGTCAATTAGGACATATTTCATGTCAATACTCCATCCAGCATAATTCGTGGAGTTCAGCTTTTCTATTGTGTTGCTGGCCATTTTTTTCTTTTTTTTTTTTTTCATCAACAAAAAAAAAAATAAATGAAGATGAATGATAAAACTAGAATTTAAAAATATAAAACTTCCTTCATAATCTTCTTCAAAAAAAATTTTTCTCTTTTTTTTTTTTCTCTTTTTTTTTTCTTTTTTTCCACGTACTAAATCTTCGCCCCCCCCCTCTTTTTAATCATGCTGCGTCATTCTTTTTAACTTAAATATTTCTCATAGACCTCTATAAAGGGTAAAGGGCCAACTGAAGATCATCAAATTCAATCCTCTCCATTGATCCATATCCTCAAATCTGAACTTATCTGCCCATAACCTAAACTGTTAGGGATTAGCACTAATACCAATTCCCCAACATCTTACACTTGTAACACTGATTAAAAATTATGTTGATAAAGCAGAGTTCAACAGTGGAAGTAGATCGGAGGATGGATTTCTAAAAATATGTAAATGAGAAAAATCATGAAGTACGTTGAATGAAGAAATGTTAAAAAGTGGATGAAGTAAATTGACAGATGAGATAAAGCTCCAGGCTTAAACTTCTTTTATTAAGATCCAAAGTTCACAGTAAAATATCTTGATAAAAACAGTCTTTAAAAATAAACCAAATATTGATGAATAAACCATGAATCACTTTAAATCAAAACAGCCATTTTTAAACACTTTAACTTAGAAGCCATGAAGAACAGAAAAGCTTAAATATCGTAACTTTAAAAGATGATTTTAAAAACAGAACGAAAAATAAAAATAAGCCGCATGATTTTTAAATGTTTACCACAAGATCAAATACAGCATCCCGAGAACGCTTAAAGCAATTCTCGTATCGAGAACATTGGTAGATAAAACAAGTAAGTAACATTTCCTTCCAACTAACCCCTTTAAATACAGCAGCTGGAACGGCACATGTCGACACGCCCACTCTCCAGAATGATCTACGAGATGGTGATTTGCCGGTGACGAACTACGTCAACTAATTCATTCATAAATCCGTTCCCGCCATCTGTCGGGAGAAAAGTACACCACGTCATACGCTCTCGTAAATTCTACCATGTCGCGTGGAAAACGTAAACATCTGCAGTTGTAAAAATAAAGATACGGCGTTATCAATGAACTGTAACTAAAGAAACATAAAGCTGAATAAATAACTAAAGGATTAAAAGAATGAACGCAAGATAAAAGGTGAGTTTAATTTCAGAATACTTTTAAATGCAGAATACTTTATACTTATACTATTTAAATGAAATGATCTTAATAAAAATAAAAATTATAAATAAAGAACTGTAAATTATACTACCAGGGTTAATGTACTATTGAAAATAATTAGAGGCATTGAGAACTGGGAAATAAGCTTGTTAACACTTCTTAACAGTAGCATCCAATAAAAATTGTTTTGGAATAAAATAATTAATATTAAATAACTTTTTTAATTTATATTTTCGGAAGTTAGCGATTGTAAGAAAAGCATTGTAAGTTACTTTAACGAACGATATGCCTTAATGTTTATATTTTAAAAGATCCGTACACTATTAGAATTATATTTAATTGCATATTATAATATTTATTACTTTGAATAATTATTAATTATAGGATTATTAACGGAATATAAATTATTTAGAATGCTTTTTATTTATTTACTTAATACGTTTTTAAAGTTGTTTTTGAACTTAAATATTTAAATTTAAATAGAGAAATAATGCAGACGATAAATTAATAATCTGAAATATTGAAAATGTAACATTTACCTGCAGCCCATAGAAAAAAAAATTATGAAAAAAAAAAAAGTTCGAGATACTGGGATTTCAATAATGCATAACTGAATGCACAAACAAACTAAACGTTCAAGTGACGCACTCAGACAATTGGAAAATTTTCAGAGATGCACTTCTCTGTAAGTAATCCAATAAAAAAAAATCAAACAATTACAGTACACTAAACAAATGCAAAACAAAATGAATATAGAAATAATACTGAATACTAAACACTAAATATGTTGAAACATAATAATTTAGGGCATATAACTTGTGCTGATATGCCATTAAAGAAAGGGAAACTATTAAAAGAGCAGAACAACGCCGTGAAAGTCTAGCTGGCAAGAGTGAGCTGAAGAGTGCATCGAAACGTCAGTGAAATATGAAAGACATTCCTCTAACTGTATAAATAAAATGGCTGAGGCATGATTGAACTTTGGTACACACAGTTTATTTAAAAATATCACAGATCGAGATTACAGCTGATAATATTCACAGGCGAGAGCAAGGCTGATGAAATTCATAACAACAGGAACAGATGTTTAATTGCACATTAATTAACATTAATAAAAATATCACAGTTGATTAAAGCTTGATTAAAACCACATTAAAAAATAAAACTCATTCAATACTTTCAAAATAATAAACTCCATGAACGCCGTCCCGCGAACGTTCAAGATTCTTGACAATACTTCCCCTCATGGGAGAAGCAAAACGAAAGGGGGCCACGATATCACAACACGCCAAGGCTATATACGCTCAAAGAAAAAGCACGTGATTCCAAGAAGAACCACAGCAACCAATGAGCAGCCGATATCATTATGGATATGCAAAAACCAGAAACGATGAATCGATTCTAAAAGATTCTGTGCTGCCATCTGGCGACAAAGTGAAAGTGATATCGATACGTCTTATCGATCATGAAACGTTCTATGCACGACGTGGCTAAATCACAGCATGGCGAACGGCAAAAATTCAATGATGTTCACAAAGTAAACACCGCATAGAAAACAAATCAAAAGGATTTCCAATTAAGGACCATTACAGAAGAAATAAGTAAGTAATATATTTAAGTAAATAAAGATGAATAAATGTTAACTATTAATGAAACTGTAATAAAGAAAATATATATAAAAAGTAAACAAAAGACCGGTACTTTAAGGTAAGCGATAAGAGACGAAGCAAGGAGAACAAAATTTATTCTGCCATCAATGCCCCCCCTCTCATTGCTTCGGAAATCTGCAAAGACAATCCGTAAACAGATAAAAAAAAACGTAAGAATATCCAAAATCAAAAAAAATTGAACTAAGAGTTTAAAAGCTTTTTAAAAAAAAAAAGCCAAAATAAATAAACAGATTAGTATTCAGAAATGACAAAAGAAAGTCACTAAACATTATCAAAATGAACTGGAACCAAGAACTTCAAGAGTCACAATTACTCACAATTCTTATCTAACATTCAGTATATAGAAAACTTACATATAAATAAATACACAATTCAATAAGTACAATAATTTTAAATATACGTACCACAACATATCAAAGGTATTTACCCAAATTGGATAAATTACATAACAATAGTTCATAATTTTCTCCATCAATGAACTCCTTGACCAAAAAAAAACCCTGAAAGTTCTAAAAAAAACCTGCTATTTCAGCAGAAAAATTTAAACAAAAAAAAACTGGTTAATGATGAAGGCTAATACTTCTAAATACTACTTCCAAAGGCCTCAAATATTTCTAAAAAAAACAGGAAAAGAGGACGCAAATTAAGGCCCTACTAACACATATTCAAAAAAAGTGTTTACACATTCTTCAAATAGACTTCTGATGAACAGAACCATTTACATAAGAAATGTGCTTCTAGATGCCTAGAAGTAAAGAGGAAAACATTAGAAATACATAATCATCCAAAAACACAATAATTAACCATTAATCAAGAAGACTAAATAATTTAAGAAAAGTTTAAATTTTTAATTTTTAACTTTACCAAAGAAACATTTACTGAAAAATTTAAATATTTCAAAAAAAAAAAGTCAAAATTAAAAACCACAATATGACATAAAAATAGAATTAAAAATTAAGATTTAAACAAAGCTATATTAAACTAAACCAGAAACAAAATTAAATAAAATAAGACAAAAAAAAAATTCCTGATAACGAGCGGGGACTATAGACACTGCCAAACTTTATAATGAAGGACTTACGAAAGAAAAATTAAAGTGCCTGTGCACAGAACCTCATACAGCGGTAATTTCCGGAGGACTACCCCAAAGTGACTCTCTGTCATTTACCGGACAAGGGTCACCTACCCGAAACGGTACCGTAGGCTGATCGAGCCACCCGGAAATAGCCTCCAAGAAACACCATTTCCGTAATCAGATGGGAATTAAATGCTCATCAAAAAAAAAAAAATGGTCAAGATATAAGTTCAAGGGAGAAAGATAGAATGTTAAGTATGTTGGCACGACAAGGAAAAATTACACAACGATATGTTCATGTCAATTACACAAAAAAAAAAAATTAACTAGTAAACTCCTATGTTAACAAGTACTTCAAGAACTTGACATGACAAATAAAACAATGTGCTAACAATTTCCAGAAAAAAAGTCTTAACAACATAGAAAGATTAAAAAAAGTACGTATAACTGACAAAAATAAACATGCTAAGTTACAAAAACAGCTTTAACAAAATTTTGAAGGTCAAACTTGGTCAAAGGTTTCGTGAAGACATCAGCGAGGTTAGATTTACTACGTACATGCCTTAAAACAAAATCCCCCTTATAGAAAAGATCTCTAATGAAAAACAATTTTACATCAATGTGCTTCGATTTATAATTTTCCACAGGGGACTTCACGAAATCTATTGCCGCCTGATTGTCAACCAACATAACAGCCCTACCCTGGCATTCAGAAAACATCTTACATTCGCGGCGTATTCGATCAAACCAAACCAGGTTCTTAACGGCCTCTGTCATCGCGACAAATTCCGACTCCATGGTCGACAAACTAACACACTTTTCCTTAAAAGTGCGCCAGTCGACTGGAGATTTATCAAGCAGGACAATCTGGCCGCCGATCGAGGTTCGGTCGTCTCGATTAGCCGCGAAATCAGCATCAGAAAATACAGAAAGAAAATTTGACCCACAAGATAATTTCAATTTATAATTAGAGGTAGATCTCACATAACCTAAAAGTCTAAGAAGTCCATCCCAATGAAAAAGACCAGGGCTAGACTGAAATTGGGAAAAAATATTTACGGCATAACATAAATCAGGGCGAGTTCTATTTGCTATAAACGAGAGACAACCCAAAACACTTCTATAAGGAAAATGAGACATATATTCAACTTCAGAATCAGAGGTGGGACAGTTAGACCTTGAGAAGACAGCACCTTTACCAATAGGCAAGGAGGAAAATGGAATCTTAAATTTACTAAACCTCCGACAGACCTCTTCAATATAGTTACTCTGATGCAGAACAAGACCACGTTCAGTTTCCTCAAACTCTACACCTAAAAGTTTACGAGTTCTGCCAAGAACCTTTATATCAAATTCACCCATTAACAAAGATAAAGCTTTATCAATGAAATCCTGATTAAAACCAAAGATAACAATGTCATCCACATATAATAACAGGACCACCCTAGATCCAAGCAAATATACACAATTACAAGAAGAAATTTTCCTAAAACCAAGCCTTAAAAGTACCTCATGGATCTCGTAGAACCATTCCCTGCCGCTCTGGTGCAGGCCATAAAGGGCGCGATCCAGCTTGCAAACCAGGTGCTCTTTTCCAGGGATTGCAAAACCGGGAGGTTGAAGCATATACACATCATCTCGTAAAGGCGCATACAGATAGGCGCAGGTGACGTCGCACTGAGTGTGCGACCACCCGCAACACGAAACGAGAAGGGAGAAGAAGAAGCGAATTACTCCAAAGTTGACCACAGGGCTGAAGGTGTCATCATACGAGACTCCCTTCACCTGTTTAAATCCCTGGGCAACAAGCCGGGCTTTGTATCGAGCAATTCTTCCGACTTCATCCCTTTTCACCGTGTAGACCCACCGGCACCCTACCGGAGTGATATGGACCGGCAAATCTGTCAAATGCCAAACCTTCCTGTTTTTCATCACCTCGATCTCTTGCTCCATTGCTTTCCGCCAGATCGCACCATTTACGGATCTACAAGCTTGTTTATAAGTTCTCGGAATATCATTCAAACCGCCTAGTCATGCTATAGGATGAATACAATTTGAAGTCACAGAATCAGAGTCAGAGTCAGAGTCAGAAGGAATAGATTGAATAGGAACAATGCCTGTATACTTATTTGAGGCCGAAAAATCAAATAAGTCAGGTTTAAAAATTATACTATTATCTTTACAATATTTCTCAACTTCATTAAGAGACCGGAGACGATGAGAAGTGCCCTCTTCAAAATAATAAATATCCGTTCTGTCACCCCTTTTACGAACAGAAGGCTTCCTCAACCATTTAACCTCTCTCAACTGGGAATCAGTGGAAGGCTGAACTAAAACATTTGAACCCGAATCCACAACCCCATCTCCATCACGTGGTAGTTCACCGGGAGGATCTGGCAGTATTCCAGATACAACTTCCCCAGCGCTTTCTGGATTCAATCCACCTTCGTGTGGGAAGAGGTTGTAATCTTCGGCGCCCAGTGCAGCTCCACTGCGCCCCGGACCACAACGAGACTCGTCAAAAGACACATTAGAGGACTCTATAATTTGATTGGTTTCCGGAAGCCATATTCTATATCCACGAGTCTTAAAAGCATAGCCCACCAGGTAACCACGACTAGCCTTTGGCTCAAGTTTTAATCGTTTTTGGCTAGGCATGCCCACATAGGACACTGTACCAAAAGGCCGCAGATGTCGAATAGACGGCTTCCGTTCGCCATACAACTCAAAAGGGGACTTGTTTAAAGACTGGGGACACATCCGATTCCACGTGTAAACGAAAAATTTCAAAGCCTCTGGCCAAAAACAAGCATCAAGACCACTCTCAATAAGCAATGTTCTCATCCCATTAGCGGCAGTTGCCATAAATCTTTCCGCAACCCCATTTTGCTGGGGGGTATAGACATTTGTGAACTCCTGGCGAATACCTTTGCTTTCAAAGAAATCATGAAAACATTGATTATCAAATTCCTTACCGTTATCAGTTCTAAAACTTTTAACCTTTTTATTTAAGAAATTTTCAGCCCTCAATATATGAGTTTTAACAATATCAAACGCCTCAGATTTAAGTTTTAGAGGATACACTGAAACACGTCTAGAATAATCATCAATTATTGAAAGGAAATAGCGCTCGCCATTACGACCCACTATATGACAAGGCCCCCACAAATCCGCGTACAATAACTCCAAAGGGCGAACCGAACGTATACTTTTCAAAGGTTTGTGAGATACACTACGAAATTTCCCAAGCTTACATGGTTCACAAATATGAGTTGACTCTTTTAACCCCGGTAAGCCTCTAACACAATTTTTACGACTTGTATTAACTAAAATAGATTGATTCACATGCCCACATCGACGATGCCATTGCATTATTGGATCATCTCTATTAGTTGTCAATGATTCAAAACGAACAGAACAACTATCTGGTTTAGGAATTTTAGGGAAGAATTTGTAAATTCTATTTTTAAGTCTAGCTTTAAAAAGGAAATCATTACCCCGACAGATGTCCACGCCATTTCTACCACCATAAAAGGATAAGCCACATAAGTCCAATTGAGGACCTGAAATTAAGTTACGACGAAGCTGGCTTGAATACATGACGTTTGTCAAGGTAAAAATCCTTTGACCAAATCTTAATTTGACCTCCCCCCGACCAGTAATTGGAAAAATAACATCTTTAACAGCTACAGACAAATTATCTTTTAAGGGTTCAAATTTGACAAACATATCACGATTATTACAAAAATGGTGACTGGCCCCGGTATCAAAAACCCAGGAACCATCACTTACACAAGTACTAAAACAAGCTGGTGAGACAAAATATAACTTACATGAAGAATCATCATGTTCATAGTCATCAAACCGGCTACCAGTCGAAGGAGAACGTCTGAAATCATTTTTCCGGTATCTCCGAGACTGCCTTGTCGTGGATGTACCTTGGTCAAATCTATCAGTCTTGCCGCCACGCTGTTCTGGAGTATAACGAGCATTATTTTCAAAAGACCTCGATGACGAAGGGCTACTTGATCGAGAAGACGAGAATCTATCTCTAGGTGGACTGTGATAGGGCCTACGACCTCCGCCTGGATTTCTTCTACTAAAACACCTTGCGTACACATGACCAACACGGCCGCAATTCCAACATCTTCTACCTCTATATCCCTGGACACCAGCTCTTCTTGTAGGAGGGGACGAAACAGCATTCTCAACACTAGGCTGTATACTTAAGGCAGCCATCTTCTTATCAGAGAGAAATAATGCAGAGAAATAGAGAAATAATGCAGACGATAAATTAATAATCTGAAATATTGAAAATGTAACATTTACCTGCAGCCCATAGAAAAAAAAATTATGAAAAAAAAAAAAAGTTCGAGATACTGGGATTTCAATAATGCATAACTGAATGCACAAACAAACTAAACGTTCAAGTGACGCACTCAGACAATTGGAAAATCTTCAGAGATGCACTTCTCTGTAAGTAATCCAATAAAAAAAAATCAAACAATTACAGTACACTAAACAAATGCAAAACAAAATGAATATAGAAATAATACTGAATACTAAACACTAAATATGTTGAAACATAATAATTTAGGGCATATAACTTGTGCTGATATGCCATTAAAGAAAGGGAAACTATTAAAAGAGCAGAACAACGCCGTGAAAGTCTAGCTGGCAAGAGTGAGCTGAAGAGTGCATCGAAACGTCAGTGAAATATGAAAGACATTCCTCTAACTGTATAAATAAAATGGCTGAGGCATGATTGAACTTTGGTACACACAGTTTATTTAAAAATATCACAGATCGAGATTACAGCTGATAATATTCACAGGCGAGAGCAAGGCTGATGAAATTCATAACAACAGGAACAGATGTTTAATTGCACATTAATTAACATTAATAAAAATATCACAGTTGATTAAAGCTTGATTAAAACCACATTAAAAAATAAAACTCATTCAATACTTTCAAAATAATAAACTCCATGAACGCCGTCCCGCGAACGTTCAAGATTCTTGACAATACTTCCCCTCATGGGAGAAGCAAAACGAAAGGGGGCCACGATATCACAACACGCCAAGGCTATATACGCTCAAAGAAAAAGCACGTGATTCCAAGAAGAACCACAGCAACCAATGAGCAGCCGATATCATTATGGATATGCAAAAACCAGAAACGATGAATCGATTCTAAAAGATTCTGTGCTGCCATCTGGCGACAAAGTGAAAGTGATATCGATACGTCTTATCGATCATGAAACGTTCTATGCACGACGTGGCTAAATCACAGCATGGCGAACGGCAAAAATTCAATGATGTTCACAAAGTAAACACCGCATAGAAAACAAATCAAAAGGATTTCCAATTAAGGACCATTACAGAAGAAATAAGTAAGTAATATATTTAAGTAAATAAAGATGAATAAATGTTAACTATTAATGAAACTGTAATAAAGAAAATATATATAAAAAGTAAACAAAAGACCGGTACTTTAAGGTAAGCGATAAGAGACGAAGCAAGGAGAACAAAATTTATTCTGCCATCAAAACAGATACACAACAATACATAGAATATACAAACGCTTCTCTGGGTGAGTGAAAAATTATAAAATCCTACTACTTAATTGAAATGTAAATATCCATGTGAACACCATTACAATTCTTATTGCAATATAAACAAACGAATGATAGAGATATACTATATACATAACTGAGTTGAAATTGCACATTGTAAATAAAATATGAGAGTTATTGCACATGATTAAAATTGCTATACTTTATGTAAAATGGAACTGAGCAAGAGTCAATGACATATAGCAGGACACTACTGAAGTTATGATGTGATTGTGAGACAAACATACATTTTAAAAATATAACAATATAAGTGTGTAAATATAATGCAATTGAAATTTAAGAGAAGACATCACTTAAGAATTGCACAAGTGTCGAAAAGAAAAGGAATAATTCCAACCTGTTGACAACCATACATGGAAGTCATCGACACAATTTCACACAAATTTTCAAAATTCTCCAAATTATACCAGAGACCATACCGTGAGGGAATGTCAGAAGGGCAGAATTTGTGCTAAATTTTACACCCCAAACTAAGCCGAGTTGACCCTCTGTGTGTAATGGTCCAGAATTTAAAGAAAATCGAAAATTTTTTTAGAAAAGCTTAGAGCAGAAACTCCATCTTTTACATAGAATTTAAATCTCTTCTAGAACCATAAGGCATGCGCATTGTAGAGATTATCAAAATAACATTTATGAAATCAATTTAATTTAATTTCTTTTTCTTTTTTTTTTGTCTCAATATTTAATTAAACTTAATAGATTGATATTCTTTAAAGAAAATTAATAATTAGGATCCTAAATTAAAATTATAAAATAATGTCACATCAAGTTACAAACAGCAGTAAAGTGTATAGGTTAAAAGCCAAAATAAAGTTCAATCCTTTATAAAAGAATACTGAAAGGTCAAATATGACTTGTGACAACTAAGTAAGATTTATATTGAAATAGGTAGTTATTGAAAAAGGTTAAATTAAAGAATGATACTGTAAATGAATTAAGTCGTAAAAAATATTAAAAGATACTTCTCAAAACATAACGAGTTAGCTAGACACATATGCATTGAGTAATTCAAAAGAAGCTACCTCATGAACCGTTTAGTATCAAATGGGTGAAACCGGATAAGTTGTCACACTATTGAGTTTAAAATTAAATTTAAAAATGAATAAATGAAAATTGAAATGAAGTTAGGATCATATACTATGATTTGGAATAATAATAATAAAAGTTAAAATTGTACATAAAGGATGAAACAATATTAGAAATGGCAGAAAAACCTTACTTTGTTTGTCCAGTCTGAATCAATTTGCTAACATGTAATTTAGCACAATTTAGCGGTTCATTAACATGCTCAATTAGGTAATTATGACCCCTAAAGACTCCTGTAATTTTAAAAGGTCCTGTATTTTTTGGCATGAAAGTAGGAGTATGAATTAAATTCTTTAAATACACAACATCTCCAAGCTTTAATACTGGAGGCGGACGACCTTTTAAATATTTTTCATTCTGAGCGAAATATTTTTCCTCATTCTGTTTAACCAATTCTCTAGTTTTTGAAATATGATCTTGTAATTTTTTGAAATATATACTTGGTTCTTCAACCTCTTTAGCCGGTTGAAAAGTATCGATTGGCAAATTTAAATCCCTTAACAGCGTATAAGTCGACCCCTCAACTTTCGAATCAAAATTCTGCAAAAAATCAAAAACCCGCGTATAAGTCGACCCCCTAACTTTTTACTTCAATTTTGCACAAAATCAAATCAAAGATTTCACTTGCCAATGCGAAAAGGTAGTAAGTAAACAAAAACAAATCATTGAAAATTTTTTAAATGATAAATTATTGTTATTTGTATATTTTATGTAGTATTTTTTTATTCATATACATAAAAAGCCATAATTTTGCAGTATTCGAAGTTTTTGGTTTTTCTTTTTTAACTGAGTCACATATAAGTTGACCCCCCACATTTGCTTACTGAAAATTATCAGAAATTCCTCGACTTATATGCGAGTATATACGGTAAGTAGAATTTAAATAGTCTGTTTCAGGTTGAGTTTTTGAAAATATTTTTCCTGTATATGCTAGACTCAAAATGTTTAGTTGTTAAAAAAAAAACTTTGTTTCACTATAGTATGAATTTCTTCCGGTGCTACAAAATGTGGTTAAAACCTTTAAATGGTGGAGAAATAACTTTAATTAGCAGTCTTATAAATGGTTTCATTCATTCATTAATGCAACTCTCAATTTGATGAATGTTCCCTAAATAAAATTCAAATGCATAGATGAGAGTTTTGGCTCTTTTATAAACTATATATTATTTTCCCCCCATTTCAAAACTGCCTTTGAAGTCCAACAAAACTAACTGTTTTTGAATTTCATTAAATGTAAAGTTGACAACATCAAGAGTAAGTATCCAAATAAATTATAAGATGCTTTGTTTTATGGTTTTTTTAATAATTGGCAAAGTATAAATAATTCACATTAATATGAATCCAACTATATCCAGATTATGAAATATTATTACGCATACATAGATTAATAGTGTTCATATAAAATATCTGTCTATATAAATACAGAGCAAAAGAGACTTCCAGATTGTTCCAAAATGATATATTATTTTTAAAGAGTTATTTTTACACTTGTAAATTGATTGTCTTCTTCATCTTTGATTATAGTGGGGTCATGATTTTCGACCTGATTATAAGCGGTTAAAAGTCTTGAGAGACAAGTTTCCAAAAGTTCCTCTGATGGCTTTGACAGCTACCGCTACTCCAAGAGTTCGGGGTGATATTTTACATCAGCTGGGGATGAAGTCTCCCAAATGGTATGTTAACTAAAACTTTTGACTGCATACTTTTTTAATGTCTTCTTGTACTTTTTATAATGTATTCTTATACATTTAAATAATATATCTTCTTATACTTTTGTAAATATTCCTGTTTCACTGTTATTAAAAAGTATGTTATTTATACCTTTATTATATTGCTTCTTTACCTGTTTCATTAAAAGCATTTCTTAAATTAAAAATGTTTCCTATTCCAAACTGTTAAATTTAATTTTAATAGTGGCTCTTTTGAGTAGAAGGGAACAACCAAGTAGTGTATGTAACACTCATCCTATGATACCAAGAGAAGTAAAAATAACTATTTTTTTTTTTTTATTATTTGTTTCAGAGTGTTTATTTAACATTAATTCGTTGCATTATCTTTGTCATAATGTATTTGGCATTATCTTGCAGATATGGCACATCTTGTCTAATTTATTGGTGCTGATTGCTGGAACCGTTGTTTTTAAGAATTTGTTAATATGTGCATACATTCAGAAAAAAATATGTATTTCTGAAAAGGAAATATACTCAGAAATAATTATTTTGTTTTGAAACCAACATGGATAGGCATAACGGGAAACATGATTGAACTTTAATATTCTAAAAAATTTCTATGAAAAGAGTTTTTTTTTTTTTGGGGGGGGGGGGGGTGTTATCCCTCTAATTTAACTACTGTCCTCATATTAAGGCTATGAAGTAGAGAAAATTTACAAACATGGCTCAAATATCAATATGTTTTATAATAACATTGAGATTAAATCCGTCCAAAATTGTAGATGGATCAGTGTCTCTATTTGCAATTTACATGCAGTCATAATACAAAATATTATTATCAGTCGTCTTTTAATGCAACAAATTGTAAAGTAAGAAATATAAATAAATGAAAAAGAATCATTCATTTTTAAAATTTCATCCTTTTTAATGAGATTTTAAAAATTACTATGAAAATTTTCATCATAGAATTTGGTGAAATTTGAAAATAACTGCTTCCAGCTGTTGCTTTTGTGCCAAAGGATTATCAATTTTTTTCCAGTATAAAAAGCATTTAGCCTGAAAATTACTTTCAGAAAATTTTCTAATTAAAAGAGCAGTTTAATTAAAAATGGTAGCCATCAATATACATACAAGGTACCCTTTTGTATAATTGACAGCTAATATTAAACTATTAGTTTTATTTGTACAATTTAAAAAAACTTGAAATATGAAAAAACATACTCATAGAATCCAGATTCTCCTTATACTACATACACATAACTAACTAGTCGGATGTGGCAATCCCAAAATTTTCTTCTATCTCATACATGTTAAAACTTCAAAATTCACTATCACGGTGCCAAAATTAAATCACAATCTAACACATTGGCTGATAAGTTCCCAATCTAATGAAGAAAGCACAACTTTTTTGGTCAAATTCGATTTTATTCATCAACATAGTCTCCTTTAAGAGCGATACAATCATTCCAGTGCCTCTCTAACATTTCAATACCTTTCTTAAAGAACAAATTATCTTTGGCCTAAAAATAGGCATTTGTTTTGACGATCACCTACTCATTCGAGCCAAATCTGGAGAGTAGTGTGGGTACAGAAGCAATTCGAAGTGTAATTCGTGCAATTTTGCATTGTAGCTAATGACCTGTGACGGGGGGGGCACCCACTTCGAATGTTCATGCAAAATAAAGCCTACACATTTATATATATCCATTACAAGTGAATATTCTGGATATCTTGTTGCTTTCTAGCTTTTGTGATCTTGCAACACAATACTGAGCATTTGCTTATTAAATAAATTACAATTATGTTACGAATGTAATTTGTTGAATAAAATTGAAATTATGTGTTGTTTAGAATCGTTTTCAAGTGGTATATTTTGAGATGAAAATTGTTTATTATTATTATTATTATTATTTGTTACTGAATATGTTTATATATATATATATGTATATATATATTATAAATAAGGTGTTTTTGATTAATGATCTTTTCATTTCAGGTTTTTGCAAAGTTTCAATCGGCCAAACTTGAAATATGAAGTTCGGCAAAAAACAAAAGGCATTATGGGTGAAATTATGGGGGGGGGGGGGGCACCCACTTCGAATGTTCATGCAAAATAAAGCCTACACATTTATATATATCCATTACAAGTGAATATTCTGGATATCTTGTTGCTTTCTAGCTTTTGTGATCTTGCAACACAATACTGAGCATTTGCTTATTAAATAAATTACAATTATGTTACGAATGTAATTTGTTGAATAAAATTGAAATTATGTGTTGTTTAGAATCGTTTTCAAGTGGTATATTTTGAGATGAAAATTGTTTATTATTATTATTATTATTATTTGTTACTGAATATGTTTATATATATATATATGTATATATATATTATAAATAAGGTGTTTTTGATTAATGATCTTTTCATTTCAGGTTTTTGCAAAGTTTCAATCGGCCAAACTTGAAATATGAAGTTCGGCAAAAAACAAAAGGCATTATGGGTGAAATTGTCGATCTTCTGAAAACAAAGTTCAAAAACATGTGTGGCATCATTTATTGTCTTTCTAGGTATGGTAAAGCAAACTTCTATGATGTAGTTAAACAGAGAGGATTGAACTTTGTGCCGATGTATTAAGAAATAAATGGACACAGTAAAAATAACACAAATTGTAAATATGTGTGTATTAGAGGGTGCAGACAGCTGTTTTGGAGCTTCTAAGGCACCATTATCAGGGCAAAGGTTAAAATTAGCATTTAAAATATTAGTATGTGAGCTATGCAAAACAGTGAGTAGTGAAAAACAACAGCAGAGTCAACTGTTCCCACATACCTGAGGACACCAATGAGAAGCATTTAGCCATTCTGGAAGAGCTTAAACAAAAAGGAGAAAATAAATGTGGGTGGGGATAGAAGAGATTTAATTAAATAAATGGGAGCCAGACTTTAGAAAAATAAGGTATACTGGACATATCATTAACCAGGCTGTTAGAATTCTTCCATGCATTACAAGCTCCCCAAAAATCAAGATCTTAAATTGATGAGCATTTCTGAATTATTGATCCTTTGGAAAAGTTAAAATTGTGATTCTTAGACCAACAATAGTTAGCAATAGTGGCACATTTCATGTTCTATGTTTTAAACACTGATTTTAACCTTTGCACTAAGGATGAAGCTTTAGAAGCTCCGAAACAGCTGTCTACACCTTTTGTACACATATATTTACAATTTGTGCTAATTTTACATTGTCCATTTACTTCTTAGTTCTTTATGTAATTTGAATTAATTAAAATAATATTTTGAGTTTATGAGAAAAGGAATTAGTATTTGTTTGTGTAATTAATTGAAATCAATCATATTATAAATGTCAGATTTTATTTGCTCTGAATAATTAGTAATAGTATTAGTTAACAGTATTAATCAATATTTTTATCTTTATTTTATCATTATTTTCAAATGTGATGGATTTTTAAATTAAAAAACTCACATTTTTTTATGACATTGCTTGGCTACTTATTGATTTCTGAATGCATTATAAAAATAGTACTAATTACAACAAATTCAAAGTTATAGAAAATTAGAAAAAAATAAAAGATGCATTTAATAGAATAGTAATATTATGTAACTTCAAATATCAGGCATTTAGAAATTTAATTTCATAGATTTAACAAACCTCGTCTCTTTTTAGGTGCGTTCGTAATTATATAAATACGTAGCACCTATAGTCGTCATTCAGCCTGTCTGTCTGTCTGTCTGCATTTAACAGAGCAAAAACTGCCCAACCGAATGGTCTGAAATTTTAAATATATAATTGTTACAAAATTTTGTCAAGTCATTTCAAATTATATGAAAATCAGATGTATAGTTTAATTACAGTGACCGTCAAAAGTTTTCCGTTACATTACGGCTAATGAGAAAAAATTATTGCAATTGCATTTTAATGATGTTACAGCCTTCTGAGTAGTCTGAAATTTTAAATATATAATTGTTGCAAAAGTTTGTCGTGTCATTTCAAATTTTATGAAAATCGGATGTATAGTTTAATTACAGGGACAGTCAAAAGTTTTCTATTACATTAAGGCCAATAGGTAAAACTATTTCATGTGCATTTTACTGATGTTACAGCCTTTCGAACAGAATGAAATTGATATGCACTTATAAAGTTCACTAAAATATACATTCAGCACAATATGCGATGCAAAAAATATTTACAAAACTAGTTATAGTATGAACGCACCTCATTTGCCACGTTTGACGAGCAATTTCCAACTTGTTTTATTTCCTTTTAATATTTTAAACAAATAATTGTAAATAATAAAATGATTCAGTACTCAGAAAGATTTTCAAAATGTATCTCATCAGAGGATTCGCACATTTAAAAAAGAAAGAAAAACTATAAGTGGTTGTTGGCATAAGTTTATTTTCTGAAATAATAACTAAACAAGAATTAAATAATTTTTTTTCAAAAAAGTAAAAACAGTTTTAAAAAAAAATAAGTTAAGGGTACGTCCATTGTTACACACGAGACTATCAGAGCAGATTTTCGTAAATACTTCCAATTTTTGTATTACAAAATATGATTAGGATAAAATTGATATAACCAATTAAATACCATTGTGTTTTACTCAGATAAAAGATATCTGATTTGCAACAAAGATCATTTTACTTAAATCAAATTTTTGTCACAAATTTGATATATTTTATCTTGAGTAGAGCACAATGGTATTTAACTGGTTATATCAATTTTATCTTGATTATTTTGTACTAAAATAATTGGAAGTATTTCTGAAAATTTGCTGTGAAGGTCACAAGAATAATGATGGATGTACCCTTAAATTAAATAAAAGACTGTAATATAACCAACTTCAAGGAAGTTTTCATAAACTTTTTTTTTTTTTTTTTTTGGTATAACAGTCCTGTATTGTTATCCACATTATAGTCCAGCACTAGTTGAATTATATCAACTGCTTTTGTAAATTGCTTTTGAAGTCTGTTACATTTTCAATATTTCAGATTATTAATTTATCGTCTGCATTATTTCTCTATTTTAATTTAAATATTTAAGTTCAAAAACAACTTTAAAAACGTATTAAGTAAATAAATAAAAAGCATTCTAAATAATTTATATTCCGTTAATAATCCTATAATTAATAATTATTCAAAGTAATAAATATTATAATATGCAATTAAATATAATTCTAATAGTGTACAGATCTTTTAAAATATAAACATTACGGCATATCGTTCGTTAAAGTAACTTACAATGCTTTTCTTACAATCGCTAACTTCCAAAAATATAAATTTAAAAAGTTATTTAATATTAATTATTTTATTCTAAAACTATTTTTTTTTGGATGCTACTATCTTTTTCTAAGCGATTGCCAAAATTTCATTAATTTTAAACCGTAATTTAGCGAGATATCCGCATTACAAAATTTAATCACTTCTGTCAGTTTTAAAAGACGCGCGATCCATTTTTTTCCCCCGACGCAGTTAGACATTTTTTATCTTTCTTCCTCGCAGAAAAGGACGTCGTGACGTCACTCTATTCTCCATCTTGTTTTGGTATCATGGCGTGACATCGCTGGTACTCAGGAATGCAGGGGGAATGCAACTTCGATTACGATACAAATCGTTATCGATATTTCGATTGCGATGAAAATCGCTATCGTGATGACTCAGATGTGCACGTGCCGGTCGCTGATTGGCGAATTTTAAGTTGAGCGTCTGTTTCAACGTTCTTTTTGAGCCATCTGGATTTTATCTCTCACACTTTGTCAAAATGTAGCAGTCTGTTTGCACGTACGTTTGAGGCTGAGGCCTCAGACGGAAAAAATGATGGCGAAGTACAGCACTCCTATCCGAACCTAAGAGGATCCATATTCCAGAGATGTAATAGCATGCTGAAGCTCCTTCCATAAATAGATCCTCGACCATCTCAACAATCTTCCAATTGTTTTGACTTAAGATTCATCCGAAAGACGATATCTCTAATCTTCAATCAATTCAACCAGAAGCTGAAGCATTGCTGAATATATTCCAATCTGCTGAGCCAAGCAGACATCGACCAATATCTGTAATGTTCCTGTTCATCGAAGTCCAAGATTAATGTGCGAACTATTCCTGATGCCGTGATATAAGTGAACCGTTAATTAGTCCTATACAACCTATGTTTTCGAACTGAATACCTTTTGGTCAATAATCCGAACTGTTACACTTTAGAGACATTTTCAAAATAACCACGGAAAATAGCAGTTTAATATATAGTAATTGATTTATATATTGTATTCATCTTAATAATGGAAAATACGAAGTTGCTTGGCCAAGTATGATTATGTGTTGGTAAAGAAAATTAAATTCATGTTAACTGTACATATTTGTCTGTTTACTTCAAATGGGTGAGTCTCTTTTATTTTTATTTTTCAGCCTCCGATGTTTTTATGGCAACATTTTCTAAATTAATTATTTTGTATATTTAACTTTAATTCATAATATTTTCATTGGTTGCCAATTCATTTTAATTTTCAGACAACCACTACGGCAATCCACGGCCACACACACACAAACACATAAATATAGCAAAGTCAACCCAGAACACGACCCGAACACAACACACTTCAACCTAAGTATAACCCAAAATGAAAGAAAATTAATACATATTTTAATGTGATTATTGAAAAACATTAATTATATTTCTAATATCACTTTTATCTAGAAAAATAAACATCTATATACTATTTATTTAAATATAATTTTTTCATCTGAAACATTATTGTGGACATCCTTTTGAAAAATCAGTTACTAAGCCTGACTCGTAAGAGAAATGGCCCATACCAGTTAGAGTCAACACAAAAAATTTGTTGCAACCCAGCCACGGTAAAATCAGGTTATCGGACTTAATACAGGAATGTAATCCACATTCATTTTAAATCACTTTGTTATCAATATTGCTTATTTTGACATACAATGAACGATGATGTATTAAAGTTTTTGAGGTGTTCCTGTTTAAAAAAAAAAAAAAAAAACTATGCATGATACAACAGTTATTTTTTAAATGTAAAATAGCATTGTATAACTTAACACCATATTAAAATTCTGTGACTGTTGGTCAATTTTTAGGATGTTAAAGGCCTATAAAGTTAAAAAATATAATCAGTCAAGTGTGAGTTTTACACACACACAAAGGGTTCTGTACAATAAATTTATTAATTACTTACTAACTGCAATATTACAAAAAATCATTGCTAAAATAATAATAAGAGTCTGTAAAGGCTGAACAACATAGGGTTGGATATAACTATATATATAGTAGCAAAGTATAGATATACAATGAACGTTCTGAGAGATATAGAGCCTAAATAGTAACAAATATCGCTATTCTGTATAATTTTTTTAAAACCTTATCCAAAAACAATGAATATTTCTCACTCTAAAACCAAGACTTTGTAGAAAGTTGAAACTTGGCAGAGTGCCAACCACACTACAGAAAAGAAGTCTCAGAGTTTCTCATGAAGAAGTCACCTGGAACTTTCTGACTCATTTTTAAACATAAAAGCATGATACTTGCTGATATAATTATTGAAGTGATTTGTAATTGAAAAGTTTTTTCATTACAAATGAATTACATGTTGAGTTATAACAATGTCCCGTAGATAAGAGAGAAAGCCTTGACACGGGTCATGAAAACGTCATACAAAGCAGGGAAAACAACGAAAAAATTTGAACAACTTGCATATTTTATTTCTTTTTGGCACATTGAATTATTAATTATTATTAGGAAATGAGAATTAATAATTCCACAAGCCAACAAAATTTAAACATGCAAGTTCGAATTTTTTGTCGTCTTTGTTTTGCCTGCTTTGTATGACTTTTTGTGATGTGTGTCAAGACTTTCTCCCTTATCTAGAAAATGTTGGTTATAAGCGATTATTGTCTCAAAACTATTAACTTTTAATGTCTTGGAAATATTCTATGAAATATTTTTCAATAATTGAATTCAATTGTAATGAAAAACATTGACTATTTATCATAATGATTTGCCTTATCTAAAATAAAGCCTTTGTACAAAGTTTAAGTAACAATAAAGAATTTCTTTCTCTGATTTAAAATCAGTAAGCCGATAATTGATTTTTTTTTTTTTTTTTTCCCACTAGGAATGATTGTGATACTGTTGCCAATGTGCTACAGAAAAGTGGAATTAAATCTATTTCATATCACGCTGGTGTCACTAACAGAGACGAAATTCAAGAACAGTGGATCAACGATAAATTTAAAGTATGTTTCACTTTTAAAATAACAAAACATATTATGTCTTAATCAGAATTTTAAAGTTACTAAGGCCTTTAAAATTAGAATTTAGTAAAACTAAAAAACAACACATTAATATCACATGATAAAATCAATTACAGTAGACATTTCATGCTTTATACAAACTCCTCATCAGTACAAATATCTAAAAATATTACCAGAATATGTAGTCCTACTGTGACATATATTCCATGGTGATTTACTATATCAAATGCATAATTTTGAATGTGAACTTCTGTAAACAACAGCTTTGATTTTAGATTAATATTTGTACTGATGACAATTTGTACAAATCTCGAAACATCTACTGTAATTGATTTTATTATGTGATATTCTTTTGTGCTTTTTAGTTTTATTAAATATCTCTCTTATTTTATTTTCACGTTTTTTTTTTTTTTTTTTTTCTCAAAATTAAAATTTTTTCTGTTAGCCATATTCCCACTTTTCTTATCAATTGCATTATATCTTTATTTTATTCAACTAAATATATTTTATATTGAAACTTCTTTAGTTATGACTTACCTTTCATCCTTACAGTTAATTTATTTCTATCCATTTGTGCAGCTATTTATTTGTTTTTAAAGAGAACTTTTATCGTATCATCAGACTTTCACATCGCGATGTTTCTCCAGCCGAGCTCGATCATATATAGTTTTCAAACTGAGCGGTAACTCCGTTGGCCGGTAGGTGGTGTTGCCCGTCCACGAGTGCTCTTTTCGCCTGCGGCGCGGCACGTGCCTATGCAAATTACTTTTTCCACGTGCGATGGAAGGAGGGCATTTCCGATTGCAGTTTCACTGCGGAGCAGCTCTCGGCGTTTGCCGATATAGATAAAAGGGACAGCGTGACAGCTGTTAGTTGAACGTTTGTTTTGATGCATGCTGGTCGTCTCTCTTTCGGTGTTTTGATGTCTGCCGTTCTGATGTTTATTTAACGGATATGAAGTTTATGTTATTGAGTTTTACGTACGATGGAGTTGCTGAGAGGACGTTTTTAATCTTTGGATCTTCGCTAGTTCTACGATGTTTTTCTTCGTGTTTAAAGATGAAATAATGTGATGGGTTCCTTTACTTCAGGTGACATTTTTCGTTTGCAGTTTGAGTTAGAGTGAATATATTATGGCATGAGCTCCGGAGGGATTATCTTAAAGCATTGTTTTATTACGTTTATTTTCTGCACGATATAAAGTTAGTCAATATTTGTTTATTTAATTTCAAAGCATTTATTTTTATAATATCGTATTTTATCATGAAAGATTTTTAATAAAGTTAAGTTTTTCTTTTATTTATCTGGTCATCATTTCTTCTTACACTTACTGCATAAAACAACCATTTCTCTCTCTCTGCATATTTAGGGTTTTACTTTTCAGCGGATGCTTCTTACTGCAAATTTTTATCTGCTTAGTTTTAGGATGTATTATTGAAGTGCTTTATAAAAGTAATAGATTATTTTAAGCACTAGTTATATGAGTAGTCTCATATAACATTTTTTGGTTATGGGCATTTAATACCCATGCAGAGATAGTTTCTGTTTAGCTATGCTTTATATTAGTGCAGTAAAGTGTTTAACTACAGCACAAGGAGGATTAAGAGATAGTTTTATTAGGGGGGGGGGGCGTTAGTTTTCGTACGATGACCGATAATTAGAAATTTTTTTTGAAATAATTTTTTTTTTAAGTAATAATTTGAAAAGAGAAGAGGTTAGAATTAGAGAGTTTTTAAGAAATTTTTAATACAAAATGTTTTAACTGTAAATTTTTTTTGGCTGGTCCATAAAGTTTTTAAATTTTGTGATTTTTTTTTTTTTTTTTTTTTTTTTTTTTTTTAAGTTTAAGTATCATAAATTTTTTAATTTTTCAAAATGATGATGCAGAATCAAATACAAAAATTAAATGCTAGCAATTATGCCAACTGGCAGTCTGACATGAAATATTTATTGATGGAAAGAAATGTTTGGGATATAGTGGCAGAAATAGAGAAACCTCCTGAGCTCAATGCAGTTAGTAAGGCTATAGAAAAGGAGGCCACAGCAGTTGTTGGTGTCACCGATAAAGATACTAAAGATTATCATATTAGTCAGAAATTAGCACTGTCTATGATTTATTTAAATGTGGAGCTTAATTTTAGAAAAATTATTGAGGATTGTAATGATCCAGTAAATGCTTGGAAAAAGCTCCGTACTCATTTTTATCCAGACACTAGAAGCCGTCATATGCAAGTTTTCACTGAGTTATGTGAATGCAAAATTACTGATGGTGAGAGTATTAATTTATATGCAGTCAGGCTTTTACGTGTGGTGAACCAGCTCAAAGATATTAATAAAAAGTTTGATGACATCTCTGTGACATTTCAGCTATTGTGATTCTTGCCTCCAAAGTTTGATTCCATGGTACAGGCAATTCTCAGATGGAAAGAAGAGGAGTTTATTTTTAACGATGTGGTGACTTCCTTAGTAGCCGAAGAGACCAGGCTTCAATTAAGAGAGCGTGATCATAGTAAAGTGTATCCTGAAGCTCAATCATTACAGTATCAGAGGAGAGCTAGAAAGAAGTTGAGCTGCTATTTTTGCAAAAGGCCAGGTCACGTCAAGAACCAGTGTCATAGCTTCCGAAGGAGTATGTTATCCTGTAACAGAGATAGTTCACCGTCAGCCGAATTTTCATCTCATCGTGATACTTCATTAGTTAGATCCTTTAGCCCTCATAGTGATAAGAGAGTTCCACGACAGTATACAAGATCTCCTGCTAAGCATCAACACAGTGATTCTCGCAGACTTGATGACAAAGTGAAAAGAGGCTGATCTAGAGACATTCGTCAGAGAAGTCCTGAACGTAAGTCCTATACTTCATTCTTCTTGTCTCAAGCTAACTTAGTTGATGGAGAAGCTGACTGGGTCTTCGACACAGCAGCTTCGCATCATTTCTGTAAAAATCGAGATCTTTTTATTGAATTTACTCCTTTAAATGATGAGCATATGGCTGTAGCCATTGAAGGTGTAACTTTTCCTATAGAAGGGTGTGGAACTATTAAATTAAAGTTTGGGCAAAGAATCTTAATGTTCAAAGATGTAATGTTTTCTCCTAAATTAAGGCGTAATTTAATAACTGGTCCTCGTTTAGATATAAATGGAGCATGTTTTTCTGGTGAGAGTGGCGAGGTGAAGATATCATGCAACGGACAACCCCTTTTTAAAGCCATTCTTAAAAATGGTGTTTACTATTTATACCCCAAAGTTCCTAGTAAAGTTACTAAGAAAGTCAGTTTTGAAGCATCTTCTACTAGTAAGCGTGATGATATGTATGTTTGGCACAGAAGTCTGGCACATGTTAGTCCTTATTTGATAGCTCATACATGTAGAAATGCAGGTGCTAGGGATTTGCCAAATTTAAGAGAGGGGGAGTTTAAATGTGAATCATGTAAACTTAATAAGTTTAGGAGGACATCTTTTAAATCTAGAAATTTTATTCGATCCAAATTTCCATTGGAATTTTTGTATACTGATGTCTGGGGTCAGTCAAGTTGAAGGCAGGCAAGGAGAAAGGTATTTCGTTTCTATAATTGATGATTTTTCCCGTAAAACTTCTTTACACCCTATGAGAGAGAAGTCGGAAGTTTTTGAAATTTTAAGGCAGCATATTAACCGTGCCGAAAGATTTTTGGGTAGACAGGTTAAGGCCATAAGATCCGACAACGGGGGAGAGTTTGATAATAATAAAATGGGGGAATTTTGTCTTGAAAGGGGAATAAATCATGAATTTATGAATACTTTTAAGCCAGAACAGAACGGGATTGTTGAACGTTACAATCAGACTGTAGTAGATGGGGCTAGAACCATGTTAAAAGAAAGCAGCATGGATTTGAATTTTTGGCCAGAGGCAGTTCTCCACTTCACCTATGTTTGGAACTGTTTATGTCACAAAAATCAGACTAAAACCCCTTTTGAACTTTTTGGTAATAATAAACCTTCCGTCAGGCATTTAAAACCATTTGGGTGTTTGGCATATGTTGGTATCCCTTGTCAGAAACTGCAAAAACTGGATTCAAAGGCTAGTAGAGGATACCTTGTTGGCTACGCTTTTAGAACAAAAGGTTATAGAGTTTGGTTGCCTGATAGTGACAGAATTGTTGAGACCATTAATGTCTCCTTTAACGAACAAACCAGTTTTAGGGATGCACTAAATGGAGCGGTGCTGGGCGATACTCCAGGAGAGTTTCAGTGGATTCCTGCTACTAGCAGTGATCTCGAGGATGAAGACGTTGTTGAGGAGGTCAAAGCCACCACTGACAGCTCCAACGACTCTTTCGGATCATCTTCTAGGGCAGAGAGTGATGGTCAGGGATCCTCTTCAGAAAGTGATTCCCCTAGTAAACCTCACACCACATTACGAGATACTCACTGGAGAAGAAAAGTTGTTCCCAGAAATACTGGTATTCGTAGAGATATTTATTATTTTGATATTGATAATGATTCTGATAGGTTAAGGTCTGCAAGGGAAGTGGAGGATTATTGTAAGGAGAATGATTTAATTTTTAAGCCTAACTTGTTTGATTTTAAAGGGAGCAATACTTTTGAAGGAGTGGTTTCTGAACCTAATACTGTTAACTCTAATGTGAATATTTGTCAGTTACAATCTTGACTATATGACCCAGTTATTCCTAGGACTTACAAACAAGCAATAAAATCTGATCAAAGGGATGAATGGCAAAAGGCTATGAAAGAGGAGATAAATACTATGTATGATAGAGGCGTATGGCATTTAGAAAATTTACCTTCAAACATTAGCCCTGTAGGTTGTAGATGGGTGTATACTATAAAGAAAGATGACATGGGGAAAATATCCAGGTTTAAAGCCCGTTTAGTGACTCAAGGGTTCAAGCAAATTCGAGGAGAATCCTATGAGGAAACATTTAGTCCCCTGGTTAATTTTAGTGTCATCAGGTTTTTCTTTTCTTTATTAGTATCTTTTAAAGGCTGGTTACACACCCAATGTGATGTCAAATGTGCTTATCTTTATGCTCCTCTTACTGAAAAGGTTTATATGTCGCAACCCCCAGGTTTTGTTGAGGTTGGTAAAGAAAGTCTGTTTTGTAAGTTGGATAAAGCTATTTACGGTCTACATCAGTCTGGTCGAGTTTGATTCTTTGAGATAAACCGTGTTCTTTTGGAGATTGGGTTTAAGAAATTAGAATGGTGTAACTGTGTTTACGTTTTAGACTCTGATTTAGTGTTATTATTGTATGTTGATGACATTGTTTTATTTGGGAAGCATCAAAGAACTATAAATAGAGCTTTAGAACTTTTAAGCAAATATTTCTATTTAAAGGTCTTGGGCAAAACTAAGAAGTTGCTTGGTGTGGAGTTTGAGGAAAGTGATGAGGGCTTGCGGATTCACCAACAATCATATATTAAAGAGGTTTGCAAAAGGTTTGAGTCATACAGGTTTCCCATTTCCTCCTTACCCATAAGCAAGGGCTCTGTTTATTCTAAATCTGATTGTCCTAAGTCTGAGGAAGAGCATAGAGAGATGTCACGGTTACCATACAGAAGTGTACTAGGTTGTTTGTCCTTTATTGCTAATAGATCCCGTCCTGATATTTCATATGCGGTAAATATAATGAGTCAGTTTCAATCAGATCCAGGAATGACACATTGGTATGGCTTACTTAGATTGTTGGGATATTTTAAACACACTATTGATATGACACTTAATTTATCTTGTACAAAACCTCAGTTGATAACTTTTTCTGATGCAGATTTTGCTGCAAATCGAGATGATAGGACCTCGCTGGGTGGTCAAATTGTATTTTTAGGTAACTCTCCCATTTCTTGGCGAACATTTAAGGAGAAAAGTGTGAGTTTGTCAACTATGGAAGCTGAGTTTATTTCAATGACAGAGGCGACAAAGGAACTTCTTTGGTTTGACAGGATTCTAAGTGAATGTTTTTGTAGAAAAGTTGTCACTGGGGAAAAGATGAAGTCAGTTTTGTATGTAGATAATAGGGCTACTATTGATTTTGTAAAATCGCCTATAGAGAATCATAGAAGTCGTCATATCGATGTTAAGCTGTTCTTTGCACGGGATCTGGTTGATAAAGATACTTTTGATTTACTTTTTGTCCGCAGCAAGGATAACCTTGCTGATGTCTTCACTAAGCCGCTCACCAAATTTGAATTAAAAAGATTTATTGGGCATATCTTAAGATAATTTTGAAGTTTTGTATATTTTAAGATTTACTGTTTTTTTTAAATTATAATGTATATTTTCTTTTATATTGTTGGTATCATATATATATACTTTTCTTTACGGTTTTTGCTTGGTGGACATTTAAAATCCCGCCTGAATGTGGTGATACTTCTCGAGGCCCATTTCTGGGTGTCCGAACGGCCCCAAGGAAGCGTCTCGCAGGGGTGCCACTGTAATCTGTCTGAGTGGCATCTGTGGGTGGATTTTTGAATTAACCATTGCCACAGGAGGGTCTTTTCGCGGGTAGGTTAACTTTTATTTTGCAAGTCCCATTTTTTTTTATTATGTTAATATATGGAACTGTCACTAATTCCCGTCTACCTTGCAAATTACCAGCTTATTTAAAGATTGTACTTTTTGATAGAAATACATATATGTTTGAATTTATTAGGGTTTATAGATTTATGTATAAGAAAAATTTAAATTTTTTTGCTTGGGCATCCCAGGAGCCTAGGCAGAAATGTATAAATATTGATATGTTACGATGGTGGATGTTGGGAAGAATTTCGTTTTGTTAAAATAATGGTTTATTTGAAGTATAGTGGTTCTGTCAAAGTGAGAAAATCCCTGATTTAGGTAGTTTACAATATGGTTACAGGTTCCTTGTCTCTATGTGAGAATAAGAGTTGATGAAATTGTGGCGCCACGTAAGGTTGTATGAAAGTTGAATGTATGATATGTATTGTATTCTAAGTTTTTTTTGTATAGGTACCTTGTGACTTTAATTGTAATCACTAAATGTCTTACAGATATGTGGAAGAAAATCTTGTATTGGCAGCCATTATCGTAAAAATATTTTTGATTATATTAAAAGTTGTCTAAGTGTATTACAGCTCACAAAATGTCGTACGGACATGTGGAAGATTATCCTGTTTCGGCACCTATTATTGTAACTTCTATCTTTGGTGATAGTATGAGACTGGAATTGCTATGTTGAGATGGTTTTTGATGTTGATGAAATTTTTGAGATATCTTGAACTGTTTTGGAAGTTCTGTCTTTCTTGAAGCATTAATTTTTGGAATTTGATGTTGAATTGTTTTCAAGAGTTGAATTGTTAATTGTTTTAAAGTTTGATGTTGTATAATTTTGTTGTATAATTGTTATTTAATTGAAATGTTGAATTGAGTTGCTAGTTGATGATTTTATTGATATTGTTAATAGTGATATTATTATTGCATGATACAAACTTTTATTTTGCAGTGAAATTAATTACATGGATTGTTAGTCGCTCTGGTGCTCATGTTTTTCGAATTTACTTTTAGGTAGTTTTCGCAGGTAGTATTTGTTTTCTTAGACTTGTTTCAGTTGACTTTTTTTTTAAGTTTTTTTTTAGGACATGTAATTGACTTTGCCTTCTTGATATTTGGTAGCATTGATAAGAGGGGGCCCATTTGTTAGCCATATTCCCACTTTTCTTATCAATTGCATTATATCTTTATTTTATTCAACCAAATATATTTTATATTGAAACTTCTTTAGTTATGTCTTACCTTTCATCCTTACAGTTAATTTATTTCTATCCATTTGTGCAGCTATTTATTTGTTTTTAAAGAGAACTTGCATTGTATCATCGAACTTTCACATCGCGATGTTTTTCCAGCCGAGCTCGATCGTATATAGTTTTCAAACTGAGCGGTAACTCCATTGGCTGGTAGGTGGTGCTGACCGTCCACGAGTGCTCTTTTCGCCTGCGGCGCGGCACGTGCCTATGCAAATTACTTTTTCCGCGTGCGATGGAAGGAGGGCGTTTCCGATTGCAGTTTCACTGCAGAGCAGCTCTCGGCGTTTGCCGATATAGATAAAAGGGACAGCATGACAGCTGTTAGTTGAACGTTTGTTTTGATGCATGCTGGTCGTCTCTCTTTCGGTGTTTTGATGTCTGCCGTTCTGATGTTTATTTAACGGATATGAAGTTTATGTTATTGAGTTTTACATACGATGGAGTTGCTGAAAGGACGTTTTTAATCTTTGGATCTTCGCTAGTTCTACGATGCTTTTCTTCGTGTTTAAAGATGAAATAATGTGATGAGTTCGTTTACTTCAGGTGACATTTTTCGTTTGCAATTTGAGTTAGAGTGAATATGTTATGGCATGAGCTCCGGAGGGATTATCTTAAAGCATTGTTTTATTACGTTTATTTTCTGCACGATATAAAGTTAGTCAATATTTGTTTATTTAATTTCAAAGCATTTATTTTTATAATATCGTATTTTATCATGAAAGATTTTTAATAAAGTTAAGTTTTTCTTTTATTTATCTGGTCATCATTTCTTCTTACACTTACTGCATAAAACAACCATTTCTCTCTCTCTCTGTATATTTAGGGTTTTACTTTTCAGCGGATGCTTCTTACTGCAAATTTTTATCTGCTTAGTTTTAGGATGTATTATTGAAGTGCTTTATAAAGGTAATAGATTATTTTAAGCACTAGTTATATAAGTAGTCTCATATAACATTTTCAAGGAATGGATCCCTAAACATATGTAACCTTTGATTTGGACAATAGAATTCATTTTTGAAAGATATGTAAATTTGAAATGTATTATCAAATCTGTGAAACTTGATGAACATTTAAGTAGTAATGTGATTTTCCTTTTCTTCTAGCTTTGTTATGCAAAATTTATTAATGTTTTTATTATCTTTAAAACTTTATTTGTGACAGCCCGTTAAAGGGAAAATTTGAAGAAAAAAAATCAATCATATCACATTGTGAACAAAAAATATTTAACTCTTCACACTTCATTTAGGAACAGCCTTGCCATTATTTCCGCAGGAGATGATACTTAATATGATCATCCAGAGATCTGGAGTTTTTGATAACAGTAAAGCAATTAAAAAAAATACTTATTGATAACTTCTAGTGTTAGTAATAAAATAACTTGCTCTTCGTGAAATGATGACTTTTAAAAGAGATTAGAAAACATTTATTGAAAGAATTTGGTAATGTTTGTTTGTTTACAATTCTCTATTAAAATATCATTAATAAATTGTTTTTAAAATTTTCCAAGTGATGTTGTACCCCTCATTTCAAAATTTTCTAAATCCATTTCTGCATTTGTAGGTAATTTCCTGATCATCATCATAATCATTATTTTGTATTTCTTATCAAGTTTTTTGGTAAATCTGTTTCTGTGAGCTTTGCAGCTATAAGATTGTCATCCAGACCTCATAATCTTTTATCATATCATCAGGACACTTTCTGAATTTTCTAAAATTTTCATTTCATCATGTTTTCAACTTAACAAAACCCTGCACTGATAAGGAAATTTCGCTTGTAGTGGGATTTTATTTTATTTATTTATTTATTTTTTTTTTATTATTATTTTTTTTTTTTTGTTACGTATCCCCTTGTGTTTGCAAAGTAAGCACAAAACAGAATAGAAAGAAACATAGCGTTATAGCGCCATATGTCATGCTTTGAATAAGTTTTGTAACAAAAACCTTCATTTTCAATTGCATGCTTTTCATAAACTGTCTGCTGAAAAAGTGATAACGACAGATAAAACACAGGTCACACAAAGCAATTGATTTTATTATAGAATTGAATATAGGCGTTCTGTCCTGGCTAATTTTGATAACATTAAAAGATTGATAGCAATATCTGTGATCACATTAACCACTTGTATTCATGTAAATAATGCAAAATGACATTAGAATTTCCTAGCATAAATCCAGCTATTTCTGCATCCCCTCCCCCAACAAAGTCATCTTTACAGATAACAAATTATGTAGATTATTTCTTTTCTCGTTTTTATTAAATAAAATCATTTAATACTAAGTGGCAAAAGAAAAATCTGCATTCAAGGTTTTCTTATTAAGTTTGGGTTTTTTGTTTTTTTTCTATAACAGGTCATTTGTGCTACAATTGCATTTGGTATGGGAATTGATAAGCCTGATGTACGATTTGTAATTCATCATGCCATGCCTAAATCCATTGAAGGATATTATCAAGAATCAGGGCGTGCCGGGAGAGATGGTGAAAAGTCATGGTGTATTCTGTACTATAGCTATAGTGACATGCAAAGAATCAAGAGAATGATAACAAGTAAGGATGCTTTCTTTAAAAGAAATAAACATCTGATCTAAACAAAAATTATTTCAAAGAGGTGATTGAAAAGAGAACATTAGATTATTACTTGTTATACAAATAATAATTTTTATCCTGTAAAAATTCAAACTGCTATTTGTTGTTTAAAGTTTTAGAGCCATAGTTGATTTGTAGATTCTAATTTTTAATTATTAATGCATAAGAAAGATTTATTTTGTCTATTTAGACTTGTTCTATTATAAAAGTGATACAATTTCATTTTCTAAGTATAGATTTTTTTTTTCCAAAGTCTTATTTTTTAACTTCTTTATTCATTCATTTTTACATTTCAACATTTGCTCGACCACAAACATATTCAATTATGCATTTTATTGTTATCATTATTCCATATTTAATTTTTTTTTTTTTTTTATCTGTTAACTTTTAAAGTGGTTTTTTTTTTTTATTGCTTAAATTGGTGGAACTGACAATCTCGTTATTATGCAAATAATTGTATCTCATTAAGTATATATAACTTTATTTATTTATGTTTCATGCCTGTATGTACTCAATTTTGATCTCAAGCGCATACATCTGATTTTGATAAATGTAATATTGTAATTTATCATGTTTTGTATGTAACATAGAGAATATTAAGGTAAAGTACTGTAAAATCCTGTTTGTTAGCCCCCTCTCGAAAGTATGCCCCCCTCCTACTTTTAAGCAATTTTTATTTTCCATTCCCAAATATACCTTCTTCAACAGCCCCCTTCACAAACTTTTTTGTCGAAAAAAATTTATTTAAAAATCTAAGGGAGAGAATTTTGAATATTTTCTCTTTTTTGGTGGATTTCTACATGTTTTCATAATTGTAATGAAAATACGACCTCCTCCTCTGCATGAAATGTGCACTTCCCTTCTGTGCTCTCCCTCCTTCTGTGCTCAGCACAGGAAGTTTAAAATTGTGATAATTTGTTGTTCGCTAATAACAACCAGTAAATAATCAATTATTTAAATTACACCCTTTTCTCCGAAAGTTCTTATTTTTCCTCTGACCATCCATCCAGAAAAGTTTAAAATCCTTAAGTTTAATTTGTAAGAAAATCCTGCACTATTTCTTATTTTTTGTAGTAAAGTGATTGATCTAAAAATTCATCTACTGTATATACCCGCGTATAAGTCGAGAAATTTTACACAAAAAAAGAACTTCAAAGTGGATATTCGACTAATATGTGAAACATAAAAATATACTTATAATAATATAATAAAATATCGGAAAACACTTTGCCAGTGAATCGGTGCTGCTGCACCCCCACTGTGCTTATACAGTACAAAATCCAAAATCCAGGACCTCCCCCCCCCCCCCCCTTTACAAAAAACAGTAAAAAAGTGCATGATGTAAAGAATGCATTTTCAATACTAAAAAACGATAATATTAAAGTAGATATTGTAATAGATTTTTAGGTTAAAAAAAAAAATCTTTCCATATTTGAACACCCCTTTCCCTGCAAATTATTTACATCAGAAACACATTTACAATACTGAAAAAAGATAATACTTGAATATAATAAAACTGAAGTAGATATATGAGATACTTTTTTTTATAAAAGTAAATAAAAACTTTTCTGAATGACAGCAAATGTTAAATAACAAGCTTAATTTTTCTGTATGCTTTTTACACTGAACATGTCCGTTATTTTGCGCTGCATTGCCAATTTCGATTTTTCGGCGACAGCCTTCTCCTTTATTCTATAAATGGACATCAGTTTTTATCTTGTAACAATGTTTCGCTGCTCCAATCCTTTGATAATTTAATTATCCAATCCATCCGAATTTAATTATCAACGTTTTTAACTTATTTGTCATAAAATTCTGAAATACGACCCCACCCAAATGTAAGCCCTCCCATCCCCAATTTTCAACAAATTTCATAACTGATTTTCTAAGCTTTGTAGATTAAAATATAAACATCTTATTTTGGATGGTATACTTTTGTATTTTTTATTATTTTTTAAAATCTTTTGTTAAAAAGAAAAAAAAAATTATTAATGGTTTCTATCTGCATAGCTAAACATATTATCCATCTAAAGTTTATGATGTGATTGTGTAAACATTCCACTTCTGATTTCACGGAGCGAGATGAATAAACAAAAACAAACAGCAGAGTTTCCTACTTCTTCGCAGCTTCTGTGAAGTGGGCATTTTTGGCAGGCATTGTAACTTTCTAATAACTTGATTATATTTTAATGAAAATTTGAAAGAAATCGGTCAACCTACATAAGAGATATGATCTTTTTTTTTCTTTTCTTTTTTTTTACAGTAAGGAAAAGAACGAATTTGGTTTTTCATTCTTTTTCTTTGCTTGTAACTCAATACTTTTTTGCAAGGCAAATTTGTTGACACATTCACAGAGTCTTTTTTAATATTTAAAAGAATAGAACTGAATAGTTTTTCCCATGCAAAAAATGGGAAAAAAAAATAATAGACTTTGTTTTGTTTTGTTTTGTTTTGTTTTTTTTTTGGGGGGGGGGAGGGGGGTGAACTTATACAAGGGTTTTGAATTTTTTCTTATTTTTAACAATATAAATTAGGGGATCGACTATATACGGTACATAATCATATACAAGTATCAATCATCTAAAATCTTCATCCTCTTTGAAATTGTTTCCCCATTCTTTCTCCCCAAATGGTGGTGGTATATGTGTGTATGTGTGGGTGGGGAGGGGCTTCTAAATATGTGGAAAGAAGCAATTTTTTTTTTCCCAGTTTGGTTGTTTTAACCCTTGTTTTAACATGTATATTTTCTGCTTAAATAGAGCCAAAAACAGAGTAAAAACTTTTTTTTTTTTTTTTTTTAGATATACTGTGTGTGTTAAGGGAAAGGAGGGGGGGGGGGCAACAAAAAGAAAGGAAAACATTTTTTGAGGGCAGGGTGTAAAGTAATTTAGGTGGTTATTTAAATATTTTTACGAAAAAAATCACAAATCAAGCAGAAAAAAAAAAAAATACAGATTTTAAACTGTATGAGATGCAGGGTTGTGCTAGGGGGACGATCATGATATGAGGTTCAGGAGACACAGAGAGAGAAGCAGAGATTTTGGGAGGAGGAAATAATTTAGCTGATAGATTATTTATTGTAACTATAGTGTATTTGTACAGCATATCGTGTATTAAGAAATTTAAAATTAAAGAGTTTTATAGGTTAAATTATGCATGTTTGGTATCAGAGGGGTGGGGGTTAGATGATTGATTAAATATTGTTGCAGTAAAATGACAAATAAAGAAATGCATTTGAAAATAAAATAAAGTTTTTAAATTCTGCTTAGAGGTTTTTTGTTTGGAAGATTTTTATATGGAGGAAAGGGGGGGGGGGGGCATTTAGATATATATATATTTTTTTTTTTTTTTTTTTTTTACAAATTGGAAAGCTGTTGAAATATGGAAGATTCTCACCTCTGTATTTACCTTATTTACTTCTAAATTAATGATAAAAACAGGTTTTAAAAATATTTTTTTTAAAATCTCGATTATAAGCCCCCCCCCCTCCTAAATTTAACTGCTTTTCTTTTGAAAAAGGGGGGCTTACAATCGGATTTTATGATAATGATTTTTATTTTTCCTTTAATATCACCAATATCAGGTAAAATTCTTGTCCACCATTAATGCTAAGCTCAAAAGTGGCAATAGCATGCACTATATATGTATTTTTTTCTTTTTTTTTTTTTAATCACATATATCTTTATGTTTAAGCTTCATATTATTTTAATTCTTGGTCCATCGAGTACCATCAAATAGAACAAAACATGTATTTTCAAATAAAGATAGATTGAAAATTTTAACTTTATTTATCTATTTATATTTTTTAAATAATGATTATTGGTACTTTTCGGTTAGCCGGGCACCAGTGTTATGTATACATACATATATATGTATAGATACATGTATGTATACATGTATTGTATATGTACATATATATTCACATATATGTATATAGACATATACATGTATACATAACACTGGCGCCCGGCTAACCGAAAAGTATCTGATTATTTTAGAATAAATGGGGTATAATTTTTAAATTAATTTACTTTTGATTTTTTTTTTTCCTATTATATACTATTCTTGGGGAAAAAAAATTCATTTTATTTCTTTTAATAGTGGATCAAGCGAACAAGCATTCTTGGAGTACACACTTTGATAACCTGTTTAAAATGCTACACTATTGTGAGAACAAGACAGATTGTCGGCGAGTGTGGATGTTAGGATATTTCGGAGAAATTTTTGATAAATCATTATGCTTGAATAATCCTGAAACATCCTGCGATAACTGTTGCTCAAAGGTATTTTAAAAAGATTTATTTAATGCTATAAACTCTTTTTTTTTAAAGGATGTAGTGTGCATGCTTAAAATTATAATTAGCTCTGAAAAAGCAATCTCTATATAATAATTATATTGGAATAACATAGAAAAATTCTGTTGCTAGGTTTAAAGAGGCTCAAAATTTTCTTATTTTAAACTCTTTAGCATTTGTTTTTGTTTATTATTAAATAAATGCGTATAAAAATTAATTTTTTTAATTATTTTTTATGAAAAAAAACTTTACAAATACACTAATGTAGAGTTTTTGTGCTTAATGTCTACCTGTTTAGACATCCCATTTAAGAAAGCACAAAATGATGCAATAAATATATTTTTAAATGGGCCAAATCATGTGAAATCATCCAGACCATGTTGCTCAATATTTTTTATTTTTTTTATTCTTTACCACTTAATTTACTGTACTTTTAGGAGTCTAAAACAAGGATTAAAAATTTTTTAAACCTTTCAAATTCTTTTGGCACTTATTTTTTGTGAAGTCACAAGTGGTTTTTCATGAAAATAGTACTTTACGGAAACCCTTATAACTTTTTTATTTCTGAACATATCAAAATTATTTAAAAACCATTATATTGAGTAAAGAATGAACTAAATTTTGATTATAGGTATTTTTATGAAATGATTAAAAAAATTGCATAAAATAAGATTGAATGTATCATTTTTTACAGCAAAAAGTTGTATTTTTGACATAAAAATTTTAATGGAAGTAAGTAAAACTCACCTTTACATTTTTTTTTCTGAATATATACCTTATTGAACTATTCTCAGAAGAAATATGAAACATTTTGAGATACCCATAATGCGTAATACATTCTGCTCATTTCTTCAAATGCATCTTTTGAAAGTATAGATAACTTTTTTACATAAAAATAATAATATTACAATTTAATTTATGCCCACAAATTTAATATTTCTTTTAATTTCAAGCTAGCATTAAATGAAGGTAAGTATTAATTTTATGATTAAGAACAAATTTACAAATCATATCATGTCTTGACTTGTAAACATCTGTTAAATTCTATGACTGAGAACAAGTTTTCATATCCTGTCTTATTTATTTTTAATGTGCCAGCACATAAATATAAACACCCATTTGTGTACTATTACAAAAATGACACAAAAGTTTGTTGCAGGAATCTATGCATAATTAGTGATCATTTGGTACATGATACAATTGTAGTTCACACTTTTCAGAAACAATTGACGACATCAAAAACATTGCACGTTCTTTCATTGAAAAAGTTATTTATTTCACAGATGGTTTAAGTAACCAGTATAAAAACAAAAAGAATTTTGTGAATGTATGTCATCATTTCAAGGATTTGGGGATAAAATCAGAATGAAATTTTTTCGCCTCTTCCCACGGAAAAAATGCCTGTGATGGGATAGTTGGAATGACAGAGAGAGAGATAACAAGAATTTCCTTACAGCGACCATACACAAACTAAATTTTAACACCAAAAGATATGTTTGAGTGCTGTTCTCAAAACATTTCTGGAGTTACTTATCTATTAATTTCAAGAGAAGAAAATGAGAAAAAATTATAAAATGGATTCCAGTTCTGCCAACAGATTCCAGGAACATGTGCATATCACCAATTTATACCATTAAGTGAAAGTGTTATCAACTATGCTTTGTAACATCTACATGTGAACAATATAATGATCACAATATTTCAAAAATTTGGAAAAGCTCACTATCATTCAAAGTAAATGAATTGCTTTGCAATTATATTACGTGCATTGATGATAAAAAGTGGTGGGTTGGGAAAATTCTTGAGCTAAGTGAAGATAACAATGACCTATTCCTTCACTTTTTTCACCCATATGGACTGAAAACATCTGTTCAACTGTCCAAAAATGATACAATTTGGGTACCGCTAAGTAACGTGCTTTGGAAACTAACTCCAGTCACTGGACACAGCTACAACATTACCGAGACGCTTTGCAATGAAATATCGCTGATATTTATTTCTATGTGTGTAAAGTAAGTTTAAGTATTATGTATTCTATGTAAGAAAAATATGTGTACCTTAAAAAGCAGCATTTGAAGTAATGAGAATAATAAATTATGCATTAAGAGTTCTTGTTGAGAAAAATTGTGTAAATAAATGTGATTTTCAAGCCAATTTCGAAGTTCCATATTTCTAAAACTACATAAATATCACTCATAATATTTTTGCTACATGTTTACATCTATAAGAAGGTTATCCTGCTAAATTTTCATAAAATTTTATCCAGTCCTTTTTTAGGTATTGAACTTCAAACTTAGCATTTTGGCGCTGAGATGCCAAGTTTGACTAATCATAGTAAAAAAAGGAATAACTCAAAATGTTTCATATTTCTTCTGATAATAGTTCAATAAGGTATATATTCAAAAAAATATATATAAAGGTGCCAAAGTCCTTTCTTCCATTAAAATTTTTATGTCAAAAATTCAATTTTTTGCTGTAAAAATGATACATTTAGTCTTATTTTATGCAATTTTTTTTTTATCATTATCATAAAAATACCTATTATCAAAATTTAGTTCATTCTTTACTCAATATAATGGTTTTTAAATCATTTTGATATGTTTAGAAATAAAAAAGTTATAAGGGTTTCTGTAAAGTACTATTTTCATGAAAAACCATTTCTGACATGACATAAAATAGATGCCAAAAAAAATTCGAAAGGTTTAAAAAATTTTTAATCATTGTTTCAGACTTCTAAAAGTACAGTAAATTAAGTGGTAAGGAATAAAAAAAATCAAAAATATTGAGCAACATTTTTTTCTTTTTCTGGATGATTTCACATGGATTGGCCCAAATTTAATTCAGTACCAGGATTCGTGTTTATTTGTATTTGACCCAGAAAATTCATGAAACATGACTGTCAAATTTTACAATTGTAAGCCAAAAATTTACTCACAAATAAACTCCTCCCCCCTCCCTTCTTTCTGAAATATAATAATATAATTAAAATATTCTTTTGCAGCTATCTGTCTGCTCTCCCAAACCCACCAGCACTCTCTTTATTAATTGAGAGATAGTGGATTGTTTTACTTGCTTGAGTTTGAAGAAAAATGGTCCTCCAAAAATCCTGTGTTTAGAAAAGATTGACTAGTTTCAATTTTACTGTTTTTTAAATTTAATTTTGCTGTGGATAGCTTATTAGGAAAAAAGAAATATATTAATATCAATAGTTTTGAGTATGTGCTACAAATCTATTATTAGTTCTAGATATGTGGAAAAGGGAGTCGGTGATGCTGAAGATGTGCTAAAATACATCATTTAAACGAAAAAATTACAAAAGAGGTGCAAAAAAAAATTATGATGGGGATGCATTTTTCTTGCACAGAACAAAATATTTTTAGGATATTCACTAAAGATGCATACTTTGTATTAAGTAAGCTCCATTGAATTATCTCATTTCTAAAACAAATTAGAAATTGCTTGTCAATCGTGACAAATGCGGTGCGTTCATACTTTAACTAGCTTTATAAATATTTTTTGCGCCGCATATTGTACTGAATGTATGTGCACTGCATAAGTCCATGTAAATTTCATTCAGTTCGAAAGGCTGTAACGTCATTAAAATGCACTTTCAATAATGTTTTCCCATTGACTGTAATGTAACGAAAAATTTTGACTGTCCCTGTAATTAAATTATACATCCAATTTTCATAAAATTTGAAATGACCTGACAAAATTTTGCAACGATTATATGTTTAAAATTTTAGACCATTCAGAAGGCTGTAACATCATTAAAATGCACTTAAAATAATTTTTTCCCATTGGCCGTAATGTAACGGAAAACTTTTGACTGTCCCTGTCATTAAACTATGCATCCAATTTTCATACAATTTGACATGACTCAACAAAATTTTACAGCAATTATATATTTAAAATTTCAGACCATTCGGTTGGATAGTTTTTGCTCTGTTATATGCAGACAGATAGATGGGCCGATTGACGACTATAGGCGTATTTATATAATTACGAATGCACCTAAAAAAGACCCACTTTTGTTAAAAAGAATCCAGGTTTTTTTTTTTTTTTTTTTTTTTTTAAATAAGTGTTTGGTCCAGGGACCCAGTATTCTAAAAGACATGCAAACATCACTGGACTTTTGAGGGAATGAAAAATAGACAAATGTAATGTATACTTATCATTATAATGTTTATGGTATCTGCTAGTAAAAGTTTTCAGTTAATACACTGATTAATATATGTGTAATTTGCCAATGATCTAATAAATAGACTGATTTTACTGGTTTATAAAAATTGACTCTTGATTTTTCTCAATTGATTTGCATATTTATCTTGACTGACTCCCCAGTTTTAAGGTTAGTGAATCAGATTGATATTTAAGTGAAACACAGACCCTGAAGTACAGCAGACAATTGATAGATGTTTGTGAAAATAGCTTTTGCTAGTGTTCTAATTAAAGATCATTCTGGAATTTTACTGTAATATATTTTTAGCATTAAAAATAAAATTACTCAGTATAATTTTTTTTTTATCCCATAATTCTTGAAGTGCTGAGTTCCCATTAAGGCTGTTGGTTAGAAAGATCTCAAATTCTGTTTGTTAATAAGCGTGTGAAACAGTCGTATTTTTAAAAATCTCTCCAGGAGATTTATATTTTTAACTTCTTTTTCTGTATATTGTTCTGAAAAGATGTCCTTTTTTTTTTCTTAGTTATCAAAATATTTCGAAAATATATACTTAATTTATAATTTTATGTGCTAAAATTTTAGTGAAACTGAGTGAGATTTGAACACTTCAATAAAATTAAGCATATATTTTAGAAATATTTTAACAACTAGAAAAAAGAAGACATTCTTCAAGAAGAGTACACAGAAAAAAGTTTAAAAATTTTCGTGGGGAGATACTTTAAAAATACAAATGCGCCACACGCCCTTAGGTTTAACATTGAGGGGAATTTGAGATTTCGTTGACCAACGGCCTTAAATAATATGTGTATGTCAGGAACATAGACTTCTCATATATGACGATGGACAGAGAAAACGTGCCAAACCAGTTCTTCTGTTAAAATCTCCTCGGCATTTCCCTCCAGTTTCTGCTTTACGTTTATTTTGTTGCATGAATGAAATTGAGCAGTTGCCAATAAAGGGATCACTGCGAAAAAATGACAGCCTTTCAGCAACAAAAAGAAAAGCTCTTGGCTTCAACTTCTGGCCGAAAGAACAATGGAATTCAGCTTCTACTTCCTATACTTACCCTGAGGTCAGGAATAACTGGGAGAAAAGAATTTGACTCTGCAATATATTTGTGGGCTGAACTCGTTTGTTTCATCGCTGCATCTTGCAATCATCTTTACAAGTTCAGAGGTCCCGTGTGCCATTTATGCGAATTTTGAGACTTACGTGATCGTAGGTTGTGCAGGCATCTGAAATGGGAAAAATCTAAACTTTTTTGCATGACTTCTTGCTAACATGTTGGGGTTTGTAATATTTTCCAGCGTGGGACAAACGTGTCAATTTGGAAAGAACATTTAGTTTAATGGGTTAATTAGATTTTAATTGATGTGTGGTCAACACCCACACAATTCCCGGGATCTATGGCGTACAAGGCCTTAACCACAATTGTAAGAAAACTGTCCAAGCATCAGCATTTTCTATCTTAAGTTACTCTCTGATTTTAATGATAAACATTATAAATGTTATGCTGAGAAACAAAGTTACAAGGGGTAAAAAGGGTTTTAGAATAAGATTTTAAATCTTATTCTAAAAGGAGACTTAGGGTTATTAAATTTTTGAAATTTAATTTTAATTTCGAATTTTAAAAGGGTTTTATTTTCTTATCCCCTTCATGTATATATGTATGTGTGTACATCTTTATAAAATTGAATTTGCATGTGAATATTAAGGTATCATATACATTGAAATAAATAAAGAATTTATTCTTAACATACTGAAATAACATGAATATATTCCAGGAAATATTTGAGCAGCATGATGTAACAGAAGATGCAAAAGCCATTGTAAGATGTGTTATCAAATTAGTAGATAAGAAGAAAAGAAAGAATTATACATTAACTTACTTTGTTGATATATATAAAGGTAAAATGAATATTTCAGTTGTATTCAAGAGAACTTCTTTCACTTTGTCATTTCCTGTTTTAACAAATGTATTTCATTAAACTACATTATAAGATTTACATAATCATTTAATAAATTTTAGAAGGATTGAAGGATTAATTAAATTTGAATTTATAGGGATTTTGTGCACTTTTTATAACCCCACTCAAATCTTTTATTTTCAATATTTTTCTTAGTATTTTGTAGAATTAGGAAATGTACAAATATAATGTTCTTACAATAGAAATATTTCAAATTGAAAAATTCTCCCTCCCCAACGTCAAAAAAGCTGAAAAGATGCAAAGATAAAAGAAATCATCTTTTTAAAAATATTTTTGTTTTGTGTAACCCATAATGCTTTTGCAACAAGATAAAGTAATGTATCTATAACTCATTCTAAACTGTATTACAACTAATCAATGTATTAAATGAATTTTATAACAAGTTATTTTAATGGTACTTATAAGTACCATCAGTAGATAAAGGGTTAAAGTGATGAAAATACATTTAAAAGGCAAAAAATACCTTTATTTACTCAAATTTGACATGTTTCATTGCTCAGATGGCAACATTTAAATGTATTTTTATCACTTTAAGCAAATATTAAAATAGTTTAATACTTATTTATTCTCAAGTATAAGAAACTGAAAATATTGATCTTAAAAAGCACATTAGTTTTACAAAAGTTGCCATCCTCCGAAACTTTTAAACTGCCATCAGACTTAATAAACAGACTTTTTTCTAAACTGTGTTATAATACACATTACTTTTAAATGACTAAACTAAAAATGAATAATAATATATATTTTTAGGCATTTTTTTATGAAACAATTTCTCAAGCTTACCTTATCTTGATTTATTCCCATTTTCTTGTTAGATTGAAGATAGTGAGTTTCATTGTGCTAAAGAGCATTTAAATATACCTTGTTACATATTTTAGTTAAAAGTAAACAGGTGCTTATTCAACAGAATTTTTATTTAAAAATTTAAAAAGAAAAACAGACTTTAAACTAGTTTTTTGTATATTCAGCTTTGTGCAATTTTGATTATAGAACCCCACACCAATAAAAAATTTTGCCTACCTTGACTTTGTTATCGATTTGCAGTAAAAACCAGTTCATTGAACATTTTAACAGTTTCTTCTTGACCTGATCATTACTTCACCATTATAAACAAATTCATTTTAAAGATAGTATCTCCAAAATGGTTAACTTTTTTATATAAATATCAGTATTGGAGGTTGTAAAAGAATTTTTTATATTCAAATACTTCTTATGATTTTAATTTTTGAGTGATTGCTCCTAGTCAATATTTTTTACCATTAGATTCAGTAACAGAAAAAATAGATTGGTATTATTGAAATGCTATAACTAGCACCCGATTTTTCAATGCCTCTTGCTCGATTTCATATCTTGTGTTTCTTTTTTTAATTCTTAAAGAATAATCTCCCCAATCGAGAAATATTTGTTTTGGTAAATTAATCACTGTACTTCACATAAATTCATCGTATATATTTGGATTTATACTTTTAGCAAACTGTCTTTTATTCTATTTTTGATTCAATAATTCAATAGATTTATTTTTAGTTTTTAATTTTTTCCTTTCTTTTTTACATTTTTTAAGTTAGAAAAAGAAAATAATGCAGAATAATGTTTTATTTTATTGTTAAAATGTGTCTAAATTACAAGAATTTGTCATAATGAAGTAGATGGAATATTTTCCCTCGCCATTTTTACTATTTTCTGCTTTCAGGTGCTAAGACTCAAAAGCTGCTTGCTGCTGGTCATAACAATTTAGAACTGTATGGAAAAGGACAATCACTGCGTCGCTCTGATGCTGAGCGTGTGCTTAGAAAACTTGTACTCGACCAGTATCTGCAAGAAGATATGATTGTCGGTCATATGGGTCTACCGATTATTTATATATATCCAGGAAAAAGAGCCAAAGATTTACTGTCTGGGAAGTCTAAAGTAAGAATTCTATACATTAATTATGGAAATATGTTAAAAACAACATTTGATCATTGAAACCATTTTTATTTTATATTTTCCATTTAATTTGTATTTAAACCTATGAATGTCTCTCTAATAGTTTAAGCCAAAAAAAACTGAAATAAATATAATTTATAGCACAGTCCCCCCCCCCCCCCCTTAAATTGCTACATATGAAATAGCATATCTGCAAGGTTTTGGCATATATAGCTCAACAGGTGACATTGCTATGCTGCATTTTTCAGAATTTGCATGATAACTATATTTGAGCATTTCTAAGCTGAAATTTCATCAAACTTCACATTCATTTAATCTTTGAGATAAATTGATGCAAATTAGATTTTGGTGTATTTCTCTCAACAAGTGCTGCTACTGGGTCGCAATTTTAACGACTTCTGTAATAGTCAGATCTCGGCATGTTTGGGATAGAATTTCACCAAATTTAATATGTAAAGTGATTATGAAAAACTGTTGATTCAATATTGGTTTTGATCACTTTCCAAGTGGCTATGCCATACTATGCTTTTTTATGAACATTATAGCTTGTCCCAGCTTCTAATGTGTAGAAAGGAACTAAATTTTATGTTTGAAGTTAATAATTAACAACATATATGTTAATTCTAATTTTAAAACTCAAAGGAGGTGCTGTTATGCTGTGCCTTTTTTTATTGTTCACTGATCACTATTACTCTGTGTTAAATTCTAAGAAATGCAGTATCCTTTGTAATTGTGAATGTGTAACTCTGCTAACAATTGATTGATTTGATATCTTCTTAGATTCATTAATTTTTACTGTTTATATTTTATCCAAATCATATTTTACTGTTCTAAATATTAATAAAGCAACAATTTGAATATAAAATCAAGGCTCCTTTAAAGAGAATTGTCAAGATAAATGTTGAATATTGAATATTTTCTATCTTCTTGCAGTAGGATATTTAACTGTGTTTAAATAAAGCTATGTACATTGTGTAATGACATCTTTATAAATATAATCATCTAACATATTTTCTGGGGTAATTTTTTTTTAATATATAGGAAAATGCCTGCAGTATTTTTAGGCACATGGTCTCTTTTTAGTCCCTTTTTTAAAAATATAAATGGTCCCCCAAAGTCTCTTTTCCCCCTTTTAAAAAATTAAAAAGTGTTGGGAGCCTGGTAAGTATAATATTTCTGAGTCCAGTGTATAATTTTCATGCAAAAGTATGGATATTTAGTAGTAAAAGACTACAGATTGAGAACGAAAGTGACATGTGTATTTCCGATTTAAGCAAGTGATCATAAAAAATCCTGAAGTGACTTCCAGAAACTAATTTTTTTTGAAGCGTTAATATTATTTCCTTTAAAACCGAAGCCTTTAAAAAAAAAAAGCTGAACTTATGCTTGTTAAGCGCGTGCAATTTTTTCATATTTTGATTAAAAAATCCAAGTGCAGAACAAGCATTGTGAAAAAAGGCAAAAATTGTGAGAGTGAGTTTTGGATTCTTTTTTTTTTTAACCATTTGGAAAAAGGTTTATTGTCCTCTGTCAGGGTAGGAAATCAAAAACATATCTGAAGCGTTTTATTGGTTGAATATCGCATTTTATTTGTTTTCTGATTGGTCTATAGATGAATACTTCTGTTGCCACTATGACAAAAAAGTAATAAAAACTACAAAAAAAAAAAAAAAAAAAATTAATAACTCAGAAACAAATTGAGATACAGCTTTCAAACAAATTGCATTTAAAAGTACATTTTTTTCTCTATACGACGGTGTAAAAAATAATATTGTGGGATGTTTAGAAGTTTAAGAATTAAATTTTATTTAAAATTGGTCCATGAATATTAATGTTTAATCCATGGCATACATAATGTATAATCAGCTCCGTAGAAGTTAAAAAATTTACAGTACCAAAAAATGTAATCCATGGCGTACATAATGTATGAAATTTCATTTAAAATTGGTCCAGGAATATTAATGTTTAATCCATGGCGTACGTAATGTATGACCAGCTCCGTAGAAGTTTAAAAATTTACAGTACCGAAAATTGTAAAACTGAAATTTCTTTTAAAATTTGTTCATGATGGGTCCAAGAATGTTAATCTTTAATTCATGGCGTACGTAATGTATGATCAACTCCGAGCGATTTTTTATGTCTTAAATTTTAGTCTTCGAAAAAATCATTTTCCGAATGGTCTTTGTAATTTGTTAAATTGCTTTTTTTTTTTTTTTTTTTTTTTTTTTTTTTTTTTTTCAAGGTTAATAGTAATATTCCTTTAAGAAAATTGCATCTTTCGAAAAGAAAATAAATGTAAATATGGTTTTGTATCTTTGTTATCCCTGTTCGTCTCGCTCCTCTGTTTGTCTGTCTGTCAGCCAAAGAGTTTGTGCACAGAAACTGTATACGCTTGAGACTTGAAATTTTGTGTATTAACAGCTGAATATCTCCTGTCACACGACAAATAATAAAATTTTGAAAAGTCTTTAATTAAATGAATTAAACCATTTCTGTGACTTTTTGATTTCAAAACATAATCTTAATTTCAGCATTAATTCAAAGAACTTACAGCCAGTGTGTAGAACGTTGGTCTTGTAAACCGAAGGTTGCGGGTTCAACTTCTGCCTTCGAAAGTTAAAAATTTTCAAAACTTATAATTATTTTAGCGGAATTTCTTTATAAAAAAAAAGTTGATAAGTATTGCGCATTCACCCGTTTTTTTTCATATTTTGATTTACGAAGCCAATGCAGAATGTTAAACGTCACAGACAAAACTAAATTCGCGAAAGTGAGATTTGTAAAAGTCTTTTCAAAATGTTTATACTCATATTTTTCGAAGCAGATTCTAGAAAATTATTGTAGGGTTTGGAACAAGTTGTCTGATATTTTTAGTTTTTTCATATCATGATCAGAAGAAACAGATGCAGATTTTTAAAGATTGCAATCATGAAAAACACTGATGATTGTCTGGGAAACTTTTTATTTGAAATTCTTTCGAAACAGACTGCGGTGTTTTAAACATAAAAGTACGATCTTTAATTTGGTGCGATCAGTTTTTCCTTCCTTCAGTTAGCAGATGCAAGTTTTGAGAAACAAGGGAGGTGGGAGACACAAATTCCACTTTTTTAATTCTTTTTTTTTAAAGGGTTATATTAATATTTTTTCAAAAAGGATTTCTCTGTTAGAAAACTTGAAGAACATGGATGTGGTTTGGTACCTTTCATTTTTCAATATTTCGAATGGTTCGGCAGATGCATGTTTAGAAAGGTGGGACAGGTAAAAAAAAAAGCTGCTTTTGCAATTTCAGATCTCTTCTGCTGGATTTTAATTAATATAAAAAAAATAAAAATCGGAATCTTACAGGCATTAGGACCTGCCTTAAGACTAGCCTCATACAAATTTTCAGGCTTGCATTGTAAATTTTCCTAACCATTGCACACAGACAGACACACGCACAAACTCTTTTAATAATATACCCAATACTTTTTCTTGAGCCATTTTAAAGCCTGTAATGTTGCTTGCATCTAAATAGTCCTTGAATTTTATTTCTTCTCAAGCGTATGAACTATGGTGAAAATTTAAAGCTCAAATGGTTAAAAAAAAAAAAAAATGTGTAGTAGTTTTTATTTGAATGTTGTACTAGGAATTTATTCTATTTTGAAATTATTTCTGTTTAGGCATTGGGATTTTTTTTTTTCAGTACAATTTTAATTATCTATAGAAATTAAAGGGATTTGTTTTAAAATATGCATCCCTACCCCCCTCATGCAGATAACATGATAATTCAAGTAATGTGTATATGTACTATATAAGCCATAACGTTATTTTATAAAATTTCTAAATTATAAACAAATGTCAACCTGTTAAGAATGAATATTTATTAAAGTCTAATTATTTTTATTAAAATAAATAATTTTATTTTTCTCATAAGATAGTCATGAAATATATTTTTTCATACAGCAAATAGTCCTCCACTCCTTTCCAATCCAATCATCCGTGTTATTATTATTATTTTAATGTTTTATAATATGGAGAGACACTACAAAAAACACAATTTAGCATTAAAATGCAGAGTTTTTCTATTTCTACAATAAATGTGCAACTCCTAACATGACATTAAAAATGTGTGAAATGATGTAACTTTCAGGTCTTGTTGTCATTCCAAGTGAGTAAGGGCAAATCACCTCAGAATGTTACAGAAACTGTTGATGATGAAGAAATTAAAAATCTCATTGACAGATGTTATAATGAGCTTATTGAAGTGAGCAAAGCCATTGCCGCAGAGCGAAATATGCATTACACCAACGTTATCAATGTGGAAGCCGTGCGTCTGATGTCAAGAGAAATGCCAATGAGTGAAGAAGATATGTTGACCATTCCTCATGTCACACAAGTTATATATGAAAAATATGGAAAGAAATTCTTGGAAGTTACTCAGAGATATGCAGCTGAAAGATGTGGTAAGTGATGCTTATAAAGTCATTTAAAAGTCTTATATGTAAGTTTGGTACATCTTTGTTATAGCCGCCCTTATAATTATGCCAAGGTTGCAGTTATGATTTCGCAAGGTCGTCACCAAGCTTTTAAATTCATCATATATATATAGGCATGTATATACTCCAAACACTCATATGTGCACAATATATATGTAATATTTATATTTTATATATCATACATGGTACTACTTAGTTATCCCATCGACCAAGAATCTCGCCAAACTGTAAGATTAAATGCCAATAATGGTTGATTGTAAATGTCACATTCACTTGACTTTAAGCAAGTTACTCGTGTTTACGTCATCAAGTGATTTTTATTTCGACGTTTTATTTGTATTTTTATTAAAGTTATACTAATTTATTTGTTCTTTCGTTATTTAAAATAAAAATTATGTCAATTTGTATAATTTGGCAAGTGGTTTGGAGATTTATATAATTTGGCGAAATTGGTCGACGGGATAACTAAGTAGTACCTCATACATATGTCATATAGTGTTATACACATATCATATATATATATGTCTTATAATTTGGTAATGCATCTTGGTCACTTGGCGATTCACTTTCAGGAGCTGCTATAACAAAGAAGTACCATTACTTTTTAACATCTTAAATTTCAAGTGATGCATTAAAAAGTATTAAAAATACTGCAAATTAAATTTTTTTTAACCCATTTGTGCTTGAATTTTTGTTTTCTCAAATTTTTTGGTAAAATCACTTTAAAATGTTGCAAAATGAACTGGAAAAACACTAAAAAAAATTAAGCTTAATTTTTTTTGTATTTATTTGATAAAATGTAAAAGAACTAAATATGAGTATTTCTAGTAAAATAATATGCATAATTACATATTTTGCCTATATTTATATTTAAAATGTTTTTAAATTGTATATTATGTACTATAATTAGTATTTTAATGAACTACAAAAATATATATATATATTTATTTCTTTGCAGATACTAATAACGCTATAACTATTATTAATAATAAAATAAGAATAATCGTATTGCAGACTTAATAACAATTTATTTCATAAATATCTTCGAAAGGAGATTGCATAAATAACTGTCTACTAAATTTCTAACAAAAATGTGTGCCCATTTGTGCCTAGAACCCTATATTTTGTACATTACAAAAATGCATAAAAAATAGGCTGGAACATTTAATTTCGCAATTTAAAAAAAGACGTATTTCAAAAAAGTCCACAAGCTAAGATTATAACTTGCGATTTTGGGTCCATGTTAGAAAAAATACAAATAAACTTACTTTTTACATTTCGCCCTCTTGAAAAATTAAAAATCTATAAACAACGAAAAAAGCCTTAATTTAAGCAAATAAATATCCACCTTGTGCTGTCATCTCTCGGTTATAGATAAAGACTTTTATAAATAATGATTTCATGTTATAAAGAAGAAGAAAATTATACAAATGCATTAAAATTTGAAACGTCCCAAAAATGGGACGCTAGGCATAAATGGGTTAATTTTTTATGATTATTGGGAATTGGATTTTAGTGGTATTTAGGAAAAAAAGTTGAAAATTCAGTTATCTACAATTTCTTTTAAATAATCGAGTCTGAAATGACTTTAATAAAGTAATCATTTGAAAGAATAATTTTTTCCCATAACATTGATATTTTATCCCTATTAAGGCAAACTCTAAAATGTATTCTAATTTTAATAAAATATTTTTAATTTTATGAAGTACAGATTTGTATTGAATGTGTGCTCCAAGTTCATATTTTTACACTCTTTTATTTAATTCAGCTTGCTTTTTGTATATGTAAAGATAGAATTTGTAATCGATTTTTCACTAACATTCTTATATGCTAAAATTTAAAAAATATTGTTGACAGGTGTGTTTCCGGTGGCAATGCAGCATTTTAATATTTTTAGAACTTAATAATAAATTAATACATTAATTTTAAGGCATTTTTCTGTTAGTCTGCCACAGGTGATAAATCACCATACATTCTTGAGGATTACAATTGTTTACAAATTACAGCAATAATGGATTTAATTATTTGCCAAAGTTGGCCAAACAATTGTGCAACTGCAACAATTCAATTTCAACCACTTCACCATTTGCCCCGAGATAAGTCGGGGGTAAAAGCACTGTTTCCTCATACCTGTCGCCGGTAAAGTGGTTAAACACTAAAACGGAGAAAATAAAATTAGCCAGTTATAATTCATGTGTAATAATTTTAAAAATACCTTTTATTGATTAATAGTTTCATATTAATTAAATTCTGATTATATTAGAAATCCTAAAAAAAATAGCTTAAATAATGTTTGCTTTTCTTTCCTGTTAGCCATACCTTTAAGCAAAAAAAAAAAAAGAAAAGAAACAGAACAAAAATCATAATTTTTTAATAAATTCAAGAGCTCAAGCTTTTTATCAAGTGTCAATCAACGAGGGGAATTTTCGGATTTGATGCTCATGTTATATTCATGTATTTTATCAGAAATCTTTTGGAAAAGTCATGCATTGCGGTTATAATATTAAGCGTGGTTTTCAGGGTAAGCATTGAAGGCTTAGAAAAGAAACTTGAACAGAATAGAACTTGAAAGAATAGCTTTTTAAAAGAGCTATTTTTACTTTTATATTTATTCTTTGATCACTCTTTTTACTATACTGTGTAATCAGGGGTGGATTTCCGAATAGAATGTGTAGATTGAAGCCTTGGGAAATGGGCTGGTGGAGAAATTCTTTCAACTTTTTTTTAATGCTAGGTTGTTATTATTTTTTAAAGATAAATGTTTATATATTAATTTTAGACAAATCAGGATGTCTAGCACAGCTCAGCCACAAATTTCCCTGACTTTTCTAGGTTTTCCATATCAATTAAAAAAAAGTCCAGGTATTGAGATTTTGTGATGTTACGTATGAAAAATCTTTAAAATTGTACAATAATTGCTTGACGCTCCTGTATTTCTTCATGAGAATGTTTTTTAGCATGCTAAGCATTTTGCAGTTATATACTTTTAGCATACTTTTAGTATCCATTTTGTCTATGCAGGATGAAATTCTTTATCATATCAGTTACGGAACGCTTTGACATATTTCAATACAAAAAAAAAAAAGGCCCTTTTTTTTTCTAAATAATGTAGCTGCTCTGTAACTAACCCAATTTAAGAATTATAAATGTTCAATTAGTTAAACTACAAATGTTCCCCCACAAATATAAATACACAAACTGAATCAACTTAGTAATCTTAAAAAAACTATACAAAGATTCAGTGAGAGTGAAGCTGGTATTGAAAATTTCTGAGTTAAAAGGAAGGACTAAAAGAATATATAGACAAAAGGAATTGATGAGTGGTTGATATACTCTTTATAGTACTCATACTTATGCATAGCAAAGTTAGATTTTCCTGGCACTATAATTTCAAATCTTTAGTTTTATAATCAGGAAAAAATTCTGGAAGTTTAAAATTTTTGTGACTTTTTCTCAGAAATGGTAAATTTCCATGACCATAAGTTATTACAATAAGATTCTAGTCCATAAAAATTTCCCTGGCTTTTCCAGGATATCTAAGTTTTACAGGTGGCTAGGCACCCTGACAAATTATGGTGTAATTAAAAATCTGCCTGGGGGTTTGGAATGGCAGATCTTTTTTATATTAATGTGGAAACTTTAAGGGAGCCGGAATAAAGCCTAACATAGAAAATTTCTGAGGACAAATGGCCACTTCCATAAATACAGTCGAAACTGGGGATACAGTTTTGGATATTTTCAGAACTTTAACACAAAATAAATTTTATGAAGTCTTTCTTAACACTTACATGCTTAAAAATATATATATATATTTATCTTTAATGATTAGTAATTGTTGAGTAAAGAGAAATAAATCAGTCCTAAAAAGAATCAAGAGATAGTTATACTCTAAAAGTAAGGGATTGGAAAATGGACAGTTTAGCAGATTCAGGAGTTTTATGTTTTGAAAGTTCTCTGAACACATTGCTGTATGTGCAATAATTACAACAAAGATGCAATATGTAATATGACATTAACTGTAGTAAAATTTGTTAATATAGAAAGCTTTGTCCTGGGTGGGTGGTGGGGGATGACTTCATAAATGTCTACATAAAAATACACTTAAAGGGATGCATTAAAAAAATTGATGGGTCCTTCAGGATGAAATTTCCCATTTGAAAGATCTCAAAAGACACATATTTCGTATTAAATATTTTGGGTCTATCTTATTTCTAAAAAAGAACTTTTGTAATTAAAATTACTTTGTTTTTTGGAAGTGCCTGGTAGAGATCTGCACGGCCCTAAATGCCCAGGCCCGGCCCGACCCATCGGGGAAAAAAAAATTCGACCTGGCCCGAGTGAATTTTTGCAAAACCTTGATTTTTATGTAGATTTGGCTAAAAATTTGTCTCGTACGAGGAAGCTCTGACCAAAAATATTTATCTTAACTTTTTTTTCTCATGTTTATATCTTAATTTTTATAGAAGTGCCGCAGGCTGCGATATTTATTTTTTTAACTAATCTCTATTTTTTGTATGTAAATGTTCCAGTTATCATTAATATTGTTAATCCATATTCCATTTATGCTAAAAATCTGAAAAATGCTATACAGTAAAATCTTCTAAGATGGAATTGCATAGAAAAAAAAAAATGTGTTATAAACACGTTCCCTTCTTAGCAAATGTAAATGTATCATATATTCTTTTCTTACGTATTAGTAGATTAATCTTGTATGGATCAACACGTTTTTCAGTTTAAAACAGGGTTCCATCTTAGGCAGGTTCCTTTTCACACGTTTTACTATATTTTAATAAGCGTAGAAATCTACTATTCTTTAAAAAGAATAAATTTTAATATTTAAATGTAGAATAATGGCAATTTAAAAATGTATGCATTTTTTGCGAAAATTTTTCGACCAGGTCTAATTTAACTGATCTTTCAATGGATCTGGCCAAGCTGAGACAATGATTTTCATACGGGTTGGGTCAAAACTAGGAATGAAACTAGTCCCGGCTCTGTACAGAAAAAATAAGTTAGGCCCGGCCCGAGCTTCAGAAAAAAGTATGGCCCGGCCCGAGCCTTCAGAAATAAAGTACGGCCCGGACCGAAAAGAGTGGAGACCAGGCCCGGCCCGGCCCGGCCCGTGCAGATCTCTAGTGCCTGGCACCCAGGATTTCAAAAGCTTATCGATATCATTGGCTTACATAATAATTTTTTCATAAATTTAATTTAGTTTTTCTCCTTATAAAACATATGCAAAAGAATCACATTATCTCAAAATGGTTTTAAATATACGCATATAATATTAGAAACAGAAGTCACTGCATACATCAGTAAAGAATGGCAGAGGAAGCAAAAGTCAAGCCTAGAAAAGGGATGGTGACCCTATGGCATACGTGCCAGAGGTGACATATACAACAATTTCTCTGGCATGCAAAAAAAAAAAAATTGATAATCATTATTTAGATAACATAAAATTTTCTTTTTGTTGTAATAAATGAAATTTTGTTTAACATGTGTAGACGATCACAAATAGTGCAATTATGTGATTATAATATCACATGGATTGTTGGCACATTAGAATTTTTTTTTCTTCTTCTTCTGGGATGCTATGCAGTAATTTGGACTTTTAATTTTTTAGCCTTTCTATAGGAATTTTTAAAAGTTTATTCCTGATGTGGAGAATTATATGTTTTGATGCCAAATGGGCGATAAAGGGATGGCAATGGCTCTATTGTTTACATAGGGTTACTCCTCCTGGGCTCATTTCTGTCGCTCGCTGTGTTCGAGGGTGTGAGTGTTGAAAGAATGTTTTTAAGAACACCTGCTTCGTTTTTACTGTAAATATGTATTATAGTGTAGTATAGCTGTAAATATGTGTCTTCCAATTAAATAGGTAAGAGAAATATTGATATCCTGTGGAATTAATTGAGTAAGTGCCAATTGATTTACTTTTAAGATAGTGTTAGTTAATTTAAGAAATCCACTGAACCAGAACTGGTTGCCACACTGGTGCAAAGGCCACGAATATAAATTGATAATTACGCTACTGGCATTTCATTAAACAGGTAAATTATTTAAAATTTCTCTTAAGCTTAAGATATATTAAAAGACATAATTCTTTGAATGAGTGAATGTAAAGATGGATCAAGGTGAAGTTTTAAAACAAAACATAGCAAAACGTGGCTCAATTAGAACCACAGTAACGAAATTGATTAAAAAATTGATAGTGAAACTAAAAAAGAAAGTGATTCTAAACAGGAAATAGTTGAGGACTCTTTAGCGGCATTACTTGAACATAAATTATCATTAGAAAAATTGGATGAGTCAATTGAATCGGAAATTGAAACCGATAATTTAGAAACAGAAATAGAAACTTCTATAGAATATAAGGAAGCTATTGTGACTTGCAAATCTAGAGCCAGTAGATATTTGAAAAATTTAAACATAAATTCAACTATCGCGAGTGAACCAAAAGCAACTACGCCCTCCATATCAGACAGTCAATTAAAGTCGAATACGAAATTGCCGCGAATTTCTTTAAATAAATTTACAGGTGACATTTGCGAATTTCAAGAATTTTGGCCCTCAATTTAAAGTTGCTATTCACGAAAATGAAGCTCTTCAGCAAATTGAAAAGTTTACTTACTTAAAATCTTTAATTTCTGATTCAGCAGCTGCCGCTATTAATGGGCTTCCATTAACAAGTGAAAATTATGTAACGGCAATAAATATATTAAAGGATCGTTTTGGGAAAAGAAATGTTTTAATTTCCAAGCACACTAACAAACTACTAAACTTAAAAGCAGTATGAAGATCAAATGACATACATTCTTTGAGAAAATTATACGATCAGATAACTGTACAAATACAATGTCTCGAAGCGCTTGATGTGAAGTCAGGCCAATATGGTTACTTATTATTACCCATTATTTATAAATGTATATTGAATGATCTCATATTACAATTTCACAGAGAACAATGCGATAAAAAGGATGTTAGTGTAAATTAGGCCTGGGCCTTAAATCGATTTAACTCTTAAATCGATTTAAAGCTTACATCGGAAATCCGATTTAACCATTGGTCTTAAATCGATTTAAGCTAAAATCGGAAATCGCGATTTAGCTAGTGTCAAATCGCGATTTAGCCAATGTCTTAAATCGCGATTTAGCTAATGTCAAATCGCGATTTAGCCAATGTCTTAAATCGCGATTTAGCCATTATCTTAAATCGCGATTTAGCCATTGTCTTAAATCGCGATTTAGCCATTGTCTTAAATCGCGATTTAGCCATTGTCTTAAATCGCGATTTAGCCATTGTCTTAAATCGCGATTTAGCCATTGTCTTAAATCGCGATTTAGCCATTGGCTTTAAATCGATTTAAAACAAAATACTGATTCAGAGCTAACATCGGAAAAACGATTTATCTACTTTGATGTATCTACCACTTACATGCCAAGCTGGTGTTAAATCGATTTAGGAGGATCCGATTTAAGCAAACATCGCAAGCCTCAATGCTTTCCGATTTAAGACAAACAAGGCAAGCTGGTGTTAAATCGATTTAGGACGATCCGATTTAAGCAAACATCGCAAGCCTCCATGCTTTCCGATTTAAGAAAAAGACGATTTAATGAAAACAAGGCAAGCTGGTGTTAAATCGATTTAGCAGGATCCAATTTAAGAAAAAGGCGATTTAAGAAAACGATGATTTAAGTAAGAATTGATATTAATTTATTTATTCTGTAAACAAGATTCAGAGTTTACGAGATTGGAATGTGTATTTTTCAGAAATTAAGAACTTATATAGTGGAAAATTGAAAGGAAAAGGTAATGTTTAAATCTTAAAATCCAAATTCATCGAATTTCAATTTATATGCTAATGCAATCTTTTGATGATAAATTAAGTTTTCACATATTTGAGTAATATTGCAATATGTATTTTTTATTTTCCAATATTCTGTAATTAATTAAAATGTTTTAAAGTAGAATCCTGCATTGTTTCAAAAGATTGTTTTCCTGAAATTCATTCAACATTTATATGATTAAAAATAATAATAATAAAGTTTTATATTTAAAATCCAAACTCATCGACTTGCAGTTTATACTTTTATGCATTCTTATGATGAAAAATTCATTTTTTACATGTTTTAGTAATATTTTAACATTTATTTTTTATTTTCTATTATTTTGTAATTAATGAAATTATTTTAAAGGTATAGTCATGCATTGTTTTGTGTATGCTATTTGTGTGCTATTTGGCCGTGATCCACATGAAATATTTTTCTTTTATTACTAATATTTTTTTCCTGAAATTGATTGAGTATTTATGGTTGGAAAAAAAAGAATAAAGTTTCATATTTAAAATCCAAATTCATCGAATTTCAGTTTTTATTTTTATACATTCTTTTAATGAAACATTCATTTTTCACATGTTTGGGTAATATTTTAATACATATTCTTTATTTTTTATTATTCTGTAATTAATTAAAATATTTTAAAATAGTCATGCATCAGATTTGACATCCGATTTCAATGCCAGTCACATGGATTGAGTATCTTGCTGAAATTGATTCACTATTTATATCCAAATACATCCATTTTTAGTTTATATTTTTATGCATTATTTTCATGAAAAATTAATTTTCATATGTTTAGGTATTATGGGAATATTTTAGTTTTAATTTATTATTATTTTGTAATTAATTAAAAATATTTTAATAAAGTTCTGTAATAAGTCAAGTAACTATTTTTACAGCAGAATGAGGGAGGGCTGGAGGAGGGATTCATTAGATTTTTCTGCAGATCTGCGATTTTTCGCTTTTTTGATATTTTGTTATCATTAAAGAGATATATTTTAAGATTATATTTTATTACTAATCTTAAAGGATGGCAACAACCACGAAAAAAATCAGCAATTTCAGTGATGTGCTCCAAGGGTCACACTTTCAATCCTTCTCCATCCACTATATAAATGTCAGCATTTATGTTAAACGAATCTTATTTTAATCTAAAAGTTAAAAAGATATAAAATTGCACCTTATTTCTCATATCTCCCCCCCCCCTTTTTTTTTACTACTTTTCTCATCATGGTAAATGAATAGTTAAATTCATCATTGAAGTCTTTTAATATGCTTCTGTTTTACCTCAGTAACTTTTTAAATCTGTCTGTAAAAAAGAAAAAAAAGTGTATGTAGGCTGTTAGCAATGAAGTGCTATTTGAGTGTGCTAGGGGAAGCCCCCCCCCCCCCTTAAGAAATTTAGATTGTAGCATGCATAACAAATCAGACAAAAAAAAAAAAATCATTTTCTTTTATATTACTTCTTATAGAATGAGTTTATAAAATGTATTACAATAGGTCACTAATTTTTAAAATGGAAAAAACAAACAAAAAAACTAGTGTTTTGGGACATTCAAAGCTTTTTTATGTGTAAAATATACCTCTTTTCAAAATTATTTGACAAATTAAAAGCTAAGTATACTAAATAATACAGGAGGGGGGGAGGGGGGCACATAAAGATCGTATTTTGTTACTAAAAATTAAAAAATAGGCTTCCATATTCTAAAATGTAAAATCTGTGTTAAATCGCGATTTAGCACTAAATCGCGATGTTGGATGGATGATAAATCGATTTAAGAAATTTCTACATCGCCCAGTCCTAGTGTAAATGATTTATTGTTGTTTCTGAAACGTGAAACAGAAGCGGGAGAAAAGGCTATTAATGTTACTTCTATCAGTTTTGCGAATACTAAATCCCATGAAAATAAATTTAAACAAAATTCTCCCAAACACTTTCACCAAGGAAAAATAAAAAAATCCTTCGGCATTCACATTAAATACAATTACTAAAAACCTTTGCCCCTTTTGCTCTCAAAAACACGATGCAAATTCGTGTAAGTTAAATTTGGAACAACAAAAAAAATCTTTATTAAAACAAGCTAAATGTTTCAGATGTTATAAACGGTTCCACCGAAAACAAAATTGCAGAAATACTAATATTCATTGCGCAATTTTTTTTTCGAAAACTCATCAAAGTTCTCTTTGTAACAAAAAACAAAAAGAAAGATCATCGAATGAAAATAAAATTGACCTCCTTTCGACTGAGCGTTAACCGGGGGGAAAGGAAAATAAGAAGTATGAAAAAATAAGTTTCGTCACTTTGTTGTAATCCAGATGAATATATTTATTTTCAAACGTTGAAAGGAATTATGATTGTAAAGAATCAAAATATTAATGCTCGAATATTATGAGATAACGCCTCGCAACGAACATGTATCGGGAAGTATTTATCTAATCGTTTAAATTTAGAGGTGACAGGGCAGGAATCATTAAAAATTCATATATTTGCTGGATAGAAACTTATTGTTGATAATCATAATAGAGTAAAGATTTTCCTAAAAGACAATAATTCGGACAATATAATATGTCTGGAAGCGTTAGAATAAGTCGGGCCCTGACAATATATATGTAATATACATATATATATATATGTATTTAATGGACCACCATAACCAATAATTTTATATATTAAACTTTATTTTCAAAGATCTTTGTAAAACATTTTTATTTATGCAATGTATTGCCTAAATTGTGTTTCCTTGCGCTAAATACTGAATTTTTTACTCATACTTTGTTACCCCCCGACCCCTTTAACTCTGCCCTCTCCTACATTGTAAAGATCAAGATGATAAAATTTCCGTTTGTTAGTCAACATGTTTATTTCAACCCCTTTAAAATATCTGTATGTAAAGTTTTTTTATGTTCCCCCACTCTCTTCCTTCTCACCCCAAAGACTATCCTTGGTCAAAGATTCCATAAATATATAAAACTCGCTGTTCTTATACATAAGCTATCAAAGTAGCGCGTTGAAAGAACAGATACACCTGCTTTACTTGAAACGCAGAAAAAAAAAATATAAGTATTACTGACTATGGAAGTTGCTTAGAGAATAGTTTTAATTGTGTGATGCATTTTCTCGCTGAACTATATTTGTATGCCAATAGAAGTTTGTGGAACATAAAAAAATTTATACAGGGATACGCAAACCAACAAGATACATGGCCGTTTGGGTGCGTAATTGATTATTTTTTTTTTAATTATTATAGAAGGTAATTGATAAAACTGGATTTCTAAATGTGTTATATGTTTACCATACTGTTTACTCACATATCTTCCTGCCACATATCTTGCGCCTTATTTACCGGTAAAATTTCAGTACAGTTTTATAGATAGATAAATGTGTTGGAAAGTATTTCACAATCTATTCTTGAAATCTATTCTCACAATCTATTCTTCGTTCTTATTTTTATGAGCTTTTATTTTTTATGCTGGAGAAAGTTTTCAAAGTTTCCATACATACAAATACGCAGAGATAATAATTACTACTATTTGTTTATTAATATTATTTGTTTAAAAATTAAATGAAAAAAATAAAAATATCTTGAGAAGGAAAATTAAAACTGGTTTCATCCAAATCCTAAAACTTAAAAAAAGGATAAATCTTAAAAAGTGATAAAAAGTGTCATTTGATTTTTTTTTAACTCTTTCCAGTATAGTTGAAAAGCGTTTATAAATTCGGTTTGTTTGTCTTTCCTTCTGTCCGTTCTCTAATTCACATAAATTTAGTCCAATTGCCATAAAATTGATATATGTTATTTTTGTTTAATTTGGTATGTTCATTATTGAAAATGAAATGTGTAGCATGTAAGATTCGTTTACAGGGACACGCAAAAGAATGCCGTCACATTACGGTGAATTAGAAAAATCGTGTATGGTGTAGTTTAATGATATTACACTATTTTAAACATATTGGAATTTTTATATTTCACTAAGGAGTTGTACACTACAAGGCGATTACTGTAGAATATGATGTGCATAGAATTTATATTTCATTTTCAGGGACACACAAAAAAATTTGGCCTATGACCAATAATTGCTATAAGTTCGTTATCAGTTGCGGTATACGTTTTTAAATTTGACTGTTGTTATTATTATTTTTTTTTTTATATTATGTGGTGTTTATAAATTCAATAGGTCATATACTGGGAATCACTATCGCAAGTACAATTCCGTTTATTGACAGAAATGGCTGAATGGGAATTTTCCTGCGGAACTAAATTTTTGCATACATACATACAAAGTTATAGAGCATATACAGGGCTGCACAAAAAATAGATATTTTTCCAACTAACTGACAGCAATTGCAGAAATTGGGTTTTCAAATGCGTTATGTGTTTTCTAATTTATTTATTTAGACACCACCTTTCTCCATAATAAGCTGTAAAGTTTTGTTTCAATATTCTGAATGTATTGGAAAGTGTTTTATAATTTATGCTAGACACATGATTTTTAGCTCATGTTTCTTTTTACAAATATTCTTTTTCAATTTCTCCAAAGAATTTTTGAAAAAATACGGAGTCTTACTGTACTAAATATAAGAAAAAATACATGAATGCATTTCGAAATTATTAAAAATAGTGCTTAGTTTCCATCTGGTCTAAGAATGTTCAACTTGTGTCCCGCGGAGTTGCGAACTTATTGTTGTAAAGTTTAAATCCTTTTTATCTCTTTATGGCCGATGGACGCTGGAAGTTTTATGGGAGATAAAGTGAGGGGGGGGGGGGAGGGAGGTATTACTCTTCACAGATATTTGAAATGGATTGTATTTTTCTCATTTTCAATAGGAGAATATATTAGGTACCTAAAATAATTCCTGTTATTGGAAAATTTTAAATGTAATTATTTTTCCTAGGTGGTGAGAAGGAGAAAAATGACACCTGAAAAAAAAGGGCACTTTTATTACAATGGAACTTACAAAAAGCACATTTATTTTGTATATTACTATGCAGACTCTCCATTGACCTATTTATACATAGTAATACCTGTACTAAGCGGAATCTTGCCTTAAAAAAATCCAAAGTTCTTTGGAAAATTTCTAATTCAAAATTATTATATTGCCCCTTATCATTTCGTTTTAAAGGGTTTCATTGTTAAAATTAAAACTTGCATTTAATCAGTAATACAGTCGTTCCCGTTTAAACGATTATTTTTGGTTCCAGAAATAATATTCGATTAAGCGGGGTTTTTGATTAAATGGGGAATCATAATTGTAATATTTAATGCGTAATAAAAAGGGAAAATACCCATCTACGGTAGGTTTAATTAACAAAATAATAAATCGTTAATAGAATAACATAAACTAAAATAAATACGAATGCTAATATAAAGTAAATACTTATTAATTTAACGTCAGTATATTCATTTATATGGTTTACATCACACTTAATGCAGCTCGTTTGAGTTTGGTCAAAACTTTGCTACTTCTAATTTATGTTACTTATACTGCCTTTAAAAAATCGTTTAAAGTTGTTTGTTTAAGTGAAATTTTAAAGGAGTAAATATAGAGTTATTTTTCGAATGAGTGCAATATATCACAACGACCATCTCGAGTCTCGAAGTGACGACGCATTGCCATTAAAGCCTGATTAACAGCAAGAAGCGATGGTGGTGAGATCAAGGTGGGGAAATCATTTGACCTGTCCATTATATACCTGCCGACCAAAATCATTGCAGGAAGAACTGAAAATTTGTTTTCAGCGTAAAGGAACCGGAAATGACAAAAGGTGGAAGGAAATTCTAGCTGAAACGGGCTTTCTGCGCCTATTTTCAAACATCGGTCACACAGTTCTTATTCGATTAAGCGGGGAGGTTCGTAAAAGTTATTTGGTTTAAGCGGGGGAAAATAACATAGAACCAATAGGAATAAATTCGGTTCCGGAGAATTCTATTCGAATAAGCGGGGTATTCGATTATCCGTGACCCAATTAAGTGGGGAGGACTATTATACATATGCACAAGTATTACACCTATAATTCGTTAATGATGCAATACTATGATCACTAATTAATTACAGTAAAACCTGTAAAAATGAAATCCATGTCTAACATAATCCTGCCTTAAACGGAGAATTTTATATTCCCAAATACAAAATATTACACAATTACACCTAGTAAAACCTGTCTAAAACAGAATTTGCTTTCGTACCTAGTGATCTCGTATTAACCGGTTTTATTGTAATATACAGTGGTACTGTGCAGTGTTACTGATTAATTAATTCTGTAAAACTTAAATAATATATCTTTACTATCTCTAAACACGATTTAAGTATAAGAAATAGTGTACTTTATAAAAAAGAAACGCCTTAACATGTTTGGTTTTACTGTACTAAAACAATTGCCTGCCGAGACGAAAGGAAAGGTTGAAATAATTACTGCCACTTTGATTACATCAATAAATGTTTTTCTTTTAATGTTCTACATTTATCAGTAAAATAGTAGGAATTAATAAAAATTCAAATTTGTTATCTGGAAGCTAAATTATAAAATCCAAAAATCCGCCTGTTTTTTTTTTTTTTTTTTTTATGTATGGCTGGAAAAAAGGTTGTCAGTTTGTATTTTTTTCTTCTTTTTTTAAACAGGAATTTGCACATTTTGAAAATCTTATTAAAATTTGTTTTAATTCTTTTATTACTCACAAAAAAAAAAATAAGTTAGAAGAATTATCATTTAGAAGAAGTTTTTTCCATTTATTTTGAATGCGCATTTGAAATACTTTATAATAAATCACTTTTTTTTGGTGGTGGGGGGGGGGGGTGGTGTTAGAATATTTTAATGTATTTTCAACTGGTATATTCATCAGGATAATGTACAATATATCAGCTATCTCAGATTTATATCATAGAAAATCAAAGAAAGCAGATGTTACACTAATTTGCATAATGAGAAATTATTATTATTATTATTATTATTATTTATAAAAGAAAAAAAATAATATTAGCATTAATTGAAATTGAGATACGATGAATAACCCTATCTAAAAGTGTAACTAAAGTGTACTAAACGTTTAATTGAGATTCGTTGTATAGTGAGATCTATCGCTATGCGTGCGTTTTATAAAATGTAAATTTATTTAAAAAATCGATTACTTCCAGTTTAATTTTGTAATTAAATCATTACAAATTAATAAAATTTACAAGTTTATGTAACAGAAACTGTTTAGAAAAAAAGAATGCATTTAGAGGAAATGAAACATGCTTGTTATTGCGAAGATATAAATTCTTTTCAAATTTACATAAAATTTAATAGCATATAAAGCAAATTATACTACATTAACAGTTTGGAAACATTATTCTAAGCAACACGGAACACACACCTGTATTCCTGAAAACTGCTATTTCGTTACATACTTTCAGATGTTGTCTGGGATTAACTAGACAATCGTTTTCGAAAGCTATTAGTCAACTAGTTTTAAACGCCCATTCACGCCTCATAAAAGGCAGTGGACAGACGTTTCAATCATTCAGTGTCAGAAAGAAGGGGAAAGAACTAAATCCCTTGGCACTTTTCAACTACAAAATCACATAACCCCTTCTACCTTTTCGAACAAGTTTTTTTTCCTATTCAAGGCCTTTTTAAGGTACATTTTTATAATCTAGTGAAACGCTCAATGGGTTAATGAAAGAAGTATAAATTTACTTCGGAAAAAATTCAAGATATTGCTGATATCTTTCGTAATCACAATCTTTTTACCAAGTATGTTTATGCATTGATCAAGCTTTTTTGGTTATTAAGTCTGGCTAAACCTGAAATAAAACTTCCTTATTTTGTGATTTTGATGCGAATTAGTATGTTTAATTGTACATTATTAATTATTTACTTGACATTTACTTAATTATTTTTAAAATCATCTTAATTTTTATTATTTTAGTTTATTACTTTACTTAATTATTTTAATATTCTACTATATTGTAAGCATTCATTATAATTTTGATTGCATTATTACATTCAAATTGTGTTTTTAAAAAATGTAAACAAGTCAATGATCAGAAATCCACAAAATTCTAAAATCCGTACAACCTCTGGTCCCAAGCGGTGCAAATTTGGGGGAGTCTACTGTTGAGTTGAGTCAACTTTGGGTTGAGACCTCCCTCCCTGAGGAACGCAAGATAGCTCTCCTGTTATTTAGATTGAATCGTGACACATACACTATGAGATCTGAAGACTACATATTAGCTGAGAGAAGCTGCCATATTGGGTAAGAGAGGTTTTTTGGCATTATTCAATAAAACTCAGCAGCGGCCATGGGTTGCTAGTATTTAGTGACATTTATATAGTTTTCAGCAGCGACCACAAATTGCTAGTAAATAGTGACATTTATATAGTTTATTGAATTTGTAGATAATCCATTACTTTCAGTGATATTTGTGTTTGATATCAAAACCATCTTTGGAGGTAGCCATGAGGTAGTTAATCTGCTTCTGTATGTAATTAATTTTTATTTAACATTCTTGTATCCTATATTATATTCCACAGCTGTGTGTGTTTATTTTTCTAATGAAAATTCATTTTAATGAAAAATCATTTTCTTCTACTTTTTTCCAGAAATTACGTAAATTGCCAATAACCTTTAAAAATTTGGCACTTTCATTATTTTCTTTTACTTTGGGGTTTCTTGTCTTGTGATTATATATTTGAATACTAAAATTGATTTTACAAAAATGTTACAAATAAGTGTGATGATACCTCAGCCAATGAATGAAAATAATTCACTCTAGAATTGTACCCATTAGCTGAAATGTGCTTTTTTATCTAATTAAAATTTAATGTAGCTATATTATGTTAGTGCACCCAATAAAACATCTGTTAGCCAGTTGAATTATAAACATAGTTGGAAAAAATATTCACTAAGAGTCACTCATTAGCTGAGGTATCACTAATAAAGTAAATTGGATGAATGTATTTGAAACATACAATAGAAGACTAGTCAAGCTTTACAAAGACCCTTAATGCTTTATTTATTTTTAATAAACAAAACTTTTATGTTTATGAACTTTTATAATCGCCAGTATGTTATTTACTGATGTTTTCATAGAATCACATTTATTTTTTAAAATAACTAGAAATTATTTAAATAAGGTAATGTGTAATAAATATATATTTTTTTTCTGGACAATTTGTCCCATTACAATATCTTTGATTTCATCATTAGTCTTATCTTTGGTATTTCACTACAGTTATTGATGCTGAAAGAGCTGATCATGCCATGCTGAATGCTTGTGTCGAAGATGTTGATGACTGGTCTGATGATGTTGAGTCCATTTCAACTAAAATTCCGAAAGCTAAAAGAGGGGTTAAAAGGAAAGCCAAGAAGCAAACTTCTGGAAAGCCAGCTAAGAAACAAAATTATTTTGTTCAGAAAGCGAAAGGAAAAGCCAAGGCTGGTTTCAGGTATGGTATGCAAAAGCAAGTCAGTACTTTTCTAGTATAATGGCCTTAGCGAGAGAAATTGGCAGCATATTTTCTGGCAACCTATTCACTGTTTCATATACACAAGCAATTTCGTCAAAATTTTATGTAATATGAAGAGGCCATTTATCTATTTTTATGTACAAATAGAAGAAGATTGTACATAAAAAACAATAATATAAATATATATGTAAATGCATACTAGGGATGAGGCGGGCTCAGGCCGGTCCCAACATGGCTCTATTTTTATTCTAGTCTTCAGGCTCTGGCTCGTTCTTTCTGAAACCAGAAAACTGTATTTATTTATGTATAGAAAAGATTGAAAGAACTTTTTTCCTCCTGCTTAAAATTACTTTTCAAGTCTTTTCAATGTTATTTTGATCAAAATAAAGGGGGAACAAAAATCTTGTTTATTTATTTTAGTATTTGATTGCTGTTTCAAAAGAAAATTTATGATGTTTTCTTATTTATGTCTACGGCATTACCGACGACAATCAATTAATATGGCGGCAATCCAAACAAGCACAAACAATGAATTTATTTTTAGTAGGATTTTCGTTTGTGACAGAAGACATTTTTTAATCCAATCGTTTATTTATTTTTTATTTAGTTATCTAATGCAAAGAGAATGTTTTCTTCGATTTTTAGTAGACCAGAATTAGCTTGAGCTTTGTAAATCATTTAATCTTATATTGCACACAAGTCATAATTGTTCTTCATATGAAAATAACTTTACTGATTATTATATCTATTTGTCATGAACTCTGCTTATGCTGAGGACTCTGTAGTAGATTTACGAGATCACTTTCCTTCCTAACTAAATATAATTACCCTGTTATACCGATAGAAAGCGATCGGTGAGTGTTTCCTCTTTTAATATAAAAGCATCAGACCTTTAAGATAACGGTGTCAATTTTGTAATTTATGTTGATTTTCCGGTTCACGTCAATCATGGAAGACTGTTATGAGGAAGGAATCGATTAAGGAAAGATGTAAAAGATGTACATCTTTTATAGGAAATTGAAAAACATTGTTTGATTCTTCAGCATACAAATAGTAATTTCTGACTCTTCTTAACTGTAATTTTTTTAACATGTCCATCAAATTTGCATGTTAAAGGGGGAAAAAAATGAGAATCCTTTTAAGTATAAAGTATATTTTTATTTGATACCGAACTACTCTTTTGATAGGATTGAATTTAAATTTCCATTTAACAGTTATTTCTATGTAAGAAGTTTTTAAAAATGAACTAAAAATGAAACTCAGAAACTGTATTTAAAAGTAATTTGCAGAAATAATATCAATCATAGTAAATTTAACATTACATTTTTCAGAAGGCCAACCTATCTCAAAAGTTTTGTAAGTGAAGTTGCAGTAGTGAATTCTCAATCACTAAATAACAAATTAATAATATAATACAATTAACACTAAATAACGGTCATTGGTAACAATTAAAATAATCCCATTCAAATATTATTGAATTTAAAGAAAGCATTACTTTAAAGTGGATTTTTAATTTTAAAAACAGCTACTAATAGAAAGATTTGAATGGGGGACCACCATAGCGACCGCGAGAGACGCGTTGGACAGACCTAGATTATTCCAGACCAGGGCCCGACCCGTTTATATTTTTGCATTTCGCGACCCATCCTGTACAAAATTTAGTGAAAACAGACCCGACCCAGCCCGTTCAAAAATAAATTAAGTCAGGCCAAAAATTCCGATTTTTCTTAACAATTAAAATTATTTTAAAGAATACTGCATACATATTTACGAAGAAATATTAGATTGCTATGTGTTTCCAAAACAGGAATTACACAATAGCAACATTAATCTTTACTTAGACTTTTCAAAATTCAAATAAAGATTCATTGAAAAAATTAATGTAGTGTGGAATAAAAGAAAAAAAAAAGCATCATAACTTTTGAAGCTGTATTATAAAAAGTAGATTTTTGAAAATATTTCTCTGTAATTTATTAAGGTATATTTACAGCGATTCCGTTATCAGAAGTTTATTATAGCTATTACTATTTTTACAAAATATATTGCCTGCCTGACACGTCCTGGGAACAATTAAGTCCAATTTCGGCCCGGCTCGGCTATGTAGAAGAAAAATGTAAGCCTCAACCCGGTCCGAGTCTGCTGAAAAAAAATAAACCCAGTGTCAGGCACGATATAGCTGTCTGATGCCGATCTCTACGCTGGATATGGTCTAATTTTTCTATCGGCTCAGCTGCGGCTGGCCCGTTTAATTTTTTACCGGCCATTAAAAAATTAAAAAAATTAATAAAATGTCCGTTAATTTTTTAAAAAATTGTCTTTACAACAAAAAAAAAAAATTAATTTTTTTTTTTTAATTTAAAAAAAATTGTCAAAATTGTCCTTAAAATTTTTTTAAAAAATTCTCTTTATCATTGAAAAAATTAGTAAAAAAAAAAAAAAAATCTCTGTATTCCGCCTTCCCAGCTCGATTCATTTAAAAGTTGCTTTCATTTTTCCGAGCCAGGTAAACCTCTCTCTACCCTGAATAGAGAAACAATATTAACCAGAACTTGTATGAGTGTGCTGTTATGTAGAGATTTTAAATTGGAGAGACTGACGTCAGCTATGGAGGAAATTTTAAATGGTAAAATGAAGCATCAACCGTTTGTGAAAGTTATGGCATTCCGTGTCGTAGGTTTAACACTGTGAGTTTTACGCTTCTAGAGTAAAGTCTACTTTAGGTGGCCGAAGCAATATACTTTTTCAGCGCTCCTACAAATGATCCCTTATGTAGAAACTATTATGTATTGGGTAAAAATTGTGGTTTTTTTTTTTTTTTTTTTAAACCATAGATTTCCGTGCAGAACAAATATTTTTTTATCTTGCACTCTGTACCTAACATCATGGCGGAAATTGAATTTTTGTTAATGGGGAGGGTATGGTGAAAATAGGCTGAATTTGGCGATAAATTCTTACTTTTTCAAAGATTGAGAGAAGCGACCTTTCCCTGCACCCCCTTCGTACGCTCGTGTCTAATCACATACTGAATAAATAATTGTGATGATTATACGATTTGTTCATTTAAATACAGAACATGAAATTGAAAGTATTGAAATATGAGCACTTATTAGCTTTAGATATAACCTTAGATGCTTCAGAGACTAGAATGGCAAAAAAAAAATAAAAAAGTTCAATTTAGACATAAATAAGTTAGGAACTACAATGATAGCCGTATTATGAATGGAAAAATATAGATTTATAAAAATAGTTTTAAATTCCTGTGCTTATGTCCTACAAACCGACCTGCCCGGCATTTCAAATTATAATAACCTTAAATAGTCTAAAATCAAACGTTGAATGATTTTATATTTTTAAACGAAAAATTTTCCAAACGAACCAAGAGATGGAGGGGGGGGGGGGGACAATGTCTTCAGCAGCATATGCACCGTTTCGTGCATATGCTGCTCCGGTTTGTTTTGATTTTATATTTTTAAATGAAAATCTTTCCAAACGAGCTTAATGTTGTCAGCAGCGCTACCTTCGGCAGGGTACAAGCTCGGATTTGTATGATTTTTCATTTTTAAATGAAAATTTATCCAAACGTAGATCGAGTTGAGGACACCACTGTCTTCTGCTGCATAGACCGGGGGATATCCACGATCCGGCCTGATTTTTCAAGTGAATCTCGAATTTGTATTTAATTTCTGGCATTTAGATGTATAAAAATTTCAATTCTGACCAAAAATTCATGATAAAACATAAATAATATAAAATGTGTACCACCCCCTCAATTTTTGAAACGCGAAATGATATTCAAAGCACAAGCACATATCACTGAGACGGGAAACGATAGCTTGAGAAAATTTGCACTGAGAGGAAAACATCTCAGGCAAATCCTTGAAATGACTTAGTTTTTTTTTTTTTTTTTTTTTTTTTTTAAATAGTACTAAATATTAATATCTGTTCACACCAGAAATATCGTTAGATTCGGAAAAGTACCAAGAATGAATTAATAGGATTTTGTTGTTTTTAATTTTGAAACTTCAGAAAAATGGAAAAACTTGAAAACTGACGTGAATCGCGGCCAAACAAAAAGGTTTTTTGAAAGAGTAACGAAAGGAAAGGTACCATTTGAATTGGAAAGAGAAAAGACAATTTTTTTTTAAAAAACTCTACGGGGACCTGGCCATCGCAATTTCAAAATGCAGTAAAAATCGAATGTTGCCCCTTCGTCAGTCTGAAGAAATGTAAAGGCATGATTACTTTGAAGAAAGGAAGCTCGTCATTTTGCGATTATCATTATGGCTTTTATTTATATTTCGGCTAATTATCAAAAAATGAAAAATCTGATCCTCAGGTGCATTTGGAACTACCATCGCCTATCCTTATTCAAATTTTCAGACTTCTATGTTCCGTAGATTTTCTTAGCCATCGCTAACACATTCAGAGTAAAGGCAAATATCTTTTTTTTTTTATATTAATATCGATATGCAAATTAGAGATGGCAAGCCTCTTTATTTCATTAGTATGGATGCAATCTATTGTATTGTATTATTTTGTCTGTGATAGTGAAATTTTACCATTTAATGCAGGATTCTGATACAGACAGGTTTCATTTTCACAGGCTTTATTGTGTTTCGAATTTTATTTACATAGCTGCCAACCTCCTTTATTTTTCGAGTAATTTAAATGTTTGGAACCAAAAATTTTGTTTAATAAATGAAATAAAATACGAACCCTATAGAAACAAGACACATTTTATTAAAAAAATTTCTGGTTCAAGAAACTTTATTTGATCTGGGATAAAACTCCAGCAGGATGGCAGTTAAGCTGTTATAGATACTCAAAGAATTTTTTTTATAAAGATTTATTTTCGGAGGGGTGGGGTGGTGGTGGTGGTGTTGTGGGGTAGGGGGGGGAGGGCGCCAACTGAAATTATGCACACAGGCGCTGGATACTGCTAGCGCGCCCCTGCTAATAAAAACTATTTTTTTTCCACATCGTGGTAAAAACTAGATTTTACTAGTAAAATCCCGACGCTGTTAACAAACCAACTTAATAATTACAGAATATTAAAAAATATATATTTAGTCATATATTAATTATGATTTTTTTCTATTTCATTTAAATCATATCAAACACTGATTTTCATTTAATTTATATAAAACTGAGTGATAATATTTTTTTTATTATTTTTTTCAGTGGATTTATGAGCAAGAAAAAAATGTTAGCATCTCAGAAAAAAATTGCCGGCAGAACACCAGGCCTCATGCCAAATCCAAAAACATTAGGAAAAAATGGTCCCCGTTCATTTTTACCTGCTCCTAGAGTTGTTCTTATGTGAGTTACTGTTTCATCTAAATATATATAATGAAAAGCCTTCAGTTTTTTTTTCTTTTTAATATGAATATTTCATGGACTATTTATTTGTATATTGGTTTTAATAAATATATTTTTTTAATAAAAGCCTATTTTTATACCTAGTTTAATGACTTGCTTTGATATTTAATTTTTGCAAATATCACTCTTATCAGAATGACTAGGCATTTAGTGAAGTGGAGGGGGGTTGTGTGGGGGGGGGGGGGAATTAGGATTAGCAGACTAAATATTGAAAGAATGATCTGAAATGTATATATGTGTGCATATTTTGGCTTGTAGGAAAAAAAGAAACGATTTCAGAATTTCTTTAGTTCGTATATGTGCATAAAATTGAAAATCCTGCCTTGTATTTATATTAGAGGTCTGCACGGCCCGAAATTTCTAGGCCCGGGCCTGGCTCAATACAAAAATTAAAAGTTCAGCCTGGATCATACAAAAAAAAAATATTGGCCCCGGCACGGTAAAAAAGTTAAAAGTTCAGCCCAAGACCAGCCCAGCCCGGAAAAGAGAGAAAATCTTGTCCCAAGTAAATTTCTACAAAACATAGATTTTTATGTCGATTTCGTTAAAGATTTGACTCATACAAGGAGTTCTGGCCAAAAATATTTATCCTTACTTTTTTTTCATTTTTATAATCTTTATTTTTTATAGAAGTGTCACAGGCTGTGATATTTATTCTTTTAATGAATCTCTATTTCTTGTATGTAAATGTTTCAGTTATCATTGATATTGTTAATCCATATTCCATGTATTGAAGTGTTAAAAATCTGATAAATGCTATACAGTAAAATCTTCTACGACGGAATAGCATAGAAAAAAAAATAAATGTGTTACAGACAATTCCTTTCTTAGCAAGTGTGAATGTATTATATATTCTTTTCTTACTTGTATATTGATTTTGCATGGATCAACACTTTTTCAGTTTAAAACAGCATTCCATCACAGGCAGGTTCTTTTTCACACGTTTTACTATTATTTTAATAAGCATAGAAATCTACTATTCTTTTAAAAGAATAAATTTTAATGTTTAATTGTAGAATAATGACAATTTAAAAATGTATACATTTTTTGCAAAAAAAATTTTGGGCCATGCCTAATTTTACTGACCTTTGAACGGACCAGGCCATGCAGAGACAATGATTTTCGTACGGGCTGGGTCAAAACTAGAATTAAAAATTTTGGACCATGAAGACTAGGAATGAAACCAGTCCCGACTCTGTACGGAAAACATAAGTTGGCCCCGGCCCGGCTCGATCCTTCAGGAAAAAAGTAGCACCTGAACCCGGCTCGGCCCGAGTGCCATGAAGGAAAATAGCTGCGGGCCGGCCTGTGCAGATCTCTGATTTATATAATAATTAAATTAAATATACATAATGTATTGATTAGCAATATTTATTTGTACTCAGAATCTTTTAATTCATTAATAATGCATGAAAATATCAAAATAAAAACACTATAATGCAATTTACATACAGTACTTTATTTAAAAATTATAGTTAAAAACAATCCACAGAAAAAATGAAAATATACTTGAATGAAATCAATTTGCTTGAAATAGAGTTATGTACTGGGTAAATTAATTAAAATAATTATAGTTCTAAAGTATTCACAAACACATTTATTTTCTTTAAAGCATTTTCCTTATCATGGTTGCTAAGATCTTCACACACAGTTTATTGTATGTGTTGTTATTAAAATGTTCACATTTATGTAATGTCATTAAACAATGGCTACTTCTACTTTTGTCTAAGCCAAATGACTTAACACAAAGTGTTAAAGCAAATGTACAGCAAAAAGGAATTTGAAATTCTAGAACATGAATAATAATATATTAATGGGATACCCATAATTAATGTCACTTTCAATTGCATTATTTATAACCGTATTTCTTTAGCACTGCTTAAACTGGAATAGAAAATGTTAATAGAAACATACTATGAATCTATAAATAAACTGATTAAATGCTGCTTTAAAAAAGACATTTCATGGAGGGGACGGGGCATTAATTATGAGTACTTCCGATATCAAAGAGTAATATCACACAGTGAGTCAATCTTTAATCAAAAGTTTAAGTTTTTCTAATTACTTGTGTATTATAAAGTGTTTCACATAGAAAGCCCATAAAATAGATATGAGATATAAATTTCCAACTGGGTGAAAAATGTCCGGACCAGGATTCGAACCAAGGACTTCTTGACTGAAGCTACCAATGCTCTGCCATTTGAGCTATCCCATACAAATCTGGAAGACCTAATTCACCCAGCTAACCTGATTGATCATAGAATCTGGTCTCATATATGAATCCGCTCAACAGAATAAATCACAGGTAATGTAACTCCAGTGAACGCTAAATACGTAATGATACTAGATTAATTTTAACACGATTATTCTAATTGGCCTGGGCATTTTTCGCCAGAAATTTACATCTCATATAATTTATTTACCATCCAGCATTTACTAGAGTTCCATTACCTACGGTTTATTCTGTTGAGCTGATTCATATATTGGACCAGATGCTATGATCAATAAGGTTGGCTGGTGAATTAGGTCTTCCAGATTTGTCCGGGATAGCTCAGTTGGCAGTTTCAGCTAAGATATCCCTGGTTCGGACATTTTTCACCCAGTTGGAAATTTATATCTCATATGATTTATTTAAAAATTAGAATAATTGTGTTAAAATTAATCTAGTTTAATTACGTATCCAGCATTTAGTGGAGTTCCATTACGTGTGATTTATTGTGTTTAGCTAATTCATATATTAAGACCAGATGCTATTATCAATAAGGTTAGCTGAGTGAATTAGGTCCTCCACATTCATCCAGGATAGCTCAGTTGGCAGAACATTGGCTGCTTCAGACAAGAGATCCCTGGTTCGGATCCTGGCCCAGACATTTTTCACCCAGTTGGAAATTTACATATTATATGTTTTATTTACCAATTAGAATAATTGTGTTAAAATTAATCTAGCATAAAATATATAACTTTAAGTTTGTCAAATGCCACAAAAATAACTAAAAAGGCTGTAATTTTACAAAATTCAAATTCATCTTTTTTTTTTTTTTTAATTGGCCCTTAAGATTGTAATTAAAAAAATTAACTTTGTTTACTAATATGATAAATTCTATACTTAATTTTTTTTTCTCCTAATTTTAATTGGATGTCAATAGCTCCTATTTAAATTTATAATTTTTTTAAATAGCTATAGAATTTTAATTAATTTATCTAGAATTTTCTGTAGATATTTTTAAAATACTACTCTCTTTCCTCTGTTTTAATATCTTTCCCAGATTTTTTTCTTTTTGTATCTGAGAGATAAGGAAAATACCCATATGAGAAACTTATGTACAGAATCTGTTATTATAAAATTTTGAGAAAAAGAGCCATACGTAAAAATATTATTTTGAACAATAGATGGTTAATTCAAATTGTCGCTCAATGAACCGGTTCTAGGAAGGATACTGTGTTTTACAAACATACTGTGTGTGTATCTCACTTATATAGTTTATATTTTTCCATACAAATTTATAGTATTAATTTCCATACAAATGCTATCAATTTTACTATGTGGGTGAAAAGTCCCGGAACTAATAATAAAAAAACATTTTTTTTTTTTTGTCAAAAATTGATTTTAGCCTTCAACATAGTTTCTTTCCAGAGTGATGATCTTCCAACGGTCCTCTAACATTTGAATACCTTTCATATAGTAAGATTTGTCAAGGCCTTCAAAATATGCATCAGTTTTGCATACGACATCCTCATTTGATGTAAATCTCTTCCCCTGGAGCCATCTTTTCAAGTTAGGAAACAAATAATAGTCGCTGGGAGTCAGATCTGGAGAATATGGGGGAATGAGCGAGCAATTCAAAATTTCATTCATTCAATTTTGCCACTGTTTTCATTGATGTGTGAGCTGGTGCGTTGTCTTGGTGAAACAGCACTTTTTTTCTGCCATGTGCGGTCTTTTTAACTCACAGGCTGTCAAAGCCTGAGAGCTCATGTGCCCGCCAGTTCTGTATGTACGTACGTAATGCAATATCTTTTCATAGGAATATCCTATTTGCTTCAAAAATTTTTTCCAGGTTCATTCTGATAAGGTGCTTTCCTGATTAGTTTTAGGGGTTCATTGGTTAAGGATAAAGGGGGACTAGTCCCCCCCCCCCCTTAATTTAGATAAATGGATTTTCCCTGCCGAAATATTCAAGTTATTCCAAATTTAGTATAACGGTTTATTATGCTAAGGAGATTCCCTGATTAGATTTGGAAGCTCATTACTTAAGTATAAAGGGAGGCTACCCCCCTTAATTTAGATAAATGGGTTTTTCATGTAGAATTATTCAATTTGTTCCAAATTTGGTGTACCAGTTTATTATGCTAAGGAGCTTCCCTGATTAGATTTGGAAGCTCATTACTCAAGTATAAAGGGTGGTTAACCCCAACCCCCCTTAATTTAGATAAATGGATTTTTCTTGTAGAATTATTTGATTTGCTTCAAATATGATATACCGGTTTATTATGTTAAGAAGCTGCCTTGATTACATTTGGAGGTTCATTAATTACATATAAAGGGAGGGGGGGCTACCCCCCACACTCCTGAATTCAGATAAATGGGGTTTTCATACAGAAATATCCGATTTGCTCCAAATTTGGTATACCGGTTAATTATGTTAAGGAGCTGCCTTGATTAGATTTGGAGGTTCATTAGTTAAGTATAAAGTGAGGTAAGGGGGCTACCCCCCCCCCCCCCTTTATTTAGATAAATGGGTTTTTCATGCAGAATTATTTGATTTGCTCCAAATTTGGTATAGCGGTTTATTATGTTAAGGAGCTTACCTGATTAGATTTGGAGGTTCATTAGTTAAGTATAAAGGGAGGAAAGGGGCGGCTAGACCCCCCCCCCCTTAATTTAGATTAATGGGGTTTTCATGCAGAGTTATTCGATTTGCTCCAAATTTGGTATACCGGTTTATTATGTTAAGGAGCTTCCTGACTAGATTTGGAGGTTCATTAGTAAAGTATAAAGGAAGGAAAGGGGGGCTAGAACCCCCCCCCCTTAATTTAGATAAATGGGTTTTTCATACAGAGTTATTCGATTTGCTCGAAATTTCGTGTGCCGGTTTATTATGTTAAGGAGCTGCCTTGATTAGATTTGGAGGTTAATTAGCCAAGTATAAAGGGGGAATGGGGGCTAGTCCATCTTCTAATTTAGATAAATGGGTTTTTTAAGCAGAATTATTCGATTTGCTTCAAATTTGATATACCAGTTTATTCCGATATGGCTTTCTTCATTTGATTTGAAGGTTCATTGGTTAAATATAAAGGGGGAAAGTGTCCCTTTTCCTTAATTGAGATAAATGGGTTTTCATGCAGAGTTATCTAATTTAGTTTAATTTTTTTTTTTCTAGGTTCATTCTGATAAGGAGCTTTTCTTATCAGATTTGAAGGTTCATGCGTTCAGCATAAAGGGAGAAATGGGGGAGCTAATACCCCCCTTAATTTAGCGAAATGTTTTTTTTTTTTTTTTCCCATGCAGAATTATCTGATTTGCTTCAATTTTTGTGTACCAGTTTATTATGTTAAAGAGCTTCCCTGATTAGATTTGGTGGTTCTTTGATTAAGTATAAAGGGGGGAAACGGGAGCTAATCCCTTCTAGGGTTTAATCTAGAGCTAGCCAAAAAGCTAACTGGAAGTGCTTTTTGCCCCAAAGCATTTAGTGAATTAGCCAAAAAGTGACAGACAAAGAAATATGCTATATCATTCCCATTTTGTTGTTCCACATTTCGTAAACCTGCTGCTGTTGCACAAAAAAAAAAAAAAAAAAAAAAAGAAAAGAAAATACAGTAAGCTCTGTCTAAGGCAGAATCGATCGGGACTGGGAAAAATTTCCGTGGTAGACAATATTCTGGCTTATGCAAAAAAGCTTCCTCTCCCCCCCCCCCCCCCCCCCCCCCAAAAAAAAAAAAAAAAAAAAAAAAATCCCTCGAATTCGATGATTTTTTATTGATTTTCCTGACTTGAAAATCGGTTGAAAACTGAAATTTGGAAAGATCTTTTGTCTTTATAGATAAATGAGAAACGCTTTTCAATTTCTTAGTACTACTGTAATACATGCGAATTGGAAGTTTACACACACACACAAAAAAAGCTTCCCCCCCCCCCCCCCCCCACATAAACTTCAAGAATGAGATAGAACGAATATATTGCACTTTCGAAAATATATATTTTGATAAATATTCATTCTACTAGAAATATTAACTTTTAAATATAATTTTGCATATGAAAAAATGGCACTAGCATAAATTCTTTAAAATTTAAACAGTTTCTGCCCTTTTGAATTAACTTTTTCAAAGTGTTACAGAATTTAACTAACATGCACGACATCCAGTATTTGACTTATCAGTTTTAAAGTTTAATAAACGCTTTTCATTTTTAAATTATCCTTTTTTTCGCCTTATGCAAAATTTTGGTTTTGGTGGGACCTTAAAATGATTTCCGTTTCCGTGTTAGATAGATTCCGCCTTAGCATGAATTAATGTAATTTTCTATGGGCTCGCCGGGACTTGAAAAATTTTCCGCGGTAGACAGATTTCCGGCTTATACAGAGTCTGCCGTAGACAGAATTTACTGTATCTCATATTGCATCCGTGCTGCGGCAACACTTCAAAATTTGTCTCATGCTCTCTACACAAGCATCTTCAAACAGTGTGACGTCATTTGCATCAGACATGACTCCATCATATGGCGAAAACGAAAATCGCAGGTTGTATATGCATGGGATATGATGTGCACTAGCTTTGAATCATCAATGTACCAGATGCATGTCGTATAAACTTTTCAGACTTGAATTTATGCGGGTTCTGGCTACAACATGTAAAGAAATGAAACTAGCTTATTGTGGTTTTTTTTTTTTTTTTCATAATAAAAGGCATTACTGGCATGTTTTGTAGCATCACTTTTGTTATCTGACAGCAGACTGTGAAGGGGGATTCAGTCTCATGAATATAACAAAAACTGACTTGAGAAACAAACTGACAATCAAGAACTTAATGATGATTAATTTGGAAGGTGAATTTTGAAAAGAATTTACATTAAAAAAAGAATTTGCTGTGTGGTATACAGCCTAATCTCGAAGGGTCAATCTTACAGAGTGATGTATTTGTTTGTATATTGCATAACTAAAAATAATACTCATGTATATAGAAATTTTGTATAAATAAAACTTTTTTTTTTCCTTGGCTAAAGCTATTTTTATTTGGCTAGAAGTTATTGGCTGCAATTAGCCAAAAAGCTAAAAATCCCCTTTTCCTAGATTAAACCCTACTTTCATTTATTTTTTTAGGGCAATATTCTTTGAAATAAGAGTATAATATACGATTAGTGTGAATAGCCTGTGAGCTCAATTCCATCAGTTTAACTGAGCAATTTTTTTTCCCCCTTTATTTCGTTGTTGCACAAAGCTTTTTCATATTTAAATATTCATGTAAAATATGTCTGACCCGTTCTGTTGATATCTTTATAATGTCAGATATTTCCCTTACTTTAACTTTGCAGTCATCCAAAACAATTCAGTGGACTTTTTCGATGTTCTCTGGAGTTGCTGCTTCATCTGGACGTCCAGAGCGTTCGGCATCTTCGGTGTTCGTACGGACATGTTTAAACTCACAAAACCATTGACAAATGTTAAAAAGCAGAAAACCAACTTTAAAATTGCAAAAATAATACATGAAAAGAAGCAAACAGCTGTTTGCTTCTTTTCATGTATTATTTGTGCATTTTGAAACATTGGTTTTCTGCTTTTTAATGTTCTTGCACAAAGGCTTTACTTGCTATTTTTACATTGACAAATGGTTGTTTTCGACTGAGCAGATGTGCCGTAATGCTTTTCGAGCCATTCTTGGGCTTGGACGGTGTTTTTCTTCATCAAAAAGCAATGTTTGATTAAGATACGGAATTCTTTCTCTTTATACAAAATTAAAAGTAGCGTCACTTCCACGACTCGTAAAAAAAAATGGCCAACGTATCTTGAAACTTTGACATCAGTCTTTCAAAGGTTCGTACTAACAAAACATAATGTTGATATTTGTTTGATGCTGCCATCTAGTGACGAGTTCCGGGACTTTTCGCTCCATGTAGTATATCATCTGAATAAATTCGGTGTTTTCTTTTAATGTAATTATCAAAGTCTAATATTGATTCATAATGCCACTTATCCTTCTTCATACCAACATGAAAATAAAAGTTCATTATTTTAAAAAAAACATACATTCTAAATTAGAAATACAGTCCCCCTCTTATCCTTATCCAATAGCTAATTCCTAAATCATTTGATTTTAGAAATACCGTTCCAATTTCAAAAATGTTTTAAATATTGTTTGTCATCATATGAAAAGTAATGTACATCAAAATAGTTGTTTTTGTAAGTTATGAAATTTTATACAGTCACTGGGTTGTGTAAGTTGTATTTAGAAAAACCTTCTGCATTCTCTAAAAAGCAAACATTAAAAATTTCATTCTACTATAACAAAAAACTTACTGAGTTATCATACTTTAAATTTTAGGTGTTTTCTGGTACTAAAAACATGTTTTTCCATTCTTTAGTGTCAGAAAATACTTAAAATTATTTGGCAAGTTACAATTATAGAAAAATGGAATTTTTCACTTAAACATGGGAGAAATTTTGCTAAACTTATATAAAATTGCATTGTAACTTATATAACTTACTTATATAAAATTGCAAAAATTTAAATTATGTAACTTAAAAAAAAGCTTTTTTGATATAATTGGAACAACATTTTAATCAATTTTGCAATTGGATCTGTATCTCTTACACTAACAGTTTATTAATTACCTAGTATGCATACACAATTCATTGAAAAATATTTAATTAATCAGTTGAAATCCAGGAGTTCCTTCAGATTATGTATCATATGCAATACAAGAATTTAAGAACTCTTGACAAAATTATTAGGGAAGGGGGGGGGGGGGGGGGGACGAAAACTGAAGCTCAATTTATTTATTTTGAAGTTACATAAGGCCAAACCCATAAGGCCCATTTTTTATTTTGAGAAAATTTTTGACCCAAGTTCTGAAGCCATCAAAGAATTAGAACTTCACAATCAGAACATGCATTATACTTAACGTTTTTCATGTTGGATTAAGAGAAATCTTTCTCATCATTTGACAAGGGCGAATCAGAATCACTGAGATTCATGATTTCCATTATTTCATCATTTGACAAGGGTGAATCAGAATCACTGAGATTCATGATTTCCATTATTTCATCATTTGTCAAATACCTCACTATAAAAAAAAATCATAAATAAAATCAACAAAATCAAAAAAAAAAAAGTATAAAAAATTAAAAGAAAGTTTTAAACATAAAAACATATCAACTATGAATATTAATAATAATTTTATTACGTCTTAAAAGTACAACCGTAAATGCAAGCTAAAAGTATATCTGATATGATTAAGAAACCTCTTGTATTCACATGTGATACGAAAATGCTTAAGAAGTTATTACAATTTAACCACTTCATCGGCGACAGGAATGGGGAAACAGTGCTTTTACCCGCGACTTATCTTGGGCAAATGGTAAAGTGATTAATAACTCTTATAAAATCTTCATGATTCATGTACAGCAGAAAGAAATGTGTAAGTAAATGTGCAGATTCTCACTCTAAAGATAATTTTTTCATCAATTTTTTTCTTTTATGCTTCAATTTTTATTATATTTTTTTCAATATGTTTGTCTTTCTTTTTTTTAATATGAGTTCCTTTCTTTTCATATGTTTGTCTTTTTTTTTTTTTTTCCATATATTTGTCTTTGTCTTTTTAGGCATTATTAGACAACATATTCAAATTTTGTTATAATTTAAGGTAAACAGCATTACTTAAAAAAAAAAAAACAGACATAACACTATATATAATATTTTTACAGAGACATGTCAAAATTTTTAATATACAAATGTCTTCTGTGGATCAAACATGAGCGATTCTGGCCACAATGTCGATAACAATAAAAGGTTGCCACAGGAAACACTATGCAGCGCCAACTGAAATTCAAGGAATAAATTAAAAATATAGACATTCATAATCTTTGGTTTAGAAACTATCACTTTAGGTCAATTTGAATGTTTCCTTAAAAATCACTTGTTCAGCAACTATTATAGAATCAAGATACATGGCTCACAATCTACAAATTGTAAACACAATAGCCATTCCAATTTGTAGAGACTCAAAATTCATTAAATCTCTAAATTGGTAGTCTAACTGAGATTCTCTAAACTAGAAAACAATATTAACACATACTGGACAATTGCACCATCTCTATATAATAAAAGCCAGTGTAATGCTGGGCGGGGCGAATCCATCAATCTTACCAGTCTCCCAGGAAGAGACTCAAGGGGTAAAGGATCCATTCTCCCATTGGTTGACAAGAAACAAGAATCCCGCGATTACTTCCCAAGGTTACAAGTCCTGATAATTGAGCAGTAGTAGACACTTCTTCTTAACAAATCAGTGCAAAGCACATTGCATTACACCACCAAAATAAATCGCCAAGTGTCACTTGAGATTATTTCAAGTAGGACTGGGCAATGTAGGAATTTCTTAAATCGATTTATCATCCATCCAACATCGCGATTTAGTGCTAAATCGCGATTTAACACCGATTTTACATTTTAGAATATGGAAGCCTATTTTTTAAGTTTTAGTAACAAAATACGATCTTTATGTGCCTCCCCCCCCCTCCTGTATTATTTAGTATACTTAGCTTTTAATTTGTCAAATAATTTTGAAAAGAGGTATATTTTACACATAAAAAAGCTTTGAATGTCCCAAAACACTAGTTTTTTTTTTTTTTTCCATTTTAAAAATGAGTGACCTATTGTAATACATTTTATAAACTCATTCTATAAGAAGTAATATAAAAGAAAATAATTTTTTTTTTTTTTTTGTCTGACTTGTTATGCATGCTACAATCTAAATTCCTTAAGGGGGGGGGGGGGGGGGGGCTTCCCCTAGCCCACTCAAATAGCACTTCATTGCTAACAGCCTACATACACTTTTTTTTTTTTTTTTTTTTTTTACAGACACAGATTTAAAAAGTTACTGAGGTAAAAGAGAAGCATATTAAAAGACTTCAATGATGAATTTAACTATTCATTTACCATGATGAGAAAAGTAGTAAAAAAAGGGGGGGGGGTGAGATATGAGAAATAAGGTGCAATTTTATATCTTTTTAACTTTTAGATTAAAATAAGATTTGTTTAACATAAATGCTGACATTAATATAGCGGATGTAGAAGGATTGAAAGTTACTTGACTCATTACAGAACTTTATTAAAGTATTTTTAATTAATTACAAAATAATAATAAATTAAAACTAAAATATTCCCATAATACCTAAACATATGAAAATTAATTTTTCATGAAAATAATGCATAAAAATATAAACTAAAAATGGATGAATTTGGATATAAATAGTGAATCAATTTCAGCAAGATACTTTCAATCCATGTGACTGACATTGAAATCGGATGTCAAATCTGATGCATGACTATTTTAAAATATTTTAATTAATTACAGAATAATAGAAAATAAAGAATATGTATTAAAATATTACCCAAACATGTGAAAAATGAATGTTTCATTAAAAGAATGCATAAAAATAAAAACTGAAATTCGATGAATTTGGATTTTAAATATGAAACTTTATTCTTTTTTTTCCAACCATAAATACTCAATCAATTTCAGGAAAAAAATATTATTAGTAAAAGAAAAATGTTTAATGTGGATCACGGCCAAATAGTGATACACAAAACAATGCATGACTATACCTTTAAAATAATTTCATTAATTACAAAATAATGGAAAATAAAAAATAAATGTTAAAATATTACTAAAACATGTAAAAAATGAATTTTTCATCATAAGAATGCATAAAAGTATAAACTGCAAGTCGATGAGTTTGGATTTTAAATATAAAACTTTTATTATTATTTTTAATAATATAAATGCTGAATGAATTTCAGGAAAACAATCTTTTGAAACAATGCAGGATTCTACTTTAAAACATTTTAATTAATTACAGAATATTGGAAAATAAAAAATACATATTGCTCAAATATGTGAAAACTTAATTTATCATCAAAAGATTGCATTAGCATATAAATTGAAATTCGATGAATTTGGATTTTAAGATTTAAACATTACTTTTTCCTTTTAACTTTCCACTATATAAGTTCTTAATTTCTGAAAAATACACATTCCAATCTCGTAAACTCTGAATCTTGTTTACAAAATAAATAAATAAATATCAATTCTTACTTAAATCATCGTTTTCTTAAATTGGATTCTGCTAAATCGATTTAACACCAGCTTGCCTTGTTTTCATTAAATCGTCTTTTATTTAAATCGGAAAGCATGGAGGCTTGCGATGTTTGCTTAAATCGGATCGTCCTAAATCGATTTAACACCAGCTTGCCTTGTTTGTCTTAAATCGGAAAGCATTGAGGCTTGCGATGTTTGCTTAAATCGGATCCTCCTAAATCGATTTAACACCAGCTTGGCATGTAAGTAATAGATACATCAAAGTAGATAAATCGGTTTTCCGATGTTAGCTCTGAATTAGTATTTTGTTTTAAATCGATTTAAAGACAATGGCTAAATCGCGATTTAAGACAATGGCTAAATCGCGATTTAAGACATTGGCTAAATCGCAATTTCTGATTTTAGCTTAAATTGATTTAAGACCAATGGTTAAATCGGATTTCCGATGTAAGCTTTAAATCGATTTAAGGCCCAGGCCTAATTTCAAGTATTAAGTTGCAATCATATTAAATTTTCTTTGCGACATGTAAGGAATTTTAATTTATTTCTCATATAAAGTGATTCATGGAAAACAATGATATGGTATTTTTAAAAATATCCTTTTTTTTTCCTGCAAAAAATTGATAAAACTGACTTTCTTTTAAAAAAGTAATCAATTTAAATGTTTTAGCCTTATTATTTTGTATACGAAAAGTAAAATTAATAATTTTTGATTTATAGCTTTGCATCAGGAGGACAGAAGCTTAGGGGATTTGACGGTTGGATTCAACCCGAGATACTTATTTATTAATCAATATACATATTTAAAAAAATTTGGAAGGGGGGTAAACGATAAAATACAATTTCAAAGTGTTATTAAAAAAAAATAGTATTATTTCAATAGTTGCAGCAGACTGTTTTAATTACGCACTTTTATTGCATATTTATTAAATTTTTGTTTTATTAAGAAATCTTAATTTTGTTATAGTAGTATTTTAGCCGGAAAACCTGGTTTACCCAGAAATATTGTAAATGCTAATTGCGTGTTTATTAGAACATAAACTAGCCGAACTTTGCTCATCTAAACACTTCCATATTGTCAATTATTTTTTTTTTCAGTTTTTCAAGTTTTAAGTGAAAAACACAATTTTTACCCACCGTCCTAGAACGGGCATTTACACTAGTAAAATATAATAAATGAGAATGTATTCATTAAAAACACACAACCTTTCCCAATGGTAAACAAAACACGAACTTTAATATGAACATGTATAATTAAAAATAAACTAAAAATCAAAGTCTACGTTTCAAGCTCAGTCTTCAGGATAAAATCGGCCAGGAAGTCTTCATCTCTGAACTTTTAGTCATTTCACCATCATATTTTATCCTGAAGACAGCTGTAGAAACAACTCGCAACGTAGATTTTGATTTTTAGTTTATTTTTAATTGTACATGCTCATATTAAAGTTTATGTTTTGTGTACCATTGAGCAAGGTTGTGTGTTTTTAACGAATACATTCTCATTTATAGAAAACAAACTTATTAAACTGAACATGAACGGAACTCATTGTCATTCATAGAATAATCTCATTATACATACAACAATTTACCATTTCCTACTTCACTGATTCTTAATTGGAGCATACTGGACATTTGCTGTTAACTACCTTGAGAAAGAAATCTATGATACTTAGAATTTTCCATATAAATACCAGGTTTGGATCGAATTTCACATTTCCTGTTCCTGCAAAACTACTTGCAGAGCAACAGCTTTACAAATGATAGCCAAGGGCTAATATTACCATTTATTATCTTTTACGGCTTAAAAAAATCTGCTAATATCAATTTCTTTCTCTCACTTTAATGGGCAATTTTTGTATCACATGTGAAACAAAAAATAGGAGGTTAAAAATAAAACAGACAATGAAAAAGTAAAACAAAAATATTTAAAGACATTAAAACAATCACAGCTATATCAGTATTAATCAGCATTCTCTACAAAATATTTTTTTACATCCAGATGGCAGGAAGAAACATCTAAGCAGAGGCTTGTGTACAGAATAGAATATTATAAAAATTTCAGATAGCAGCACATATAAAAATATATTACTTTAAATCTAAATGCAATGAAATCTTAGCTTGGCAGTTACCCTATATTTCCGTGTATAAGTCAAGAATGTTTGGGCATTTTTTTGCTTTGAAGTAGGGGAGTCGGCTTATACATAAGTCTAAGAAAATTTCAAAAACTGAAATTCTAAACTGAAAAAAAAGATGGTAAATATAAAGAAACATTAAAAATACTTTAAAACTCCATTCTTTTACAATGAAAAAAGTTACTAATCCTCATTTACTATCAAAATCATTATCAGAATTTTCAACCAACTCCTGAAAATCACTTTCTTTCATTGGTACATCAGTATGAATATCGACAGTGTCTAATTCATCATCTTCACAATCACCATCTCCTTCAAAAATGGCAACATTCCCAGTTCCATCCATCGCATTATTGATGCAATATTTTTTGAAAGATCAAACGATTATTTCTTGTGGTAATTCAAGTCAAAAGTAGGAGGTTTGGTTTTTATGAGAAAGTTATAACAGAATGAGGGGAACCCAACTAAACAGATTTGGAAGTGCGGCACGACGGAATAGGACAACTCAATAATTTTAGAGAGCGAAATTTTTTTTAAATCTATGTACAAAAAATGCTAAGATTTAGTTCGCTGAATTTTTCATCAACATTTTTTAACATTGGCTTATATGCGGGTTTCCGATTTTGGATGAATTTTCACTGAAAGGTCTTATACACTGAAATATACGGTAATTAAAATTGCTGGAGATCTGGCTCAGGTAAACAACTTTGTGATGGATATTGATAATAAACCCCGAAAGTTTGGTTTTTTTTTTTTGGGGGGGGGGGGGATGTAAATTGTCACACATGTATAAAAATCATAAAAGTTTATGGGTTTTCTATTAGTGATGGTCCGATTCGAGATCTTTTTAAAATCAAAACCTTTGTGACAGTATTTCGTTTCTTTTTACTCATATAAATTTTAGTCTGTATTCTTAAATACAAATTTATGTAATTTTAATTATTATAATAGTTTTTTTAAATGTAACTTCATATGCTCGATTTAACTAAAAGAAAAATTGCATGTAGCACAGCTGGGTGCATAGCACAAAAATAAAACAAATTTGTGAAATTTTTTTTTAATTTTGGTGAAAAAATAAAACAAATTTAAAGATTAAAATAGCACTGACCATCTACTAGCTACGAATTGACAGAGAAAAGTAGCTTGAATAGTGCTTATTAGTCTACTATGTGAATATTAGCAATCTTACGAGACCATAGAAAACTCGATCTGGAAACTAAAAACAATTGAAAACTGCAATTTCCATTGCGAACATAAATGCCTGGGGTTTGTACTTGAATACTCCAGTTTGAAATTGAAAATTTTGCTGAATCACAAACTCAGACATTTTGCATTCAAATACTTCCATCACTAGTTTCTATGGTTTAAGTTTGCAATGTATTGCGCATACATTGTTTTTGTAAAATTATTACTGTTATATTTAATTTATCCAAGATATTAAAAATTTAAAAAATCCAGAAAAACAGCCCAACTGCCCCCCCCCCTCCACCCCCCAAAAAAATGTTAATTATAATTAGATTGTACAATTCTATAACTGAATTTGCTTCTTTAATACATCATCTCATCTTAAAATCGATTATGAAAAAGGCAAATATGATAAGAATATTTATTTCAGGGTACATTAAAAGCATTATTATTGTTTCTTATAAATAAATAAATTTTCAAAAAAAGAAAGGTTTTAAATCTAATTATTTTTAGATATCATCATCTTTAAAAGGTGTTATGTATAAAACCTTTCTTTGTCTAAAACTGTACTATATTTAGTCTACAATTATAAAACAACAACAATATTTACAAGTGGTTGTATCCTTTTTAGCCTACCATTTGGTAACAATTGCTTTTTTCATGCCACATTGTTGACGTTCCATCAGATGTAGCTCTGCTATTGCTTGAAAGGATAACCAATGATATTTATTTGAAATGACATGTTTGTTGAGTTATTGACTGATCCTTATTTGACACATGATTGTGTTTTTAACAATGTTTTATTAAATTAGTATTGGTTTACATATATAAATGTAGGTTTATATATATATATATCCCATTTTTATGTCATATGATAGCACTCATACTTATGAACTGATTTGGATATAACTGAGCATGTGTACAGGACTTGCCAGTCACGACCGAGTTAATTGGCCAGCTTCATCGGTCATCTTGTTTAAAAATTGTGGCCACTTAAAGATTTCAAATTCAAAAAGATGTACAAAAAAAATTAGAAATACAAAATGTGTTGGTTAAATGTTTGCTTATGATACAAGGATTCAAGAGCATTTTCTGTTTTGCCTGTGTTAAAAAATGCTGAGATATAACAACTTGAAATTCTAGGGTAGCTGATTTTTCCATAATCAAGTTCGTTTATGAGCTTAAAAAAAATGTGATTTCCACAAGTTTACTTTAATTGTTAATCTCATTTGTTTAAAACTACACAATCATATCTGCCAACGTCAAATTCTCGCCAAGTTTAATGATACTTGGCGAAATATCACCAAATTTTGCAACAAAAATGGGTCATCATAAATGAAGTGAACTTGGTAATAGCTGATTAATTTTTTTGAAATTCCCATTCATATTTAGTATTGACAAAAACTAGGAATATTCTATTATCGGGTTCCACACATTTTACCTTCACTTGTTTGAGTAAAATTAGCTAAATGAGGCCAGGAGGACTTTTTTTTTTTTTTTTTTTACCAAATGGTGGACTAAAATAGGATTTTGCTGCAAAAAGATAAACAAAATTATTTACATTCTTGGGTTTCTTCTTTTTTAATTTCATAATCTTCAGTCTTTAAAGGAATATATGAAATATATTCTTGAACTTCACAGGCAGTTTTGGTAGGATCCTGTGACACTTTGTATTCAGGAACATCGACATTTAACAGTTCTGCTAACTTGGTCAAAATTTCATCACAGTATCCATGTATAATCAAATCTGCAAATTTATCCTGAAATAATCAGAGTTAAAAACTACATAAAATATCAATCAAGTATAATCGTGGAAAAATATATAAAGGATAGGAGGTCATATAATAATGTTAAAAGTTGTTAGTTTCAAATAGCTAATTAAATCATCCAAAAGTTTTCCAAGGATAATCTGAAAGCTACAGTATAGGACCCATTATCCGGTATCCTGAAATCCGGGAGGGGGAGGGGGGAATTTATTCAAAAATTTTCTAAATTTAAATATTTACTAAAATTTTTCGGATTCCTATTTTTTTTTTTTTAGTCCTTTGTTTCAATGTATAACCCCTAAAATATGTTACTTCAGTGGCGGAGGAACACAGAGAACATCCTCCCCCCCCCCCCCCCCCCTCCTCCCGAAATTAGAAAAAAATAATTTTTCTGCCAAATTTTGGTCTAAAATTAATTTATATTACAATTAATTAAAAAAACGTCAGATATTTTGCTCCCTCCTCCTCACTCCGAAAAAATATCATGGCAACACCATCGTGTTACTTGAATAACATATAATAGCAGAGTTCTATTTATTTGCATGTGCCCTCCTTCCCTTCTCACACATTCAAGAACGATCTGCTCACGGTTTCCAGATTTTTCCTGGCAGAAATTGCATAAACTGAAATTTTTTTTAAAAATTTTATGTAAATTCTGTAATTAAAAAAGTAGATATTGTAGGTTAAATAATATTAGTTTGTCGATTTTATTTTGTTATCTATTCATTGTTACCATTGAATAAAGCAGGAATTTTTAAATTTTTAGAAATTTTTAAAATAATTTTTTTAAAAAAGCAAAAGATAAGTTTTATTCATATTCTACATGAGATTGTTTAAATTTTGTTATTTTTATGTTTTTGAAAAATCTCGAATTTTGGAGGACACGAAATCTAGAAAATTCTAAAATCAGGAAAACCTTCAGTCCCGAGGATTCCGGATAATAGGTTCTGTGCTGTATATTTTAAATCAAAGTCTCTGTGAGTATTTGTATGATCAGACTATTTTTGAAAACTAACTACTGAATGAAATTTGATCTAAGTTTCACCATAGAAGTATCAATAACGAGAAGACAAGAAACCGGATTAGCTCTGAAGCGTGCAGGGGCTGATGGGATTTAAGGAAGACGAACTGCTTGCAACCCCCCTAACGCTTTACCTTACTATCCAATGGGCTTTGTTACTATCACCCCTTTTGCCGCAAGTGCTCATGGGGATTAAAGAAAGAGAAATTATCCGGTGGCAAACAGCAGGCAGGGAAGATGCAATGCAAAGATATGCTTGCCTTCCTTCTCGTTATTGGTACTTCTATGGGTTTCACCATAAGATAAGCCATTTCTCAAAACAGATATTGATAACAAATTATTTAAATTGGGAAATTCGCATTACATAAAATCTAAAAGACTGAGACTTGGAAAGGCAGGCATTTTGTTTTGAATAAAGGCTTCAGTTTTAGATTTCATGTTTTATATTTTTAAGAGATGTTACATGTTTTTATGTATACATGATGTCATTTTTACTAATAGAAACACCATTTTGTTTATGTTCAAATATTTCAATTTTAGATTTCACATTTTATTTGAGTACATTTTATAATAGCTGGCAAATGCACAAACTTTTAGAATGGAAAAGATGAAAATTATATATTCATTTACAGATTGGAAAATCTTTATCTTTTTATTATTTAAAAAAAAAAATTACTCTGAAATAATTTTCTCATAAAAAAAGATTAAGAGATTAATGTTAGTTAATAAATTACTAAATTGTGTACATATTTTAGATTTAAAGCTACTATTAATGCAATAAAATTCACTTTATTAATATATAATTCCCCTAGGGTTTCTCCCAGGTTTATAAAAGGGCATATTTTAAACTCTTAAGGATGCTTTTAGATTCTTACAAGCTCATTTTAGCTCACAGGTTATCAAAACCTCAGAGCTAATGTGCTCGCAGGTTCTGTATGTACGTAACGTGATAACTCTTGATAAAAACATTCGATTTGCTTCAAATTTTGGATATAGGTTTATTCTGATAAGGTGCTTCCCTGATTAGTTTTTTTCAAGGGGCATTATTCCTTGAAATAAAAGTACAATATACAAGTAGTGTGAATAAATAGCCTGTGAGCTCAGTGCCATCAGTTTAACAGGACTCTTTTATTTTTTTTTAATACATTCATTTGATTTTTTTAATGCAATTTTAATATTAAAAAGACAGGGCAAAACAATTTCCCTTTACAAGACAAAACAATGAGTCAGTTTTTACTATGTGAGCAAGTTTTTTGATACAAAAGGCAGTAAAAGCATAATTTTGTTGCCTGGGTGATAAGAAGAGTCTGTTTTCGGATAAGGACAAAAAGGATGCTGTTTTATTGTTTTTTTTTTTGTTTTTTTTTTTCAAACCAGAGAGCAGACAGGGTGCTGCACCCTACTGAAACTGTAATTACTATATATAACATCAAGGAATTGGTAGCATCCATTATATTAATACCATACATTATATTAATACCATTATATTAATACCATATATATTAATAAATTGAAATCCATTATATCCCAGCGTCATGAAAAGTCGGGGGAAATCTGGAAAGTCATGGAATTTCAAAGTAGTCAGGGAAATTTCAAAATATATAGGAAAAGTCAGGGAATTTACAAATATTTTCTAAAAAGTCATGGAAAAGTCTTTAAGAAAAAATGAAAAATGACACGAAATTCATTGAAAAAATGAAAAATGATGCGAAATTCATAAAATAGTCTCGGGAAAAAAATTGCTAATTTTGATAAAAGATTGTAAAAATAAGTAGCAAATTTCGTTATATGCCCTTTTGGTCCGGGAATGTCAGGGAATTTTTTGAGATTTGGTCATGGAAAGTCAGGGAATTTGCCAGTCATGTTTCGCTGGGAACCCTGTAATATTTTATGCAATCCAAGTTATTAAATTTTGTACTATAAAAAGTATTAAAAGATGTAACTACTTCCCTATTTATGGATGCAATTTAAAGTCAATTTTTATGAGCTTTTTCTTATTCTTTAGATTTTATTTGTTTATGTATTTATTCTGAGGATTATTCAATTTTCCAAAATTCATAAATCATCTTTCTGTAAACTGTATTCAGCAATAACTTTTTTTTTTTTTTTTTTGCTTTATAGGGGGAAAAAAAAAAGCTATATAGTCCCAAACTATTTATCCCCTTCTAATTCTTTCCCCCTACATAAGCTCAACATCCACATGCTACTTGCTCACTCGTATATGACATATTGACATACATTTATGTCTCTATAGGTAAGAAAAGTTTTGGAGGAGTGTTCTAAAATTCTTTCTACCATAAAAACTATTCTAAAATTCCAGTTTATAAATTAAGAAATTTTCATATATTATTCTTCAAGCTAGAAGATTGGAGAGGGTTAAAGGACAAAAAGATTTCTGTACAGCCAATATGTAATTAAGCATGAAGTACGTGTTTGGTGTTTTTTTTTTTGTTTGTTTGTTTTTTTTTTTTTTTTTTTTTTTTTTTTATACAGCTTGTGAATTTAAATCAGTAATGTGGTTTTATACTTAAAATTTAATTTCTAACCTTATTAAAAGTTTGTAATGATTTATTTTATGTATGAAAACTGCCCATTTATTAAACATATATCCCTCACTTCCAAGAAGTGTGATACAACTTCAAAAAAATTCATTTTGTGTACTATTGCAATAATAGCTCTGACTTAGGTACTTCTTGCTGCAGGAAAAGTATCATAAGTGTAGTTATCTGGAATTTGCATGTATACATTTGCCACCACAGAAGGAAGGCAAATTGTGCATGGGGATAAATTTACTCAGTCCCCTAAACCCCTTCTATGCCTTCATTCTTAAGGGTTTTATGCATGCTTTTACAGCTGTATGCAAAGATAAATACTTTAATTTTATGTTACAGTAAAACCATGCAAATCTTTTGTCTACCCTGTGAAATGCAGTATTTTTGAGTTGTATCACTTTTTTTTTTTTTTTTGCGGGTGACTGATGTAATCAAGGCGTAAAATTTATTCCACACATTTTATCAATAAGTGCTATTAACCATTTGAATACATCCATGTATGATGTACACGTGGTAGAAACCATTGAAACTAAAGTCGCTTTCGTCAACGATGTAGTCAAGTGGTGAAGTGCGAAGTAATTGATACAAATATCTGTAATATTATAGATAGATTACACATCTATCAAATATTTTCTTTAATGTTCAAAGATAATTTTATGAATGGCTTACATGTTTTGTTGGTTGGAGATTACAAATAACTAATTTTCCTCCAGATTTTTTTGTAACTACAGGAAGATTACCGCTAGGAACAATTTGAAGAGTCGTGCCTAAACAAATACTCAGGTCAGCATCTCTGGAAAAGAAAGCAATACTCTAATGATCTTTTTATAACTAAAACATTTATATAAGAATATACCATATTTTACAACACATCTCAATTACACTAATTAAAATGCAAGGATGTCAAAAAATGTTAAAAAAAAAAATTGTGTGTGTCATTTCTCAAATTTTATTAAGATATTTTGAATACAATCTAATTATGTATTCAAGTGAATATTTTCTTAAAAGTTTTTTAACAATGACACTATGCTGCAAATAATAAACATAAAAACTACTATCCATTAAGCATTATAGATGTACACAGTCAAATTCTGTTAGAACGAAATCCAATAGAAGAAAATTTTGATAGTTTTGCGAGATGCAGAAAATGGTCTTGGTGAAAGAAGAAAATTTGGCAACATATTTTCTGGCAACCTATTCTCTGTTTCATATGCATAGGCAATTTTTTTCAATATTTCAATATAGCAATTTTTTTTTAGCGTATACCCTCTGCCTATAGCTTATGTCCTCTGATTCTTTTACTACAACACTGATCAAAGCCCTCTGGTATTAATAGCTGAATCGGTGGTATTCTTGACATCGTATGTGTTTTATAATAAAATTGTGTTTTTTTATAATAAAACAAATATGTATATTTTATAATAAAATAAATTGTTTCACAAGAAGATAAACCTAACATGCTGCGAAACCAGGGGTTATCTTGCCAAAATGATGCAAAAAAAGTCATGTCAACCCCAATGTGTGTTCCAATTTTTGCAGTCCATAAAGTTCATTCTAATCAAAATTTGACTGTATCACATAAGTTAATTATATCAATTTAGGTGGTACACTTAGTATTTATAAATTATATTTTAAACTTACAATCAATTATAAAGCAAAAACATTAAAAGTAAATATAATTACCGTGAATTAATCTCTGCTATTTGTAAATCTTTCAAGGGAAGCTCATCTTCCCAGTCTAAAATAGTGTCACGTAGTTTTCCTCTGCATCGTCTCCCATTTTTCTTCGGAAGGGGACAAGATTTTCCAGTCAACTTTTGACCAACAGTTGCAGTGGCTGAATTCCGGACAAATAATCTATAAATAAGGTAATTTTTAAACATTATTAAAAAATAAGAATGTGTGTTGTATCATACATCAAATGAATGTTACTACTCAAAAATAGAATTAATACTACACATTATATCACACATAACTAGAGAAAAGAAAAGAAGATGATTTATCCAATATAATTAAGATAATTTAAAAAAATTAAGATAGTAAGTGTCTTATATTTGTCTCCAAAACATTAGCTTATATACTTATATATTTATTAGCAAAAGCTGTCATACACAGAAAATATATATAATCTTGACAAAAGGAATATGATGCATTTTAAGATTGAGTTAAGATTGACTGTCCTCTGCCAGATTAGCGCTCTTATCCATTATGCCTTGGGAACACGAGTTACGTTTTCAGATATCGTTATTTCAGATGCTTTTTATGAAGTAAGAGCAAGATGTGAAACAGGGATTTTCGTAGAGATAATATTTTTCAATTAAATATACAATACTGAATGTTTCCATAATATTGAATATTTAGCTTTTTAATTTAATGCTTTATAAGAGAAGTGTCTAAAGTGGAATTTTTTTCCAGTCCACTGAAAATTCTATTTTCAGTTTTACTATATTATAATTTTCTTAGAATGGACATCTGTAAAAAGTAGTGTGTAAAAAAATCATGATTTTTTTTTTTTAAATAAAAAAAAATCCGATTTTTTAAAATTTAAATCAGATGGATTTTTATGACTTATTTTCATATGTTAAAATACAGAATAGCTATCAATAGTTTTCGGTTTCCAAAACAATTAAGCCTCTAATTATTATCATAACTTATGTTTTCAAGCTTTAATTAATTACAATTAGTAATTACAATAATTATAAAAATTGCATTCATTTGTATTAGTTAGTAGTATACAATAATGCTATATACATTATATTTAGTAATAATTATATAAAACTTGGGTGTAAAAAAATCATGATTTTTTTTAAAAAATCAAAAAAATTGGATTTTTTTTATTTAAATCAGATTTTTTTTATTTAAATCAGATTTTTATGATTTTTTTCCCAGCGTTCAAATACTGAATAGCTACCAAGAGTTTTAGGTTTCCAAAACAATTAAACCACTAATTGCTAAATATAATCTATGTTTTTTACACTTTAATTAATAAAATTATAATTATTAGTTTGTAATTACAGAAATTATAAATCTCCAAATTAGTAGTTTAATTAGTTAGTATCATACAATAATGCTATTTACATTAATATTGTAACAATTATGTATAAAACTTTATTAAATACTAGTGATATTTAACATTCATTACAATTACTAACTGCATTTAATACTAAATAGTTAAAACTACTTCAAATTAATAATTATTAAACAATCAACTCTGTAATTAGGAACCTATACATTTTTAAGCTTTAATTAAATGTAGTATTCATTTTAGAAAGAAAAAGGTGTTAGTTCAAAAAAAGGGTAGTATTTCATGAGGGTAATGATATACGAAAAAATAATAATAATATTTCATAGGCGTAACCAGCCTTCTGAACGGGGGGGTGCCCAGACTTCTTAACCTGAACATGTTGGATACAAACCATGTCTTATATGGTAAAACCTGCTGAAACGATACCTCCATAAAACCGGTCGAATTTCCCTTTTAGACAGGTTTTCATCTTAGAAGATATGGTTGTGTGGTATTTCTTTTAAAAAGGGCTCAAACACGATTTTTGTTTGCATGAGGAGGGATCAGCAGGGATCCAAAGCATCAAAACTAGATCTAATGGTAAAAAAGAAAAAATATATATATATATAAATCTCTTTGCAGCAATGACATAAGACAGTGACTAAGAGTGGTCACAACTGTAAAATCTTTTGCCACCCTAACTTCTTATAAAGATTAAAAAAGGACTTTAATCATTCTGGAAACTTCTATAGGCACAGGGGAACACTGCATGAGATCTAAAATTATCTCAGTCAATGTCTTGTAGATGAAATTTTGCGGGATGATAAATCTCAGATAATACATGCGGTACACCAGTACATACGCACGAAAGTTTTTCAGAATGTGACTCCATGACTTCTTAGCAGGGTTCGTAAATATCATGATATTTTCGAAAATATCAAAAATATCCGATATTTTGATATATATCCGATATTTTCGATATATATCCAATATTTTCAAAATAGTCAACATACTGCAGATAATGAATATTTTCAAGCATAATATAAATTAGAAACTAAAACATATTGTTATTAACATAAAAACTTAAACAATAGTATTCTAAAATGCATTTCTCTCTTTTTTTCTTTTTTTACTGAGAACAAAATTGAAGATGTACTGATTGAAAACAGATACAATTTGCATATATTTGCATATGCATATAAATTATAGGATTTGTATCAAGTATCGGAAAAGTTTTATATTTTATAAAATAAAATTTTAAATACAAAATAGTTTTTCTTTTTTATTGAAGGATTTTAACATAAATGTAAGCTTGTCTTATTGTTTATTCCCAAACCTGTAGTACAGTTTAGACTCAATTAAACCAAAATCAGAAGACTCTTTTCTAATAATGCTGTAACATAAATGATTATCTAAATTACACTTTCTCTTTCAATGGCTGTTCTGAATTAATTGTCTCTCATAATTATTAGTTCTACATTTAAAAATAAAAGTTTCAAACATACAGCTTAGAAAAGATATTTGTAAAAAATTCTTGTATTCTTTGCCTAAAAAAGTCACTGCCAGACACAAAAGTTTTTTATCTACAGAATGGCATAGTTAATAACAGTTGAAAATTTCATTTACACTTGTTTTGACTGAAGAAAATATCAAAATTATCTTACACATTGATATTTTAAAAATAAATATCAAATATATAAAATATCAAACATCTTGATATTTTGAAAATAAATATCAAGAATTTGAAAATATCAAAAATCTTGATATTTTAAAAATAAATATCGGATATATATCAAGATATATATCATGATATATATCCATTGATATATATCAACGAACCCTGCTTCTTAGGAATCAGTAGAGGGCCCCAAGAAATTTTGGAGGAAAGTCTATACAAATAATAATTTTATTATTATAAATAATTATAATATTCATTAATATCGTAATTTCCTGCCTATAATCCGTGGATCAAACAATCATGTTTCGATCCAGAAATTTTATTTCATTATTGAAGTTAAATATTTATTACGATTTAACAAGTTACGTTTTATGGAACAAGATTTCTGGGTTCGAACGTAATTGTTTGATCCGCGGATTATAGACCGGGAATTACGGTAATTCATGTATTAACACAAAATGTGTCGAAGATATTAAGTAGGCCATGATAATATACACTAAATTTTATCAAGATAAAAATTATACTATCATGATGTGACTGTAATAATAAAGATAGGTGCTTGTCTGTCTGTGTGTGTGTATGCGCGAGCGCTGAACTCTGTAAAAACAATGCATCCCACACAGCCGTAAGATTTGACAGGACCTGTATGCCTGAAGTCATGCATATCGAAGACAATTTCTGGAATTTTTCAATTGTTTTATGCGAATTTTTTCACATTTTGCGGCATTTTTTTTTTTCAGATTAGTAAAGAAGAATCCAATTTCAATATTTTATCCAGTATAAACTTTGTTCTCTTTTCAATAAAGTGTTTTCGAGATTCTTACAGCGATTTTTCAATTTTTAACAATTTTTGAATGTTATTTTTAGAGGGATTTTTTGCATTTCGTGGTGATTTTTTTTTACATTCCTAAAAGGAATCCGGTTTAAATCTTTTACCCAACTTAGTTAATTTCGTTCCCTGTAGTTTTTTTATCTTTTCCGAATTTTTAATGCGATTTTTATAGGTGGTTTTCGTGCTATGAGGCGATTTTTTTACTTTTTTGAAACAGAAAAAACTCTCTGGTAATTTTTGCAATTGCCGTGATTAAATTTGAATTGGGAGAATGTCAAATCAGTTCTTATAAGGAAGGTGAAAATTTAATTTGGCTCGAAATAAAAAACGTAATAATTCAAGATTAACTTCTTTCTAGACAGAAGAGGTTGTACGGGAGTACGTTGCCGAAGGCAGTCCCCACCCTCAATCCTAGAATTGTTTAATTCAACGTTCGTCAAAAAAAAGCAACCCACGAAACTCCACTAGTCATGAAATTTTCTTTGAGGGATAGGGTTTGAAATACCGAGCGGGATCGCGCGATTTGCACACAGAAAAGGAAAGTCCCGCATAATAAAAAATGTTGTGCAGTATTTCCCCCGTCCAAATTCTTTCACAGTTCAGTGATTCTTCAGTGAGTATTTTAAAAATTTTTTTAAATCCACGATTTTTATTTCTTTTATGGAATTTTTCAAAGTCAATTCGTGAATCGGCCCGGAAAAATTTGAGAATTTCCTCAAACAATCATGGAAAAATATCGGGAATTTCGATAAAAGAGTGCAGAAATAATCTCGAATTTCGTCAAAAGATTGCGCAAAAAATTACGAATTTCGATAAACAATTGACGAAAAATTTTTGTAAATTTCCTCAAAATGTCGCGGTAAAGAGTAGAGAATTTTGTTAATTGGTACAGAAAGATATCGAGAATTTTCCCAATCGGTCGCGCAAAACTATCGCGACTTTTGACAACTGACCCCTGTAAAAAAAATCAGTTTCATCAATCGGCCGCAACAGAAAATAAATTTCATCAAAGGATCGCGGTAAAAGCGAGAATTTCGTCAAAGGTTCGCAGAAAGAAAAAACGAATTTCGTCAAAATTTTCGTAGAAAGAGAACGCGAATTTCATCAAAGGATCGTGCTAACGAAATGCCAATTTCGTCAAACTATTGCGGTAAAAAATACGAATTCTGTCAAAGGTTAGTGGTGAAAAGTGCAGATTTCGACAAAAAATCGCGTAGAAAGACGTCAATTTCGTCAAACGATTTTGGGAAAAAATTGTAAGTATCATGAAATGATCGCAGAAGAAAATTGCGAATTTGGTCAAAATTTACTACACTGGGCTAAAAGATTGAAACCGGGTTCCCTTTTCTTACTTTCAAAAGAACGCCGCGAAACGAGAAGAAACTTTAAAAATCGTATAAAAATTTTCAGAGGAAAAAAACTACTCTATTACTTGAAAGACTGCAACCATATTCTTTTCATGAATATCAAAAAACAGCCTCGAAACACCAAATTGAACCAACCAACCAACCTCGCGATTAATTTGAATTTTCTGTGCTATTATTTTTCATTTTCAAAGGAGGCAGGGTCTGTACACTCCCTCCTATTTCCCCCGGCTAATCGCATTTTAGAATATCGTTTCACATCTGCATTTCCTTTCAAATTTTTTTGCTTCTTTCTAGATTTTGAACTACGAATGTAAAGAGACAAATAGTTTCTATCCTCGTCAAGAACTTGCGTTAAGGCTGTTCTCAAATCCAAAAGGGCAAGTTTGTGACATAAGTTTTAATTTATTTTTGTTCGGAAATGCATGAATCTAGCTGGTGTTATTGTTCAGAAACTATGTCATCGATCTGGTTTTTTTTTTCCGCAAACGCAATAAATCTTTCAGAAAATAGTGTCAAAGTGGGCGTTTTGAACGAATTTTCGTGCGAAAGGAGACAAAGCAATCAAGAAAGGGCAAAAAACGTGCTTATTACGTGATCCAAATTGCTTCTAACTCAATACATAATTGATTGATCAAAAAATGGAAAACACAGTTCGATTCCTGGTCAGGCTTTCCAATTTTATATCTTTCCGTTAAAAAATGAATTTGTAAATGTGTCAGAACGTTTTGAGCTTGCTGAGCAGAGCAGTTTTGAGAACAGCCTTAATTTCTCATGAAATTGCAGAAACATGCATTAGAGAGAACGGCGTTTAAAAAAAATCTCCCCAAACAAAAGACGTCAAAGTGGGATTATAAAGCCACCTTTTTGACTGACTATGACTAATACGGATTCTTGTAAATATTTTAGTTTTAAAAAAGATAAACAACATAATTTTCTTAAAAAAAGAAAGAAAGAATTTTATCACATTTCAAAACTTAGGCTGTTTCTTTTCTGAACTAAGCTAATTTGCTAAACTAATTAAACTCTGCTTTCAGTTCTTTTTTTCTTTTGTAGATTTCGATTTTTTAAAATAACTGTGCTTGAGTCTGCGCAAGCGCGGGGGGGGGGGGGGGTGCCCGGGCACCCAGGGCACCCCCCCTGGTTACGCCTATGTATTTAGTATGATAAATAAATTGTCCTGAATTTTTAATAATTCTATGAATCACAAATATAAAAATACAATTAAATAACATCACGTTTTAATAATATCCTGTTTTTTCTAAAGAAATAAAGTTTCATTATTTTTGCAAGATCTTGGGCACATGAGTTGAGAAATACTGTTGAATGGGGAAGTTTTTTACAAGAAATCTCTGGCTACAACTACAGGTAAATGTCACTATTTTTTTAAAAGGCAGGGTGCATTTTGCCAATTTTAAAAGGGCCAGATTGCGGCACCCTTAAAAAAAATGGCATAGGAGAAATAGTAAGAAATCACAGAATTAATAAAAACTGCAAATAAGTAATTTCATTAGTTAGTAGCACAAATAACAAAACTAACAAACATTTGCAGCCCCTTTTGCATTTGCACTTAGAAAAATTATTGTTAATCACCAAAATCTAAACTTACACACATGTATGTGTATGCTAACATGCATACACACATGTATGTGTGTATGAATGGATTTATTATGTATACATAATAAATGTAAGGAGAGCCAGTTATATCTGAAATCCTCAAAATATTTATATAACAGCATTATTACCTCTCAGTGGGGATAATTAGTTTTCAATGGTTCATTTTTTTTTTTAAGAAAAGTCTTGCTGCCTTTTCAATCCCTAATTAGTTTTTTTATTTAGCATATATGAGTTAAAAAGTTAAAAAAAAAAAAAAACATTTATTCAACCTATACCGAAAAAGCTCTTGCTGTGCTTAACATTTTTATACCAATTAGTTCTTTTTCTCTCATGCATTCATTTACAATTTAGCTGTTGAGCAGATGTTACTCTTTCATTCTTCTTTGACTCAAGATTGCTATTAATATATTATTACAATAGTAGAACAAGAAACTAAGGCACTGACTATTTATTCTTTTACTTGCAGAAATTTATTATACTTGCTACGTTTATTATTATTTTATATAAAATAATGCATAAAATGATTACCTAAAGGAAATTATGACATTGCAAATTATATTAAATATCATTTTTAAATGAAACTGTTTTGTGTTGTATAAAAACAATGTTTTTTACAAACTTAACTGTTTTTAAGTTTTTACAATACTCAGTAATTAAGCTTAAAAACAATTATTTAAAGCTCTATTTTTGTTTATTCATAAGTCAAAATACCTGTAGAAACTTTCAAATTATGTTCATCTTAGATTTTAATACTTTTTTTCACATTTTAAACATTTAGAAAATTTTTGATTTTAATCAATGATTTTTTATAAAAAAATCAGTTGATTAAAATCACGATTTAAATCGCTGATTTAAATCAACTGATTAAAATCGCTGACACCCTATATAAAACCACATTAAATTCTACTGATATTTACATTCATTAAAATTATTAACAACTGCATGTAATATTAAATTGTTAACAGTGCTTAAAATCAATAATTATTAAACAATCAACTCTTTAATTAGGAAAATAATATACATTTTAATGGTTTAATTACTAAAATGATAATTAATAATATACACAGTAAGTAATTACAGAATTAATAAAAACTGCAAATAAGTATAATTTCATTAGTTAGTAGTACAAATAACAAAACAAACAAATATCACTTGCAGCTCATTTTGAATTTGTACTTAGAAAAGTTACTGAGTTACACTCATTCATACACCCATACAGAGTAAATATAAAAATAGCCAGTTATCTGAAATCCTGAAAATATTAAATAACAGTATTATTAACACTCATTAGGGATTATTAAAAAAAGGTTTTGTTGCCTTTTCAATCCCTAACTAATTTCTTTATTTGATGTATATGAGTTCAAATGTAAAAAAATAAAAAACATTTATTCAACTTCTACCAAAAGCAGCTCTTTCTGCACTAACATTTTTACACCAATTAGTTCTTTTTGTTATAAACGTTCTTTTATAATAGTTGTTGAGCAGTTGACATTCTTTCATTCTTCTTTAGCTCCAATTTCTATAAATTTATTATTGCAAAAGTAGAATGAGAAACTAACATACTGGCTACTTATTCTTTTATTTGCAGACATTTATTATACTTACTGTGCTTATTTTATATAAAAGAATGAATAATTTGGATTAGTTTAAAAAAATTATGACATTGCATGTTATATTAGATTTAAATATCATTTTTAAATTAAATGCTTTTTATTCCTGATAAAAACTTGCTTTTTAAAAACTTACCGTACTTAAATTTTTACAAGTCTAAGCTTAAAAAAATTATTTACAGATTTTTTTTGTTTGTTTGTTTGTTTACTCATAAGACAAAATACCTATAGAAACTTTCCAAATTATGTTCATCTTAGATTAATACTTTTTTATGTAATTTTAAACATTTAAAAATTTTGTGATTTTAATCAATGATTTTTTTTAAATCACTTGATTAAAATCACGATTTAATCACTGATTTAAATCATTTAATTAAAATCGTTAACACCCTAGTAAAAAGTTACTTAAAATTACAGTTAAGATAGAATTTATTCTTTGAGAGTGATATAAGAAAAAAGCAATACAATTAGGAGCTACTATAAATAAGCTAAAAAATATGTATAAACTAAACAAAAATTATATAAAAATAACTATACATTTTTTTTTTCAGACATCACAGTCAGCCAAGCACAGTGCAGTAGCCACTTAAACTTAAAAAATTGCATTACTGCATAGTTTGAATATAAGTTTATTTTCCTAGACAGTCATATTAAAAGCAATATTGAAAAATCACACGTAAATTAAGTTTTTTAGCCACTTAACTAGCAGCAGGTATAGGGAAACAGTGCTTTTACACCCCAACTTATCTCGGGGCAAACGTTGAAGTAGTTATTGACTTATTGAAATAATTCAAAGATCCTCAATTCCAAATGTATTGCATTAATAAATAAATAAGTTGGTAAAAGTTTTGTTCTGAACAGATGGCAAACAAAAATATGCTGTTTCAACAAATATTCAGAAATTGAAAAGAAGCATATCTTTTTAAAACAGCTAATTTGAATTTTGGTTATCTGAACATTATTTGTACTTCCTATACCTCAAAAACAAAATATAAGCGGTATATTCTAGTTTAAAACATGTAGTTTTGAAACAAGAAAATTGGTCAAATTTTACAGGTGCACATTATACAGCAGGTATCAAAATGAAAGCTTAAATTTAAGCATAAGAAGAGATGTCTATACTAATGAAAAAGAAAAGAAGACATGATTTTTTTTTTAATGGACAACAATACAATTCCAAATGCTTTATGGAGAGTCAGGCAGATAGGCTTGCAGTACTCTCTCAGAAATACTTTCTTCATTTCACGGAAATTTCTTGGCAGCACCGTTAATTGGCGAATATGCATTTTTTTTCTCCGTTACAGGAGATAAAATATACGCCAATTGAAGAAAGTTAGGAAAAAATAAAAGTTGGGGACCTTGGATTCGAACCAGCCTGTGACAGAGTTTCTGTCACATATCGCCTTTTCTTCAAAATTAATTTAAAATATAATTTTTTTGCTTTTAAAAAATGTTGTCTCCCCCCCCCTCTCTCATTAAACTAAAGTTTGTAGTTAAATTCAATGCTTAAAACCATATGGAATTTTATCTAGATGTGTTTTTTTTTTCCCTTTCTGTGACGTCTTTAATTCAAAGCATTAATTTTCAGTTTATGATTTGTAATCTTTTCTCCCAGAAGCAATTTTATTTCCAATAACACTTGGGTCATTTAATAAAACAAAAAGAGATAAATGCAGCTGTCTTTAATATTAGAATTGCAGTTATTTTTTTACATTCGAAATAATTCGGTCTTAATCACTGCTATAATTTGAGCCGTTGCAATAAAATAACAAACAGTAAAAGTTAGTTTATGCGTGTGCAGTCTTTAAAATCATTTTCATGTACGTTAACTTGATTTATGGGTAATATAAAACATATGCATTTTCTTGGCATGGCACAATTATAAGTAGTTAATCATTAGAGTTTGATAAACAAAGCCAGGTTCTATGCTGCCGCTGTTATGTAAATATGAAAACTGTTTTTTTGGCAACCTTTGCATCATGGGTCTCTGATGAGGTAACCAGATTATATGGGGTAATCAATTATATTCGCCAAAACCTTTGTTCACTCTTCGATCATGGTTCTAATGTTTTAAATTGGCGATATATTGTAACGCCAACTGATCTAAACTTCTTGTAAAATCTGACACTTTGATTCTGACTGCATTGATGTAAACATGTAATATCCATGCCTTTGGCACACTCTGTATGAGGGGTTATCTCTCTCTCGACTTAAGCCCTTAGAAATATAATGTCCCTTCAGTAACTTTTCAAAAATATTTTTTAAATAAAAATGTTTGTTCCCATAATTAGAGTTGGAGTTTTTCTTGCAAGTACATTACCCATACCACTGACCACCACCATACAGCCATCTTTGCGTTACGAGACAAGCAACTGTGCTAACCGCTGGGCTGCAGCTGTACAGTAGTGAAACACTTTGAAGTAAATATGTTTGCTTCAATTGAGTATGGCTTGATCAATTTCTTTAAAAAAAGCTTTCAATTTTGAAGTTCATTTTGGGAAGATTTCATCTTTAATGAGATTGGGGTTAGGGTTTTAATACTTTACTATTAATATAGGATAAAAATATGAATCATAAATATTTTTAAGTCGACTGCTAGTTGTAAAATATGAATATTATATTTCTATTTGATAAGATTTTTTTTTTTTTTTTGGAGTAACATCGATTTTTTTTCATTTAATATTTTAATTAAAATATCTTCTAAAATATATTTTAAATGTGAATATTTATTAATAAACAACTTTATAAATTAAATGCAAATATTTATTTATAAACAACTTTATAAGTTCAACTTATTCAACTTTTAAAAATAAATTGTGAGTACTTTTAATGAATGAGAAAAGTAATTGTTATTTCTTTTTAAATTCGAAAACCCTTTTTCTTTTTCAATTAAATTCGAAATCTTAATTTATAGAATTTCTGGTTTTTCATTTTTAAAAATAAATTTGGATTTAATATTAATAAAACCAATACCCATGTGTGCTGGGAATGAACAGAATTTCTCCCTCTTTTTCGGACTTTCATTAAGAATTCAGGGATAAAACATGTTTTCTAGGAGTATGGAAATTATTTATTAAAAAATGAGGAATAATTAATGTATATTGGCGAGTTGTAGCATATGTCTTCACTTTGCATTTCCTTAATTTCTTTATGTTTGAACTAGTTATTATAGTTTTTAATGTCTATTATTATATTTTTATTGCTACATACATATCTCATGAAGATTTCTTTGCAAAAAAAAAGAAAAGTGTGTGTGTGTGTGGGGGGGGGAGGGTTACATAATATGGCAACACCCCTAATTAAAAGCTCATTAATGCAATAGAATTTAAAAGTAACAATAAATAATGATTAAATTACATTACGTTATATATACCAAAAATCACAGCTTTAAATATATTCTTTTTCGTAGATCTGACTAGATTTGATAGCAAAACAATCAGATAATTAAAGGCTGATTTAACATTTGAATTTTAAATGAGGAGGAGAGAAGTCACATCTCTTAATGAGATTATTTATATGTATATTAACATGCATTTACATTTAAAAAGTTTATTCTTCCATAAAAATTTTCAGGAAGGGAAGGCAGATGATGTCCCGTGCAATCTTCTACTAGAACCCTTTACAGTTTAGATTGTACCTGCCCTTTGCACAAAAATTCAAAATGAACTCAAAACTCTGTGCAAACATGAGAAAATAAATTTCTTTGGTTCAAAGACTGAGAAAAAAAATTTCACGACCTAAACCTAAAATATTAAAACATAAAGCTGGAATGGGAAAAAAAATTGCACAACATTGTTGAGCAATTATGAAAAAATAGCCCACAATCATACCTTTAATATTAATTGTATCTATTATGTAGAAAAAGAAGCATATACATACACATTTATATTAAAATATGTAGTCTTTTTCATTTGAAACAACAGACTGATATTTCTCCTGAGAAGTCGGATTACTCAAACTCACCCCACAAGAAGCCAACCTAAAATCAATCCAAACCCAAAAAACTATAGCTAACAATATAGAACTAGAATTAACTTGACCCATCATAGTTTCGGTCAGTCGGGCAAAGGTACAATTGTATTACCAAACCCAATGCAATTTACCTCTCCCAACGAATCAATTAACTTCAAGACTCACTAAAATAAAATAACTTACCTATCACATTTATCACACTTGTCTAGAAACATATTTCCATGTAACTCAGACAATTTTTCAGGGGGGAAACTGGAACGAAGATGGAGACCATCCACGTTTTGACTCACTAGGAAATGAATGTACCCTTGTTCAACTAAAGAAACTAATATCATATGGGTTTTTGTAGGCGCTGCTTTGTCAAAAGATATATTGACGTTAGGCTTTAATCCTTGCTTCTCTAATGTCCAAACGCCTTTTGGGCCTCTGAAAATAAAACAATGTAATCATTAATATCTTAATAATCCATTTGCCGAAAATCATTAAAAATCCTTGAGAATGCCTTATTAACCCTCCGACTGTCTTGGAAAAGGGCAAAATTGTAATGTTGTTTTCTCTGCATTTTGTTTTAAATGCTAAAAAAAATATTCTTTGAACATTTTATAAAAAAAACTTAATAACGAATATGAATGCAATCCTTGGAAGTATTAATCATTGTTGAATATATTAAAAATACATTAAATAAATAGAATTATATTACTTTAAATATTGCTTGTATTGCAGTGAAACCCGGAGCTTAGTGAACGTATTAACATGGGCTTGTCAGTGAGGGGGTTAAGTGTGTTCGTATTTATATAAATAAGTAGTACCTATAGTCGTCGTTCAGTCTGTCTGCATATAGCAGCACAAAAACTACCCAACCGAATGGTTTGTAATTTAAAATATATAATTGTTTCATAATTTTGTCAAGTCATTTCAAATTTTATGAAAATCGGATGTGTAGTTTAATTACAGGGACAGTCAAAAGTTTTCCATTACATTACAGGCAATGGGAAAAAATTATTTCAAGTGCATTTTAATGATGTTACAGCTTTTGGAAAAGAATGAAATTGGTATGCACTTATGAAGTGCACTAAAATATACATTCAGTACAATATGCGGTGCAAAAAATATTTTAAAACTAGTTATAGTACGAACGCACTCATTTGCCACGTTTGATGTGCAATTTCCAACTCGTTTTTTATTTAAACTGGGAGGATGTGCATCAGCCCTGTCGAGCATGAGGGCTGTAAAAATCAATCCCTTGGTGAAAAAATTCCAGTGTCACACTTCAAGGTCATTTACTTGATAACTTCCGGTCTGAGACATTATTGCAACCTTAAAATGCCTCTTAAAATGTAGTGTTTCTAAAAGCGGTATTTTTTTAGAAAAATACTTTTATAAACTGTGTTTTTGTGCGACAAATGTTTTCCGTATAGTAAATGTATTTATTTTTTATTTTATTTTTATGTTTTGTTAAGAAAAAATACTCTGGACCTACGAAGCTAAGCATGCACCCTCTCTGATAATTACAAAATGCATGTGTCTTCCCAGGTTAAAAATTTTACCTTATATAAAACACATCTTAAATATAATTATCGATAAATGAAAGTATGGTTTTTAAAAAATGTTCATAAGTACAAAATATCAAAGTAGGGTGTGTCAATTTAAATTATGTTAATTAAAACCAGGTTAATTAAAATCATGATTTAAATCACCTTGATATTATTTTATCATTGATTTATTATCAAGTTTTATTATTTTGAATATACAAACAGTTCTTCTACATAATAAAAGTTTAATTAGCCTACAAGTTATTTAGATCAAATAATCCAAAATAGTAATTTAAAAAAAAGTTGGGAATTATACGTCAAGCGTAGAAAATGAGGTGCTTTTGTACTACAACTCGTTTTATAAATATTCAGATCTTGGTGCAATAGCTGTTGCACTCTTATGCAAAAAGGCATGAATACAACATTTATTACGATTCTATATATTAAATTCAGTAATACAGAAATAATAGGACTCCATCTTAAATAGGATGTCATTACCATGGCAACCTAGATTGTGACCAATCATGGGATATCATTGAAATTATTACATGACAGGATTTAATAGAATGAAGAAAACTTTTATTCATGTCTTTTTAAGTTTTGATTTGATTTTCATAAAATTTGAAATGACTTGACACAATTCTGCAACTATTCTATATATTAAATTTCAAACCCTTTGGTTGGGTTGTTTTTGTGCTGTTATATGAGGACCAGGCGACGACTATAGATGCTACGTATTTATAAACACATCTAAAAAGAATGAAAAAACAAGTATATCTTAAAGGATCTTTTGCATTTCCATTTACCCTATCTAGATCGCTTTTCTTTTTTTAAGGTATTTACTAAAGAGATTACAGTATCCATCATACGATATCCTGTATGACATTTTCAGAAAAAAGCGACTTGAAACATTTGTCCACAAGACTATTATCACCAGTATACAGTAGACTCCCTTAAATCCGCGACCCTAAAATCCATGTATTTTTTCAGATGTAAACAATGAAATTTACAGTTAAGTTGCAGGAACAAAATTCAAGATGGCGCCGAAATCAGCGACTACCGCAATGTTTCTTTTACTGAATTTTTTGTTAATCATTCTCTTTTTGTTATTAAAGCTGATTTATTACTAAATAAATTTACATTACTTTTTATTTTGATATAAATAAGCATATCTATATGATGACGTATCGATCTTATGATCGCTTTTCCACTAGATGGCAGCATAGGACATTTGGAATCGAATTGAATCGATTTCATCAGTAATAATTTTATATTTTTCTAAATTTTTATTTTACATAATTAATTTAATAATTACTTACGTTTAAACTAATAAATTATTTTAATATTTTACTTATTTTAATGTTTCACTCTATTGTAAGCATTCATGATAATTTCCCTTGCTTAACTACCAATCAAATTAATGTTTCAAAAATGTAAACAAATCAATGACCAGAAATCCGCAAAATTCTAAAATCCGCATAACCTCTGGTCCCAAGCTGTGCGTATTTGAGAGAGTCTACTGTATATATGCAAATGCATTGCTTAAATGCTGTTTGGTATGACAATTATAATTTGCTTCATAAATTAATACTTTATGCCTGTGATTGTGTCACAAGCTATAAGAGCATAGAAAAGTTGAATAAAGTTAATAAATGCTATAAATCTATAGATATTTATTAGATATAAGTAGTTTTTGAAAGACTTTTCAATATTTCAAAATTTGTTAATATTTTGCTAACAATTGCATGAGATTTATTATATAATTTATGTTCTTTTACATATATAGATTATAAATTTATTAAAACATCTTGATAAAATACTTGGCAAAACATGATCACTATGACATTCTATATTTTGCCATTTCAAGCACTGTCCACAACTGTCTTAATCAAAGTGTTCATATGCAAGAAATCTGTACCAATTCTTTACTTTCTTGATCTTTAATAATGATCAGTGATTCTAAAAAGTTCATTGAAAATTTGTTTGCCGAAAGAAATTATACCAGGTCTCAAAATGCAAAAATTTACCCAAACCAGAATGCTATTTCAAAATTATTGTTGGCTAAATTTTTTTTTTTTTAAGTATAGACAAATTTATATATAATTATATAAAAACAATTTAAAAATGCCCTCAAGATTTTGAATAATTTTTTAAAAAGTTACAAGGAAAACAATAAGCTATTCATATAAAATTACAAAAATATGTTTTAATAATTGCACAAATAGGAATGGTATTTACCATAGTGTCACAAACCAGAAAAATATTTGTCATAATTTCATGAACTGGAATATCGTTCTGGTTTGCCTTGGTACATTCGAACCATGAAATAAACTGGATTCATTGAGATTGTTAATATTTTGTACTTATACTTTTTATTAAAACAATATAGGTATCGCTAAGCATATCTTTCATATCTCTAATTTAGACTTTCGTGTATATATTTTCTAACATTAAAGCTGACCCTCTATTACAAGGGGCTCAGTTATAAGAAACATTTTCTTCAAAGGTTAAGCAAGTGTTTAATTTTTGTTACTGTTCTATAAAAACAGGCACATGGACACAATGTTTTTTTTTTTTTGTTTGTTTGTTTTTTTTTATGTAAAAAGTCTTTCAGTATCTTGGGTGCCTCCATAAACATTGAGCCCAGGTATGCCACACCTTCTAATGGCAGCCCTTGTGGAAAAATGAATTTCAGTTAGATGGTGCTGTGTCGCTATGAAACTTTCACTCTCAGGATCCTTTATGTTTTGAAATAGAACACAAACAAAGGTTGCTTTAGAATGCTGTGGTTTTGATTAAAAAATGTAGTACCCTTTTTTTGTCAGTATTGAAAATGAAAATGGAACATTGCATCTCCCAGCAACATGATTTTAAACCTTGTAAATACATAAGATAAGGACTTAAGAAGTTTTTCTTATTAAACAATTCTTAGAAAATATTCCAAGCCAAGATTTGTTGACTTTAGATTTAGATGAAGTGATGTCTAATTATTTAGTTATTCGTCAAGATTATATTTAGATGCTTTTGATTTTTGATTCATGACTCGAATCTCGATATTAGATTTTTTTTTTTTTTAACAGCCTTGGTAGTACCCTGTAAACTGAAAAGCACCATTTTTTTTTTTTTTTTTTTCTGAAAAACATTTTAATGTGTGAAATGACTATAAGATTATGGAGTTAAATTAAACACTAAATATTCTTACTGGAGAAAGAAAATAATACAATCCCATAGCAACAAATAATAATTACTTATCAATAATAAATAAATTAGTTATTATATTTTTTAAATGGATTAATACCTGAAATCGGGAATTCCAGCGGCTGTACTTATTCCGGCACCAGTGTGCACCACTACATGCTTAGCTTGTTTAATCATTTCAGCTAATTCATATATCTTCTTATCTAATGATTCAGGATCATCAAAAGTCTAGAGGAAAAGTAACTTTTAAATTACTTTGCATAATTTTTTTTACTGTACATCAAGGAGAAAAATGTATAGTTAAAACACCAATTTTTTCAACATAAACAAAAGTAATTTCTGGTACTACCTGATTATCCCGTTGACCAAAAAACTATCACGAAACTATAAGATTAACCACTTCACCGGCTACCCCGAGATTAGTCGGGGGTAAAAGCACTGTTTCCCCATGCCTGTCGCCGGTGAAGTGGTTAAATGCCAATAATGGATGATTGTAAATGCCACATTTACTTAAAACATTAAACACGATATACGTGATTGTTATGTCATGAAGTGATTTTTAATTTGTATTTTTTTTAATGTTTTACTAATTTATTTGTTCTTTCGTTATTTAAAATAAAAATTATGTCAATTTGTATAATTTGGCGAATAGTTTGACGATTTGTATAATATGGCAAAATTGGTCGACAGGATAATCAAATAGTACCTAATTTTTTATTTAAAAAAATAGATGTGACAGTTATTTTTTATCACCTATTAAACATATGTCCCATATTCAAAAGTTACAACTGCATATTTAAATGCAACATAATTTCTTGTCTATTTTAATGCTTACTATCAAAGTGGAGGGTCACATGTAGTGTTGCCATGTGTTCTGATTTTCAGGGGTTCCGGCAAAACCATGGTACAGGATGTGAATCCTGATTTTTTTTTTTTATGCACAAATTCTCTTAGATTTCTTATTACAAAGCTATCCATTAGTATGCATCAAGTGGAACTTAATTTAATAAATCTTGAGAATAAGATCCCCCCAGCTATAACAGAATTTCTTTTGGTCTAGCACATAGGTTCCCAACCTTTTCTGAACCACTGCCCCCTTTATAAGAAAAAAAATTTTCAATGCCCCCTCTTCCGTAATAAGTAATTATACCAAATATTAAAATATTATCGCATTTTTGCATGGATCAACCTCTGCATGGGTCACTATCCTCATCCATCTTCTCTCTCTCCGAACCATGAAAAATCTCCATAAATTAAAAAAATTTCAATAGGAAATGTGAACCCCCCCCACCCCCCTCACACTAGACTTCTAATTTGAGAATTGAATATATTTTCTGCCCAGTATATTAATCGCCTTTGCACTACTTAACCCAATATGGTGTGCAATATTATTTTATTTTTACATTAAAATACAGCAGACTACCTCAAATCCACACAGCTTGGGATGAGAGGTTGTGCAGATTTTAGAATTTTGTGGATTTCTGGTCATTGCTTTGTTTACATTTTTTAAACAGTAATTTGAATATAATGAATGCTTGTAATATAGTAAAACATTAAAATCATAAAGTAATAAACTAAAATGATAAAAAGGAAGATATTTTTAAAAATGAAAATTATTAAAAGTAAAGGTCAAGTAAAAAATTAATAATGTATAATTAATGCATTCTAAAGATAAGATACATTTTTCTTGAATTATTCAATGAAACTTGCCTTGGTATTACCTTATTAATTCACATAAAAATCATAAAGCAAGGAAGTTTTATTTCAAGTTAAGCAAGTCTTAATTACCAAAAAAGCTTGATTAATACATAAATATATTTGATAAAAAGATTGTGATTAGAAGCAATATCAGCAATATATTGATATTTTCAGAAATAAATTTATACTTCCTTCATGAAAAACCATGAGTTCAGCCATATTATCAAGAATTACATATTAAAACATTTACAGAATGAAATAAAACTACAAAATTCTGTAATTTTTCCCCTACATCTTAACTGAAAGTTTCATTGTTTGCATCTGTGATGAAATGTGCATTTTAGGCGTTAGCAGATTTTAGGGTTGCAGTTTTGAGGGAGTCGACTGTATTACACAGTGGACTCTCATTAATTTGTCTCCACTTATAGTACTTATCTCCAGTTCATACAGATAATTCCATTTCCCCCATCATATTCTAATTAATGTTAAGCATTAGGTGCAGATTCATGGTCACCAGTCACCATGTGGCGACTAAATTTTTTGCTTTGGAGACTAATTTTTGGCATCTAAGTCGCCATCCTTTGGCAAATTTGATTTTTTTTCCCATGATCCTCTGACGAAAATCACGTTTTTTCTGTGATCCTTTGACGAAAGTCAGTTTTTTCTAGCGATCCTTTTATGAAATTCGCGATGCTTTGACAAAGTTTGTGCTTTTTCTGCGATCCTTTGATGAAATTTGATGTTTTTTTGTGATCTTTTGATAAAATTTGCTTTTTTTTTGTAATCTGTTGACGAAATTAGCATTTTCCTGCAATCTTTTGATGAAATTCGCATTGTTTCTGCGATCTTTTGACAAAATTAGTTTTTCTTCTTCAATCCTTTGATAAAATTAATGGGGGTGTTTTCGTGGTTCTTTGATGAAGTTGACGATTTTTCTGCGAAGATTGGCAATATTTGCATTTTTCCCGTGATACTTTGATGAAAGATATGCTTTTTTGGGGGGAGGGGGGGGGGAGTATTCTTTGGAGAAATTCACATTTGTTCCCCAATTCTTAGACGAATGGGCGATTTTTCTGAAAAGATTGCCAAAATTCATGTCTTTTGCGAGATCAGTTGACGAAATTTATTTTTTTTTTTCAAAATTTTCAGAATTTTTTTGCAATCTTTTGATGAAATTCGTGCTTTTTTCTGCTGACGATTGACAAAATTGATTTTTTTGGCAACCATTTATCGAAATTCTCGATATTTTTTATGTCCGAATTTTTGCAACCGAATGCCTTAAATTTTCAGAAAATTCTGATCAGAATCACCATTGTAATAGTCTGTGATAAGATTTTTTTTTAGATCATTTTTCTTGTGCATTCTTCAAAAATGGATGTTTGAATCGTATTTTCATTTTTATAGTGCAAAATAAATTGTTATTTTTTTATATATGTACTCTTGTATGACAAAATGAAAATAAGAAATAGTATTGTTTTTCTAATATTCCCCACTACCATGATTGCTTAGCTTATTCTTATATATTTTTTTAAACCTATATCTTGCCCAACTTTATCTTCTGACTGTACACAATTTAAGATTTTTATTATGCTTAATTTATATCCAAATTAAAAGAATTGTGTGATTAAATGTAATACAGTAGACTCTCTCAAATCTGCACAGAATGGGACCAGAGTTTGGGCAGATTTTAGAATTTTGCGGGTTTCTGGTCATTGCTTTGTTTACATTTTTAAACAGTAATTTGAATGTAATAATGCAATCAAAATTATAATGAATACTTGCAATATAGTAAAATATTTAAATAATTAAGTAAAGTAATAAACTAAAATCGTAAAAATTAAGATAATTTTAAAAATGATTAAATTATTAAAAGTAAAGGTCAAGTAAATAATAATAATGTATAATTAAATATACATAATAAAGATGATACATTTTCTATGAATTATTCAATGAAACTTTCCCCATAAAGGTACCCTATTAATTCACATCAAAATCATAAAGTAAGGAAGTTTTATTTTAGGTTTAGCCAGTCATAATAACCAAAAACGCTTGATTAATACATAAATATATTTAACAAAAAGCTTGCAATTACCAGTGATATCATCAATATCTTAATTTTTTTAAGAAATAAATTTATACTTCCTTCTTGAAAAACTACGAATTCAGTCATATTATTGAGAATTAGTACATATTAAAATACATATGGAATGATATAAAGCTAAAAATTTCTGTAATTTTGCCTCTACATACTCTTGTACTGAAAGTTTCATTGTTTACATCTGCAATGATGTGTGGATTTTAGACATTTGCAGACTTTAGGGTTGCGAATTTGATGGAGTCTACTGTATACACATTTGATGTAGTCTGTGTTTCATTTGTACATGTTGTATAGATTATTTTTCATATTGAATTCTTGAATTTTTCCCCTATTGCTTTCATGAGTTTCTTTCACAATATGGCCACTAGATTTTCAGCATTTAGAAGCCACTGGCTCCTTAAAAATTTTGGGAATCTGTATCTATAATGTTAAGAACATCGTTTAATGTGGACTACAGTTAGTACAAATGAAAAAGGACCACCTTTGGAAGTCTTCACTAACAGGAGATCACTGTACATGTGATTTAATGGTCTCAAATGTATGTGCCTAATTTACAGTGTTTAGGAAAAAGTTAGCTGTCTCCTGTAAAAAATATGAATTTTTATTGTATAAAATAATTAAGGAGGTAATCAAGCTTTAACAAGGTTCATACTCTATTTGAATAACAAAATTCCCAGACTTTTCCAGACCCTATTTCCTACAATTCATGACATTTTTAGAAATATGAATTATAATTATAAACATAATGATTAAACTTACACAGCAAAAGAGAATACATTGATACATTAATAAGAATAAAATGTAAAAAGACCTCTGAAAATAAGAACAACATATAAAATTGAAACTAAAAATCTATATCATTTGATGTTTAAAATATAAAAATGATAAAATTAAAAATAATTGAACAAACAAGCACAAAAATAAAGCCTAAAATACAACTCAGATGGATTCAAAGTAACTTTTTATTTATATAACTGAATTTGCATATAAACATTCAATTATTTTTAGACAGTTCTGCCATCATATCAATTATTTGTGTTGTTTCAAAAGCAGTTGTGTAAGTTTAAATTTTTTGTCTTTTAACATTTTAATTTCAGTTACAGCTTTTCTTTTTTGCTTGCTTCAAAATTTTCTTTTTTTTTTCTTATTTAAATACTCATATCCCATTCTAATTAACGTGGCCCAACATTTTGTTCACAGAGGTATCACATATTTGGCAACAAATTTTTATAGCTTATGCTATAAATGTGAATTTAGCGAAAATTCTATGTGTAACTGAAAAATCAGAACTTTTTCACAGACGGACCTCAGAACTCTTGTCACATGATATCGCATAAAAAAAAAAAATCCCTGACTTTTCCAGGTTTTAGAAAATATTTTTAATTTTCCCTGACTTTTTGAGCACTTGTCATTTTTGCTGACAATTCCCTGTTTTCCAGTGGCTTAAGAACCCTGTTTAACCATCATAAAACAGTAGTTTGGATGAAAAATAATCATATAGGGATTCTGTATATTAAAACAAACAGTTTTGTCAATTGTATTGTATAATTGTCAACAGTTGTGTTAAATAGTAATATCAAACACATTACTAATCCTTTTATTTTAGGGGGAGGGGAGGGTGACTCAGCTAAAATTTGTGACAAGAAAAATGCACACACAAATCACAAAAATGCAGTTTTCCCATAAAAACAGGCGTCCATCGCAGATTAAGCAATAATAGCTTAGATAAAAACGAGCTTTATTTATTTTTAATCCAAACTACCTGCTTAATGCATTCGGATTACTAAAATCTATTGAAAAATCGCGATATTACTAAAAAATTATGATCGTATGCACTTTCAATAGAAATACTATTCTTTTTAAAGCCTATTATGATTTCACTTTATATTTTGTTAAATAATTTGTTCTTCTTCTTTTTCCTGTTAATTACTTTTTAATTTATATTTATTTCTTTAAAAAACCTTACAGGATGAATCATCATTTATTTCCCCTTTCTTTTCATAAACTTTTCTTTTATCTTTTTTGAGATAGCTGATTAGAAATGGAATAATCGCTTTTGCAGGTTTCACTGGAAAAAAGTTTCTTCCTTAATACAGAAAAGAGCATAGCACAACAATTCAAAAAGATATCAATCAATAAACACTAACTTCTTTCAAACCACAGACTCCTTTATTTTCATAATCAGATAATCCAAAAGCATAATTACAAGACATTATTAAGCATTTAAATTTAAAAATATTGTGTGTAAATTTATATATATTTGACGATAAAATATTTGATCAACCAAAAACTAAATTCTTTTTTAAAACAACAACATAAGTCAACAATACACAAAACGTACTACACTATAAAGCGATTTCATTTAATTTACCCAATTAACCTTGTTTAAAATTAGCCTTTTAAAAACTTTGTAAACAAACACCGCAATAAATTGGTTGGTTGTTGATGGATTAATTAGTCGAGAATACTAGTCTGGTCGAAGCAAATGCAGCAAATTCATTCATTTGTTCTCTTTTCATTTGTTATTTGGGAGCTAGATGGCGCTACTAATTCTGGTTGGTACAATAATAAAAATCTCGATTTACCGACAAATCGGTAAAAAATATAATTTTGTGTTTTCGTTTATAAATTTAAAGGTTTTCTGTGATTTAATAGCTAATTATTGATAGTTAATAGAATTTCACAATATCTGTTTGTCTTTCAATTGTTAGTGTTGGAACTTTTGTTGAATTCTTATCAAGAAATTTGGAGGTGAGTTGGAAAACTCCATTGACTATGAAATGAAGCGCCATTTTGATGATTGAACTGAATGTCAATGTATTTGTAAACTTCGTGAATTTTATTTTGCTGTTTCGATTATAACGCTTAATTATTCGTGTATTTGATTATAACTTTCACTAATCGTATTTTTTGTGAATTATTACTGACTTGTTTATTAGTAAGACTGATAATCTGAAATTAAGTGAAAATAATAAATATAAACAGTGAAATGGCTGACGCTGATATTGATTTGTATGCAGATGACATTGATCATGAATTTAATCAAAAAGGAGATTATAATCATGATTCTAATGTAGATTTGTATGATGATGTAATATCAGGGCCATCAGATGATCATGATGAGGGAAGACCATCTTCAGCTGGTAGTTCATCTCCTCATCATTCTAGACATGGAGGAAAACGCGTTGCTGCCTACATAGGAAACCTGACCTGGTGGACTACTGATCAAGACTTAACTGAAGCTATGCAAAGTTTGGGTGTAAATGATATAGTAGAGATCAAATTTTATGAGAATCGTGCAAATGGTCAATCCAAGGGATTTTGTGTTGTTGCTCTTGGATCAGAAAATTCATTGCGAACTGTTATGGAAAAGCTACCAAAAAAAGAATTACATGGCCAAAATCCTGCAGTTACACCTTGTACCAAACAAAATTTAAATTATTTTGAGTTGCAGTCGAGGAAAGGAGGTCATGGTGGTGGTAATCGACATGATAATTCTAATGAGCGTCGAAGTAGAGACAGAGATAGAGAACGAGATCGAGATGGTAGAGATTCAAGACAAGATAATAGACCATTTCAGCAAGGAAGATCTAACAGTCGCTCCAATTCAGGACAATCATATGCACAACAACATAAAGTTCATGCTGGTCCACACATGCATCCACCTCCTCAAGGACCATCTCCGCCTCAATATCAGCCTGGACAAGCTCCATGGATGTCTGCACCGCCACCTCAAATCCATCAGATGCCTCCTCCACATGCAAGACCTGGTGCACCTCAAGTGACTGGAGCTCCTCCACCTCCTCCTGGGCTTCAAGCACCACCACATGTTAGACCTGGTCCACCTCCGCCTAACAATATGAGATTGCCACCTCCTAGAGGTCCAATGCCTCCTATGGGACCGAGAAGTATACCTCCACCTGATACCCGTGGACCACCACCGACAAATGAATGGGATAGACATTTAAGTCAACCTCCTCCACAACATGTCAGTATGCCTCCTCAGCCTGTAGGTCCACCAAATAGGCCTCCGCCTCCTGTACCTACACCTGGCCAGGGAATGCCGCCCTCTATTCCTCCTCCTACAGCACCTATGCCTAGTCCTCACATAAATCCTGCGTTTTTCCATCAGCAAGGTGTGCCACCTGGTTTAGCACCAGCATCACAGGCAGCGGAGATTTATTCTCGACCTCCTCCTGTCCAGTTTTCTGATTATCGGTCAGTTAGTGACAGAGGCCCCGATCCTTCGCCTCCAACTGTATCCGAGTCTGAATTTGAAGAGATAATGGGACGAAATAGAACTGTATCGAGTAGTGCTATTGCCAGAGCTGTTGCTGATGCTAGTGCTGGAGATTACGCAAGTGCTATTGAAACGTTAGTCACTGCTATATCTTTGATCAAGCAGTCTAAAGTGGCCAATGATGAAAGATGTAAAATTCTCATAAGCTCCCTTCAAGATACTCTGCATGGAATTGAATCAAAATCTTATGGATCTAGAAGTAAAGAACGAGCGAGATCTCGTGAGCGAGAAAGATCACGTGAACGTTCATCAAGGAGAGAAAAGTCCAGTAGAAGGGATCGTTCACGCAGCCGCGATCGTGAATATAGAGATAGGAGTCGTGAGAGAGACCGTTATCACGAAGATCGTTACCGAGACAAAGACAGGGACCATGATAGAGATCGCCGTAGCAGTCGTCACTAAATGTAATTTCCTTATGTTTATTCTTTTGAATTTAATTCTTTAGAATTAATGAATCATTAAGATGGTTCTGTAGCTTTTTTTTTGTTGTTGTTGCTATGCTTTTCAAATGGTCAGTCATTCCATTTGTTAAAATAAATTAAATGTATCTCTGTCTTTTGATTGGAATAAAATATGTCAGTCTGGTGTGAATGTTTTTATTGTTGATTTTTGTTCATATTTATTAATAAACTTATGTACCCTTAACTTGTTATTTACATATTTACAATGTTTTACTAGTAAAAATTATGTGACTTTCTATAAGAGTAAAATTTTGTTATTCATATGCATAATAGTGTATAACAATTTTGTGCTTTAGTATTTATATTAGTGCAATTATCTTGCATCATTCTTAAAACAATAACAGAATAGTGTAAGAGCTTCTTCATTTTATTGCTGAGATTTGTGCAATTTTTTTTTTAATTTATTGTTAAATTGATGAAAGCTAATGTTAAGTTTGATAATATTTTGTTGTATATCGTATTAATCATAATTGAGCCTTGCAGTTCATCACTTTGAACAGAGGAATTTTGAAATCAAAGAATTCAAGGGAACAGTTTAGAAAGATTCTGGAAAATTTGCAATTGCCATGTGTAATATTTATTATATTCTTGGTGGTAATTATGTATATTAGTTTTGTTAATTACCTTTTAAAGTTTTGTTTTACTTTATATTAAAAACAAAAAATTAATTTCTCTTAATATGGTTGAATAGTTTTTATTTATTTATTTTTCTTTTAATTGTTGATAGCATTTCTATAAATGTCTATATTGTAAAAAATTGGACTAATGGAGTAATTTAATCAAAAGTTATTCAAAACCAGATTTTCTACAAAAAAAAAAAAATAATAATAGTAATATTTTAACATATTAGCCTTTTAAAACTTAATTTTAAGCACAATTTTTGTATGATTGATTGTCCATGAGATATTTTCCTTTTTTTATTCTTCATGTGTTCATTTTGCATTTTGCTGATGTTATTTATCTACTAAGGTGATATTTTTTATTGAACATGCACATATGTGAATTTACAATTTTAGCATGTAAAGAAATTTATTTTATTCCTATGGCTTTTTATAAAAAGTAAGTTATGTTCTTAAGGGACAAAATCCAATATCTTCAATTTCTGTTTTAATGGATCCATTTTTAACAGAAAAAAAAAAATCAGAACAATAAAATAAATAAGTATAGTTAACGTGCCAGTAATGAGCAAATTATTTTTTAATGAATGAGTTATTATATTCCAGTTTTTTAAATATATTAATCTATCAACAAATATATAATTTACTGTCCTCAAACAAATTGTTAGTGTTCTATAATTCCCTTTCTGAGTTTAAATTAAAACAGAAAATATGTACTGTGACCATGGGAGAAACAAACAAACAAAAATAATGCTAAACATCTGTTTAATTTAATGAATAAATAGTAGGTGTGTATTTCCCGTATCTCATTCTTTTATAGAATTACATACTTCCTATTTCCAAAATCGGAATTGAAACATTAGTAACACTCTTTTGTTAAACTTGATTCGTAGATGTGAAGAGGGAATTTTGTAATCATGGAAGCCGGTAGTATTCCGAGTGACGCAGCCTTAAGCCTAAAATCGTATCGTATCGTAGAATTCGTATATGGCGGAACTCATATATACAGCTAACTCGACATCAAAGAAAACGTGAAAAGCCGCCTTTTAATAACTCAGCAGATATAGGTGCTATTGTTCTGAATTTTCTAGAACAGTCTTATATCTGCAGTCTAATCGTATACTGAAATTTTTACATTTCTACGTGCAGTATATTTTGAGATCTAAATAGCCATTTTTAAAGCGAAAACGTTGGTATGGTATGGAAGAAGTTCCTAATTTGAAAATCTCGAAAACGGTTCTAACGATTTTCTTTAAATTGATATATAATATAAATCTGATTAAGACGAGGTGAATAACACTTGTCTTTTTTCTGGGAAAACTCGTTTTATTTTTAAAAATTGCTTTTTTTAACTTTTCTCGTCTGTGATTGGTGAATAGGTTTGACATCACTTCGTATGTAGGAGGAGTCTTAATCCATCTGCTGTGGGTATAAAATCAGAAACAAAATTTGCAAAGTCATGTTAGGTACTCTAAGTTGAGTTAACAATCTGAATGCAGACAGTAAATCTTTTTTTTTTTTTTTTTTTTAAATGTTAATTATTATGTGTTTTAAAATATTAAATATATTAAATGAAATTTCGATTGATATTATCTTTCTCTTTTGTTATGAAAAAATTATTATTTCATAGATTTTACACTCACTTCCTGATATGTTAGAATCATAACAATTATGTATGTCTTTCTGATTCTCCATTATCCCGTTGAACACTTCCTATAAAAAAAAACTATAATCTGGCCATGGCGTCACATTCACTTGACATCAGATTTGTTATGTCATCAAGTAATTTTCAATTTCGCATAAATGTTTTTTTTTTTTTTTTTTTTTTTTTTTGCTGTTGTTTATTTAACTGAGTTTTTTTTTAATCAAATAAAATAAAGCACTTTGTTATTAAAAGAGAAAAATGTTGCAATACATAGTTATATGCAGTAGATTAGTTTCGACTGACTTCACAAACATTCGCCAGCTTGGGATAATTAAGAAAAATAATGTATATAAATAAATATTTTTTTAAAAAAATCTTTCATTAATGTATTGTAACATTCAATTTTTAAAGAAGATTGCATCTATCAGAGAAATCATAGTAAAATGTTCCTAACATCTGAACTTTTACTTAATTTCTTTTGTTTCGATGTAGAAAGTCTTGTCTTAAACTTTCTGTTACAGTGGACAAAGGCTGTGATTCATTTGATCTTGTTATAACTGAGTTCAACTCTTTATTTATAAAAATTTGGTTCTCATTACACACATTCAAGTAAAAATTTATAAACTAAATTTGATGACTTAGTTTTGTTAAATCTGAAAAGATTTTATATACTGTCAACTTTACTTAAAACTTTTAGTAATGGACACTGGCTAATGCTCCTTCCTGGATGGTTTGACTAAGATTATCATTAGTAATCCTGATTACAAAACATGCAAGGGAGAGTTATAAAAAATAATAAAATCTGGATTTATTGGTTATTTTTTTATAGGACCAACACTTTAGAAGGTGTTCATTACTGGCACATTTGATTTATCATATGTACCTTTTAAATTTGTTGCTGAAAAAAAAATGTTTTTTAAATTTTCAGATGTTACTTTAGCTATTGTATATTATTACTTTGGTTTTTAAAAGTCCAGGTTTTAAAAATGCTTTGAAAAATTATTAGTTTGTAAACATTTTTTGCACAATATTTTCTGTTATTTCTATTTGATTTATGAAAGGGACAATACTAAAACAGATGTATTTCCTCAGTTTTTTTTTTTTTTTTTTCTTCTCATCTGTTGATATCTAATCTGAAAACTTACCAATATCTTTTATTAGAAGACGCTGCAAATGGTCTTTATATGGATTGATTGATGATTCTTATAATATGTTAAAGTATTGAGATTAGGCCAACGATATTGGCAGCATAAAATGAAGACTTTTGTAATCGATTTTTATAACTATTCTTGATATCTTCAATAAATTAATTCAATTTATACAGCTTATTTATAATTAACAAACTACTGTCTACAACAAGTAGTTTAATTATAAATTGATTTCTTTTTAAAAAGAAACTTGCGCTGCAAACACGTTGAGGATATATGAATTGTTTCTGTTCAAATGAACTTCTTGTATACATGTTTCCTTCCCCCAAGTGATTTAGATTCACAAATCCTATGCATAATTGAAATTCAGTAAACAAACCTTTATTGAATTAGTGTATGTTGTAAAATACTGTTTGTATCTCAAGGACTCTTTTGTATATTTTTCTTCCCATTGATCATATTGAATCATACATGGTATTGTCACTAAACTTGATACATTTTTATTACTACTTCCGCTAGTTTTTCATTTTAAAAAGACTTTCATAATAATTATTTGTTAGGTACAGTACAATAAATTGAAAAAGTACTTTTTAAGTTCCTGTAAACTATGAACTATATAAGTGGGGAGGGAAAAGTTAGACAAATTCATTTTACGAGTTATTTCAACTTAAGAGGAATAAAAAATGTTGTTTTGTAAAATTTTAGAATGCTATGTGATTTATTTTTTCTCTAAGTTGTAGAATTATTAGTAATTCAGAATTTATTGAATACATAATACAAAATTTGGTCACATAGTGGGCTGTTTCCCTCATTACAACATTTGACATATGCACATGTAATAGCTTTTTAGGTATAAAAAATGAATTAATACAGAGTTTGCCAGAAATACTAAAATCCGCTTTGTTTTTTTTTTACCTGTTAGAGATATGCGGGCAATGTAAGTTGCAAAACTGTTAAAAAAAAAAAGTAGGAGTTAAAATTAATGTATTTGAAATAATCTTCTCATTCATTTTCAATGAGTTACATTTTTTTTTTTTTTACGCTGCCTGGATCCTCTAAGGATCCTATGCTTGGAAATATATTTTCCCTAAGCTCTGAACAGTATAGTTATTAAAATTTCATTTTTCATCAACCAAAATTCACCGAGTCATACTTTGAATTTTATCAAATTTAGAAGCTTTCAAGCACTAAAAATGCTCAGACTTTTTTTAGTGCCAGAGAACCCCAAAACGTTATAAAATTCAAAGTATTATATGTCTGTGAATTTTGGTCGTGGAAAAATAGAATTTTAACCATTGTACTTGTCATAGCATGGAGAAAGAAAGTTCCAACTACAACTTCTAAAACCTAGTGATAGTATAAAAATTTTAAAAATGTATGGCAGGATTATTGCATGTACATATCTTGATTTCTACTTTATTTTGAACACCTTTTCATTTTAGATAGCGTATCTCCAATGGATAAAAAATTAAAAAGCATTTTTAGACACCTTAAAATATCCTTAAACATGAAAAAAGTGTTGTTTTTCCGTTTTTGGTATGGTGTAGTGCATTCCAATAAGGTTGTGGAATGTAGTGTTAAAATGATTTTTTTTTCTTTCAATAAATGAATTAGTATTTTTCCTTTGATGTGTTGAAGAATCTTTTTGTGACACTGCAATCAAATTAAATAACAGAATGAGACATAACTCTTATTGCTTGTTATAAACATGGATTTCTTTTTTGTGAAGGTTGGAAAACAAGCTGGTTTTCTCTTGAGAGTTTTGGATTTGCTATTGTAGAATTTTCTGTGTATAGTGATCTTGTTTATCTTTTTAGTCTTGTATCAGTGGCGTGCAATACGCTTATTAAAGTTCTTTTCTCCTACTAATTATGTAATTCGTCATGCCTTATATTTTGAGGACAAGTCCGTATGCTGAAGCTAAACTGAAAGAATTCTTTATATTGATTTATTTCAAATTTAAGGTAAGGCTTTGCCTTTTATTTATATACCTATTTATATGTCTATTTGTAAACTTACGTTATGTAGTTGTATATGGGTGTTGCCCATTTTATTTTAGTCTCTTGTGGTTAATGTTATCTTTAAACATATCATGAAACTGAATGAATTAGTTTGCTGTTTTCAAAAATTAGCCAAATATTTGGTAATATCAAAATGAATTTAAGGTAGTTTAATTATGACAGTTATAAAAACTTTTATGTAATATTTTTGTATCTTAGTGATATGTTTAGAAAAAAGTTGGGTCTTTTTTTTTCATCTTAAAACAGAACCCTTGAATTTTGTATCTTAAAAATAATAGACCTTTGACAAAACTTTTCTGCTTCCAAAATAAACCTTTCACAGCGGAAGCTGACAAGAAACCTAGCTTTTTTATACATAAAGGTTCTCGTTAAAAAATAGATAAACAAAGACCTGAATTTTACAATAATTTCTTTTTCACAAAAATATCAGTAGATTTTTCAGAAAAACAACCCCAAAAGTCTGGGCAGACCCCTGGTTACGATTTTGTTTTCTTAAAAACCCAAATTACATAAATAAGCAATATACTAATACTGCAATATTGTTTTTTATGTATTATACTTAGAAATTACATATTACAGCTTGGTTTGTATGTTGTTTGACAAATTCTATTTTTTTTTCTCAAAGTTTCTTTATTTCCTATTCAGCATTTTCAACAATTCGATTCTGGTTGGCTTACAAAAAAGATCATTCGGTGATTTTTGTATACTAATCTAAAATTTCTCTCACACTAACTGAAACCTCACAAAGTGAGAGAAATCTGTATATAACACTGTCCACATTAATATGCAACAGCAGATTTGATATAAGTTATTGTCCCATGCAGTTAACAATAAAAAAATAAAATAAATCAAATTTTATAGAAGTAAATCAATTGCCAGTGCCATATATAGAAATTTAGCTATAATAGATTTATTTCCTGTAACACATGATTAAAATAAAATGAACTTCACCCTGAAAAAAAAAAAAAAAAAAAAAAAGATGTTTATTATGTTAAAACTGTATATTATCATGTTTTTATTGTGCTATTATACATTTTATAATTGCTGTTTTTGTATATCCTTAATCTCCATGTAATATAATTTTTACATTTTGACTGGTAACTTATTACATTTAATTCTTCTCTTTGTATTTATTGGTTTTCTTCTTCATGTTATCATGCATGTGATTTTGTGAATTACTTTTATTCTTTTTCATTTATTCTTCATGGACTGTTTCAAAGAATATTAATTCCCAAACAGGGAATATTCCTTTATCAGTTATTTCTGTTCTGGCATTATATGGTAATATTATATTGATAAGTGAAATAGTCTTATAAAATGAAAATGTCAGCTTATAATGGTACAAGTTAGCATGTGCATAGATTTTACATTTGGTGGATATTGCCTATAAAACATGTGCAAACAAGTGAAGTTTAAAAAACTGTTCATAAGATCAACCAACAGAGGTTCAATTTCCTATAAATGAAAATTGTTATTTTCTAGATCTAGGCATATAGGGCAAAACTAGGAAATTTCTTTAGCGGCTACTGGCCGGTAGGACTAGTTTTTAAGTGGCCACTTTTTTATTTAAAAGTACTAAATTGTAAAATTTCTATAATTATTAATCTAAAATTGAATAGCCCAAATAAATATGTTAATATAAATATATTGGAACCAAAAAAAGTAGAATCCTTGGTGAAATGCAAGAAAATTTTATTCTCTCCCTGTTAAAAGGTGGCCGCTAATAGACAAATTTTAACTAGCCACTTTTTCTCCTTTACTGGCTCTGTGGCTAGTGCTAATTTTGCCCTTTATCTGGGCATATCCCTTTAATGAATAAGTTTCTTATTATGCCAGGCTGTTTATTTAAAGCATCTTTTAATAGTGTTTGAAGCCCAGTAGCTTTGTGTTAAACTCGCTGTGCTACCACGTAACACGTCTAGAGTTTGACTCTAAGCTGGGAAAGATTTACTCAGCCCTTTATCCTTTCAAGATTGATAAAATGAGCAGCAAGCTTGTTTGGAAATTAAACATTAGGGGTCCTGTGTTTGGTTTACAACCTGATTAGGACATATCGCTCAGCCACAAGGAAAGTGACACATCTCGCAAAAATTTATTTTGCGTTTTATTCCACTAATAGGTCTGTCATAGGTGTGCCTTGCTACACAAACAGTTTCATGTGTAGATACACAGAAAATCCCTACTCTATATGTCCATTTGTGACCACAGAAGAGGGGGTGGATTGTGTGGAAAGGTAAAATGACCCAACCCTCCAAACCTCATCCTACGTCTTCATTCTTAAGTGTTTTATGCACATTTTTATTCCTACATGTAGAGCTAAATGCTGCAATTTCATCTTATAGTAAAATTATGCAAATTTTCTTTTGCCTCTCCTGTGAAATTTACTTTTGTCGAGATGTGTCACTTTTCTTGCGGGTGAGCGATATTCTGTATAGTACCCTTGGGCTCATTTTCAAGAAAACAGAGTTGGTCACCATTGACAAAGATCCTTGGTGATTGACTGCCAGGAAAACAGGATCCCCAAAGACCATTTGTCTCCATTAGAGACTAGAGATCCCCTAACACGTAAGGGCTAGTTTAGGGAAGGCCCAGACCTGTCTCAAGAAAAGACGCATGCTGATGCCACTTGAGACATCCCAGCCTTGTTTCCAATGTTTTCTAAAATTTCTAGTGATTATATAGAGTTTAATTTTAGTTTTAATCAAGTTTTTAACAATCCTGCAATTGTTATTATTTCAGAATAAAAACCTTTGCTTTAATTATCAAATTTCCCTAATCATCATTAATTCATCATTCAATTTCTCTCCTTTTCTCCATTCATCTTATGTAGCTTGTATATCCAGTATTATTTATCAAGAATACTGTGAAACCAGAAAGTAAAAAAACCCCAAAATTTTCCCAGTATTATAAGGTGAATTAAAAATAATTCTGAAAATTTTTAATGTGTTTATGCCTGGTTTTTGTCTTCATTTGGAAACTAATTTGTAGGATATTGATTGTATTGCTGTTATGAAAATAAAAGTGTATTTATACTGTGGTTTATTTTGTCTTGAATCTTTTTAAAGATTACTAAGACAACATATGGCAGAGTTTCCCCCAGACAGTTTCAGGAGGGTGCTGCACCCTGCCTGCCCTTAGGTTTATAGACCTGACAACTGCTACAATTTGGACCTATAAACTACGATGCTACGAAAATCGGTCTCAAACTACGATTTTTTGAAGAAAAGAAAAACACAAACTCATTTGTTTTTCAGTTCATGAATTTTAGTCCGCTTCGTATATTTTTAAAGAGTGATTCTGTTCCGAAATTTCTTAAATTTTAAAGTATTCGATTCCGAAAGTTTTAAAAAATTTGTCATCAGTCCGAACATTTGAGCATCAAAAAAGGCTAAAGAGAAAAAAAAAAATCTGGGCTGCAAAACAATTTTCTTAACATAAAACTCTCTTAATAGATATTAACCACATGTGAATCGTGTGTCTGTAAATATTTATACAAGAATTTCCTTCCTTAGAAACAGGGGCGTCATTTTAAGAGTTTCTTGAGGGGCAGAGTTTGAAATATTGTGCAGAATTGCGTGATTTGCAAACAGAAAAGGAAGGTCCTGCATAATAAAAAAAATGCTGAGCAGAATTTCTCCCTGCAAATTCTACCACACACCTATAATTCTTCTGCAAGTATATTCTAAAATTTATTGGTCCGCGATTTTTTTTTTATTATTATTATTATTTTTTATGGAATTTCCTTGAATTATTTCGTGAATCGGTCAAGAACAAATTTGAGAATTTCTTCAAACGATGCTGGAAAAATACCGGGTATTTCGTCAAAGATCTCAGAAACAAACAGTGATTATCTTCAATTGTTCGCTGAATAAAATCACAAATTTCGTTAAGAATTCAGAAAGAAATTGCAAATTTCATCAAAAGATTGCACTAAAAATCACGAATTTCGGTAAACTACCGAGGGAATTGGAGTTGGGCTCCTTTTACAAATGTAAAAAAAAAAAAAAAAAAAAAGCTGCGAAACGGGAAGAAGCTGCAGAAATCGTATAATAATTTTCAAAGGAAAAAATTTACTATAGTGAGCTGAAAGACAAAACCTTATTCCTTTTACGAATGTCAAAAAATAGCCGTGAAACACGAAAAACCAACCTCCAGATTAATTTGAATTTTGTGTGCTACGATTTCTCATTCTCAAAGGTTGGCAGGTCTGGGTTTACAAAATAGCACCCCTCTTGCCCCTCATTAAAAAAATTAGCTCCCTTGTTGCCCCCACCTGAAAAAAGTGCCTTTACTCCTTTGTTTATTAAAAAATTTACTTGCATAGTAAAATTTGACTCATTGCTGTCTTTAAAATAGTGTTCTGTCTATTAAATATTAAAAAGTAGTTTTAAAAATCAAAAGAATGCCTTTAAAAATTTCAAGAAATGCCCTTAAGAATCCAAAACATGCCCTTCGGAATCCAAAAGTGCCCTTTTTTAAACCTGGGGGAAACTCTGATATGGTAAACCAGAATTCATGATATTGTTTTCTAACTTTTATGCAATTTTATATTTAAGACAAATTAAGCCATAGTGTAAGTGAACTTTTATGTGCAGTAGAATCATGAATTTTGTATACTTGTTTGACTAAGTTATTTGTATTTAAAATATGTTAAATTAGTCTGAATTACTATTATCATCATTTTGTTGTAAAAATGGCTCATCTGAAGTTTTCTCAAAAACATTTTGTTCTAGATTTTATGCTCAGTACTATGAAGCTTTAAAAATAAAACTATTTTGTCTGTAAAAAAAAATCAATTTTTCATTGTAGTTTAACTTTTATAAGCCTAACAAAATGTGAACTGATGAATCGAACTTCAAAATGGAATTTTTGTGACCTTTCTTGTAAAAAAATTGTCATCTTTCTGTTTTTTACGAATTCTATTGAATTTTTCCAAATTTCATACTATTTGATGTTAAAGATAACGTAGCAAGTACATAAAACCAAGACTCTGCTGCATAAGGATTGTATGTGAATTGTGAATGTGTTTTTTGTAATTTTCTTTTTCTCTCAAGTAATGAAGTAATGGTGTTTGTTCACCTTCACCAAATAGTTTCATAAATTCAAAATGAATTTGAGATAATCATAAGCTTTGCTTTGAAATTATTTTAGAAAACTTAAATTTACATGTAAGAAAATATTATTATTTATTATATATCTGAAAACTTTATTTATTTTAACTCTATAATTTAGTTGGTACAGTTTACAGGGTGATTCAAAACTCTTTAAGGGTTGGTAATGCACACTCCAACAAACATTTCTTGTATAGGAAACCAGGGTCACAATGCACTTATTTAGTTAAAAATACAGGCTGTCTCACTTCTAGCGAAGCCTAGATTTTTGTTTGAAATTTTAACAATAATGAAAAAACTACAATGATATTTTGCTCAGGCTTCAATGATGTCACTACACTTTTGAAATCCTGTGACTCGGACACTTCCAAAAAAAAAAAAAAAAAAAATCTAGGTCTTTTTTTTTTTTTTTACTAAGGTGGGTTCTTTTAAAAATAAGTCATATTCAATGTATTTAGTAGGAAATTGCCTCCATTGGTAAATATCCTGGTGGACCAATCACAATTTTTTTTTTTTTTTGCATCCCTTATCTGATTTTTCACTTAAGTGGTGCGCTGCAGCATCCTTGGCATCACTGGGTGTATTCTGCTTTGTATGATAACAAATCGCCAAATCGGAGCTGTAAACATACTCTCATTCAGTCAGTGGCATTAAATTTTGCTGTCAGCTACATTCTGAATCGTAGAACATGTAACTTAATGTTGCTTTGACTCAACAGACAGTGGCCATTTCCAGCAGCATTATGATGTTATGCCATTTCACACAAGGCCATGTAAGCCAGTTGAAATTAGTGTTTCACTATCTTCATTATTTTAGAAATTATTAACAAAAATCTGTTAGGTCTTGCATTGGTCATGCTGTATTTTGATAATGATTCATACAAAAATCCCTTGGTTACCTTAAAACAAATTGTAATATGCACTACCACTGCTTACACTCAAAGAACCTAGCACTGTGAGCAGAAATCTATTGTCTACTACCCCTAAAATCTTGCGTATGAGTTTTGAATCATCTTATTGATATTGCTTATGTTGATTATTTTATACTCTTATCTTGTTACTTAATGTTTGTTTTTAATTCATAGCAGTGTTTTATTCTTTGTAAGTAAAATTGTATGTTCTCGGTGGAAATGGGAATCGGTTAGTATTACGTCACTTTTGGACCTTGTCTGGATGTATTTTCATCTCTTAGTTATGTTATTCAATGATTTTTCTATTATGTATTTTTGAAAAATATGATTCATACTAATAACATACATTTTTGTGCTTTTTATCTTCCTGTTGATGTGTACCTTTTTAAAACTTTTTCACTGACAATGTGTTTCTTTTTAAATTGTATTTTAAATTTTTATTCTGTATCAGAATTATTTTTACTTTATTTGCCAGTATATTTCTCTGTTTTGTGAGAAAATTTAATTAATCAAAAACATTCATTTTATAAGATTTTTATTGTTCGTAGCTGAAAGCAATTTCTAATATTTAAACTTTTTATTACCTCAAAGTTACTAATTATTATTATTATTATTATTTAGTCTTTTTCTGTAGCTTATAAGATGTCACCAATCCATTGTGAAGATATATATTAAGATGCATGTAAAATTGTCACAATTTGTAGCTTTGAATGTTCTTTGTTAACATGTAATGATATTTTTCATGTCATTATTATGATGAAAACATAATGTATTACTATGGTTCTTTGCTGCTGTATTTGCACATATTTAGAAGAAAAAATACTAATAGTAATCTTCATAACTGATGTATTTTAGCAAACATTTTCTTAGTTAATTACTTAATGTTTTATAAAAATTATTTTGTTTTTCACATTATCTTAAAATTCTATCTTGCTAAAATATATTTCTGTGTTTTAGGTATGAAATAAACACGTACATATCTTGAAAGAAATCCTTAAGCAGATGGCTCTGCTTGAAAATTCGGATCTCCTGCCTGTGAGATTAGGTCCCATTGAAGGTTACCTCGGGAAGAAAAATGAGGTCATTTTCCATCCCCCTTGTTCTGAGAACCCTGGTGCTTATGTCATCTTTTTTGGTGGAGATGTTCAGGTAAAGCTATATTCATACCATCAGAGAAAAATTTTATTTAATTTTTATTTAAATTCTAACAGTTCAATTTACAATGTTTTTTAATTATCTACATTAAAAGTAAAATACGTTAACAATAACTTTCTAGGCATCTTGAAAGTTTTCTTCCATGTGTATGAAACTAACAATTTTATTATGTTGTAAAGGTACACAGTGTACTTACTTTACAGTTTTAAAAAACATTTTCAATTTTTGCACTGTTGTATGGGGGGGGGGGGGGGAGTACTTTTAAATGCAATTTGTTTGAAAACTACATCTCAATTTATTTTTGAGATATTAGTTTTTTTTTTTTTGTAGTTTTAATGCTATTTGTGTAATATGGCAACTGAAGTACTCAGTTTCTGTAGAAAGTAAAGGGAGAATAATAGATTACTATATCTTTTTTTGTCATTTTCTCATAACAACTAAAAAAAAAAAAAAAAAAAAAAAAAAAAAAAAAAAAAAAAAAAAACAGTTGAACCTTGTTAAGACAAAGTCAGAGGGCATTAAAAATCTTTGTATTAACCGATAAAACAGCAAAAGTGTTGGAATGTTATTCCATGTGGAAGGCATGAATAAGAAATTCCTCAATAGTAAACAATAAAAAGTTAAAAGTTTTACCTTTATGTTTTGATGCATTTCAATAGAAATATATTCTTCTTAGGATGAACCAAAAACATTTATTTGAAGATTAAATACACTAGAATAATATATATGCTGGACACAATACTGATCACACTTCACAATAAAACAAAACGGATGAATAAGACTATTTACAAACACAAAGAAATACTTTGAACTGTGGTTTGTTGCAGTTTCTTTTAACATATTATCATTCCTTTGGAATATTATCAGATTTTTAATCCACCAGCATTTTGCTGCCAACTGCTATAAGGGAAGGAGAAACACTAAATGTTCTGAGTGTCTGTCACAGTAGATCAAAATAAAAAGGATTGTCTGATGCTGCCATCTGGTGGAATGTTCTTGAAACAAAAGAGCATTTTTTAACATCTCTCCCGTTTTGTGATAGAATCTGACACCAGGTGGATAAGGTTTCTACAAAGTTCAAATTTGGCCTTTGGCAGCAGCTTCATCATTATGTCTGCTATCATTTCATTTGTTGATAGATATTTGACATCTTTCTATAACATTTTTCGTTTTCAAATCTCGTATGTAATGATACTTTGTATCAATGTGCTTAGTGCGAGATTTAAATTTTTCACTTTCAACCAATTTAATTGTAGATTGGTTATCCTCAAAAATTCTAATAGGAAAATGTTGTTGTAAATTGAGATCTTTACATAATTTTAAGATCCATAGCACCTTTTGAGTTCCTTGTGACAGTGCCACATATTCAGCTTCTGCTGACGATAATATCACACATGTTTGTTTTCGTGAGAACCAAGAAATGCAGCTATTGCCTAAGAAGATTATATTTCCTGAGGTGGATTTTCTGTCTGGAGCATCTTGTCCCCAGTCTGCATCCGAGTATGCAACTATATTAGGATATTCTTTTAAAGAAATGTGGAGATCAAGGTCTTTCATTGTTTTTAAGTATCTTATTACCCTCTTAACAGCATTCCAGTCCTTCTGTCTTGGATTATTGCATCTTCGACTTAGTATGTGTGTAGGAGCGGTAATATCAGGTCTTGTGCATAAGGAAATATATAAAAAACTTCCTATAGCTTGTCTATAATTATCATTTGATGATAAAAGATTTTCTTCTTTATCTAAACTACAATAGTTAGTTTCCATTAGGGTATAAGTTGGTTTGGCTTCTCCAAGCTGAAAATCCTTAACTAATTGATTTATTTTACTTCTTTGTGAAAGTAAATAACTTCCATCTTCTTTTCTGTAAATTTCTATACCTAAGAAGTATTTTGCTTCTCCTAGTGATGTTATGGGATAAGATTTCTTTAAGTAATTTATTACTTCATTAACTTCATTTTCATCTTCTGAGCTCATCAGCATATCATCTACATCAGGGGTGTAAAAATACCGGGTGACTAAATTTTCGACACTGGCGCCTAGATATGTCTTAGGAAATGAAAAATAATTTGTATTTATAACCTTGATTATTTATGGGGTTTTTTTTTTCTTTTATTCCCATGCGCAAAGGAAAAAAAAAAAAAAGTTCTCTTTCACTGAACTGGACTGATATTTTCAGAAATGTTAGAAAAATTGACATTGCAAATCGCTATCGGAGGATTTTATACTACAAAAGCATTTGATCCTACAAAAGCAGTTGAACGCTGGTACTTTACATCAAAAACAACAAGACACATGAGCGGTCATAAACATCATAAAAATTTAAAAGCAAATAAGGACAAACAATAAGTTAACAGTATTGATTTATGGCATATATTATAGTCCTTGAAGTGCATTACATATTTGTACTTTTGAGGTGTTTAAAGAAGTTTTTAATGATTATTATTTGTATTTTACATCAGCACTTCCAATTTTTTGGTGCGTTCGTAATTATATAAATACGTAGCACCTATAGTCGTCGTTCAGTCCGTCCGTCTGTCCGCATGTAACAGAGCAAAAACTACCCAACCGAATGGTCTGAAATTTTAAATATATGATTGTTGCAAAATTTTGTCGAGCCATTTCAAATTTTATGAAAATCGGATGTATAGTTTAATTACAGGGACAGTCAAAAGTTTTTCTTTACATTACGGCCAATGGGAAAAATTATTGCAAGTGCATTTTAATGATATTAGAGCCTTCCGAATGATCTGAAATTTTAAAGATATAATTGTTGCAAAATTTTGTCGAGCCATTTCAAATTTTAGGAAAATCAGATGTATAGTTTAATTACAGGGACAGTCAAAAGTTTTTCTTTACATTACGGCCAATGGGAAAAATTATTCCAAGTGCATTTTAATGATATTAGAGCCTTCCTAATGATCTGAAATTTTAAAGATATAGTTGTTGCAAAATTTTGTTGAGCTATTTCACATTTTAGGAAAATCGGATGTATAGTTTAATTACAGGGACAGTCAAAAGTGTTCCGTTACATTACGGGAATGGGAAAAAATTATTGGAAGTGCATTTTAATGATGTATCAGACTATGCACTTTATGAAGTGCAAAAAATTATACATTCAGTACAATATGGGGTGCAAAAAATAATTATAAAACTAGTTATAGTACGAATGCACCTCATTTGCCACGTTTGACGAGCAATTTCCAACTTGTTTATATCAATATTTATAATTTTATGCAGGGTTGTAGTGGGTAGCTGCTCAGGTACCCACCCGGGATGGGTTTTTTACATCTATAAGGGTTACAGTGGGTAGCTGCCCGGATACCCACCCAGCTACCCGCCCGGGCTGGGTTTTTTATAAAAAAAACGGGTTTTCTACAACCCTGATTTTATGTAACATTACTTTTTTTTACATTAAAATTTATGTCATGTGTCAGATATAGTTAATTAAAAAGAGTAATTTGTATGTACTATTATTAACTTATACTTTAATTTCATTTTACAAATTTCTTATTGATAGTAACTGGCTCCTAGATTTTCAAAAAATTTTTACACCCCTGATCTACATACAATATGAGATGAATTGTCTTTGATTTTTCTTTTATGAACAAACATGGATCAGCTTCACTTTGTTTAAATCCATATGCCTTTAGAGTATTCTCTATTTCTTCATTCCAGCACTTGGCGGCTTGTTTAAGACCATATATAGCCTTTTTTAATTTATAGACTTTGTCTTTATTTTCTTCATCATGAAAGCCTTCTGGTTGATGCATGTATAATTCTTCATTATCTAGTTTACCATGTAGAAAGGCTGTTTTAACATCTACTTGGAATACTCTGGCTTTATGATAAGCTGCCCAGGTCAGAAAAGGTCTAATAGTTGTATGTTTGACAACAGGAGAGAAGGTTTAATCATAATCAGTGCCTAATTTTTGAGCGAAACCTTTGGCAACTAATCGTGCTTTGCATTTTATTTCTTCTCCATTTTCATTATGTTTTGTTTTGTAAACCCATTTACAGCCAATGGCGTGCTTGCCTTTGCGTAAAGTAACATCAAACACTTCATTTTCCTTTAAAGAGTTAAATTCTTCCTTTTTAGCTTGAAACCATTTCTGTTGATCTTTTACTGGTAATTATAAAACATCTTTAAAAGTTTCAGGATCTTGATTTTTGGAACAACTGTCTTCAGTTTTGTAAGAATATCTTTCTGGTGGAATTCCTTTAGTCTCTCTGTTAGATATTCTTCTCTGGAAATTATCTTCACTTTCTTCAGTTGTTGGGCTATCTACTGATTTTTCATCCATTTTTATTTCTTCTGCAGTATTTTCTATTCGGATAGCTTCACTATCATTTTCAAGATTTTCTTCTGAAAAATTGAAATGCATTAAATCTGAGATTCGCTCTTCAGGATTTTCTTTAAAGACATTTTCACAGTTCATATTTTCAAAAAACTTCACTATTCTGCTTATCACTATTTTTTTACCGCCTATATAAATTTGGTATCCTTTGCTTCTTAAATCGTAAACAACAAAGATTCCTTCAGTGGCTTTTTCGTCAAATTTTTGTCTCTTCTGTTTATGAAACATATGCTTTGCATCCAAATACTTTAAGGTGAGTCAAATTTGGCTTATGCCCATTCCACAGTTCATATGGTGTCTTTTCAGTTGATTTTGTATGTAATCTATTTTGTAAGTACGCTGCTGTAGCTATGGCTTCTGCCCAGAATGTTTTTGGCAATTTAGCATTTATAAGCATGGCTTTACTCATTTCAATAAGCGAGCGATTCTTTCTTTCTGTGACTCCATTTTGGGACGGTGAATATGGCGTCGTTGTTTCATGATTTATTCCTAAGTTTTTAAGGTAGTCTTTGACAGATTCGTTGCAATATTCTGTTCCATTGTCACTACGCAAGGATTTAATCTTCAATCTAAATTTGTTTGTTGTTGATGCAACATACTCTTTTAATTTATCAAATACTTCATCTTTAGAAGAAATAAAATATACTTGTGTATAACGAGAGTAATCATCAATAAATGTAACGAAATATCTTTTTGATCCCATACTTTTTCTTTCTGCAGGACCGTATACATCGCTGTATATCAAATCGAGTGGTTTTTTTCTTCTGGATTGTGTTTCTTTTGGAAACGATTTTTCTGTTAGCTTAGCTTTTATGCAACTTGAACATTCAGTATTATGCGAACAATTATTCACAGTAATACCTAAAGCTACCATCCTTTTGAATTTTCTTGATGGATTCCAAATTTCTATGGCCCAGCCTTTGGTGCCATTTTAGAATGCAGTTAACATTAGAACAAACGGGTAATATTTTTGAAGCACTATATACCTTTTCATTTGTAGGTATTATTTTTAATCTGTATAACCCCTCATCAGCTATTGCATCTGCAACTAAGATGTTGCCCTTTTTAATTAAACATATATCATCTTTAAATGTTACAACAAAACCTTTCTCAGTACAAGACTGGGCAGATAATAAATTACTATCCAACTGTGGAACATAAAGCACATGATCTAATGTAACTCTATTTGTTTGACCATTAAGTGTTTCAATATTAAAAGTACATTTACCCTTTCCCTTTGCAGTTAATTTAGTTCCATTAGCAATTGTAATTGTATCTTTATTTGAAATTTTTAATTCTGAGAACAGTTCCAAGGAATTAGCTAAATGAACAGACGCACCTGAATCAATAACAAAAGACAAATTTTTGTTTTTATTTCCATTTTGTTGAGATTTCATAACAAAACTCAAAGAATTTGATTCTTCCATTAATTCATGATAGTTTTGAGAATCTGATAGATTTTCATTTTGACTAGCAGTAGAGGCAGAGAAATTGTTTGGTTTTTTAAACTGTTGACGTGATCTATCTTGAGTAAAATTTGGTTTTGTTTTGTTAGTATTATTAGCCTTTAAGTAAAAACAATCTTCATGGTTGTGGTTATTTTTTTTTTGCAATGAGAACAAATTTTGGTTTATTCAAATGCTTTGGTTTATCCCTATTACCCTTTAAAGCAATAGATTCAAATTTTGTTGAAATTTGTTTAGTTTCAACTCTTCTAAGATACTCATCAATTAATTTGTTTTGAACATATTTTAATGATAAATCTGTTTCATATTTACTTTCAATAGCAATTATAAAGGTACTATAAGAATTTGGTAAGGAACAGAGCAAAATAGCTATTAAATTATCAACTTGTATTACTTCACCTATACTTCTTAATTTTTCTGCTAATTCTAAGACAGAATTAATATGTTCCTGCATTTTTCCTTTCATGATATTTAGTGGAATACAGCTTCCTAAGAAGATGAAGTTTATTTGCTAAATTTACTCTTTCATGAGAAGATTTCAACTGATCATATGTTTCTTTAGCACTTTTAGCATGTCTGACATGAACAATTTGTGAATCTGAGATATTTAAACAAATTAATGCCCTAGCATTTCTATCATTTTTTACCCAATTATCATTTTCCTTTTTAGGTTCAAATAGAACATCATACAGACCTTCTTTGATTAACAATTGTTCTATTTTAAACTTCCAAACTGAATAGTTGTCATCAGTTAATTTATCAACGTAATGAGATTCTTTAATACTAGACATTATGATATAATAATATTTGCTTATTTCACAGAAAATAAATTTTTTTATCTTATTAATACACCAAAAACAACAATTATAAACTCAAATATAATGCTAATGATGAAATAAGAACAAAATAAAATTCTTGAGAACAATTTTTGAAGTTACTTTTGATTTCAGAAAAACTGTTCTTAAATGTTCAATTGTTTGTTTAAAACATAAATTTACATTTGCAACTTGTATAATAAAATTTCAATAAGAAATTGGCAAAATAATTTCTTTTCTTATCAATACACAATACTTTTGATTTCAAAATAAGAACAATTCTTTGAATTTTCTTTTATATCATTCACTTGTGAAAAATACAACATTCAGAAAATAATTATTTCTTTGAATTTAATTATATTTTCTTCTTTTATATTATTATATTTAAAATTGAGATAACTTCAGTCTCATAATCGACTGTTGGAATGTTATTCCATATGGAAGGCATGAATACGAAATTCCTCAATAGGTAAACAATAAAAAGTTAAAAGTTTTGCATAATTCATGGGTCAATGCAGGATTTTTTTTTTTTTTAATGGGAGGGGGGGGGGGTGTCCATTTTGTGAAATGTATTATATTTTTAAGGAAAATAACATTTTGTAATGAAAGATGAAATCCAGTTACTCATTCAAACAAAGCATTTATTAATAATAATGTATTTAAGTTCTTTTGCAAAAGTTTTCATTTATACATTTTAAAATTTAACAAAATAAAAAATTATGGAATCCCAAATATTGCCTGGATCTACCACTAGTAATTAAGCTTAGAGAGAAAGAGGGGGAAATGATTTATAAAAATTATTGAACTGAATTAGAAAAAAACAACAGTTTTCATGCTCCTCGGGTGATTCTGAGAATCAGGGAAAATTTCAGGGGGGAATTTTGCTGTAAAATTTTAGGGGAAAGCCCAAAATGTACTCCAAAACATGGGGAAATGATCATTTACTCTGGGAAATGCAAGCAATTGCTGTTATTTGCATGCATTGTAATTGTGATGTCATAATGAAATCAAACTGAGACCAAAGAAGCAACTATTCAAACACACACACACAAATAACAAAGAACAGAATGTCTACAGAATCTGGAAATCAGGGAATCATGGAAAAATCAGGGAGGTTTATCACTCTGGAAAAATCAGGGAAATGTCAGGGAACTTTGTAAAAATACTGGAAAATCAGGGAAATTTGTCTATATTGCAAAAATATTGGCATTTTCACCTTGCCAACGAGACTTGATTCGTCTATTTTATGTACCCTATTTTTTCACATGCTGATTAATCTTTCTAAATATTTTTTAAAAGATGAGCATGGTATGAGTTTTTGAAATTTAACGTAAATTAAGGTGATCAGATGTCCTGATTTTCTGTACATAGCACTTATATTGAAGGCAATTTACACATAAAAAAAAAATTTAAATGATACATTAGCATAACCTGAGCAGGTGGCCAGCTTAATCCAATTAGCTATCCCGTCAGATGTAGATATGTCTTTGAATTGAACATTTTTCCGAAAATGAGGAAACTTTCCGGTTACCCTATATCCATTGGCTTCTATGTGATGTTGGACTAATGAAGTTGGACGCTATGAAGTTAGTTGAGTTTGGATTCATAAAACTGTCAACCAATACTTAATGAATATTAGGCAATTTTTATATTTTTCTCCCAAATGAGATATTAGCAAGCTGGATAAGTGTGTTATATGAGGAATCGGCATACATGAAAAAATACTGTATACATACGGTATTTTCTTAATACGGTGTTGTTAATAATGGAAATCAGGGAAGTCTGATAAAAATAGTCAGTGAAATCATGGAAAAATCAGGAAACTTTTTTTTAGAATTTCTGTAGACACCCTGAAGAAATATGTTAACATAATAAAAAATTTTTAATTGTTAAATAGCAGAGTTGGAGAATGTAGACTAGGTTTCTTGTAAGATCGCTAAACATTTTGTTTCATGTGAATCCATTGTCCTATTTATCAAGGATTTTGTTATAATTGGGGCATCTACATGGGAAGGGAGTAAGTGCCAAAAAGGAAATTTTACAGTAGAGGCTACCTTTTCCATGCTGAAGCCATGGGAGTTACTACCTGAGACCATCTTGCGACTATCATAAGAAGTAAAATAAATGGGATATGCACTTACTTTCTTTCTCATGCTATTGGCCTTGTTATTTACTATTTTATTAATGGAGAAATGGATTTTTTGGCACTTATACCCTTCCCATGTCAACGCCTCAGTTCTTAAATGACAATTTCTTCTGTCAAAAATATTGTTTGATTTTTTAATTTTTGGTCAAAAATTTTTGTTTGAAGACAGTTTCTAATTTTATACAATTAAGGTAAAAGGAAAATTAAATAAATTGTTTATACAGTATGGAACCATTTATCCAGAAAACCAGTTATTCAGAATGATATTTCCAACTGACTGATTTCAGAATCTTTTTCATAAAAATATAATAGCAATACAATTCATAACAATACAATGTCAATTTGACATTATGTATTGCTTGAAACATTACAGTTACAACATGCATGATATAACTGATGAAAACATCTAGGATTTAAAATGAAAGCATTTAGTTAGATATTGGACCTTTTGTTTTTTATGCAGGCAAAACAGAACATTTTTTGTTTCCAAGGGATTCCCATAAATTGCCTTCTTTCAAACTCTGATTAATCTTCTTGATTTTGTTTAGATCTTGACCTGGGTAATCAAACAATTAATTTCAAAAACACACAGCCACATATATTCTGTAAATCTGATCAAATGGATGTTGCTTTAATGCCAACCAGTTATCCGGGATGCTTCCGACCCCCCCAACCATTCTGTATAAATGGCTCTTTTCTGTATATGATTTATAACTTTATTTTTGCGATGGCCTTTGGTGGTGGCAGCATGTTACTAATTAAAAATGTATTGTTACCGTATATACTCGCATATAAGTTGGCCCTCTAACTTTTGAATGCAAATTCTGGAAAAAATCAAAAACCCATGAATAAGTCGACCCCTTAACTTTTTACTTCAATTTTGTATAAAGTCAGACAAAAGATTTCACTTGCCAATCCGAAAAGGTAGTAAGTAAACAAAAACAAATTATTGAAATTTTTTTAAATGATAAAATTATTATTATTTGTATATTTTATATATTATTTTTGTATTCATGCACATAAAAAGCCATAATTTTGCAGTATTCGAAGTTTTTTTGCAACTGACTCCCATATAAGTCTACACCCAAATTTGCTTACCGAAAATTGTCAGAAATTCCTCGACTTATATTCGAGTATATATGGTAATTGTTCTTATGGAAGGGTTATTGATCCTAGGAAATAACTTAGGGTTGTTTTTTAATGAATATGAACAATGAAATAATCCCTTTAGTTTTTAAAATATTTGTTTTAGAATATAAGAAAATTTTATTCATTTATTTTTATTCATACATGGAGTTTAAATATTCATTAATTAAAAAAAGTTACTTTTAAGACTAACTGCTTAACTCAAATCTTAGATTTTTACATTTTTATTTTAAATTTGCTGACATATATAAAAATGGTATTTTGTAGTCTATTTTTCACCCTACCTCCTGATGTACTAACTAGAATTATAAAAATCATGTACATAAGTGTGTTTTTGATGACAATACAATATTTAAATATTTTTAGGACTTATTTATCAACTAATACAGCACTTCCCAAACTTCTTTTCTTTCATGTACCCTTTCTGAGGCTTTTCATTTCAGAGTATCCCCATTTCTCATAAACATGCCCCCTTCTCCACTCTACTAGATAACGCAAACATGCTTTTTTTTTTTTTTTTTTTCATTAGTAATCTTCTTATCATAACCATATAATAAATCGATACAAATTGCATTGACATTTTATTTTTTTATCTTGCATTTTTAAGTTAATATTTATTTTTATAATATTAGTCAAACATTAAGAAAAATCAATGTAGCGTTAAAAGAAATTTAATTAAAAAGAACAAAAATTAACACTAAAAAAGTAAAATCACTCAAACAATAGATAAACACTTCAAATTAAATGCACATTAAAATGAGGGACACTTTTTTATTAATATATGTTAGTGATTAGGGATGCACCGAATATTCGGGATCTATTCAGCCATACTACTGAATATTTGGTTAGGTCGAATATCAAACTATTCGGTATGACCGAATATCGAAATATTCAGCCAGACCAAATACTTAAAAAACCTTTTTTTAAATTATTCTTTAAAACTTAACAACTTCTATTTTTAGCTGTCAATTAATAAAAGTATTTAGAATAATTAGAAACATAGTGTAAAATTTACTTGTAAAAACATCTTGTTTATAAAAGTATCTGTGTTTAATATTAAGTAAAATTGTTTTAAAATTTAACTTTTTAATACTTCCAAACTGAAATTTAAAAGTATTCGGTAAGCCGAATAGTTACTATTCGGTGCATCCCTATTAGTGATATAACTCTGCCTATTCGAAAACGAAAATAACGACCAGCTTTTCAACAGGTTTTAACAAAAAGCATTAAAACCAGAAGCTCTGACATAATTTAGCCATTCTACAATTATTATTAAAAATAGAATTTAAAAAAAGTAGCAAAAAAAGAATATTGCATAATGATTAATTGAAGTTTTCGTGAAGATGGGGGAAAATAAATATATAGATATAGATAGATAGATAGATAGATAGATAAGTACCTACTCATGCAATATGCTTAGCAGTGGGCGGAGCTACTGACATTGCATTATCAATGAATTTTTAGTTATAGTGGGCCTTTTCCCTCATTTTGAGTGCAACATATTGGATTTACACATGAAACTAGCTTTTTAATAAAAACTATCAATTTTATTTATGTGTTTTTAGTTAAACCATCTTTGTGATTACCAATATTATTTTCACTCACCCCAGGTTGGGAACTGCTGAACGATTCCCACGTCCCAAATCCTTAAAATAAAACATTAATTTTAAGGCTTTTTTCTGTTACCTTTGTGCATGTGATAAATCAATAAATATTCCTTATTGTTACAACAGCAATGAAGTTAGTTATGTGTCAAACGACGCTTGCTGAAGTATGCCAGTTGGCTGTGAAATTACACCATTGAAATATTTTAAACGCTAAAAAGTAGAAAATAAATTATAAATTTTTAAAAGTGTGAAGCACACTTTTATCAATTAGTTTAATATTAATCAAATCACATATGTATGTTGAGAAAACGATTTAGAAATCCTGAATACTTTAAATTTTTTTTTTCTTTTTTATTTCATGTTGCCATAACCAAAAAAAGAAATAAATCAAAAATTATATATTTTTTAAATAAATTAACTAGTGTGTACTTTTTACCAAGTGTAAATCAAGGCTGTGAATTTTCCATAATCAGAGCCAAATTAATATATTGTAACCAGGGCTGTGGAGTCAGTGGGTAAAATGGCCGACTGCAACTTCGACTCTGGGATGGCTAATGTACTAGTGCTTCCTGGTGTGTGGGTTTCTTTTATTGAGATTGCTACCACTTGCTTTGAAATAGTGAGTTGCTTTATTAAATTTGTCATTAAATAAGGGAAATAGTGGTAGTACTGCCAACACTGCAACCTACTGCCACATTGCTGTTTGATTTTGAAGCACGTAATGTGCATATCGACTGATGTGGTTTTGTTTTTCCATTTCATTTTTTCGGATAGATCATGGGTGTAAGGCTGTTATAGGTAGTCAAGACTAGGACCTGATTAATGCAGAGGCAAACTTCCAACAGCATTTTAGTATTAAAAAATTCACGTTTTTTAAATGCAGAAGTTTTGTTTCAAACAGGGCAAAAATACTCATAAATTGCCAATGGAACTTTGACCCTGTATTAATCGACTCTGATCAAGACTAAAAATACTTTGAATATACCCTTACACCACCCCAGATACTCTATGTGCACTTGCGCAAAAACCACAACGTGCATATAATTTTATGTGCGGTAAAATTCAATTATGTCAAAACTGTATAAAAACAAAATTGCATATGTATGTAAAATATTGATATGCATCTAAAGTTAATAGATCTTCAAAATTTACTTTTAATAACACACAAAATCTTATACAACATTTGAATCCAAACAACATATATTATGCTTATACAGGATGTATTGTAAAAGGGAGCAAAACTTTACAGGGGGATAGAATGCAGCTATACAAGCAAATTTCGTCATAGAATGTAGGGTCAGAATGCAAGCGGTGAGAAGTTAAAAGGTAGTTTTCCACTGTCGCAGTTAAAGAATTAACGCAAGAATGAGAGGAAATACTTCAGAAAACATTGTATTAACAGGAATGTAATTAATGTACTTGCTGAAAAGACCTTCCTTCAGCTGTCATGCACACTTCACACCTACGGGATAGGCACTGATGCACATTTGCAAAGACACCAGGCATTTCCCAAATATCCTGGCGACTAAATCCATATCGGTTTCAATTATGGATGTAACGAATATTTGGCCACTATTCTGTATTCGGCTCTTTTGATGAATATTGAACAGATATTCGGCCGAATATAATTAGATATTTTGCGAATAGTTGCATATTTGGCCGAATATTCTAAGATATTTGGTTAAATAAGTTACAGAAAATTAAAACAAAATATGATTTTAAATATTTTCAAAAAACAATAATATAAAAAAATTATACCTAAATACATTAATTATTATAAGAAATAATAGAGAAACGGAGAGAAAAAAGAAATCATAATACTTACTCTATTTTAAAGCTTCATGACAACTTAAGTAACTGTATATAATGATATTACATAAACTTCAGGAGGCATCTCATTGTGAAATATGGGGTGGAAGAAGTATTATGAGGGGCTTGTTAAATTTGAGAGAAAGAAAAGAGAAAAGTATACTTTGGTAGCAAAAAAGAATAATTGTATTTTAATGGAACGAATAATTATATTTTAAGAAAACAAACCTTTTTCTTTACATACAGAATGTAAATTTACCAAGTTTGAGTTGAATGAGAAAGGATATAAAAAGACAGGGGGCACATGCAAGTTCTTATTATTTTTGGGGGGGAGGGGAGGTGAACTGATTTTACTTAAATAAAGAAAGTTTCATTTTTATACAGGTAATGATTTTCTATTTTAGATAAAATACATATAAATTACTAGAACTATCTATGGATTAAGTAAAAAATTATGAATTAAATTATTAATTTCAATTAGTCCTTAATTTAATTTTTTATTTTAAATTTGAAAAAAAAAATTAAAATATTTTTTTTTAAGTCAGTATTCGGCTAATTTACATTTGGTTAATTAATATTTGGCTATTCGGCCAAATCACTATTCGGTACATCCCTAGTTTCAATGGGGCACTCCTAGATTAGGCTTTTCATATGGCCCCACAGGAAAAAGTCCAAACACGAGAGATCTGGGGATCTTGGTGGCCAAGCTATGGGACCACCTCGACCAACCCATCACCCTGGAACAGTGGAAAACTACATTTTAATTTCTTACGACTTGCGTTCCGACCATCATGCTCCCCTAATTAGTTTTGGGGGTTCTTTGGTTAAGTATAAAGGAGGAACAGGGCGCTAATCCCTCCTCAACTTAGATAAATGTGTTTCTCATGCAGAATTATCAATTTTCTTCAAATTTTGGTATACCAGTTAATTTTGATAACGAGCTGTGCTGATTATATTTGAAGGTTCATTGTTATAGTCTAAAGGGGAACGAGGGGCTAATACCCCACTTCGTAATTTAGATAGATGGATTTTTCTATCCAATTTGCTTCAAATTTGGTATACTGGTTTATTTCGATAAGGCACTTTCCTGATGACATTTGTAGGGTCATTGGTTAAGTATAAAGAGGGAAAACGGGAGGAGGGCAATTCTCCCCCCCCCCCCCCTTAATTTATTTTTTGAGGGGCATTATTCTTTGAAATAAGAGTATAATATACAGTTAGTGCGAATGGCCTGTGAGTTCACTGCCATCAGTTTAACTGGGCAATTTTCTTTTTAATTATTGTTCCAGTGAGTGCACTCTGCACGAAAAGTTATCCAATATTATGTGGTTCCATTTTGATTCTGGTATTATTTTAGCTGTCATATTAAGAATAGAAATGATTCTGCTCCATTTGTTTAGTCATTTTAACAAGGTCATTCAAAATATGCATGCAATTTTTAAAATCTTCGTTTTTGTCCGATTTCATTATAATGCCTCGTTTTGAAACCTTGACAAGACTAAAGGTATACTTGGTGTTGTCAAATGTTTTATGTGCTCGGTTATGTGCTTCCCGACCATTGGGGGTTAGTTACTCCCTGGGAAGGGGGGGGGGGGCACTTTCTCATTTTTTCAGAGCCCATTATGTGATGTATTGTTGGAAAGCGTATTGTCCCCATATTCATATTTTGTCCCTCTCCCCTGATCTGTTCCCCCCTTCCCCTTTTACATCGGTATCTTACATTTTATTGGGATTGATCCTTCGATTCAGATTGAATTGTTCATTTTTATTTTTCTTTACATCGTCATTGCGCCCGATTCTTGGATGCGGATATTTTTCGATCCGATTTCTTATGGGAATAGATCGATATTTCAGTTGTAATTTCATGGAATAATTTCATATATTTATTCCTCCAATTTTACTGTGTCAGTGGCTGAATTGCTGTGAAATTTCGTATAAGGAAAGATTTTTTTTCTTTCTATGTTAAATTGCTATACTTTTTCTTAGAAGCTTAGTTGTTTGTCTCTTCTCATCTCCTCCTCCTCTTCCCTACCAATCATTATTACAGAGACATTCAAAATATACATGCAATTTTTACATGTTTAATTCTTCTCCTTTATTATTATAATGCTACATTTTGAAACTTTGACCGAAAGTATATTTGCCATCGCCTCTTCGACCATTAGGGGTTTAGTTTCCCCCCTCGGGGGAGGAGGTACGTTGTAAACTTCGTCCAAACCTGCTCGTGCAACATATCGTTGGAAATCTTTTAATGTCCTCTTTTATTTTCTGTCCATCCCCCCCCCCCACCACCACCACCACCCCCCGCCAGTTACGTGCACTTGGTCTTTTTCTAATGTTCCAGTGTGCACACTGTACTCAAAAAGTTATCCTATGTATGGGTAGGTGAATTCAGGCTGTATTCTGGAGACGCGAGAGTGGACCATCCCAGGAGGGGCAATTTTCTAATTTTATCCCAACGCCTCATGTGATATATTATCAGAAAGCCCTTTGGCCACTCATTCATATTATTATTTCGTATTATGCTCATTTACCCGCTGGCCTCTAACTTCTGTATTTTAAGTAATTTTTCTAACTCAGCACCTAATTAAGCCAAAGCATGCTTGGACCCCTTTTAGAAGGATTAACCGAAGGGGGTATTTCGTCAAGGCCTTTCGAATAAAATTTATCAAAAGATATTGTGTTGTTAATGCTTTTTAAGCTGCGTTAATATCTAAAATATGTTTATATTTCTGAAATAAATTGGGTATTTATCTTTTATCTCTGCTAAAGCCTTTTTAAGTAAAAGCAATTTAATTACTACTTTCATAATCATTAATCTTTTAGATTCTCGTGGTTTTAATAAGTAACTGAGGCATCTGCCTGTTATCACTCTATCCTATTTCTTTTTCTTTATTTTTTCATAAACAAAATGATCACAGAAGTCCTGTTTTTCTGTTCTAGTATAAGAACAAGAACACTATTAAAAAATTTAAAAAAATATATATGATTTTTGCAGATTTATGTTCCACCTCCGACACTGGCAGCGAATGAGTCAATAACTGTTTAGAGATTTTAGATTACTGCAGGAAAAAGAAAAAAAAAAAAACGTATAATCAAAGAATATATTTTTATTTATTTGTTAACCAGAGAAAAGTATATTATTTCACTGGCAATGATCCTAGTATGATTTTTTTTTTTTATATATAACAGCTGAAAATTTGGTAAACATAAAGATATTTATAAACTGTAAATGAGATAAGATGTATATTATTAAAAGGAGAATTTTGCTTATTAATTACGGGATAATTAGTATGTGATGATTGGTTAATTACATCATCACAGCTATTTTAAAAGAAGATTTGCAGTATTTGCATTTCCCCCACTCTTATAGAGGGCCCTAAAAAGACTAAAAAACCATTTAACTTTTTAAATAAATTTAGAGCCTTCAAAATTTTGCTCATCTGCACATTTTTAAGAAGAATGACGTTTATAGGAAGTCTGTTTGTTTGAAGGAAATAAGAGTAGAAAGTACATGTTTTCCAGATAAAAAGAAAATCCTTTCTTCCCTTTTTAATCGGATCGAGATCTTTCTTAAAAAATAAATTTAAATATAAATTATTGTTAAAATTTTATCTTAAAAAAATTATTTTAAAAGTTAAAAAACATTGAATATTAATGATGTGAATTATCACATTGCTACAAAGCGTAAACCAACTTAGTGAAAAACGTCCAAGCCGGGAATCGAACCCGGGTCCCTGGAATAGATCTCCAGTGCTCTACCACTAAACCACAAGGACGATGTCAAGCTTGGCATTTTTCACTTATATAAGTCGGTAAGGCTGCTACTGCAGCACAAGATAGAGAAGTCTTCATGAGCACACATTCTAGTGGCGTAACATGAGACGCAAATAAACCCAGCATCGGTGAATATACAATTTTAATTAATTATTCAACTACATTTCAGCAGTGAAATTACGCTTGAAATTATTGAATATTAATGATGTGAATTATCACATTGCTATAAAGCGTAAACCAACTTAGTGAAAAATGTCCAAGCCGGGAATCGAACCCGGGTCCCTGGAATAGATCTCCAGTTCTCTACCACTAAACCACAAGGACGATGTCAAGCTTGGCATTTCTCACTTATATAAGTCGGTAAGGCTGCTACTGCAGCACAAGATAGAGAAGTCTTCATGAGCACACATTCTAGTGGCGTAACATGAGACGCAAATAAACCCAGCATCGGTGAATATACAATTTTAATTAATTAAAATTGTATTATTGTTATTAAAATTGTATAATTGTTGTACAATTTTAATTAATTAAAATTGTATATTCACCGATGCTGGGTTTATTTGCGTCTCATGTTACGCCACTAGAATGTGTGCTCATGAAGACTTCTCTATCTTGTGCTGCAGTAGCAGCCTTACCGACTTATATAAGTGAGAAATGCCAAGCTTGACATCGTCCTTGTGGTTTAGTGGTAGAGCACTGGAGATCTATTCCAGGGACCCGGGTTCGATTCCTGGCTTGGACATTTTTCACTAAGTTGGTTTACGCTTTGTAGCAATGTGATAATTCACATCATTAATATTCAATAATTTCAAGCGTAATTTCACTGCTGAAATGTAGTTGAACAATTAATTAAAAAAAGTTAAAAAACATTATTATTCGACTCAAAGGTCTGTAGTAGCTTACTTCTGAGCCTCTGACATAATCTAGGGCCCCCATAAATGGGGGTGAGGGGTGAGAGGTAGTCGTTATGGCCCTGCTGATTCGCTACGTTTTGGAATTACTATTTTTGAACTCATCTGTGTGAATCTGTGAACATCAAAATATCGATTCTAGAATTTGGGAATTGATTCTTATTGTGATTGATTCTGTTTTATACGATGTTGATTTTAATCGATTCTCAAATTTTCCAGAATCTCCCATCACTAATTCAAAGTAACTACCAAGTGCCAAGCCAATGCTGTCCAAAGAATCAAAATTAAAAACCACCTTTACACTTCACAACCATCCTCCTGCTCATATCCGTTACTAAAGAACATCTTTTTCCTTTCCATTCCAAAAAACTCAAAAACGCCTTTTTCCTTCCCATTCCAAAATACTCTATCAACTCAAATGATTCCATACTACCATATTTATCTACACAACAAATTGCAATTATTTTAAGTTTTATCACTCTGAAGTGTTAAAATGTTTTTTGTTTCCTACCGAACCAAATCAGTTACATTATTAAAATGAGCAATAATGATTACTTGCAATAAAATAACTGTCAAATTATAAGCAATTGCCTGAAAAATGAATAATCAAACATGTGCTTTCTTCAGAGCTTCCGAGGAAATCATTATTTTCTAGCCAATGGCCAGGTTTTTCTAACGAATTGGGAATGCGATGGTGCTTCTTAGCTATTTTAATTAACCTTTATTCATTTTTGTGCAGCTGATAATGTTTGCTAGCCTCTGAGGCCTTGCAAAGACATGAAAAGCAGATTTTTGATTTCTTCTTGCTTTGGCACGTTATAACAAAAGTACATAAAGAGTTTAAAATATGGCTTGCTTTTTTGTAAGTACATTTTTAAGCTCTTTTTTTTAGTAATATAGAAAACAAATTTCGGAAAATTTATTTATATTACGATTTTAATACATAACTATTGTTTCATCATTTTTTTTTTTTTTTAAACACTTTGCTGGTATTACATTCCAAATTTAACAGGGAATTTTCGTTAATCTGTTACTAAATAATGAACTATAAAACAATAACATTGTTATTTATCCTAATATGTTAAATAGTGCCCATCTCTACTGTACAGTAACTGCTCTTTTCTGTGCCCCCGTAAATGACTGATGAGTGCTATCATTATGCACACCCTATCCTATAGAAAGCCTCTTGTAGTGCACCTCATGTATATATATCCATTTCAATTGTGTTTGAAATGGTGTAACATTATTAAAATACACCGTAAACGATTTTCTCCATAAACCGTGTAATGGGATTCTTTTGCGTGTCCCTGTAAATGAATAATAATGATTGCTATGCACACCGTATTCTATAGGAAGCCTCTTGTACTGCACCTCATTAATATATGTCACTTCCAATATGTTTGACATGTGTAACATCATTATTAAGAGATACTGTAAGCAGACTTGCCAAAGCTCCTGATTTCGGCAGGAGTCTCCTGATTTTCACATGTTCTTCCATACTCCTGTTTTTGACATATTTCTCTTGATTTTTCACAATTTTTTAAATAATCTATTATTTTACAATCAAATGTACTGTGATTCAGAGATGAAAACTCCAGTACAGGCATAGTTGTTCTTTAGTTTGATTGATCAGTAGTATTTTATGGGATAAATTACATTCAGATTCATTATAAACGATAAATATTTAAAAATTTTTTACTGTTAACTTTGGACATGTTTTGGATTGTTAATAATTTGTCTCTATTAAGACTTATTTAAGATCTTTACTATAGTTTTTTAGAAGTTTATGGGGAACAAAACATGCCCCTTTCCTGTAATATGTAGTCAATTTAAAAGTATGTCAATATCCTAAACATCATAAGCTTAAATGCATTCTACTTGTAAGGAGTACATATTTTCCTTATTTGAATAAGAGTCACATATTTCTTTTTAATCTTCAGTAATAACAAAGCCCTGCTTAAAATTAAACTTGCACTAAACATGTCTACATTTAAAAATGAATAAGTTTTCATCAACAAAAATGTCTCCTGATTTTTGGCTTTCAGAACTTGGCAAGTCTGTGTATGTGATTTTTTCCCATAGGCCGTAATGTAATGGAATTCTTTTGAGTGTCCTTGTAAATGAACTATAATTGCCAAACACTTCACTTTCAATACTGTACATGCATAGTAAACCTCAATAACGCATATCAATTACATGTCAATCTGACTGTATTTAAGCGAGTTAGAGCATGGATAGACAGATAAACCGAATTCATAAACACTTTTCAACTATGTTAGAAAGTGGTATAAAGGGAAAAAGGCTTCCGTTACAATGATATTTTGGTTTCTGTGGACTCAAGAAACAACAAAAATTTACAATATTCCCATTACCTTGTGTGTTTCCTGCCCAAAAAATCCAAGAGACTATATACTAATGTAAAATATCTATTAGAGTTTTCTATAAAAAATTATTTTCATCTCTGCTGCACATCACATGAGGCAGTATATTGTTCATCTTTAACCTGAGTAGTCTGGTATGTATAATCCAAAAATAAAATTAATAATTCAACATAAATTAAAAATTATATATACAGTAGACTCCCTCAAATCCACAACCTTATAACTTAGCAAATGCCTAAAATCCGCACCTTTTTACAGATGTAAACAATGAAACTTTCATTTCAGATGTAGGGGCAAAATTACAGAATTTTTTAGTTTTATTTCATCCCGTATGTACTTTAATATGTAAATCTTAATAATATGACTGATTTCATGGTTTTCCATGAGGGAAGTATAAATTTATTTCTAAAAAAAAAAAATCCAAATTTTGCTGATATCACTGGTAATCACAACCAAATATATTTATGTATTAATCAAGATTTTTTGGTTATTATTATGATGATTATGATGTGAATTAATAGAGTACTTTTCATAAGGAAAGTTTTATTGAATAATTCAAGGAAAATGTATCTCGTCTTTTTTATGCATATTCAAATATACATTATTATTTACTTGACCTTTACTTTTAATATTTTAATCAGTTTTTAAATTATCTTACTTTTTATCCTTTTAATTAATTTACTTAATTATTTTAATATTTTACTATATTACAATCATTCATTATAATTTTGATTGCATTATTACATTCAAATTACTATTTTAAAAATGTAAACAAAGCAATGGCCAGAAATCCACAAAATTCTAAAATCTGCACAACCTCTGGTCCCAAGCTGGGTGGATTTGAGGGAGTCTACTGTATTTTCTTTAATTTCATTTCAAATTGTCCAACAAAAAGCTAGAGTCTGCTTGTCTTTTAGCAACTCCAGCTCGGACTCTTTTGTCCCAAAATAGGACTTGGACCAAGACACCGACAGGGATGCTTCACAACCTGGAAATGTCAGGGAATTGGGAAATTGGCCAAATAAGTCAAGGAAAAGTCATCGAATTTCAATATTTTGTGTAAAATCTGAAAAAGTCAGGGAATCTATATATACACTATATATTACGCTATTAGTATATTACGCTAACGTATGTGGCACAGAAATTGCGATTATTTGTTATTGTTTAATGGCAACCCCGAGAAACGCATCTCATTGGTTATTGTGTAAAAGTCATTTGGCAGGATTTAGTGGAGGTAAATCCGGTTTATTCACTTACATTTCGCGTTTATTTATTTACGTTCTCTCTTTCGCTGCAATTATGGAACTTCACAATATCGTTAGAAATGCCCGAAAAAGATCTCGGCGAATGCTTGAAAGCAAACAAGAAGCCGTATTAAGAAGAGAAAATTGAAATAGATTGGATCGAGAACGGCGTCAAACACAGAGCATAAGCAATCACCAAAATTTCTCGCCAAAATTAAAAAAAAAAAAAATCGCCCATCGCATGGGCGAATGTATTGCTTCTGAAATCCAAATTACTGATTTAAACGCTCCGGAGCATAACTGTGGATATATATATGACATCTTTGCCAAATAAATATTATTCAGTGTTTTTTTTTTTATGAAGTCCACTCCGGTGTTATAGTTTTCAATGACAATCCCGGCACAGTTTCTACCCGGGCAACGCCGGGCGGGTCAGCTAATCTGATAAAATTTGGTTGTGATCACCATGAAAATATTGTCTTTGGGATACCAGAGATGAAAATCTTCCATAGTTTGGCAAATTCCATTAAAAAAAATAATAATAATAAAATATCCTACCTTCGTTCTCTGCTATTCCCCACTTCCACCATCTACCATAGAAGATAGTTTACAATTTTTAAAACTCATTATTAGGTATAGGTACATCATGATAGCTCATGTTAAATACTCACAAATACTCAAAATAACAAAACTGCAGTGCACTGTTTTTATTAAATAATATCACAAGAATGACTACCTCTTTCACAACAAAAAACATTCTAAGAATTCGTATAAACAAACGCAGGCAATAAAAGTCATTGCCAATAATACAAAGCATAAAAACGACCGAACATACCGGCCTCTCGTTGAATGATTTTCATTCAACCACAATTATAATACATTATTACACTTTAAATTTTAAACAAATAATGCAGCATGTACTAGTAAACAATAAATTGACAAATTACAAAAGATAATAATCATTTTTCCGTGGGTAACAGACAAATTTTTGAAATTGGTCTCTTGAAAACACCTCATTGTTTTTATGTTTACTACTCTAAAATTCTGCACGCATTATGTAATGATGTACACTCATGACATCTAACACTCAAATTAAATTTTTAAATGCTGCAAGAATTTATTTCTTTTCTCATATTTTATTTTAAAAAACAGCTCAGAAATACTTTATTTTAAAAGTATTTAAAGGTTAACAAATTCGATTTTATCAAAACTGAAAACTCGAACCTTCTGGATAAAATAAATATCATTTAAATAACTTGAATAATATATATCTCATATGAATAATCTCTCTATATAAATAATATAACTCAAATTATGTATTCACTTTCAATACAGATTTTGTATGAATATTTTCTTTGATAAACACATAATACATTCAATCAAGCAGAAATTAGCTTAATTTCATATGTACACTCAAAAATCTTATAAAACCTACTGCATTAAGAAAATATAAAAACTTTATACAATATTTATAACACAAAACATGCAACAATTATGAATTGTTTTTCTACATACTGCACGACCATTTAAAGGCCAAAACTTCACCCTTAACTGAAAAAATAAAGATTTTGGACCTAAACGTAAATATGGTTTATGAAAGTATTCTACTATCATTTGAGTAAGTTTACTTTTATTATGTAGTAAAATCAGAAATTTTTGGTTGGCATTTAAGTTACTGTTCGCTAATCTACCTCCTACTCTTACAAGACCTTCTTTATCAAGAAATGGATGGAGGTTTTTTACCTGACTATTATGATTAATATTACCTGATTTTTGCAAGGATTTTATTTCCTTGTCAAAAAACTCACGTTGAACACTTTTTAACAAAAAACTTTCTGCTTTGTTGAGCTCTTCGAGGTCCAGAGGACCCTCTTTTTTTTCCTTTTTACAATTACTAAGAAACCTGAAAATAAATCCTAAAATACGAATTATTTTACTATAGTTATTACCGTAATTTCGGGTAGATAAGCCGCGGCTTATACGTGTTTAAAAGTTAAATTTTACCTTTTGCGGCTTATCTGCCGGTGCGGCGTATACGAAGTAATAACGATTTTTTCCAGAAAAAAAAAATAAATCAGATCATGTAATATTATAGAGTAAAAATCTGAAAAACAATATTAAAAATGTTTTACTGATCAGAAATAACAATCATTTAAAAAAATATCGGGAAGTTCTTTTTTATTTCATTAAAAAAGAAAAAAAAATCTATGCATGGTTTCTTTCTGCATAACGAAACGTATTACTCAAAGATAATGATCTCATTCTGATAACGTTCAACTTCCCACTCCACCACAGAGTTGAATAAACAACTGCAGATGGCTCTTTTCTTTTTCATAAACTAGGGGTTTTGGGGAATGCTATAATTTTCTAATAACTTTTTATATTTTAATAAAATTTTGTTACACAGCCTAATTTACTGTTATTGCAACTTGCTCAAAATTTGAACGAAATTGGACAATTAATAATGGAATTTTTTTTTTCTTTTTTAATAGCTAAGAAAAATCGGGTTTTGCTTTTTGCTTTTCGTTTTTTTTTTTAATTATTTTTTCTGTTTGCTTGCAGCTCAATAATTTCTTTTTACTGCACTTATGCAAAGTGAAGTCGCTGATACATTTAAGGAATCCTTTTTCGCGGCGTTTTAATAGAAAAGAAAGTAGATTCTCTTGTTTTCTTTAAGTGTGCGCATTTGCGAATGTTGTATTTTTTATTTTCAATAATGAACACATGTATTTAATTTTTGTTTATTTTAAAACTTTCTTAGAACATTTTATTTTAAATATTTACAGAATATATCAAATCGAGTACCAATTAATTTCTGTTAATAGACATTAATGTTTACAGTTAGTAGTGAAGAGATTTAAAAAAAAAAATCTCTTTATACGTCTCTCCCAACTTTTGCCAATAGTTCATGTTGTCAAAATGATTATTTAGCATTACTTATTTTCGAAATTTTACGTTGTGTTATTTAATCGATGGATTCGAATAAAAAATAGTGTTATTTATAATACTAACGTTATGTTTTATATTAAGAATTCCATAAAATATATTTCTACTTGCCGATCCAAGGCTGAAATGTGCGATGCAATTGGATAAATTCACAAACCAAAAGTTATTTATTTATTTATTTTCATTATTTGAATTAAATTTAAAACTCTAATTTTTAAAATGGTTTTAAAAAATGCGCGAAAATCTTCAATATGGCGTCTATAGTAGTACATACGCCACTTTCAATAAGTGCGGCTTATGCGCCGGTGCGGCGTATACGATGGATTTTCAGGGGTTTTTTTACCATTTTCGGACGTAGCGGCGTATACGACAGGGCGGCTTATCTACCCGAAATTACGGTACTTAAATCAATTATATCATGCACAAAAGAATTAATAGAAAATGTAAAAACAGATATGCTTTTAAAGTCACTTATATTAATATTTTTAAGTTCGTTCGAAAAGTCATTGAAATTAACTGCTGCAGGAATATTTGTATTGGGATAGTCTTTTTCCTTTAGGAACAATGGACCACTCCACCATAACTCGTTTGAGAATAGTTTATCAGGATTAGCTCCTCTTGTTAGATGGTCAGCAGGGTTATGCTGAGATGGAACATGTCGCCACTGTATCCCTTCAGTTATTCTTGTATTGTAGAAATCCTATTTGCAACAAAAGTTTTTAGTACGTATGGCTCTTTTTTAATCCAGGATAATACTATCATGGAATCGAACCACAAGAAGATTGTGTTTACACTAATCTTGAGTGCAGAAATCACTCGTTTAATAAGCTTTGTCAATAAAACTGCTGCACAAAGCTCAAGTTTTGGAACAATTAATTGCTTTAAGGGAGACACTCTGGATTTACTCGCCACTAATTTTACAGACACTTCAACTGATTCTGTCACTGATTTGCAGTAAATTACCGCACCATAGGCTGCTTCAGACGCGTCGCTGAAACCATGTAATTCAATCATAATTGCATCTTTCAATAAAATACACCTGCTAATCTCAAATTTATTAATTAATTGTAGGGTATCAGAAAACTCTCTCCATTCCTTAGCCGATTTCTCCGTTAGCAAATCATCCCAATTTAATTGTAATAAACATAACTTCTGCATAAATATTTTTGCTTTAATTATAACAGGAGATACTAAACCTAAGGGATTGAATATACTTGATATAGTTGATAACACTTGTCTCTTAGTGGCATTTACATCTTTATGAATTTTAACATTGAAACTTAAACAATCTTTTTTCGATTTCCACAAAACACCTAACGCTTTAGATTCTTCTGAATCACCAAAGGGGGGGTATATCTTGTCATTTGTTTGACAAAGTTGTGAGACATTACTGCACCATTTATGTAATAACATTCCTGCACTGTTTAAAATTTCTATTAATTGATTTTGGAGTTCTAATGCAGAACTTAAAGAATCAGCTCCAGATAGAATGTCATCCATATACATGTCTTCTCTCAGTACGGGTGCTGCTAAAGGAAACTTACTTCCTTCATCCTTAGACAATTAAAGTAGTGTTCTCATGGCCAAAAAAGGTGCGCTAACAGTACCATAAGTAACTGTCGTTAATTCAAAATTTTTAATTGGCTCGTTAAGACCTTCCTTCCATAAAACTTTTTGCAGCTTTCTCTGATCTGGATGAATAGAGATTGCTCTTTACATTTTTTGAATGTCTGCAGTGAAAGCGACAATATATTTTCTAAATCTCACCATAATTGAGAATAAATCATCTTGTATTACACCTCCGTTATATTGAATAGAATTAAGTGAGTTTCCCTTAGTTGTTAAGGAAGACACGTTAAATACAACTCTCAAAGGCATTGATATGCTTTTTCTATTCCTCTATACACTCCAAGATGGGGAATGTAATAGGATCCACTTTCTTCCTCGCTTTCGTTAACTTCAACCATATGTGGCCTAACTGTTGATATTCTTTTAAGAAATCTGAATATAATCTTAAGTACTCAGGATCTTTTGCTAGACGATTCCATAAAGAATTTAATTTTTTCGTAGCAATTTGTTTTGAGTTTCTTAAAATATCTGGATCCTCTTTTAAGGGCATTTTAACAACATATTTACCGTTTTTGGTCTCGTGTATAATTTTCTACGAAATGTTTCTCACAAATTAAAGTTTCTTTACTTTTTGGTTTTTCAAACTCGATATTTTCTATTTCCCAGAATTTTCTAAGTGTTTTGTCTAGTTTGATTTCTTTCTTAATAAACCCACAATGAAATTTATTTTCCCTTTCTGTCGGAAAACTTCCTGATACAACAAAACCGAAAACTGTGTCTTGCAAAATAAGATCAGAATTATTAACACGAATTTGTCCCGGTCTCAAAAGCTCATAAAAAATTCCTGCTCCTAAGAGCATATCTACATGTTTTGGGATATTGAAACTGTCATCTGCTAATTTTACATTAGGTAAATCTTGTATTGAGCTTTCAGTTGGACGTAAAGGTGTTAAATCTGCAGTTATTTTTGGAACTACCAAGAAATCTAAATTTTTCACAAAACTTTCATCTCTATTGCATATTGATGCATTAACTTTATGATTTATCACCAAGGTGGCATCATTTAGACCTGAACACTTTACTCTATGTTTACATCCCGATTCATCAATTAGAAAACATATTACAGTTGAAAGTAAAACCTTGCTCTTTTTATTTGAATTGTTACTAATAAAGGTTTTCTGAACGAACTCTTCTGCATTAGCTTTCAAGATTGGTGTGCCATAATTTGTTGGCCTAGAATCTGAACATTCTTCCCTTGTTTATTTTGTTCAGATGAAACATATTCTTTCAAACGTGTACTGTTACTTGTTTTTGGAAAATGTATAGTTTTATGATGACGTTTTTTACAAAAGCATGTGTACTTCGATGGACAATTTGCAACTGAATGTGAATTTAAACAATTAAAGCATAACTTGTTACATTTTATAACGTCCACCCTTTCATTGACAGATAATTTTAAATAATGCGGGCATTTTGAAAGAGTGTGATTTTCGTGGCAAAAAATACAACTTAATGTTTTAACATCTGATAAGAATACTTTAGATACACTTTTGGAGTTAGTATATTTACGATTAACACTAAAATTCTCAGTAAGAGATTTTCCGCGTGATGTGAAATATAAATCAATCTCTCGTCCCAATTCTTCTGGTAAAAACCATTTATCTCCTTGTCTCACACTAATGTGGAAAGCTGTTTCTCTATCTAATGTTTGATATAATTTATTCGATACTATAAGTTGTTTAAGACTCTCGAAATTGGATACATTTCTTAAATTTAAATAATATTCCCAGTTTGTCATTAAACGTGAAGCAAACTGTACATGTCTCATTTGGTTGTTTAAGAGCTTTTCTAAATTGCTCTAAGCAAAAATAAGGTGTAGGTTGAAATTCTTTTAACACTAATTCCTTTATTTTTGCATAATTCTCGATATCACTATCATGTAAGTACGTTATTATGTTAGATGCTTTGTCCCCTAATAAATTTAACAGAATTTCTGCTTTATATTGTTCTGGAACATTTTTAGTCTTAAAAGCTCGTTCTAAAGAAGAAAAGACTCCCCCCCCCCCATCCTCCAGGACGTATAGGAATTCTTACAGTCAAAGTTCGAATACTTTTTATCAATTGATCTAACGATTTTAATTTTATTTCACTCTCACTAATTTTAGATTTAGCTTCAGATTTAATTTTAGCTAGTTCTAATTTAAGTTTCATTTTTTCCAGATCATATTGCTTTTGCTCCTGCTCCTCATCAATTAGCCTTTGCGCTTCATGTTTACGATTTTCAAATATATATCGTTTGCTATATCTGTCACAAAATCTGGTTTATTTTTATACATTTCACTGTTTTCAATAATAATGTTTAAATCAGCAATTGTCATATTTTCATTAACATTTAGATTTATTTCAGTGGCTGTAAGCCTGAAATCCTCTTTTTTTTTTTTTTTTTTTTTTGCACCTTTAAACATTGTTTAATACATGTATAAAACAGTAAAGATAAGAAAAATCACAATCACTTACTTTTCGAATAAGCTTTTGGTGAATTTCTTAGTACTTATCATTCATGTCGGCGTTTCACTCAACTTAAAATTTGATTTTAGAAGCTCGTTGGATTTAATCCCAGGCTGCTTCTCCATTGCTCGCCGGACCATTATGATAGCTCATGTTAAATACTCAAATACTCAAAATAACAAAACTGCAGTGCCTCTTTCACAACAAAAAACATTCTAAGAACTCGTATAAACAAACGCAGGCGATAAAAGTCATTGCCAATAATACAAAGCATAAAAACGACCGAACAACAGATTTTTAAAACATTTTCACCATTGTTTTTTTGTTTTCAAGTTACAATAAACAATTTTCACAAGGCTCCATCTACCCATTGAATTGAATTGTCTGCTTCTTTTCTTGCTTTGCCTCCTGCTGGAAATGTAGTTTATCTGGACAGTAGTAATTTTGTGATAGTTGAAGTAAATGGTGGCTCAATCCACAAATATTGTATAGAAATTTTTAATAGTTTGTTGGAAACTCATAATGATTATAAATTAATAAAGTGAGCAATTCCAGTTTTAGTGTTCAGAGCAATATTTTAGTGTGTGGGGGAGCGAGGGGGGTGGCAAAAAAGAGCTTTTAATCATCTTCGGTATTCAGGAAACTATAGTGTTTTAGAGTGATGCAACATTTGTTTTACCCTCAGCGTGTCCACTGCACACTACACCGCTAGACTAGAATTTTCGTGAAATGCACCTGGAAAAGTCAGGGAATTTCATTCTCCTGTATGAATAGCATCCCTGCACAGACTCCACAGCCCCGATTGTAACAGACATGTTTCTGAACAACATGAAATTAGGCATGATTTAAGATAGCTTATAAAAGTTTTTATAAATAGTATATCCAAGCATGTTGTGTGTTGTTAATCATGTTGTGTAATTAAAAACATTTTCCTTTGCATTTGATGATTCTTTATTGTATTTTTCAGTTATATTTTTATGCAATTAATTTTTGTGATTTCTTCTTCTTTTAGGATTACAGAGAAAACATGTTGAAGCACAGAGATAATAAGCAGCATGTAGAATGGGATCTCGAGTGTACATGCAGTCTCCTGCACAGTCATTTTCCTGGGGATGTTATTCTCGTAATTAGGCCTTCCAAAATGGGTCTCTTGACTTTCAGTTGCTTTCAGAATTTTGTCGAAGTCAATAATTTTGGTGCTCCTACCTACGCCAAGAGCATTGATTCACTACAGCATTTACATACTCTTCTATTAAATATAGAAGAATTGTTAAAATCCCAGCATGAAAATAAGGCAGGGAAAAGCAATTTCATTTTGAAAAAAGACATGGCGATCAAGTTAATAGGTTTTAGCAAAGGTAGTGTGGTATTAAATCAAATCTTATATTCTTTTTCAGCTTTAAAAGATAACCCAGTAGAGGAAATAACGCAATTTACAAATAGAATATCTGATTTGTATTGGTTAGAAGGTGGTCATTCTGGTTCAGCGGAAACATGGGTGACAAACAGGGGTGTTCTAGAAAATTTTGCTAAGATGAAAATAACTGTGCATATTCATGTTACACCTTATCAGGTGTTCTGTGATACGAGACCTAGGATAGGAAAGGAAGAGAGGTTTTTTCGTGAAACATTGCAGCGGTTAGGTGTTAAGGTCTTGAGGACGCTTCACTTTGAAGAGGAACCTAGGTGCATAGAGAATCATTTTAAAATATTGAAAGTTTTCCAGTAATCATTTTTGCATATCATTTTTTTTTCTTCTTATTTTTATAATTGACCTGATATTAATTTGAGATAAGACTTGGTGCTATACAATGTAAATAAATATAACAATGTTTTGTGCATCAAAAGATTTACCAACTATTGCATACCATCATTGGTACGCCGAATGCTATCAAAGCTAGTATGCAATATTTGATAAATCTTTTTGGTATTCAGATAATTGTTATATTAATCAGTAGCATTAAGGCTGTTGTTCAGACAGATCTGAAATTCCCTTTGCTAAAGTTGGAACCTTCGGTCATGTAATGCATTCATATTTTTAAAATATTCGTTCAGGAAATTAATCTTTTCAACTTCTTTTTTTGGTGTATTCTTGTTAAAGGATTTCTTTTCGTTTAGTTATAAAATATTTCTAAAATATGTACTTAATTTTGTTTGAAGTGTTAAAATGTTACACAAAGCTCATTTGTTTCGCTAGAATTTTAACACACAAAATTTTAAAAAAAAGGTGACATTTTTTAAGAAGAGTACACAGAAGAAAAAAGTTAAATATATATTTCCTTAGGAAATATTTTAAAATTCAAATGTATTATAAGCCCATTGGTTTAACATTAGGAAGGGGCATTTGCGATCTCGCTGATGAACATCCTTAAATATCAGTGTAAGATAGTGTGAGTAAATGAACCAGTGTCAAATGGCACCACCTAAGATTTTGATTTATGATTATTTTATTTTTTAATTTAAGTATCATAAATGAAGCATGCAGATATTTTTGTGATTGTTGCATGACACAATGGTTAAATTTATCCTACTTATTAACTATACATAATCGTATGTGATATTGAGGAATTAAAAGTTTATATGTTGCCTTATCATGTTTATGAAAATGTTAAGAAGTTAATTAGAACATTGATGCAGCTATAGAAATTGCTAATTTTTTATTTTTTACATCTGTTGTCCTAAAAATATTTAGCATACTTTAAACCAGTTGTGCCAAAACATTTATATGTAGTTTTTATATTTAAAATTTTTCATTAGTAAGGTCTCTTCAAAAATCCTTGTCATGTTTTGTTAATTTTGAAAACCACAGCTGGTCAATGTTCTATTATCAGGCTTGGTCTTAGTCGACAAGTTTTTAAAAGAACTTGAAGGGGGTATCAATTTTGTATGTGTGATAATATACTTTCCAAAAAAAAATTTTTTTTTTCCTCCATTAATTTAGATTTTGTGATTTCTAAAAAAGAAAAACAAAAGTATTCTGGTGAAAACAGTATTTTATTGATGTTACGTTTAAAAAATTAAGAGTATGCCAACAATTTTTTTTTTTTTTTTCTTCAAGTTAGTATTGCTAATTATTTATTTATTTACTAATTTATGTAAATTCTATTTTTAAAAACAGAGTAGAGACATTGTTTATGTGTATTGTGTTTTCTTTACTTATCTGTAACCACTCAAAAATTGACTGCTTCCTACCCTTTTTTAATGGTGTGGGGAAAGTACTTCATAATAAAATAAATATTAAAAAGTTCAGATGTAATAATTTGAAAATATGTCAATAATTATTTGGTGTAGAGCGTTTTGTGCTTATTTTTAAAATTATCATCATTCTTTTATTAATATTTTGTGATACACCTTGTATTTATTTTGAAATTGTAGTGCTATACAAACAGAGTTGGGCAAAATACATCGAAAAACCACTTTCGATACAAAATACATTGGTTTTACAACTTAAAATACAAAATACAAAATACTTTTCATATTTCAAAAATTCAAAATACATGTATTTTGAAAATACATTCAAAATACAAAATACAATTAAAAAAAATAAATAAAAATTATTATGCATTAAACTGAACTACGCAACTGCAAAACTCATTTGCAAAAATGATCAAATTTTTAGAAATTATAAATTTCCAACTAAAGAAGCAAAATCAATTAACCCTTTGAGCTCTGATGGTGAATTTCTCCCCACTTAATTTTAATCTCCAAATGGCACATTGGCATCTGAATATTCAACCAATTTTTTGAAAATAGATCATTGTATTTTTTTGTGTAAGTCGAATCTTTTGTTTACAAAATACTGGTGCCAATGTGCATTATGAAGAAATTCACACCCAGAACTCAAAGGGTTAAAACTTAACGAAAGATAGCTAAAACAAAACTGAAAGATTGCAGCAACAATGTGTTAAAAGTGTATGAAAGTGACAAGAATAACTAATAATGAATGAACTATCTTTTAAAGGTAGTTATTCACTAGGGATAAATAACATGGCAAACCAACCAAGCTTGCTAAATTGTATCAATTTATTGTGGATCTGATAAAGAATCTCTTGCAGGAGACATAGGGTAGCAGCAACCGCTATTGAATTATACTTAACCAATGAACCCCCAGAACTAATCCGAGAAGCGCCTTATCAGAATGAAACTTTTTACAAAATTTGAAACAAATCGGATAACTCTGCATAGAAAACCCATTTACGTAATTTAAGGGGATTATCTCCGTCCCCCCCCTCCCCCCTTTATACTTGTTGAGAATTACAAAGGTAATTCAATGTAAAAATGGTATAGCAGAGTTAGCATACGCTAATAGAGTGTTATGGCTGAAAATAGTCCGACCCGATTTAAGAAATAAAAGGTTAACTTAAATACAATATCAATAAAAGATTTGTGTCTGTAAAAAGAACTACAACAGAAGTAAAAACCAACAAAGTTTATTAACAGAAATAAAAATAGAAATAATATATAAAAAGTAAAACATTTCATTTAAACAATCTATATGTGACAAACGCTATCATAGCCAAACACTACTCTCAGTTTTCTGAGGTCTGAAGTGTTTAATAAAAAGAGCTAACATAACTCTTATCTTAAAAATATCAACAAACAGACCATTTAGCTTTGGAGCATCAAAAGGAGTTTAAAAATGAAAATGAATAATAAAACTTATGTCTTAAATCAAAATGAATTTCATATTTAATTAATTATCTTTTAACTTTAAATTATATTAAACTTTCATATTATATTTATATTCTATTACTTAAATTCAATTTAGATACTGTAATGTAAAAAATGAGAACATTATTATTGAATTACTTAAATAGATATAATATATAACAAGCAGTAGTTGAAAGTGAAAGATCTTGTATACCTCTACTTAAACGCACATCTATCATTCCATAAAAATACCTCAGCCTCTCCCCCACAATATAACATGCTCGGAAATAGTTACCGGTACTTTCCGTAGCAAACCTGAAAACTACACAGTACACATCAACCACCAGAACATACATATCACTCCAGGGTTCCAACAGCAGACATGAGCTAATTGGCCCAATGATATGGATATATGGAAAGACTTATTGAATCCAGAACCCATGGATTCCAATAGTAACAAACATCTACAATCCTTTATAAAAATGGAAAATTGGCCGAGATATCCTACTTCAGATGACACAGCAGAAAGGAGGAAAAATCTAATCGCTAACACTTTATATTAAATGGAAATAAACTATAAGCATTAAAAGAAAAACATACTTTAAAGTAATTTGAATGTGTCGAAATATAGCTGCATTAAAAGACCTTCATATTTAAATGGAGTACTTCGTCAATATAGATTCAACTTTACCGGCAATTCAGAAACCAAACAATCTTCCGATGGCGACATTACTAAAACACCTTTCACATCAGAGTTGGTGATTCAAATCCACTTTGCATTATTCAGTAAAAGAACTTGAAAAACAAACAACTTCTTTCTATCACACTGCAGGCATCTTAAAGCTTTATAAAAACCACGCACAATCAAAAGAAAATAAAGCAAATGAAACTTAAATGTTAAAATCCACGAAGCTACTAAACAGCTGTCTGGCTAGACTATAAATAGTAGTCCAAAGGAAACTCTTCCTCTTACGTAACTCCTTCATCCCGCACTGAATACACGTCACCGTACGTTACCAGAAAGATCCGAAGGTGTGGCCTAGAACACAGACGACAACGGACAGCTTACGTCACCTGTCGTTGGTCGCCGAAACTCCTCAGATGAAAAACGTGATCCAAGTCTTGCCGTGCGTGCATGAGGATCGCCGAGTAAACATTACGATGTTTTCCATGAGCTATAAGCCACGATATATGGAGAGTCAAAGATAGGAAAAGGTTTAAGACTTTATTATAAAGGATAAGAGTAGAGAAAGGTAAGTGACAAAAATAAAGTTATTTATTTTACTGAATAAACTTATTTAAATAAAACTTGATGTAGGACTTAAACTATGTAGAATGTTGACAGCAGGAAATATATGAATTAAGCCAGTATAGATGTTAAAGATTGAAAGGTTGAATGAGTGATAAGAAATATGGAAACATGTTAAGGAAATATAAATTTCCTAACAATACTTAACCAATGATCCCCTAAAACTAATCAGGGAAGCGCATTATCAGAATGAACCTATTTAGAAAATTTGAAGCAAATCGGATAATCCTGCATGAAAAAACCATTTATCTAAATTAAGGGGGATTATCCCCGTTCCCTTCCCCCTTTTATACGTAACCAATGAACCCCAAAAACTAATCAGGGATCTTATCAGAATGAACCTATTTATAAAACTTGAAGCAGATCGAATATTTCTATCGAGGATTATCGCATTACGTACATATATACATTACATACGTACGTACATACAGAACCTGCGGGCACATTAGCTCCCAGGCTCTGATAGCCTGTGATCTAAAAAGGTAGCTTTTATCTACGTGGCATACTTATTTCATTTCAATTTGATTTACAAGTATGGTCAATTTGTCTTGAAGGGGGAAAAACGAGAGTTTTACATACATGTCACCGGTAATCATAAAAGAACACTGCATAACAACATTACCTGTTGAGCGATGCACCCCAAACTTTATCACGATTAATTTATTTGAAGGCCTAAACTAATATGAAATTGGATTAAATTTTGTCCATTAGTCTTTTAGATATATATATAGTTATTGCGGAAATCATGAAAAACATATCACAGCAGCGCTACCTGTTGAGTGATGCGCACCAAAAGCTAATTGACAACAATTTCTGTTCTGATGTATATGCAGTTTGATGAAATTATGTATATTCAATCTTATAATACAGCTACTATGGAATAAAATAATTAAGCATAGCAGCGCCACCTGTTGGGCGATATAAACCCAAAGCTAAATTATACCTGGGTCTAACTTTATCTGAAGTATGATAATTATTAAACTCAGTGCATTAGTTCTTGAGATAGCGTGGCCACAGAAATTGTGTCACACACAGGCTATCAGACAGACATGTACTTCCCAAACATAGTTAAATCGCATTCAAGACATCCCGAAACATGTAAATCAATCCAAAAACGATAATTGAAAATTTTCACGAACCCAATACTTTCTTCTTCTGTATTAAAAGAACGTGAAAATAAATCAGTCTTTTTTAGTATATGTCTACAAAATAACGCATTTTATAATAATCTTACGCTTACGATGACAGCGAATAAAATTTTTATTTACATGTATTTTTTTCTTTTTGTATAATGCACGTGTGTTTAATAAGATCGCGCACCTACACAAGACCTTTTAGGCCTTCCACTAACAAAATATTTAGGGCACAAATTTTCGATTATGGTGCCTGTTGGCGATAGCTTCAAAATGGACTGTAGAAAATACTTAAAAATACTAAATGAAGTGTGTTGCGTACTCGATGGATTGTCCACATTTACAAAACTTAACAAAAACATTTATTATTTACAAAAATATTCAAAGGGACCGGCAGCGGTTGATGCACTGCGCTTACGTCTAAGAACACATCATACTCAACTGGCGGGGAATCTCGCCCGTGCCCTTTTCAGTCCAGAGCGCTTGCAGCGCCCTTTCGCTATCAATTACGATACACGGAGGAAATAGTGCTTTTAGAAATAATGTATACAAAATTTAAAATATGTATTACTGAATGCAACAATATAAATGAAAAACTTAGATAATTGTTAACACAAGTTGAATTATTTTTATTAACAAAAGTGCGAGTTCTTCGTTTAAAATAGTTACACTCAGGTAAAATATCAAACCATATATAAGCACAATGAAATAAGAAATCATTTTGAATTGTTATGACAGTCTTGAAATTTTTAATATAAATCAAAAAATGTGAAAGCTCTTACATTCGTAAAACAAAAGCACTTATAAAATATTTATAAAAAGTAGGAATCATTTCAAAAATTTGCAAAGTCATGAATTTCATTTTTAGCTCACAAGCTATCAAAGCCTAAGAGCTAATATGCCCAGAGGTTCTGTATGTAACACGATAACTCTTGATAGAAGTATCCGATTTGCTTCAAACGTTTTTCTAGGATTATTCTGATAAGGCGCTTCCCTGGTTAGTTTTGGGGATTCATTGGTTAAGAGTAAAGGGGGGGAGGGGGGTTTAATTCCCTTCTTAATTTAGATAAACGGGTTTTTGATGCAGTATTAACAGATTTGCTTCAAATTAGGTATACCGATTTATTCTGATAAGGTGCTATCCTGATTAGATTTGGAGGATCATTAGTTAAGTATAAAGGGGGAAGGATGGGGACGCTAATCCCCCCCCCCCTTAATTTGGCTAAATGGGTTTTAATGCAGAATTATCCTATTTGCTTCAAATCTTGTATACAGGTTTATTCTGATAAGGCGCTCCTCTGATTAGATTTGGAGGTTCATTGGTTAAGTATAAAGGGGAAATGGGGGGACTAATACCCCTTAATTTATTTTTCGAGGGGCATTATTCTTTGAAATAAGAGTATAACATGCAATTAGTGTGAATAGCCTGTGAGCTCAATGCTATCAATTTAACTGGGCACTTTTCTTTTTATTTCATAGTCAAATCGTTTCTTTAAAAGTTCATTGTAGGAATGTTCTTACTATTACTGTCTAATGTATTTTTTACTAAATTCATATAATTAATGAAACAGACGAATTTTTAAAAATCTCATTTCGACATTTTTAAATGAGCTCCTTTTATCTGTGGTCAATGGGCAACTGTCGATAATAGAGCGCTGTGCTTTTGCAACTCTGAAAAATCCTTCTGCTCTATCACAATACATGTTTTTTTATTGTAATTCCCTTAGCAACATTAAGATATGTAAAAGTTATTTTTGTAACCAGTCAGCAAGAATACGTTTTCTGATGCTAAACAATATATTCATCAACCTCCTTATCGTACCAATAATCGAAAAATGTGTTTATAGTATTAACTTCCAGAACAAAATTGAAAACAGTTAAAACAGACAGATATGTAAATGTATTTCCTTTCAGTGAATCGCAACTTTTCTCTGCGGTTTAAACATGGCAGTTTGAAATCTAGAAAAAATGTATTTTGAGTATTTTCAAAATACAAAATACTTTGCAAAACCATCTGAAAATACATTACAAAAATACTTTGATCTTAGTTTAAAATACAAAATACAAATGTATTTCAAATGCATGTATTTTCGATACTGTACAACTCTGTATACAAAGTTATAAGCTGATAATATATCTACGTTATAAAATGAAAACGTGTCCATAAGTAAAGTATGCAATCCATTTTTCTACTTTCACAAAAGTAAAAAAATAATATACATCACAATTTAAATTTTTACAACATCAGATATGGGAGGGAAATATACTTTCAAATACAATTTGTTTGGAAACTATATTGCAATTTACTGATTTTTCATGATTTTAAAAATTATTTTCAAGCATGATTTTTTAAAAACTATCTTTGTCATATGCAGCCCTGAACAATATAAATAATTCAGTGTTTGTTTTGAATTAATATTCCATAACATATGTAACTCTTAATCAATAAATAAATAAAGCTCAAATTTAACAGATATGTAATCAAACTATGTGCTTCAATACTGAAATAATCATAATAAAAAAAGCTCTTGTAAGTGGCAAAATCTTTGGCAATTTCTTCAGATATTAAACTCCGGCATGTGGCTAATAAGAAAGTATCGTTTTTAATAAATTCCAAAACTATTTAAATACAAAATTGATATTTTTCGACATTTAAAAAGGAGATAGAAGCATTGCATTTTTCAAACAAGTCATTGAATTTCGGACCCACTCTCTTAGACATCTGCAACCAAAATTCTCAACCCAAAGAGCATAAAAACGACACCTGTTGGGCAGTGTACACCCAAGCCTAAGAAGGATCTATTTATGTGAAATTGTAACAGCATATGAAATTTGATTAAATTCTGTGCTTTAGTTTTTTAGATATAGCTATCGTAAAAAATGCAGCATAGCAGCACCACCTATTATCTGATTTACATGAACACCTAACCAGCATCAACTTATGTCAAGGTCCAACAGAGTATGAAGCTTGATGGAATTCCATGCATTAGTTCTTGAGATATGACTATCGCTAAAGTCATGTAAATCCTAAAAAAATACAGCATTGCAGCGCTACCTGTTGGGTGAATTATACCAAAACCTAATCAGCAACAACTTGTGTCAATATGTAACTGAATCTGAAGTTTGATGAAAATCCATGCATTAGTTCTTGAGATAGAGCTATTGCAAAAACGGTAAAAAATGCAGCATAGCAGTGCTACCTGTTGGGTGATTTACACCAAAAACTAATCAGCACCCATTTATATCAAGGTTTAATTGAATCTAAAGTTTTGTTAAATTCTGTGCATTAGCTCTTGAGCAAACAAAATTTTTTTCAAAGACATTTTCTAAAAACCATCAAATCATGTTCAGCACCTTCTAAAGCATATAAATCCATAGAAAACCAGAAGTCAAAATTTTTTAGGAATCCAATATTTTCTTCTTGTAAAGACAATATATTAAATATAAAAAAATGTATGAAAAATTTTCAATAGAAAAATGGTTTTCACCTGATGTTCTATACACCAGGCAATATGTTCTGTAACCATGGAAACCCATATTGGATACTCTGGGTTATTTAATTTATTTATTACTGTTTATATGTTGCCAGGTAGTAAAATTTTGTATTAATCTTTTCTGAGTAATAAACAGGTGATGCAACATAATAACCAAAACAAATACTTTGTATACAAATATTGACTGATTGCTACTATTTAAACTATTTGAATTTTTAACTGTAAAAGTAAATGTTACTTTACCTAAATTGCTTGCGCTTATCACTGGCAGTTAAGTGGTTGCATTTTTTAAATCATTGGTTTCCATATTTAATTTATTTATAAATCACTACAAGTTTTTTAATTATAGTAAGCCATTGTCATGAAATTACTATCATGTGTCAGCATCTTAAGGTGCATTTTCTTTTTCTATTATGTAATAATTACAAATGCATTTTATATTTTTTGTAGTTTGAGATAAAGAGTACAGTAAAAGCCTACCAAAACAAAACCTGTCTATTACAGAAAAGTATCATAGTCTTGCTGAAAAAAAAAAAAAAAAAAAAAACAATATAATTATAATAGATGTAATAAAAAGAAATTCGTCTGAAGCAGAATATTTCTCCAGTTCCTTTTAATTCTATCTTAATTTGTTGTATTGTAGTTTATTTAAAAAAATAATGTTTTTTACTGCTTTGAAAAATGGATATGCTAGTAAATGTATATAAAAATATTTTAGAAGTTAATGAAACATTACTTCTAAAATATTTTTTTATTTTATCATACTTGCCAACTTTTACACTTTTTTGCAAAGTTGTGAAGTTTTATTTTTCTTCCCTTAAATTCTCCCTTGGTTGCTTTTAAGAACTAAGTGGTGAATAGGAGAAATATATTTAGTATTGTTAAAAAATGAGTTGAGGTTTCATTGTTAAAAATAACCAGAGGGAAATTTTTAATTTTCATTGTATGTAATAAAAAGTCATGTTTTGAATAAATTTTCTCAGTCATTCTTTAAAAAGAAAAAATCTATGTCTAAAATCAGTTTCTTAATGAGTCTTTTATGTTTATATTTTTATCACCAAATTACCTTTATAACTGTTATCAATGTATTATTCAACAATATCCGTCTATTATGTCCTTTAAAAAAAATGTAAATATCATTTATGTATTATTAAAAAAATGGGTTACTTGGACCTTTTGTTGTTAAAAGTTGTGTGAAATAACTTTTACGTGTTATTTTACACTTTGCCGTTTTCAAAAGTTGGCAGATATGTTTTATTGTGCATGTAAATTAGATTGAAGCATTCTTCTGGGGTAGTTGTAAGTGGCTGTGTATAGTTGTAGCTCACTGTGCATTTAATTTAAGAACAATATTGAATTATAATGTCATAAAAGATTGTAACTACATAAAAGCATACTAAAACTGTACCGCAATGTACTGGAGAAAAGTTCAGTTTGGTTTCTGTCTTAGCATGTATACCATCTATTTTAATTGTATTCTTTTCACTGAGACTATGAAATATTTCTGGTTTGACAGGTTTGTGTGTTATGGGTTTTGCAGAATTATTCCACATTTCGCGCAGGGTTCTTATGTTTAAAACAGTTTTAGTAATTTGTAAAGCTCCAAGAATCAGGTACCAAAAAGTTTGAGTTGTCATCTTATTGTATCAAGTGGAACTCCATGGTGGACACAATAAAATCTTATTTTAACAATTGACCAATATTTTTAAAAATCTTTGAAGATAATCATGAAAAAATAGACTATACTATTTCAAAAAATCTCTTAGACTTTCAATTTAAAGAAGAAGGGGGGGGGGGGGATGTTATCATCAGAGATTCAAACCCATTGCAGTTGATGGAAGCTTATATATCTAACGTGAGTAGAGTATTATGGCTGTAGTTCATGGGGCTCTTTCACCCAACACAACAGTATTATCAGCAAAACTTTGACGCAGACTGTTTTTTCACTTACCCAATTAGACTGTTGTCAAGTTCAAAATGCTGCTCATTCTTCCAACACTGTTGATTCTTCCCCAACTGGACCAATCGGAACAACATTAGGAAAGGTATCCATACTTAACCAGTAAACTTTCCAACTCAACACTTGATAGATAACTCTGGAAGGTCTCAAAAAAGCCAAGTGAACATTTTTTGTTAAATGTTTATTTATTTATTTTTCTTCTGTCTGATATGGCTTTCACAGTCCAAATGTAGGTAGTAGTTGACTGAGGATAATGTGTACCATTTAATGTTATACATAAATTATCCTTCAGGGACCATATACTTAACTCAACACTCTGTCAACTATCATTTTTCAAATAAAAACATCACTTTATTAACTCACATTTAGATGTTCTTGGATCAAAAACCTGAAAAAATATAGTTTGTGCATTTTCCTTATAACTACGTAGAGTAGAAGATGCTGATCTTAAATACGCAATAAAAACTCTTAATTTTTATCTTTCCTAAAAATCATACAATTGACCTTTTTCCTTTTATAAGATACAACAGTGAATTGAAAAAAAATATAATCCCAAGAACTATTTTGCATTTTAAATACCATACTGTGTATATTCTGCCAACTGCTACGAAAAAAATCTTAGTTTCTATGATTTGGAGCTAACTACGATGCTACGAAAATCGGTCTAAAACTATGATTTTCTGGAAAAAACACTCATGCCGAAAAAAATCAGTTTCGTTAAATCGTTCACAGAAAAAAAGGCAATTTTGTCAAAGGATTGCAAAAAAAAAAAAAAAAAACAAGAATGTCGTTAAAAAAATCACGAAAAAGCATGAATTTGGCCTAGGGATTGCAAAAAATCATAAATTTGATCAAAGGATTGTGAAAAAACACAAATTTCATCAAAGTATCAGAGAAAATAAAAACACATTTCGTCAAAGGATCAGAGAAAAAATGCAAATCTCGTCAAAGGATCGTGGGAAAAATGCAAATTTCAGCAAAGGATCGCATGAAAAAAACACGAATTTCCTCAAAGGATTGCAGAAAAATGCGTATAAACATGAAAGGTTAAATTTAAGCATAGAAGTTGAGATTGGGATAATGAAATTGAGATAATGGACAACAGAAACAGACTTGTATTTTGATGCTACCTATCTCATGAAGACTTCTTTGCAAAAAAGTAGGTGCATGTAATAAATAAGTTGATATTCGAAAAATTTGTGAATTATGACCTATATAAAGCTGCTAAATAAATTTTTAATTATTGCCACAGTATTTTGTTAATAAATTATGAGCTACATTTTTGCCCAAAAAGAATCGAAAACATGACTATGAGCTTTTACAGCTCATTCCTATCGTTAGTTTTCAAGTTAAAGCATTTAAATTTTTGACAGTCTGAGGGAAACATCGCCCATTAACGTCTGCATCACAAAGAAAAAGAACTTAGGTAGTCACCAAAAAGCTTTTTCAGAATTTTGTTTGACATTTTACATTATATTAGTAGTTTAATGTATTCCTTTAATTTTTATCTAGTTGCTAATTTATCAATTCTGTAAAAAAAAAAAAAAAAAAGTGCATACCTTTTTTTCCTGTGCTTTCGTCCAAAGAAACTCATATAAGGTATCAAAAGTAGGTGTTACCATTTGAAAAATGAAAATTAGTTCAATATTTATTATGTAGATGATCCTTGAATCCTAATTTATACATAGCATTAAATAGACTTTATTTCTAGTCCATTGGTACCCATCTTTTGAATGTGATTATTTACAGCAAAATTAATAGAATGCGATTTTTTTTTTCCCCTTCCACGACTGTTCAGTATAAATTCCTACACAACATTGTAAGAATAATTATAGCTAATGCATTCCATATGGTTTCTATTTAAGTTTGATAATGTCTGCTTTCAACTTTCTATTTGATAAACCAACACGTTTATTTAGGGGGTAATGCAACTTTTGACTGTTAATTGTGCAATTGATTTCTTGCCACCTGTTCTGTTTGTATTTTTAATGTAAAAAATATTTATCATTAAATAAGTATATTGGAAAAAAAAAATAATAACTATGTTGATTCTTTTACTTTGTATATAAACATCTATTTCCTTTGATGATTGGGAATGATAAAAATCTGGTGGTCATACATAAAAGTTGACTTCTGTCTCATGTAATGTCAACCATATGCAACGATGGTTAGGCTGAGGGCAAACATATCCAAATTTCCTAACCAACTTTTTCCTATTATTAAGAATGTAAGGAAAGGTTTTTTAAGAAATTGGAAAATATCATTATTGTTGTTTACATTGCAGGTTTCATTTACCAAGGCATTTAAAATTATTTTCTGACCATGTATGAAACTTACATGCATTGTTGTTTATATTTCAAGAAATTTGAACAATATTTTCAATTTCTTACAATAAGCATTTAAAAGAAAATGCTGTTTCTAAAAGAATGATTTTTAAAGCATGACAGTTGCAGTTGTTAAGTAGCAGTTGGCAATATTTGTATATACATCACATTTATAGCTCAATAAAATATAATTAATTTGATTGTTACCTGAATAAATTTCTAATGTTGAAAAAGTGTATGTTGGCTTTTAAAATAAATATAAGGAGAAAGTGCATGCTATGAATGAAAAGAATACAGAAAGGGCTGGACTGGGGAAGGCAGAAAAATTTTCTGTCATAAAATTTGTTCAAGAGAGAGGCGGAGACATTCACCCACACTTAAAAGGTATTTCGTATCAGCTGTTTCCATAGTATTTTGAAGGTATTATTGCTCCCTTAAGGGCAGGTTCTATTTCTTTGGATCTTTTTTTTTTTTTCATCCCTTAAGTGTACTAGATTGTTGCTCTAAAGGGGTTTTGTGGTATTTCAATTCCTTATAGTAATTTTTTTCTTATTGAATATAATGCTGCTCCTTGAATGTAATGTTATTGTAAAAGTTTAAGCTTGTTTTTCTCGAAACCTTGTTTTTCAAACTGGGCAACCCTTTTTCTTGAGAACTATTACACCTGTAAATATAAAAAAGTCTTAACTATGTCCACTAATAACTATTTCATAATAATATATATCCCACATGAAAAGTCAAGAACATACACTAAAAATATTTATTTGCTTAAAAAGACGTCACTTTACTAAAAACCTTTTTAGTAAATTGACGTCTTTTTAAGCAAATAGATATTTTTAGTGTATGTTCTTGACTTTTCGTGTGGAATATACAGGAGTAGTACTTTTCCTGAAAAATGAAAAAACGTCCTGAAATATGGTAACATGTCCTGAAATTTTGCAAGTTTTGTACTTATAGCACTAACAGTCATTACATTTCCACGAATATATATTTTATATATATATATATATATATATATATATATATATATATATATTTTTTTTTTTTTTTTTTTTTTTTTTTTTTTGGCGCAATTTTGCAAATCATTCATTTAAAAAAAAAAATCCACAAAATCTGTATTTTGGAATTAATAGGTTCATAGGAGAACCAGAAAATAGTGCAATATTTTGTCATCTGATGATGAAAAACTCGCAAATTTCATTAAGTGGTTGCAAAAAAAAAAAAAAAAAAATCCAGAATTTGTCAATCGGACAGGAAGGAAAATTGTGAATTTCATTAATTGGTCGTCGAAAAAAATTGTTATTGTCTTCAATCTATCTCTAAAGAAATGGGAAATGTAGTCAATCATTCGCTGAAACTCGTAGAGATGCACTTTTCCGTTTTTTGACGGATTTCCACTTTTTTTGCTTTTTTAAAAATCGATTAGCGGTTTCTGCGGAATCGTGAAAACAAAAAATTCGTATTAATATGCGCTGCAAAAAAGACTGAGAAATTCGTCAGACGTTCGGCGAAAAAAATCAGAAATTTTGGCGCAAACAATCGAAGAAAAAAAAACACGAATTTTGGCAAACAATTAGAGAAAAGGAACACGAATTTTGGCAAACGATCGGAGAAAAGGAACACGAATTTCGGCAAACGATCGTGGAAAGAAGTTGCAAATTTTGGCAAACGATCCTGGAAAAAATCTCTAATTTCGGCAAACGATGTCGGAAAAAAACACGAATTTCAGCAAATGATCGCGGAAAAAAGCGCAAATTTTTGCAAATGATCGAAGATAAAAAAAAAAAAAAAACATGAATTTTAGCAAACGATCGCAGAAATAATCTAGTTTCGGCAAACAATTGAGGAAAAATACACAAATTTGGCAAATGATCGAACAAAAAAAAATTGCATATTTCGGCAAACGATCGCAAAAAAAAATAAATAACTGGAATTTTGGTAAAAGATTGCAAATTCCTTCAAACGATCCGGGGAAAAAATCATGAATTTCAGCAACCTATGGAAGAAAAAACACTAATTTCTGTAAACAATCGTGGAAAAAATGCAAATTTTGGCAAAAAATCATGAATTTCGACAAATGATTGTGGAAAAAAGTAGTATGCCAGGTAAATGTGTCCTGAAATATCGATAAAAGTATGTCCTGAATTATCACCTAGGACCAGTACTACCCCTGAATATATATTATTATGATAACTGTTACACCGATTTTCTTCTTTTTTTGAAAAAGAAAAGAAAGAAAGCTAATTGGTTTTTTTTTTTTTTTTTCAAGCTTATACCACTGAAAAGTATAATTGTCATTGATTAAATATTTTTTAGAGCTTGCAAAAGGTTTTTAACCCCTTGAGAGGCAAGCAAAAATATCCCTAAATATTGAATTCTCACCGAAATAATCGAAAACTTTCATTTCTAAAAAGAATTTTTCTAGGAAAAACAATTTTTCAACGATTTTCCTCCAAAGTTAAAAATATAAAATTTAGTTAAAATTTTCTGGTGAGAATCTTGTGTAATATATTTTATCCCACCGCCCCTCAGGGGGTTAAAAAGGGCGAAAAGGTGACCATTTATGTTCAAATGACTGCCATTTTGTCAAAAATCAACTTTTAAATTAAATTTTGGTATAAGAAAAACGGTCGTCTGATTGGAAATCTATACCATGCATCTGCAGTCACACAAGACATAGTAATGTTCTTTTTTTTTCACAAAAAATTTAAATACATAATTAAAATGTTAATAAATAAAATGAAAAAAGTCTACTGTTTTCTTTGTAACCAAAAAAAAAAAGTCACGTCAATTTTATACCAAAGAAGTAGAACCTGTTTTTAAGGAAATGAGATTTCTTGCTCAAAATAAACTGTAGGGATGCAACAAATGTTTGCTTTTTGACTGAATATTTGGATTGCCAAATATTATTGGATATTTAGCCAAAGAAATTCAGAATAGTATTTTTTTGCTTTTAAAAAAAAGCTTTTTAATCTAAATTCACTATTTTCTGACATATTCATGAAGCCATTATCACTCCTAAAAGCACAAAATTTACTGCTATTCTAATTCACAGCCTTTCATATAAAAACTAATGATTTTTTAGAATATGGTGTTAAAGTTGGAAATTTAAGCCAATCTTACAGCCGCAATGGTTGGGAAAAAATCTTCATTGGGAAACAAATTCTAAAGCACTTTGATATTCTTCTGTAAATTTTATAAGCATTTAAAAATGGCTTTTTGAACGTGTCAGAAAAATTTGCTTTATTCATTAAGGTTTTTTTTTTTGGGGGGGGGGGGGGGGTTAAGAAGAGCCTTTAATATGTTTCATACAAAATTTTGCACACGATTCAAGACCATACATACTGTTGGTATCGGTTTCTGCATATAATTTCAATATGTATTGAGTAAGTTGTTGAATTTTCTGTGTTTTGTATATGCTCATTCAATTATTAAACTTTTTTTAATATGTATTTTCTACTTGGAAACTAGTTTTAGAAAGACCTCTTCTTACAAATTTGTTGACCGATTGGAATACAAACTCCTCACAATAGAATTTACCTGACCAAGGGCTATTTTAGAAGTATCTCATTCTAAATCATAGGGGCAGTCAACATTGTGAGGAACTCATTAATTCTGAATGTTAGAAGGGATAAAAGTATCACTAAAAGATAGAAATTAAGATTTCAACATTTTAACCCTTAAACATCAGGTGTTGCTTTTCAGCAACATACCCAATTTAGGCTCTAAAATACTATTAGAATAATATTGAAGCTATAATGCCTAATATTACCAATAAAATACATTCTGAAAATATTATTAAATCCATTTTCAGCATATAGGTGGCAACACTTGAGCTGTTTAAGAATAAAGATAGATTTATTTTTTCAATTGTTCCTACTTGTTCTTTTTGTTTTATTTGGAAGCTTGCGAAAATACCCTATTTTATTCTGCAGTGAGCAAGTAAAATATATTTCTTGTTATAGTTCCTAAAATTCTTGTGTGTTTAATATTATAGAATTTTATCAAGGAATTTTTTTTTCCAATTAAAGACCAGTATTGCCGATTAGTAACATAGTTTTTTAGCCGTAAACCATACTTAAAACAAAATGATTTTTTAAAGTATTTTTCCCATGATTTATTTAAAAAAAGAAAGCCAAAAAATATTACTGCAATGATTTTTGAAAAATCAGGCATTTAAGGGTTAATTGAAATACTGTCCTGTCTTACAGAAAGTTAATTCTAAGATTAACTAGATTCTAGAACTAAGACCAAAAAATTAAAATGCATTTTTGTGTGTGTGTGTGTGTGTAATAAGTTTAATAAATAATATAAAAAAAAATAATAATAAAAAGTACTTTAAGCACTAGTAATGAGTTCCTATATTAGGTAAATTATATATAAATCCCAAGTATCTATAGATATAATTATGCTGTGAATAATTAGTTCCAGTACAAGTCATGTTTTATTATTATTTCGAATATTTGGTAATCTTCCAAATCATATTTGTTACATCCATAAAAAAAACAGCAACAAATTTATCCATTTCTTCAGCTTGTGAAATTTATCTCTGCTAAATTCTGTCTCTGCAGTGCATATTTAAAAGATCTGTCATATTCTAATTGCAAGTAAATTCAAAGTATTACTTGATTAATTACACTATTTATAGTATTGTGAAAGTAATCCCTTGTTATTGGTTTGGTTTCATATATATTTTTTTCCTCTCTCTGTTTTTCAGTTCAGCTAATGTGAACAATTCAGTATTACAAAATTTAGCTGCTTGGAGATACAATGGTGGTTATCACTGTGTTTACTTTTTCTGTACAACTAGTCTATTAAAAAATTTGAAGGACCAAATTTGTTTAGTTGTCTTTTGTTTTCACTTTTCTCTTATTTATTTTTATATCATTAAAATATAACACCATTAAGTTTGTAACAAAAATGCTTAAAGATTTGTTGTAAAATTTGATGCCTTTCAAGTTTAATAAAATAGAAAATTATCCAAGTTTCTTAAACTAATAAGAAAAAAATAAACTAAAAATTACTACTAAAAAATTTGTGCTTATTCTTTACTATAAGGAGAATTTTTTTTAACTTTTGAAACAAGTATATGATAAATTTATCAAAGTAGGTGATGGGAATCGAGAAAGGGGTATGTTGCCTAAATTGGCAGATTATTTTATTCAAAATATCCAACAGAATTTTCAAATAGTAATTTTTACTTTATTTAGTCACTTAATATCTGTCATTAAATAAATCAACTATTACTATTCAGAAATTTTTAATAAAATAATCTTATAAATTGGCAACACTTGCTTCCTAGACATTAAAGTTAAAAAGCTGCATAAGGTTTGTTTTAAAGTCATGACCAATGGCTATCGCTTACTCGTCTGTGGCATCATAATTAACACAAAAGTTTCGTCTTTTTTATAGACAAGAAATGGATTGTCGATCACACTTCTAATACTAATGTAAAAAAATAAAAAGTACATTTAAGAAATATAGAAGTCTATTGCAGTGGATATTTATATGTATCAATTTATCACTATGCTTGGCAAAAAAATAAAGGCAATTTTTTGGTAAAATCCCCATTAAAACTTATTATTACACTAATATTCAAGTAAGCACACAATTTTTTTAATTTTGCTGCATGATATTTTTGATTGATATCAATATATTTTCCCCCTAATATAAAATATCATCTATTTCTTAACTTTATAAGCATGAAATAACTAGTAACACCATCTACACGCCAATTTTGAAATTGCATATTATCCACAAAGCTTATTTCGGTAATAAATCATGAAAATGTCTCAACTTTCAGCAGCTGCATTAATCGTAGTACCAATACTTACACAGTTTAATTCTCCGCCCACAGGTGTTTCTATTAAAATCTAAAGCCTAAAAGAAACTGCGCTTGTATATTTTGCATAGCTGTTTTATTTTTATAGACGTTTTCAATCTTTGTTAATGAATATTTAAACTCATTTTTAGGGGGGTTATCGTGAAATCCTGCCTTAAATGTAACATTTTGCAGTCCTTATCATGCAATTGTAACTGCTAAATTGAAAACCTCTCCAAAGCGGAAATTTCTTTCTGTTCCTGTTCCTACTGACTCTTTTTTTCACAGATTTTGCATATTATGAGAACGTGAATTTCAAAACTCGCCTTATCCAAAATTTAAAAAATCATGTTTTCTTAATCTATTCTATTCATAAAGCTTCACCGAAAAAACCCAACACTATGCAAAAAAACTAGTTTTATTTTTTATTTCAGTCATAGGAAAATCTTGGTTTACAATGAAATCCAATGGAAGCAGTTAGAGGTTTTTCGCGATTTCCCAAAATTTGATTCTTTGGATAAGGCGAATTTTGAAACTCATGTCCTCATATGCATGTGTGTTTATTTAGTACAGTAAAACCTAAAAATACGGAAAGTCAAGTGAAGAAAACAAAAAATTCGTTTTAGACAGATTTCCGTCTTAACAAGTATGATTGTGACTTAAACCTTCCATAGGGAGCATGAATTACGTTTAGGATAGAATTTTGTTATGGTCAGATTCCGTTTTCATAGGATTTTCTATATTTTTATGTCCTGCTTTTAGTGACAGCGCACCTGACAACACTACGTCTGATAACATGTAAAACTGGTCTTGTCAATGTGGATTGCCATATTAAATAACATGATTCGGGATTTCGCTAATTTAACAATTTTTTTTTTATTAAAAACACAGTTCTAAGGTGCAGCTATCACTGAGCTCTACAGTAATACAGAGAGCCAACTCACCGATCCACTTTCTGCCGCGACTGCATCACACTTTCAATGCGCGCAAATAATGAGTGCTGCACTTTTCTTAATATTACGAGCATTTTTTTAAACTTTTTCACATATTTTTTATCAATTTTGGTGTTTTCTACATCTTTTTGATATTTTTATGAGCATTACTTAATTTGTTCTTCATTTCTTTTCGTTGAGCTTACCTAAAATTTCATTTTTAACTAATGTCAAACTAAAAAAATTGCGATTAATTTAAATAGAATCTATAGTTTTTTCAATAGAAGATATATATCAGTGAAAATTGTAGCAACTTCGTCAAATTTTTAAAAGAAAATCCAATTTGAAAATATCTACCCCATACTACTCTATAGGAAGAAATCTATGTTTTGCCAAATATTTTCATCGGAAAATCTTTGGCATTGTATTCATGGGCTGGATTCAATGTATAAGAATAGGGTTGGTTGGATTTATGACGACCAATTATCTGCACGAGGGATATGGGCCCAGGGGGGAGTGCCCTTCGTGGGCCTAAGAATAGGGAGTTAGCCCTCCGTTCTATTGTCGAGCTCAGTGGCCGGCACATGGTATTTTGGTATCTCAAATGTATGAATGATCTAGCTCAGTGGTCAAGACTAGGGCTGGTTAAGATTTTGCATTTGTAATACTAAAGTTGCGTGTTCTGTCCTTTCGCTGGCATTTTAACCTTTTTAGAGTTTTGTTTTGATTTTTATTAAGTCAGTTAGTTAAAATCAGTCGATCTTTATTACCAGTTCTTTTGTAAATTTTTTTAGCAATTAGATTTTTTTAAATAAATAATTACATTAAAAAAATCAGTTAATCTATTTTTAATAATTAAAGTAAACATTTATTAAAATGCAATAATAAATTTCCTAGGCTTACATTAAAAGTATTTTCATGTTAGAACTTTATAAAGTTCGGATCATTTTAAATTTGTCTGTTACTATAGTAACAGATAAATGCAAAATTATCAGAATTAATATATTAAAGGTTTTTTATTTTAAAATTATCCTTGAGACATAAAAATCTTTATTAATTTATGATAGGTTACTTTATATTTTTTTATTTTGAATATTACACAAATATTTAAATTAAATTTTAAAATTTATAGGACTTATAGGGTATTTTTCTAATAAAGAAATTCTTTAATAATTAAAGTGTAAAAAATAATATTTCCTTCAGTTAGTTAAAATCAGCTGATCTTCATTACGAGTTCCGTTGTAATTTTTTTTTTTTTTTTTTTTTTTTTTGTCAATTAGATTTTTTTAAATAAATTTAAATAATTAAATTAAAAAATTCATTTAATCTACTTTTTAATAATTAAAGTAAACATTTATTAAAATGCAATAATAAGTCTCCTAGGCTTACATTAAAAGTATTTTCATGTTAGATTTTTATAAAGTTCTGATCATTTTAAATTTATCTGTTATTTAGATTACTATTTTTTTTTTATTATTATTGTAAATGTTATACAGATAATTGAATTAAATTTTAAAATTCATATGACTTATATGGTATTTTTCTAATAAATAAATTTCTTTAATAATTAAAGAGTAATAATAATATTTTCTTAAGGCTGTTCTTAACTGCTCTGCTCAACAAGCGCAAAACGTTTTGACACATTTACAAATTCATTTTTTAACGAAAAGGTATAAAATTGGAAAGCCTGGCCATGGAAGCGATTTGGAATTGAACTGTTTTTCCATTTTTTGATCAAATTGAGTTATAAGCGATTTTAATTGTGTGACAAACACGTTTTTCGCCCGCTCTTCAGTGCTCTTTCTTCCTTCGCGCGGAAATTCGGTTCAAAACGTCCACTTTGACACTATTTTCTGAAAGATTTATTGCGTTTGCAAAAAAAAAAAAAAAAAATGGAAAAAACAGCTCAATTACATAGTTTCTGAACAACAACACCAGCTACTTTCATGCATTTCGAACAAAAATAAAACTTATGTCAGAAAGTTGCCTTTTTGGATTTGAGAACACCCTTAAGTCAGTTAGTTAAAATCAGTTTATCTTTATCACCAGTTCCTTTGAAAAAAAAAATTTGTCAATTAGATTTTTTTAAATAAATTTAAATAATTAAATTAAAAAATACATTTAATCTATTTTTTAATAATAATGTAATAATAATATATTCTTACCTTACATTAAAAATATTTTTTGTTGGAACTTTAGTAAGTTATATATACCGGGTGGCCCAGCGGGTAATGTTTGAAACAAATGAAAAAATAAAAACAAATAAGAGACATGAGAATAATTTAATGACGTTTATTGAATGGACATATTGGGCAATCAATGATAAAGAGGTTCGAAGTGCCCGCCATCTTTAACAAGGACAGCAGTTAGGCGGTTCTGGAATCCAACCATTACTCGTGAGCAGGCCTCACTGTCAATTGTGTCGACAGCAGTTGTAATGGCGGTTTTTGTTGGGCCGTGGATCACTATGTTATCAAAATTATATCCAGCTTCATTGGTGTAGAAAGCCATCAGTTAAAACAGTTTTTAAAAGAAGTAACATATTTTATTTTTCAGAGGTTAGTGTAATTTGAAGTAAAAACTTGTTAGTATAACAGGAAAAATGCAACAACAACCATATAACTTTTCCATGGCTTGGCTGGCCTCATGCCTAAGTAGTAAAATTCAAATTGACATTGCTGTACCAGACAGCTTCAAAAACAGCCATGTTCAACTGCACCTGCAACTGCACACCTCCAGGCAAAACATCTGGCTTAAATACTAAAAGAAAAGGAGGTTAAAGCACACAGTTAAAAGTTAATATGCAAATTTAAACTGCAAGTGTGAAGCAGTGAAACCAACTAACTGCAGGTTAACTGACATGAGATGGTTTCCCCGCCACACACCCAGTCAACCATGAAGCCAACCAACCATAGTCACATGTAAACAACAAGGTTGTGATGTGGCAAGTAGGCCAGTGAAAGTACACACTTTGTACAACTGTAAAATAAAGTTCATAGCATCTTCCAAGTAAGTAATTAATATTCAAAAATAGTAAACTGATATCTTACAGACATTTAAATGAACTTTAAACATTTTTAAACAAGTAATTGAAACTTTACTGTTTCTTTGAAAAAACATTGTTATTGGTGGAGCAGAGAAACTGGGAAAACTAATTGGGAAAATATAGAAATGTATTTTTATTTTAATAAACTTAACTTTACAAAAACATATATTTGAACTTAAGCCAACAGTTTTGAGTTCTGGAAGGTTCGTAGGACTTGTCTGCCACACTTTGCTCTTCAAATAACCCCATAGGTAGTAATCGCAGGGGTTCAGATCTGGTGAATATGAGGGCCATTCGATACCACCTTGGAAGTGCGATGGGTAATCTAACCCAATGATTCGATCGCTAAAATGCTCATTGAACACCTTGAAAACATCCGCCGTACGATGTGGTCTTGCTCCATCCTGCATAAACCAATGACCTTGGACCAAGTCATGACCATGAAGAAAAGGGATGAACTCCTCGTCCAGGAACTTTCTGTAATTTGCCGCGCTTAGAGTTCCATCGATGAAAATAGGGCCAAACACACCATGCGAGGATATTGCACACCACACAAGAAATTTTTTTGGGTGGAGGCTTCGGACAACAGTGATCTCCGGCCTTTCTCTGCCCCAGTAGCGATAATTCTGTTTGTTCAGATGGCCATCGAAAGTGAAGTAGGCCTCATCTGAAAACCTAATTTTCTTTACATCGATTTCACCTGTTTGAAGTTTTTCAAGCATAAGCTGTGCAAACTCAGATCGTCTTTGTGTATGGTCTTCGTTGAGAGGTTGGGTTACTTGAATTTTGTAAGGCGACAATTCGAGCTCTTTCGTTATTCGCTGAAGTGATGTATGCTTTATTCCCAACATTTCTGCTGCTCTCCTTACAGATCGGGTCGGATCGGCAGCGAAAAAGTCGTTGACGACCTGTTTTGCACCGTCTGTGACCACAGTAGCAGTGGCTGTAGCCATAGCTTTTTTATCGTCTTCCACCGATCCAGTACGTTTGAACTTGGCATACAGTCTACAGGGAAGAGGATTGAAACACATTTTTCAGAACAAACATGGAAGCAAAAAGGAAAACATTTGTACCGTAAAATGCACAAAATGACTCACCTTGCCATAGTCCTTTTGTTTGGCCAATTCTTGTTGTGGAACTTCTCCTGCCATGCTCGTTGAACTGCTTTCACATTTTCATCACATCTGGCCATTTGTAGCACAATAAAGACGCGAACATCCGTCGAATATTTGTTCATGTTTACTAACGAGAATCACCCGCTAAAGTGCACCGCAGACTGAAGGAACATCACATTTACAATTGCCCACTCACCGGAGCATGCACACCAAGTTTGGCTTCACTCACGTGCACCTAGCACCATCTATTGGACTTTGTTTCAAACATTACCCGCTGGGCCACCCGATATATATATATAATTAGCAGTAGTAATTTATTAAAGTGTTCATTTCTCAAAATTAAGTATTATCTTTCATATATAAAAATATTTATCAATTTATCAGCTGCTTTCTAATTTTTTTTATTGTATATTCAATACTACTAAATTCTTATCATATATAAACTGTGTGTTTAAAATGAATATTTATTAAAATTTAATTTTAATAGCTTCTAAACTTCCATGAAAAGTACTTTTATGCTAGAACTCCAGTAACATATAAATAGTAATAACAGCAATAAATTATTAAATTATTCATCTTTAAAAATTAATTATTTATCCTTTGTATATAAATTACATTAATAATATATATTTCAATGATAATTTAACCATTGAAGACAGTAAATTACTATGCTTTAAATAATTGAATGTATGGTAAAAATGCAACAAAAACAAATATATATATATATCTGTGATTTAATAATTATTTGCAAAAAATTTTATTATATATGTATATATATATGTTGCAATAAAAATGTAATATATATCAAACATGAACAATGAAAAATATTTTGCTATTGGTTGCAATATATATATTACATTTAAAATAACGATTATTATTATTATTATGGAGATTTTTGTTTTTATCTTTATTATCAGTAGCTTTACAATTTTTATTCGAAATATATTATTGTGATTAAATTTTACTACATAATACCCCTTAGGAGCTAATGTTATATAATTAAAATAAAATATCTATTTAAATGCAGGGTTCGCACAGACTCCTTGGAAACTCCTTAGAAATGAAAACACTCCCAAGTAGTACTTAGAACTACTTAGATAAGGAAACCACTCCTTAGAAACTCCTTAAATTGTATTGAGGCTTCGGACGCAAGCAATATCTGCCGTGGAAAAAAAATCGTGATTGTGAAACGCGCGGTAAATCCTTTACGCTCGTCATTCATCTGAAGCACAGCATTGATTGTGTAGGATAATCTTAATAGCAGGGTTCCCACTAAGTCCGTTTTTCAATTAAGTCCGTAAAGTCCGTTTTTCGACACAGTTAGCCGACCTTTATTTTAAATTTTATCGATGTTTGGCATTTAGCCAAGAATCTCGGAAAAATCGCGTTTTTCGTAAATATATTCCAAAAAATACCCTCAAATTTCGTCAACCGATCGCGGAAAAAAATTCGTAAATTTTGTCAAAGGATCGTGAAAAAACGCGAATTTCTCCAACAGATCGCAGTAAAACTCGACGCGAACTTCTTAAAAGACAGCGGAAAAACGCGAATTTACTCAGAGGATCACGAAAAACCGCGAATTTACTCAGAGGATCACGAAAAACCGCGAATTTCGTTAAAGATCCCGAAAAACACTCGAATTTCGCCAAAGGATCTCGAAAAACACCCAATTTCGTCAAAGGATCGCGAAAAACACGCGGTTTGCATCAAAAGATCGCGAAAAAAACGTCAGATTCGTTTAACAATCAAAATAACACGCGAATTCCATTAAAAAGATCGCGAAAAAAGCGAATTTTCCCAGAAGATCGAGGAAAAACCGAATTTCCCCCAGAAGATCGCGAAACACACGTGAATTTCCTCAAACGATCGCGAAAAACACGCGGTTTCCATCAAAAGATCGCGAAAAAAGGTCAGATTCGTTTAACAATCGAAATAAAACGCGAACTCCATTAAAAGATCGCGAGAAAAGCGAATTTTCCAAAAAATATCGCGGAAAAAAGCGAATTTTCCCCAGAAGATCACGAAAAACATGCGAATTTCCTCAAAGGATCGCGAAAAACACTCGAATTTTGTGAAAGGATAGCGAAAAGCACGCAAATTTTGTCAAAGGATCGCGAAAAACACACAAATTTCGCCAAAGGATCGCGAAAAACACACGGTTTCCATCAAAAGATCGCGAAAAAAACGTCAGATTCGTTTAACAATCGAAATAAAACGCGAATTCCATTAAAAGAACGTGAAAAAGACGAATTTCCCTCAGAAGATCGCGAAAAAACGCGAATTTCATCTTAAGATCGCGAAAAAAATGCGAATTCGTCAAAATTTCACTTTCAAAGAAAGCGATTACCGCTGTTCTAAAAGAATAAATTCAAAACTTGTTATATTTTTTCTTGTATGTTGCGTTTAGCATTTTTTTTTTTTTTTTGCCTTTTAAAATTTTCTGTAAGATGTACATGTATGTGATATACATAATAATTGTTTGTGGTTTGACTAATCTCTATTTATATGACCTAGGGTCCAAATTTTCCGAAAATGTAACGCATTCATTTCCGAAAATTTTAAAAAATCGGTCACTAATCCGAAAATTCGGACATAGGGTCGCCGAAAAAAATAAAATTTTCCAATCATTTGCAAAAAAATCGCCAATTTCGTCAAAGGATCACGGGGAAAACGCAAATTTTATCAAAGAATCGCGAAACCACCCGCAAATTTCGTCAAAAGATCGCGAAAAAACCCGCAAATTTCGTTAAAAATTAGCGAAAAAACCGAATAATTTCGTCGAAAAAACGGCAAATTTCGTCAAAAGATCGCGAAAAAACGGCAAATTTCGTCTAAAGATCGCGAAAAAACGGCAAATTTCGTCTAAAAAACGCGAAAAATCGACAAATTCGTCTAAAGATCGCGAAAAATCGACAAATTCGTCGAAAGATCGCGAAAAATCAAAAATTTCGTCAAAAGATCGCGAAAAGACCCACAAATTTTGTCAAAAAATCTCGAAAAAACCCACAAATTTCGTCAAAAGATCACGAAAAAACGGCAAATTTTGTCAAAAGATCGCGAAAAAAACCACAAATTTCGTCAAACGATCGCGAAAAATCGACAAATTTCGTCAAAAGATCGCGAAAAAACCCGCAAATTTCGTTAAAAGTTAGCGAAAAAAACAAACGATTTCGTCAAAAGATCGCGAAAAAACGGCAAATTTCGTCAAAAGATCGCGAAAAACCACAAATTTCGTCTAATGATCGCGAAAAATCGACAAATTCGTCGAAAGATCACAAAAAATAAAAAATTTCGTCAAAAGATCGCGAAAAAACCCACAAATTTCGTCCAAAGATCGCGAAAAAACCCACAAATTTCGTCAAAAGATCGCGAAAAATCGACAAATTTCGTCATAAGATAGTGAAAAATCGGCAAATTTCGTCAAAAGATCGCGAAAAAACCACAAATTTCGCCAAAAGATCGCGAAAAAACGCGAATTTTTTCAAAGAGCCGTGGAGAAAACACATAGCTAGTGTCGGGAGTGGTTTCCCCCTCTCTCTGGTGTAACTTTTCAGAAGATTTGCTGGGAATTTCAGAAATTTTTTTTTTTTTTTTTTTTACTCAATCACCCATGTGACATGACCATTGGTCACTGCATATAAAACTTGATTGTCAATTTTGTATTTAAACTTATGAAATCAGTAAGCAATATACTGTGAATACTGTGCAATTTCAGCACTAACAATTAGATTGTAATAAAGTAAAATTTGTTTTTGTCTCCAAATTGGACATTAAAAATTGGAGTGTGCATACCACATAACGATACAGCACATAAAGACATCGACAAAAAAAAAAAAAAAATGGCAAATCCTTAAAACTTTTTTGACTCCTTGGATTTTTTGGATACTCCTTGGATTTTTTCTTCCCAACTCTGTATGAACCCTGTAAATGTAATTATAGTATCTTTTAAACTGACATAGAAAAATATTTTTATATATCTAGATGGAACTTCAATTACTTATTTTTAGTTAAGCTGCTAGAACTTTAATACTGATTGCAAACATCTGAGTAAAAAAAAAAAAAAAGTTCTAAGCAGCTTATTATCATAATTTAACTAAGTCAATGTTGTTTTAGAATTGTTAATAATTTTCTTACTAGGAAATTATATCAAATTTAATAATTAATTATATATTATGTTATTAACTGTATAACAATCGATTCCGTGCTTAGTATGAGAAATACATAAGCTTTTTTTAATGCATCAAGTTATTATTATCAAGAAATACATTTGATGAAATGAGTAGCAGCGCTGTTACTCGTAAAATGGATTTCTTCATTTCAGGGAAAGAAGTTCGATTCACTGACAGCCAATGAAATTGTCGGATTTTGAACTAATGCTATTAGTCTTATGGAAAGTCAAATTTCGCGTATCAGAATGGGGGAGTTAGCCCTCCATTCTATTGTCGAGCTCAGTATTGGCAGCTATAGACTGGAGATCAGATTGAGGCCATGAGACATAGTTGCCAGGTTGTTAAGAACTTGCAATATCTTCCAACAGGAGGCAAACTTGTCAGATTATGAGCGTAAGCTTACATTTAATTGGACAAGAGCTTTTATTGATGTGGTCATGGACGTACCCAAGAGCCTCCTGAAATTTTCGAAAGTGGTATGAAAAAATGAAAAATTGCTGATTTTGTTTCTTTCTTTTTTGGAATTTGTTTTCTATCATACAGCGGATGAGCCATTTTCATTAATCCAATATTAGTCCACATAGACACCAAAGAAGAGAAAGGGGGCTGATGGGATTACACCCCCACACCCTCCTTCCGAAATATTCGAAAATTAAATGAAAAAACCGTTTTTTCCTTACTTTTATAGACAAATCTGTAAATTTTTCTTGTGTCATACAGCGAAATAGAGATTCTCGTTAACCCAATATTAGTCCACATTGATATCACAGCATACTCAAAGATGGGGAGGGGGCTGATGAAATTACAGCCCGCTCATCTTGAAATAGTCCAAAATGAAAAGATTTTTTTTTTTTCTCTTTCTGTTTGAAATAAATATGCAATTTTCGCCAGGGGCGTAGCTTGAAAATTTTATTGGGGGGGGGGGGGGGGAGGAGGACCTGACTTTGGCGCCCTTTTATAATTTTCATTTTTCGCCGCCCCCCTCCCCCTTCCCAGAAACGTCGTCTCTATCCGTGCTAAGGTTCCTACAGTTCACAAATAGTAGCCCTAATCCGTCTATATAGTAGTCCTAACATGTCTTTTATGTATAATTCATCTTCTGTGATGCTTTACACAACAATTATCTTGATTAATATTTTCACCTTTTCAAAACATATTTTGCACTGTTGATTGATATATGTAGATATATCAGTGTATCACAATATATATATACCTAATGTAGATGTATTATATTTTGTGGGGATGTAAAGACTCCAAGCGGTAAGATTGTTCATAATTGATTACATTTTGTATCTGTATTATTAGTTAAAAAATTCAAAAATCCGGAAGAAAAGAGCTCAGAAACTATAGGTTCACAGGCGATTTTTACCTTTTTCTATCTTCAATAGAAGAAAGTATTGTAAGCTAAATTTTTTTTACAGTTTTTTTTTGGTTTACACGTTTTAGGGATCAGAGATTTGATTTGATTTGAAATCCACCGTAGTGGAGATTGCTTTGAGGCCTATAGCAACAATGGCTGTCGCCTCGAATGATCTATATTTATACACAGAAATTGTAGCATAAACCACAGACATAACCTAGGGATCAGAGATCCCAAAAAACATGTTTATACAAAACGTTTGTCTGTCCATGTGTCGCCATCGTACCATCGAAAAGCGTACGAAGTTATGCATAGAATTGAACCTAATTTATTGTGTAATGTATTGGCTATGGCAAGCAGGTCCTCCCTGAATGTGAAAAAAATCTGCTTGTATGGGGCACTGCGATAGTGATTTTTATCCATTTTCCTTATTGTACCATCAAAAGTGTTTTAAGCTATCTATAGAATTGAACCAATTTTTTTGTGTATGTTTTTGGCTATGGCCGGCAGGTCCTCCTTCAGTATGGAAATATTCTGCCGAGAGGGGGCGCTGTAATAGCGATGCCTGTATCATTTCCATTTTTTTACCATCGAAAAGTGTATGAAGTTATGCATAGAATTGAACCAAATGTTTTGTATATGTTTTTGGCTGTGGCAAACAGGTCTCCCCTGAATTTAAAAATATTCCGCCGAAAAGGGGTTCTGTGATAACGATTGTTGTATAATTTTCTTAATTTTTTGTTGTTCTATTGTCCATCGGCGGCTCGTGCAGTGACGGGAACTCGCGTCCTGCTAAGCCGGCTATTCGCAAACAGCTGATGTACAAAAGAATAACGAAAAGCTATTGAATTTAATAAATATCATGTTCGAGATTAACTCGTTTTGACTCCGATTAAGGCTGTTCTTAAGTGCTCTGCTCAACAAGCGCAAAACGTTTTTACACATTTGAAAATTCATTTTTTAACAGAAAGATATAAAATTGGAAAGCCTGGCCATGGAAGCGATCGGGAATTGAACTGTTTTTTCCATTTTTTGATCAAACAATTACCCATTGAGTTATAAGCGTTTTGGATCACGTGACAGACGCGTTTTCGCCCGCTCTTGAGTGCTTTTTCTTCCTTCGCCAGGAAATCCGGTTCAAACCGTCTACTTTGACACTATTTTCTGAAAGATCTATTGCGTTTGCAAAAAAAAAATGGAAAAAACAGCTCAATGACATAGTTTCTGAACAACAACACCAGCCAGTTTCATGCATTTTCGAACAAAAATAAATTAAAACTTATGTCAGAAAGTTGCCCTTTTGGATTTGAGAACACCCTTAATTGAATGAAGTACAAATTTAAGATGAAAATCAAAGTTGGTATATAATATTGAAGTATTAACATATGTAGCTACTTTTTGAAATTTAAGCTGTATGAGATAGAAGAAAGTTTTGGGATTGGCACATCTAACTAGTTTGGTAGTACATTTAGACATTCCTCATTAAGGCTGTTCTCAAATCCAAAAGAGCAACTTCCTGACATAAGTTTTAATTTATTTTTGTTCGGAAATGAATGAAACTAGTTGGTGTTATTGTTCAGAAACTATGTCATCGAGCTGTTTTTTCCATTTTTTTGCAAGCGCAATAGATCTTTCAGAAAATAATGTCAAAGTGGACCTTTTGAACTGAATTTCGGCGCGAAAGTAGAAAAATCACCGAAGAACGGGCGAAAAACGGGGTTGTCACGTGATCGATATCGCTTATAACTCAATGGGTAATTGATCGATCAAAAAATGGAAAAAACAGTTGAATTCCAAATCGCTTCCTTGGCCAGGCTTTCCAATTTTATATCTTTGCGTTAAAAAATGAATTTGTAAATGTGTCAGAACGTTTTGCGCTTGTTCAACGGAGCAGTTAAGAACAGCCTTAACTCAAAGCAGTATTGTAAATAATCTATTATAAGGGTATAGTTGCTACAATATACCGTAAATTTTGGAAAGTTTACTGCCCGCCACATTTGGCAAACATTAATCCATTTGAATACATTTATGCAGTTAAAAAGTGTTAAATGAGTTTTGTTCTAAGAATTTTTTTCCCTCTCAAAAATACAAAAATGTTTGATGCAACACAGAATGTTGATTTCATGTCTACATGCATCAAACTTTCAGATTTTCATATTCAAATACAAACGAACCGAGAAAGCTTTCTTTTCTTTTTAAATATGTGAAACACGCACTGAATTGTAGCTTGATTGTTACCTCGTGAACACTTCTCTCACTATCACGTCTCGAAACCTGTTTAAAATATCAGTTTTGATTTTTACCGAAAAATTTCAGTGCTGTTTGATTCTAGAACTGGTTAAAAATACGTGAAATTTTATATGCGAACAGATGATGATGATTTTATGAATGTGTCAAGAGTAATATTTTGGAAGGAATTTGAGCTTTAACTAAAGTAAAGAACTGTAAATGCTCTTACATTCTGCTCAATCATCAACAATTTAAAATAAATATATACATTCACTTCAAGAAACACAAGTCTCCAATCATCCAAATGACCGGAATGCACTGTTGTCACATTTTGCACAAGAGGGGAATTCAAACTTTAGGTGGAGGGGTTTTTTATTCAGAGGATTCTTTCAGGAGAATTGCTATATGACAACCTTAAAGGTCTGCATCTGCACGGCCGGAGTGCGGTACAGGACGAAATAAAGTCAAACTTTCAAACGGGCCGGGCAGATAAAAAAAATTAAGAGGACCTCGATGCACCAAGTTTCAAAGAAATGGGCCTGTGCCTATCTGTAGATTTTCACGTCTAGAAGCTCTTGGTAAAGCAATAGCATATCTTGGAAACCTGGGGTTATGACCGAGGGCCCAGCGCTCCTATAAGTGTCTGGTATACTCAAAGCTCTCGGAGGTGTGATCCCCGAACTACGCCGCTTAATCCTCGAGTACTTAGGTTTTACTGTCGTTGCGACCACGTCGTCCAATGGTGTTTGGGGATCAGGGAAAGGGACGTGCGTTCGGCGGTGCTCTTCTTTCCAGTAGAATGTGTCATGGCGGCATCACTGGCTTACGACAGTCCTGCTTGACGCGATGCACATAAGGGCTCCTGAGAGCTTAGACTGGCGAGGTGACTTAGGTAAGGCATGTTCATTTTAATACCAAATTTAAAGGGATTGGACTAAGGCAACGAAATATGAACAATTTTCAATGGACTTGGTTGGACCAAAAGTAGGTTGTAAATGTGTTGCACGAACCGATGCTAGTTTGACAGCACAATACAGAACAGCATGCCCAACGTAGAGATCGACATTGGGCAGTTGCATTGTGTCTTAGCCCGGGCCTATTTTTTCCTGTCGACTCGGGCCATTTTCAAGCTTTCATTTTTTCTACATACTTGTTCCGGGCTGGACTTTGACTTAATTGTTACTAGAACGCGTCGGGCAAGATATTTTATTTATTTTATTTTTTTTTTTTTTTTCTTTGTAAAAAGAATAGTGATAATAGAATCTTTGGAAATATACTTTAATGAATTACGAAGAAATATTTTCAAAAATGTATTTTTTTTACAATACAGCTTCAAAATGTATGTTTTTTTAACCATTTCTTACATTTATTCTAAACTAATTTTTTAATGAGTCTTTATTTGAATGTCAAAGTCTAAGAGTTTAAGTGTTCCTTAATGTTGCTATTCTGTATTCTATGGATTGCGTACTTATAGTCTGAAATATAGGGTAAGGTGCTGCAAGAGTGTGCGGCGTACAAAAGTACGCAGAGTAATTATCTAATCCCAAAACAGAGTTTTGCATTTAGCTACAGTTGTAGACGATGTAATGACAGTCATTACTGTAGGATGTAGGTAACTCTGCTTTGGGATTAGATAATCGCTATGCGTACTTTTGTACATCGCGCACTCTTGCTCCACCTTATCTTACTATAAAAATTTCGCATAAATATGCATGCAGCATTCTTTAAAAGAAAATCTTAATTATATGATAAGAAAAATCGGATTTTTTGTAAAAATTGAGCCGTTCTGGATTTTTGATTTTTTAAGGGCTCCAGGTTTACGCTTTTAGTTTTTAAAACCAACCAAGATAGCTTTGTTTTGTACTGGGGCGTGTCCGGCCTTAGAAATTTCGGCCCGTGGAGTCTTCTAGACAACCTCCACCCTCTCTGAGCTGTTTTACCCCCCCCCCCCCTAGTCATTTCAACTTTTTCCACTTTCTTTCTACTACAAGAATGACCAACATCTACTGAGATAAGGATAAAATGAACTGCTAAGCATAGGCGTAGCGTAACCAGAAATTTTGGTGGGGGCACGAAAGCCGCGTGAAGTAAAAACGGCGCCCGGAGCGAATTTTCAATTTTGCGCCCCCCCCCCCCCCCAAAAAAAAAAAAAAATCTTCGTGATGGGTGTAATAAAATTGATAAAGTGCAGAAACATAAATAAATTCTATCGAATAAATATTTCGTGTTTATTTTGGAACTTTAAAAGGTTTAATTTTAATTTAGGGATTCAGAACAACTAAATAACATAAAAGAAAATTACACTTATTTGTTAGAGAGTTCATGATGTTTTGCGACAGGGGAAAAAATTATCAAGAGAGAAAAAGAAATTCCTCGAAAAATAATCGGCGACCAAAAAAGGAATAAATAAGCAAATAAAACCGTGGTTCCCAGTATAAATTTTGGAGCGACCGCTTCTTTACCCCACCCCTTCTTTGCATGCCCCTGGGGAAGCACACTAGAGTTCTGCACGGACCGCAGTTCCCGGGCCCAGCTCGTTTGTATTTTCACAGTTTACGATCAGGCCCGACTCGTACAAAAATCAATGAAAACAAGCCCGGCCCGTGAAAAAATCAATTAAATCAGGCCCAGTTCGGCTCGACACAATTTCTCGAAAAATTCCGCTTTTTCTTAACATACAATTGCAGGGCTGCCACTTGCTACTAAAAGCGACTATTTTAAACATTCGGCGGCTATGGCGACTATTTTAGGCCGAAAACCATTAAAAAGCGACTATTACAAGAAAACAGCCAATTTTTTTCGGATTTCAGCGACTATTTTTACTGAAAATATTCTATCTTTTTCTTCAAAGCGCCTGTAGAGTCATCTTCCAAAACGCACTTTTTCAACGGTTGTTTGAGGATATTCGCGATTTTTTCCGCGACGAATTCCAGAATTCGCCCCCCCCCCCCCCCAACCGATTGACGAAAATACCTATTAATTTCCGAGATCTTTTATACTATCGTTGAAGGAGATTTTGCGATTTTTTCCGCGATCCTTTGCCAAATTTCGCAAATTTTTCTACGTCAGATCGACGAAATTGATTTTTTTTCCGCCACCACTTGTCCAAATTCGCGATCGATTGATGGTAGTTACTATTTGTTTCAGAGATCTTTTGAAGAAATTCCGGATTCTTTTCCAGATCGGTTGTCAAAATTCGTGATTTTCTTTTGATGACCGACTTACAAAATTCGTGATTTTTTACGCGATCATTTGATTAAATTCTCATTTTTTTGGGGGGACCAAATTTGCGTTTTTTGGCCGCTACCATTTCACGAAATTTGCGATTTTTTTTCCTTGCGATCGTTAAACGAAATTCGCAATTTTTGGGCCATTCTTTTGACGAAATTTGCGACGATTTTTGTGCGACCGAATGACGAAAATCGCCATTTGTTTCCGCGACCTTTGGTAAAATTCAAGATATATTTTACGGTTGTTTGAGGAGATTCGCGATTTTTTCCGCAACGAATTGCAAAATTCGCGATTTTTTCCCAATGGATTGAGGAAAATAGTTATTTCTTTTCGCTATCTTTTGCTACGATCGTTGAAGGAGATTTTGCAATTTTTCCCATGACCTATTGCAAATTTCCCGCTTTTTTGGGGGCGACCATTTCGCGGAACTCACATTTTTTTCCCGTAATCCTTTGCCAAATTTCGCATTTTTGTTATCGTTTCACGGAACTCACGATTTATTTCCGCGATTCTTTGCCAAAATTCGCCAATTTTTCTGCAACAAACTAGCGAATTTTTTTCTCCACCACCACTTGTCGAAATTCGCGATATATATTTTTTCCGCGACCGATTGATGGTATTCGCTGTTTGTTTCAGATATCTTTTGACGAAATTCGCGATTCTTTTCCCTGATAGTTTGTAGAAATTCGTGATTTTCTTTTCAAAACTGACTTACGAAATTCTTGATTACTCGCGCAATCATTAAACAAATGATTGCGCGATTTTCGATTTTTTTATGCGATTATTTGACCAAATTGGCGTCTTTACAGGTGTGATTCTGTTCTGAATTTTTTGAAAATTTAAGTCATTCGGTTCCGAAAATTTTAAAAAATCGGTCATCAGTCCGAAAATTTGGGCATAAAAAATATCACGGATTTCGGAAAACGGTCGCCGAAAAAATCAATTTCGACAATCATTCACAGAAAAAGTCGCCAATTTCTTCAAAGGATTACAGAAAAAATGAATTTCTCTAAAGAATCACGGAAATAAAACGCGAATTCCTACAAGGGATCACGAAAAAACGCAAACTTTGTCTAGGGATCACGTAAAAAACCACACATTTCACCGCGCAAATTTCGTCAAAAATTCGCGGAAAAACGCGAATTTCGCCAAAGGACCAACGAAAAAACTCATAATTGGCGCCGGGAGATTCCCCCCCCCCCCCTTTCCCTCCTCTGCTGTAACCTTTCAAAAAATTTGCTGCAAATTTCAGATTTTTCTTTTTTTTAAACTCAGAATTACCCCTGCTGTCTTTTTGTCCGCGACCATTTGACGAAATTCGTTCTATTTTGTGCATTCTTCTGACAAAATTTGCGATGATTTTTCCGTGATCGAATGACGAAAATCGCCATTTGTTTCCGCAACCTTTGATGAAATTCAAGATATTTTTCCATGGTCCTTTGAGGAGATTCGCGATTTCTTTGACGATGAATTACCAAAATTCGCATTTTTTTCCCCGCCGATCGTTTCATGAAATTTACGATTTTCTTTACACGATCCTTTGCTAAATTTCATGAATTTTTCTACGACCGATTGACGAAAATGATATTCAGTATTTGCCGGAGATTTTTTGACGAAATTCGCTATATTTTTCCACGATCTTTTGTCGAAATTCGTCTTTTCTTTTGTCGACTGACTGAGGAAGTTCAAGGGCAAGGAGGCAAAAAGAAGAGAAAAAATCATTTGGGGGATAAAGGCAGGGGCGAATTTATGAGCCATGGCGCCATGTGGTAGATTTTTTACTGTACCACTGCAAATGCTATACTCATTTTTTTTTTTCCCTTTTAAAGGGTTTTACTAAAGCATTGTACTTTGTGCAGTCCTTCCAGGGCCGAAACTAGCTATATTTTCACACGGGGCAAACATGGATTTTGGCCCCCCCTCCTTACCCTGCAAAAGAAATTTGCGAAAGTTTCTATTAGCGGACTTATTTTAAAATTTAAAATGTGTAACAGTAAAATACTTAATATTGAAATATATAACCATCTTTGTCAAATATTTATTCATTAAAAACTGTGAAAAAAATCAAAAGGAAGCGGAAATAATTCCGCTTTATAGAGGTTTCCGTCTTGCAGATATAACTGTTGGTATTCATTCTGTTGGAACCATGCAGTTTTTTTATTGAAGACAAGATTCCATTATAGACAGATTTCATTTTTCCAGATTTTACTACTGTTATAGCATTACAAATTATTATAAATGAGGTACTTTAATGTCATAGTGATATGAGTCACTAAAAAAACAGGATTTAGTGTAGGCATAAAAATGAATTCCAGCATTGTAAAATATCTTCCTGTACTATCTACACCAGTTTTGGGGAATTGTGACTTATACCACTCTTCTTATGTATAGATTGTTATGCCTACATTCTTTCCTCAACCTAATCCTAATTTTCAAATTTATGTGTGACTCAAAACAAATTTTGTGAATTTTCAACCACTTCGTTTTTATTATACCAGTCAGTTACCTGACCTCGCCCCCTCTAAGGCCAAATATGGTGATATGCATGTAAAAAAAAAGTAATTATAAGAAAAAGAATGGGTTTATTCATTTGCTGTCTTGTATATTGCAGGCGAATCTTTTTATCTATTTGGCAATTTTAATGCTCTTTACTCAGCTTTTCTTTTTGATTTTTCGGCTAATTTTTTTTTTTTTTACACAAATTGCACACGCACATATATACAGTGGAACCCGGTTAAGACGCGTTTCAAGGGAGTGGGCAAAAGTCGCGTATTAAGCGGGATCGCGTATTAAACGTGATTTGTTTAATGTTACAGAAACTGTGCTTATTTACACATCTAATCGTCTAAATGAACTTTAGGGCTTTCGGTTAGATGTTTACGGTTGTAAATTTTATCTTTTAGGTATATTTAGATTGAAATTTAATTGTATTCAACTTTAACTCATTATTATTTTTTTAGGAGCGACTAAGAATAACTGCTGAAAAAAAAAAAAAAAATGAATTTAAACGGCTTTAATGTAGATTAATACGGTACAACCAAAAATAAAAAAAATAATTTCAAGCTAGACTAATTTACAACCAAAAATAAAAAAATTAATTTCAAGCTAGCCTTTTTTATTTATTTATTTTTTTTTTTAGCAGAGGTAAAAAATTTAAAATATTAAACTTTTGAAAGCACAACCCAGTTGTAAAATCATATTTAGTACTTGTGATAATGAGTGCCATTATAATCTATCCTTTTCATTATAAAAGAAAATTATCCTTATTAATCTTTTTGTAAAAAATATTGTTTAGCATAGCAAAAAGAAAAGAAAACATAAAAGAATTAAACAACCTCAGTCGTATTTATTTAATCTTTACGAGTTTCTTTTTTCTTACCCGACTGCCAAGAAAGGTTATGTGTTTCCCGCGTATATCTGGGTAAGTGGATTTCTTTATACCCTCGAAACATCCGAACGGCCGGATGAATTTTAATGAATGAGGTCTCTATCGATTCGTCTTAACCGTCCGATGGTTATAGGCTAGGTTTTGTTCTTATAAAATAAAAAAAGGCGGTAGAGACGAAAAAAAAATTTTACGCTCCATATTGAGTGGCATAACATTGGATAGGTCTTTAAAAATGAAGACGATGTTTCATTGACTATTTTACAGTCAGAAGCTCCGTTTAAATATTACACAACCTCGAAGTTGTGTAGGTAGGATCTCTAGCTTTACTGCAACTCTAACCTTCATAGACATCTATAGGCCTCATCAAAACAGTGTTTATAGATAGGAACTAACAATTAAACACAACTTAAAAGTAATCAATAAAAGTAAATAAAAAAATAGGTAAGTGATATAAAAAATAGCTTCACATTGATGAGAAATAATTAATTAGTTCGCTTTCTAAGCAGTCGGGTTTTTTTAATTTAATTATTTTTATTTACCTTTAATATGCATTATAAAACACATTAGGTATATAACTTACATTTAAAACCTCACTAACAATAGGTATAATCATCTTTAATCCTAATTTTATGACATATCTGAGTACCCTGAATTCGTCTTTCTCTACAGTGAAAACATACACGAAGCGAAAAACACAGAAAGTTAGGACGCGGGATCAAAGAATTCCAGTGTTTCTAATTTAGCGGGTTTTTTAAAATTCAAATATCTACCGCTATTTCCGATTAGTAATGTTCGCCTTAGTTAATCTGTTATTAAATAAAGTAAATATTACTATTTGATGTCGCTGTTTTTCAATTTAATATAAAAAATCTGATAAATTGTCAATACTGGAAAGCAGACAAGGAATTCGCATCTTGATCAATGAATTCGCGTCTTAAGCGTGATTTTTTGCCTTAAAAGACCAGAAATCTCTCGCGTATTAAGCGGGATCGCGTATTAACCGTTCGCGTATTAAACGTGATATTTTTGCATTAGCCTTATAGGCGATATTCAAGGGATCGAAAAAAATCCGCGTATTAAGCGGGATCGCGTATTAACCGTGAGCATCTTAACCGGGTTCCACTGTATATTGTATAAAACGGTAAACCAAATTTCATCTGGCGCCCCCTTAGTTTCGGCCCTGACTCCTTCTCCCGTTTGTTTTTATTGCCCCGGGCAGCCACCCGACTTCGCCCATATCAAGATGGGAAAAATAAAAGCTCAACGCTTCTCAGGGAAAGAGAGAAAAAAACTGAACAGTCTTCATGGAATCTTTTTATCAGAAAAGTTGGAGTCAAAGAAAATCTTCATTTGGCGCCCCCTTCACACTTTGGTACATTTGGAATTGGAGAAAGAAATAGCCCTGTGAGAACAGCTCTTTTTTTCTAATTCATTTGCAGACTTCTATTATAGATGAATCTTTTTATATATTTGTAAATGTTAATGCATTTGATTGAGTTTTCCTTTTGGATTTTCCGGCTGTGAGACGTTTTTATGCAAATTCAATATACCGGGTGTCCTAAAAAGGACTGACGGATTTTAAAATTCAATAACTTGCAAACGGTGACAGATATTTAAAAAATTCTTGCAGGAGGTTTATGCCTAAGGTCAAAAGTTTTTTTACAGTGATTTTCAATTTTAGTTCGAATTACAAACAATAGATGGCGCTGTAAGCAATAGTCGCTAAATACAGGCTCGATTTTTGGTCCTTTCTCTTGTTCCATGCGGAAAAAGGAGATGGAAATGTATTATCCGGGCCACGAAGTACCAAAAATCGAGCCTGAATTTAGCGTCTATTGATCGCAGCGCCATCTATTGTTTGTAATTCGAACTAAAATTGAAAATCACTGTAAAAGAACTTTTGACCTTATGCATAACCCTCCTGCAAGAACTTTTTAAATATCTGTCACCGTTTACAAGTTATTGAATTTTAAAATCAGTCGGTCCTTTTTAGGACACCCGGTAAATACATACATATTTTTGCATGTAAAGACAAAAGAAAAATCTTCATTTGGCGCCCCCTACGCTTTCTGTTCTAGCGCCCGGGTTGTAGAAGATTGGAGGGGCACATGCCCCCCCCCCCCCCCCGACGCTACGCCTATACTGCTAAGGATCGAATTACACTTACTCTCTCCCAATCGACTACAACTCCTGTTTTCAGAATTATCTCTTCTGCATGTATAAATTGTTTTTGTTGGGGAATAGAGGTAGTAATTTAAACTCTTTCTTTGAGGGTGCCTGGCAGTGTCCTTAAACCTTCTATGGCGCCCTACTACTTGAATATATTGGAAAACTGTTCTCATCCTTACTGCCACTTTCAGTTGTTTCCACACTTTCTTTCTACTGCTAAAGGTGACCAATCTAGATGAGAAGAAAATAATTGTATTTCTAAAGGATCAAATTACATTTACTGTCCAGCAGTTGAGTACAATTCCTGTTTCCGGAATTTTTTCTTCCGCATATATATAAATTGTTTTTGTTAGGAAAAAGATGTAGTAATTTAAATCCCTTTTTTGTGGGTGCCTGACGGCACCCTTAAACCTTCTGTGGCACCCTACTAAACTAAACTAATCTCTGTGGCTACACGGAAAAAACTGTTTTGTTGAAATTACTAAATTTTGGTTCATATAGCTCCATCCAAATATTTTGGTTGGAATGATTAAATTTTGGTTAGATTAACCAAATTATTTTGTTAATTCAACAAATCGTTTGGTTAGTCCACCCAAAATTTGGTCATTCCAACCAAAATATTTGGATGGAGCTATATGAACCAAAATTTAGTAATATCAACAAAACAGTTTTTTCCGTGTATACAATCCAGGAAGGATCTGGGCCGACACTGCCCATCCCTGTTTTCTTGACGCTGGGCCCCGAGATGCTATGCAGCATACGTCCCGGTCAGGTGGTCAGTCAAACGCGGGACCCTTTGTGTTTAATTCGCAAGTAAGCTTGGTACTCATTTCATCGACCCCAAAGGAATGAAAGGCTGAGTGAAGCTTGTCCAGTCGGGAGTCGAACTCTCGACCTGCAGCGTGGCTGGCAGATGCTCTGGCCACTATGCCACTGGGCTTCTTGGCGCCCTATTATTGAACATATTTGCGAACTTTTTTAATCCCTCCAGGTACTTCTTTCCACTTTCTTTCTACTGCCAAGGGTGACCAACAACTACCGAGATAAGAAGGAAATAATTGTACTTCTATCCAGCAATTGATTACAATTCCTGCTTTCAATATTTTTCATTCCGGATGTATAATTTTTTTTCGAGATAGTGTGGGGGGGGGGGGGGGTAGTGGAAGTAACAGGTCTAAAATTGAATACCTTATACAAGTTTTTTATGTAAAAAGTAACTCACTTTGTAATTTTACATTTAAAATAAAATTATTTTATAATTACTTTTTACTACTGATAAACTTTTTTTTTTTTTACGGGAGCCTGACGGCGCCCTACTATTTGAACATATTGGGGGGAGGGAGGCTACCCCCCCCCCCTTTAAAGCTACGTCCCTGATTTTCCCCTATCATTCAACAGACTAGCTCTCTTCACTTTAGTTCCATATTAATACACGATAACACTACATTATACTCCAAAAAGTGGAAGGAGCTAATGGGGTTGCAGCCAGTGGTGGGATTCAGCCGGTTCGGTAGAACCGGTTGTTAATTTGTGTTGAGTTCGGCGAACCGGTTGTTAAAATAATACTTCAAATGCAAAAATCGCATTTTCATTAATTTGCTTTCTTTAAATGTTTATCTGTACAAGATTGCTTTGTAGGCATAACTCTGCGATAAGTCCTGATTAATTTCATCTAATAAAATAATGTTTCGTTTGGAAAAATAATATTTTTTTTCTTCATCAGTCCTGTCAGAGAAAATTCAACTTAAAAAAGCGAAATTTTGAAGAATTTTGGTAACTAAATTGACAGTCCTAAGGCTAATTCCAGTTATATGGTAAAGTTATTAAAAATTACACTAACTACTTTTCTATACTAATAAAAGAAAATTTTGCTCTGTCTGTGTGTGTGCAATGGCTAACAAAATCTACGGCACATACGAGACTGAAAATGTTTGTGAGGCTAGTTCAAAATGTCTCCTGATGCACCTGAGACAGAGAATTTTAAAATTCTAATAATTAGTTGAGTTATTAATTAAAAATCGACACTCACTCTCATTAAAAACTCAGCTCGGTCCTTGCGAGAAAGAAAAAATCTGGCATACGCACAGAAGCCTTATTTACGCATCAGTTGAAAATGAAGAACGAAAAGAAATTATTTTGTCATTATTTATTAACTAACATAGGCCGACCGCTTAGTAAAGTTAAAGATGAAAGACATATGCTGAAAGATCTACGTCTCAAATGCCGCAATCAATTACAAAAATATCGCAGTTAACCACTTGAAAAACAATTTTCAACAAAAAGGGTCGTTTTTCCGAAAACCTTTTTCTCCCTTATTGCAACGCCCCTCCAGGGCGCAATTTTGGAGGTACTGACAAACCAAAAATATGTTCTTAAAGTGAAACCCCCTTCTAATCGGTGGTGCGCGGTAAAAAGGGCAACGGAAAAAACGTCAGCGGTAAAAAGGGCAACGATAAAAAGGCCAACAGGTAAAAAGGTCAACGGTAAAAAAGGCAACGGTAAAAATAATAATAATTAAAAATTGAGATTATTAGTTAATGCGGTACATATATATTGAATTATAGAAAATCGATTCAATGTTTCAAGTAAAGCAAATGCTGAACACGTGTATCGGTTACTTCAACTCGTTATAGCTTATGTAAAAGGACAGCGACTTTTATATATTTATGGAAACCTTGACCAAGGACGGTAAGCGTCCCCCCCCCCCCCTCCCCCGAAAAAAATCTCCATGAAAAAAGGGCTCACATTAACTAGAGTGGAAAGGGTCCACACATTTATGAGTAATTATATACAAGAACAGCTGCTTATTAATAAAAGTTAATTTTTCCCACTGTCAGTTTCTTACAGCGTAGTGTGCAGGGGGTACAGAGTTAATCGGTAGGTTATACAATTCTAAGATTTGGTCAAAGAAAACATAATTTTAATATTTCATTAAGGGAAGTTAAGTTTAACATGCCTTACTTCTACAAGGGGACAAGCTGGTGCTTTCTACGGGGGGGGGGGGGAATTAAGAAAATACAATTCTTTCAACTTGCTACATTGATAGTTTATATATAAGCAAAGATGTTTAATCAATAATGGCTTTTGGGTGTAGTGAGGGGAGGGGAAGGAAAAAAATTACGTACAGAGATTGTAAAGGGAATAAAATAAAGACGAAGAAATGAGCCATTTTCTTTAGAGGAATTTTTTCATTATCCTGCTTTTTTAGGTAAGGGACAGATTTAGATTTGTGGGTGTAATAAAATAGATAAGTATGAGGTAAAATTTTGACATTAATCTACTAACATCAAAATAGAGTAAAACCTCTCTAAAGCGACCACGTTCCGTTAAAAAAAAAAATTAGTCGCTCCGAGAGGTGGTCTCTTAATGGAGGTCATGTTTAAATCTAGATTTTAACTGTTGAAAAAAAGGTAACAATTAATGTTATTAAAATTTATTTTCACATTAGGAAAAAAAAATGAAAATTTAAGTTTCAAAACAAAAGTTAATTCCATAAGTTAATTACTGCAGAGTGTAAAAAATGAATACATTGACGTTTGTTATGATTTTACGGTTTTATCTTTAATAACTTATATTTCCAAGTCCTTTCGAAGCTAAGTAAATAAAAGCAAATTTTTTTTTTTTTTTTTGGACGGGAAAAAATAATGACCATTTCATTGATCTATCTATCTCTTTGAGAGTTTCCTGACACAATAGGACAGGGGAGTTAAAAGTTACCGGAATAAAAAAAAAAAAAAATCTAAACTTAGTTTAGAAGTTTGATGAATAATGCGCTCTCTGGAATTATTTTTCTAATAAAACCTTCTTCAAGCGACCAGGGAAAATTTGTTTCATTTTCTTCAAAGAAATTGGTCGCTCATGGAGAGAGTTCAACTAAAATGGTCTCTGAAGGGAGGTAAAATTACTATTCAGTCCATGGGAATAAATTTCGTTCCATAAAAAAAATGGTCGTTCAGGGAGGTGGTCGCACAGGGAAGTTTCACTGCATGATATTTTACTCAGGGATTTCCCCAGGTTTTTATCCTGCATTTATGTATTGTCTAGGGGTGGAGCTGGGGACACAGGTGTAAACTAGAGTCCTTTAGTTTTGAGTAACAAAAGGGCTTAGGTTTGAGTAACAAAAATGTAAACTTGTATTGTTATTTTGACAAGCTGCGCTAGATAAATAGAATAACCTTTAGGATATACTGGGAAATATCAACTCCATTCCTATCCCTTTGCATTTAAAGAGAGAAAAATGGTTTGTAAACCATAGCAAAATCCATTAGTGGGTTTCAACGAAACTTATTGCACATAAGAAATGAAATAAATGTTGAAATACCCTGAAAACCACCTGATTTGTCACAAAAGATTCAGCTAAAGAATTTTTCTTTTGTATTTTTTAAAGGACTTTAAAGGAAACGTTTGATTTTCTAGTTCTAGTCCTTCGCTTTTAGTCTTCGTAATATTCTTATTTTTTATTATATTATTTCACTAATAGTAATTACTGTATAATTTCTTTATAGTAATTTCTTAATTGTATTGATTTTTATGATATAGTTTTCGTTTTTTAATTTTTATATTAATTTGATATGAAAATAATTATAACAAAAGCAGGGAGAAATTTTTATTGGCAGGGTACGCTTATTTAGCGCATAAAACTGTAAAGCAATGTATTCGTTGGAGATACACGAAACATAAATTAGACTACATTCTAATTTTTCTATCTGATCGGGGGCATTGTAACCGGGGGGAGGGGGGGAAATAATAAAAACAAATCCTTAACTGGAAACACCTTTAACGAGAAATGCTATCAAACCGTTATTTACGAAAAGTAATATTCACCTCTTTTAATGGTAGAAAATCTACGATTATATAAAGCAAAGTTTTTTTTATTAAAAAAAAGTGATATGGTGTCGTTTGGCATAAAGCAAGTATCCAGATCAAAGTTAAATAAATCTACAATATGGGAAAATGGCAACAAAAAGATATAATAATCTATAATTTTGCAACTATTTTTCCTTCGCTTACTACTGAAATGGAGTATTTCTGTTGCCAACGTTAAAGGAATGACGTTATAAACTGCAAAATTTTTTTTCTCAAAAATGAATTGAGATTCAGTTTTCAAACAAATTGCATTTAAAAGTACTTTTTTCCTCTATGCGACGGTAAAAAAATTGAAAATGTGTTATGCTTAGATATTAAAAAAATTGCACTAGAGATTATCCGTATTTAACCGCACAATATATGCGGACGGACAGACAGACGGACCGAACGACGACTATAGGTTCTACATATTTATATAATTACCAACGCACCTAAAAATGAAATACAGTAGAACCTCGATTAACCGAGCTTCGATTAATCGAGGTTTCTGTTAACCGAGCCGATAACGAAGTCTATATTTTTACTTTCTTCTATCTTTACAAGAAGAAAGTATTGGATTCATGAAAATTTTCGAATTCCGGTTTTCGACTGATTTACACGTTTTAGGGGTCAGAGATTCCAAAAAACATGTTTTTACAAAATGTCTGTCTGTGACTCTGTGAGTCTGTCTGTCTGTCTGTCTGTGTGTATGTGACACAAATTTTGTGGGCGCTCTATCTCAAGAACTAATGCACGGAATTTAATAAAAATTGATATTCAGTTAGTGCCTAATACAAATTGATGCTGATTAGTTTTTGGTGTAAATCGCTCAACAGGTGGCGCTGCCATGCTGCATTTTTCACGATTTTCGCAATAGCTCTATCTCCAGAACTAATGCACGGATTTTGATCAAACTTCAGATTTAGTTAGTCCTTGATATGAATTGATGCTGATTACGTTTTGGTGTACATCGCCCAACAGGTGGCGCTGTTATGATGAATTTTGCAGGATTTACACGATTTCCCCAATAGCTCTATCTTAAGAACTAACGCACGGATTTTCATCAAACTTCAGATTAAGTTAGTCCTTGATATGTCTTGCTACTGATTAGGTGTTGGTGTAAATCGCCCAACAGGTGGCGCTTCTCTGCTGCCTTTTCCACGATTGCCTCAATAGCTCTATCAATAGAACTAATGGACCAATTTTCATCTAACTTCAGATTTAGTTGTATGTTGACACAAGTTGTTGTTAATTAGGTTTTGGTGTTAATCACCCAATAGGTGGCGCTGCTATGCAGGAATTTTCACGATTTTCGCTATAGCTCTATCTCAAAAACTAATGTACGGATTTTCTCCAAACTTCAGATTCAGTCAGACGCTGACATAAATTGTTGCTGATTAGGATTTGGTATAAATCACCCAATAGGTGGCGCTGCTAGGCAGCATTTTGCTGAATTTAGACGATTTCAACGATAGTCATATCTCAAGAACTAATGCACGGAATTTCATATTGTTAGAATCCTCATGAGATGCATAGATTGGCATTTAATTTTGGCAGTATAAATCAAAATTTTGGCAGTAATAAATCAAAACAAATAAAACATTTTAAAATAAATGTTTCTTCCCCCCACCCCCAACCTTTTTTTTATAGTTTCAATACAGCATTATGATTAAGAAAAATTAAATAATAGAAGTATGAATAGTTTTTAAAATACAAATGTTTCTCGACTAAAGTAAAAAAAGCATGAAAATAAAATTTCAATTACTTCTAAGTTTGGGACACTAAATTTTGGGGGGTCTGGATAAATGCCCCACTTGCCCACACAGAAAAATCATAATCTTTTCAACTATATTGGAATCCAAATTGACTTCTTTTTTCTGACACATTCCTAAATTTAGTTTTGTTCGTAAACACATGGAATTGGCAGATGCTCTTATTCAGAAACTATGGAGTCGAACAGCTTTACCATTTTTCGATAAAAGCAGGCATTCTTTTTGAAAACGCTGTTAAAATTGGCGTTTTGAATAGAAGTACGCGTGAATGGCACGCAATATTCTATATAGATTCTATGTAGACATTATTCTATATAGAGTCTTCACCAGAAAGAATACTTTGGACAATCTTTTGCAAAATCAAGTCAACCCGAATCCCAGCTCAAGAATCAAAATCTAACTCGAATCCGAAACAAAGAAAGTCAAACCGATTCGTAGCAAAATGGTAGAAGTTAAAATGATATGTAAAGAAAAAATATGGCACGAACCGCAGGTCGCGTCATTTTCGGATAAAAGCGAGTTTCCTAGCCCGATGCAAAACGCTACATGTGTACACCGTAGTCAATAAATTTGAATCTTTAATTTTATTTCAAATTATTTTCGTAAAAACATTTTCATTTCTGCTATGTATTCTCTAAATTGTGCTTTCTTGAGAGAAATCTTTCATATTTACTGACCCCCCCCCACAAACACACACCTACTTAACTGTACCCCCCTTCTACATTGCAAACATCAAGATAATGAAAATTCTTCGCTTTAAAAAATTTTCATTTGTTTGTCATTATTTCAACCCTTTTAAAATCTCTGCATGTAAAGTTTTTTTTTCTTTTCATTTCATGTCTTTTTCCATTCTTGTCCCCCGAAAAACTAGCTTTGGTCAAAGTTTCCATAAATATATAAAAGTTGATGTCCTTATACATAAGCTATCCATATAGCGCGTTGAAAGAATCTACAGTGTTTTCTGTTTACCCCTCCCTCCATTCCAGGTACCTCTTAACGAACAGTCGACGTCTCCGGCATGGAATAATTTTTAATACACAGCACCTATATATAGGTGTCTTTAGTATAATGCCATGTATAATATATTGCTTTCAATAACAGGGTTACAAATACATGTTCTTACCACATGCTTTACTTGATGCATGGAATCGGTTTTCTATAACTGAACGTATATGCACCTCAATAACTAATATCTAATTTTATGTTCAATGAAGTATTTATAATTATTATTTTTTAACAGTTGCCTTTTTTACCGTTGACCTTTTTACCTGTTGACCTTTTTACCGTTGCCTTTTTTACCTGTTGACCTTTTTACCATTGACCTTTTTACCGTTGACGTTTTTTCCGTTGCCTTTTTTACCGTTGACCTTTTTTCCTAAATTCCTAATCGGTGTGGTGCAATTGGTTTAAAACAAATATGAATTTTTACTCTTTAAAATACACCGGTAAATGCAGGTCACTCCGCGCCTCAAGTAGACGATATTTTTCTACGCTAAAAGTAATTAAACGACCGCATTTGAACACAATCTTTTAAGAGTATCTCAAATTCAGATTGTAATAAAATTTTAATAGATCAGATTTACATCATCTACAAAAATTTTGAAACATTCGGGCGGGTAGAAATATTTTTTACAAAATGAAACGTGTGAAATTTCGACGAAATCAATGAAAACCTGAGTGTTTCTTCGCGGTTTCGCTCGCTTTCAGAGCACAGACTCCACAAATCAAATTGCGCAGAAAGTAAAGTACCAAATAGCATGTACTTTCAATTCAATATTTTTTCATTTCAAAATATAAATTCAGATAAAATAGATTTAAAGATATAAAATCATACGAATTTCAGGTTAATTTAAGTGTCATTCATCACGGGTCCAGGCAACGCTATTATTCGAATAAACGGTACTTTGCTTTGGCACGGAATGTTTCCTGTTATCGCTGATCTATAGCAAATACTTAAATCGTAAAATTTAGATATATGCTTCCAACTGCACATTTTTTTATATTGTTCTTCATATCTTCGAAGTTTTTTAAATGAAAATAGTTATTTCTCAAATGTAACAAATCCAAAATTTTGATAAGTTCCTCTAGTCTTATAATTTATATTTAGAAAAATATTTTTCCAGCTCTAACAAATGAAAAGGCGTTGTATGATCTAAACTTGCCGAATCATGATACTTTGTATTTTACGAATTTCCAGCGTTGTTTGGCCTGTTTTTATTTATTTTTTTTTTTTTTTTAACTAAGAAATGGTAAAAATTCCTAAAATTTCTAAATGTCATAATTCGAGAAGTTTCGATCGTGCAAAAATTTGTTTCACTAGCTATAGCATTGATATTATTTTACTAAATATGTTATATACAATAAGTACAGAACTTGTGTGAAAATATAAATTATTTAAAACAACGTTTAAACACACAATAAAACAACATATTTGACCATACGTATGGTCAAATATGTTGTTTTATTGTGTGTTTAAACGTTATTTTGACATACAACATATTTGACAACATATTTGACCGTACGTAATGGTCAAATATGTTGTTTTATTGTGTGTTTAAACGTTGTTTTAAATAATTTATGTTATATACAACTTTAGGCCATGAACATGGGTTAATTCTTAAACTTACATTTCTGCTATTTTTATATTATATTGTTTTGATCCATTTTCTGATAGAAATTATAATCAGGGTTTCATGATTGCCGAATATTTATTAACGTCCTTTTATAGGGTAACATGTTTCAGTATTTTTTTCACTGTACCAAAGGATCAATTTTTTTTTTAACGATGTTCTTATAATATTAGAAAGTGTTTCATAATCTGTGTGTGATGCTTCATTTTCCTTTCATTTTTGTACACCAAAAATCATTCGGCAGCGAACCGGTTGTTAAATTATTTGAATCCCACCACTGGTTGCAGCCCCCTCCCAAAATAATCGAGAATGAGATGAAAAAAGCTCTTATTTTTCTTTTTGTTTGAGATAAACTTGTATTTTCCCCCTATCATTCAACAGACTAGCCGCTCTCTTCTCTTTAGTTCCATATTAGTGTGCAGTGACACCGCATTATACCCAAAGAGATGAAAGGGGTTAATGAGGTTACAGCCTCCTCCCAAAATAGTCGAAAATGAAATGAAAAAATTGCTGATTTTTTTCTTATTTTGTTTGAGATAAATTTGTAATCCCCCCCCCCCCCCCCCCGATCAATCAACAGACTAGCCGCTTTATTTCCATATTAGTGCACAGTGACGCAACATTATACCGAAAGTAGTGAAAGAGGCTAATGGGATTACAGCTTCCTCCCAAAATAGTCGAAAATGAAATGAAAAAAAAAATGCTGATTTTTTTTTTCTTTTTGTTTGAGATAAGTTTGTAATTTTGTTTTCTGCAGTCCTTACTTTTTTAGATAAATCTGTAATTTTTTCTTCTGTAATACAGCGAAATAGCCATTCTTGTTAGTCCCATGTTAGTCCTCTCCTCACTGACATCACAGCACATAGCCGTAGCGTCGGGGGGGCACGTGCCCCCCCAACCTTCTGTACCCCGGGCGCCAGAACAGAAAGCGTAGGGGGCGCCAAATGAAGATTTTTTTTCTATTTACATACAAAAATGTATATGTATATGTATCGAATTTGCATAAAAATTTCTCGCAACCGGAAAATCCAAAAGGAAAACTGAACCAAATGCATTAAAATTTACAAATATATAAAAAGATTCATCTATAATAGAAGACTGCAAATAGGAGAATCACTAACATTTTCCAAGGCCAATAGGTCAGTCTCTACTCCTCTCTTTTGTGTAAAACTGTCCCTCGCCGATAACCGATTTCCTAGGGGGGGTTGCATATCACCATATCTGTCCTTAGAGGAGGCGAAGTCAGGTGACCGACTGGGACAATAAAAACAAAGCGGTCGAAAATTCACAAAATAAAAAGTAAAAACTTAATAATTTTGTTGTTGTTGTTTTGAGTCAGACATAAATTTGAAAATTAGCATTAAGTTCAGGAAAGTATCTAGACATATCAGTCTATAAATAAGAAGAGTGGCATAAGTGATTATTCCGAAAAACTGATGTAGATAGTACAGGAAGATATTTTACAAAACTGGAATTCATTTTTATACCTACAGTAAATCCTGGTTTTTTAGTTCCTAAAACAATGTGACTCATATTACTATGACATTAAAGTGAACTAATTGTAATAATTTGTAAGGCTACAACAACAGTAAAATCTCGAAAAATGAAATCCGTCTATAATGGAATCGTGTCTTAAATGAAAAAACTACATGGTTCCAACAGAAAGAATACCAACAGTTATACCTTCTAAGACGGAAACCTGTATAAAGCGGAATAATTTCAGCTTCCTTTCGATTTTTTCACCAGGTTTTAATGAATAAATATTTGATAAAGCTGGTTATATATTTCAATATTATGAATTTTATTGTTACACATTTTAAATTTTAAAATAAATCCGCTACTAGAAACTTTCGTAAATTTATCTTTGTAAATTTACTTTGTAGAGGAAGGGGGGGGGGGCGCCAAAATCCACGTTTTCCCCGGGTGAAAATCTAGCTAGTACCGGCCCTGGAAGGAGTGCAGAAAGTAAAATGTTTTAGTAAAGCCTTTTAAAAGGAAAAAAAAAAGAGTATAGCATTTGCAGTGGTACAGTAAAAAAATCTCTCACAGGGCGCCATCATGGCTAATAAAGTCGCCCCTGCCTTTATCCCCCAAAATGATTTTTTCTCTTCTTTTTGCCATTTCTAGGCGTTTTGCCACCCTTGGCGGAAATTGTAAAATGCAGCTCTGTTCTTTTTGGTGCAATTATTTTTTGCATTACTTTTGGTGTATTACTTTTTACATTACTTTTGGGGCAATTGTTTTTTGCAACCAACCAAATCCAGTCTTAGAGAGAGGAGGCGAGCTTGGGCGGCTGCCCGTAATAAAAAAAAAAAAAAAAAACTCACCTAGGGCGCCATCAGCCGCCCCTGCTTTTACCTTCCTAAATTACATTTCTCGTCCTTTTGCCATTTCTAGGTAGGTGGTAACTGAAAAATGTCGCCCATGCCTTTTACTAAAATTACTTTTTTGCATGCAGATCCGCTCTCAGAAGGCGCGAGGTCGACCAACTGTCAACGAGTAAAAACTAAGGGTTGAAATATATGCAAGATAGAGCAGTAACCCCACTTTTTAATGTGTTTTAAAGAATATAGCCCGGGCCGAAACTAGGGGGGGGGGGGTGCAGAGGGGACATGTGCCCCAGGCTCCAGAACAAAGGTGAAGGGGGGCGCCAAATGAATCGTTTGTCGATTTATACAAAAATGTGTATATATATATATATATGAAATGCAAAGAAACTCGCAAGCTAATGTTAAACTAAGGGAGCGTTCTTTTGAAATTTCTCGTTTGGATTTTAATATATTAAAATTATTTTTTTTCTTAGGATAGTTTAGATTGATCTTTAGCGTTGCCATGCTTTTAGGTTTTGAAACCGGTACTGGAAGTGAAGATAACTTTATAAAAATAATCTACAACCACAATCTAAAAAGTAAACACTAACCCCGTTAGAATTTAACCTCAGCTTTTCTAAGCAAAGAAAAAAAATCATTTAAAACTATTAATATGCAAGCGATAAAATTTAAAAAGATCGCTCCCATACGTTTAGCATTAGCGTTCCAGTTTCTTCGCGTGACTTGTGTAGGCTCTTAACGCTCAAACTAATGTTAATCCTATGGGAGCGTCGTTTACCTATTTCTTGCTCTAATTTTAATTATTTAATGATTTTTATTTTTTATGAATTTTATTTATTTATTTTGCATAGGGTACCGGAGGTCAATAATATTTATTGTGCGTGAAGAGATGAAGGGAAGGGGGTGGTCGCCAAAATCCATATTTTCCCCTGGAGCAAAAAAAGGCTAGTTTCAGCCCTGAACGTACGATTGATATTAAGGTTGTACTTATTGTGCAAATTATTAAAAACCTTCATTTGTCACTGTTTTAAAAGGATATGTGATTGTGTATTATACATGGGATTTTCAGATAAATTAATGTGAAATTTATATTCATATATTTTAGGATTGTGACTTATTGAGACTTTTTTTTTTTTTTTTTTTTTTTTAAGATGCAATCAAAATTAAAACTTTTTAGTATGTAGCACTTCACTTACTCTCTCTTCCCCCAAAACAAAAACGCTTTAGTTCTCAACCATTAATACGGTACTGGCCAATCATAGATATTTGGTCAGTAGTTGTAATTTGATCGGTAGAAGGAAAATTTTCCCCAACTGCAAAGCTGGTGTCCAGTCACCCAAGTAGTTTAATTTCAGTGAGTAACACAAGGTGGTCACACAAAGAACTTCTTTGACCTCTGAACTTGTGTTTCCCTCTTGTGCAAAGTGAGATAATAGAAGCGTCTCTACCTCTCCACACTCCTACACACACTTGGCTTGGTATAATCTGGTGGTCATTTGTGGGAATGTACTCGTAGTTAAATGTTGTTATTACTATTTTTTAAACTGATCAGGATTGAATGAGCCACGCAAAAACAAACGCGATAAAAAAAAAAGGAAATTTTTATAGAAAACTCAATAACAAGCGATGTCATGAAGCACACCATGATTCTAAATTCATTCAAGTCTGGCTTCAAAAGGACGAAAATGGAATAGAAGGTAAGAACATACAGAATTGTTTGTTTTATTAAATTAATAACGTTTTCAGAAAAAACAAAAATCTCCACTCAAAAATGTGATTATTTTTGACACATTCATAAACTCATTTCTATTCCTATTTGCCTGAAAATTACAGATGTTATCATTCAGGTGCTTAAGAATCGAGTAGCGTTCTCCCTTTTCTTAACGTTTTTTCCTAATTCGAAGCAGCTTGATATAAAGCGGATTACTAAATTTGATCCGTCTTGTAATTGTCAGCCTTTGAATTTGGAAATCAAAAGTCCAACTTTGATGTTATTTTATAAAAAAAAATCGGAGTTTTTTAGAAAAAAAAAAAAAAACCTTTATTCTACTTCATAAAAGAATCTCAATTGTAGGGCTACCACTGTCGAATGACACTGAAAATAGTAGCTTTAGTAGCCTCCAACGAAAAAAAATGTTAGCATTTCTTCGATAATAGTAGCCAAAATACTCGCATACCCACTTTAAAAAAAGGAAGAAAAATTCTATCCATAACAATGAAAGGACTTTATGAATGTCCACATTTTATTTCACAGTTTATACTTTGCTCAAATCAGTGAATGAAGAATAGAGTGATTTCTTCAAAATGAGAAAGCAAGTTATCCAGAAAATAAGGCGCTAATGTTTCAGTTACGAAGTAACTTGGTTCTTCCACAATAAAAATTATGTACAGCACCTGGAAACATAGCAGTAAAAACTTCTTGCAGATCATCCCCGGAACTACTTTCCATCAGGCCTTTCATTTCAAGAGTTTCTTGGAGAGAAGGAAGAAAAGTTTTATTTGAGGGGCAGGGTTAGAAATAACGTGTGGGATATCGCAAATCCCGCCAAAAAAGGAAAATCCCGCATAATAAAAATATTTGTTTGGATGGAATCTTCCAAATTTATTTCTTGAATAGACATATGATTCGTATGCGATTTTTTTTTTTTTAATTTCGTGAAAGCCACGATTTTTTTTTCTTCGAGAAATCCACAAAATCAATTCATCAAACAGTCGCGAATTTTGCCATTCGGTAACGGAAAAAAAATCGCCGATATCAACAATTGGCCTTAGAAAAAAAGAAGTTTTCCATCAGTCGCGAAAAACAAAAACTTGTAAATTTCGCCTAAAGATTACGGAAAGAAAATCGAAAATTTTGTCAAATTGTCGCGAACAGAAAAAAAATTACACCCGCGAATTTGGTCAAATAGTCGCGCAAAAAATCAAGAATTTCCTCAGTCAGCCGACAAAAGAAAAGATCGTTTAAAAGAATCGCGAATTTCGTCAAAAATCCCTGAAAAAAATACCGAATATCATTTTCGTCAACCGGTCGTAGAAAAATTCACGAAATTTGGCAAGGGATCGTGTAAAGAAAATCGTGAATTCCACGAAACAATTGGCGGAAAAAAATGCGAATTTTGGTAATTCGTCGGGGAAAAAAATCGCGAATCTCCTTAAACGCCCGTGGAAAAATATCTTGAATTTTATCAAAGGTTGTGGAAACAAATGGTGATTTTCGTCCTTCGGTCACGGACAAATCATCACAAATTTCGTCAAAAGAATATACAAAATATTACGAATTCGTCAAACGATGAAGAGAAAAAAAAATGCAAATTTCGCCAAATGGTCACGGACAAAAAGACGGCAGGTGTAATTCTGGGTTTAAAAAAAACAAAAAAAAACTGGAATTCACAGCAAATTTTCTAAAAAGTTACAGCAGTGGGAGGGAAAGGGGTGGAAATCGCCTCCCGGCGCAAATTATGCGTTTTTTTCGCAATCCTTTGACGAAATTCGCATTTCCCGCGATCCTTTCATAAGATTTGTGATCCCTTTGTGAAATTTGTGTTTTCTTGGCGATTCCTAGACAACGTTTGCGTTTTTCACGATCCCTTGAAAAAATTCGCGATTCTTTGACAAAATTCGTTTTTTCTGCGATCTTTTAAAGAAATTGGCGATTTTTTTCTGCGAACGTTTTCCGAAATTGATTTTTTCGGCGACCATTTGCCGAAATTCGCGATATTTTATTTTCCCGAATTTTAAAAATTTTCGGAACCGGATGCCTTAAATTTTCGGAAAATTCAGAACAGAATCATCCCTGAAAAGACACGAATTTGATCAAATAATCGCGTAAATAATCGAGAATTTAAACAAATGATTGCACGAAAAATCAAGAATTTCGTAAGTTGGTTTTGAAAAGAAAATCACGAATTTCGATAAACTATCGTGGGAAAGAATCGCGAATTTCGTCAAATGATATCTGTAACAAACAGCGAATACCATCAATCGATAACGGAAAACATATATATCGCGAATTTCGACAAGTGGTGCGGAAATAAAAATTCGCCAATCTGTCGCAGAAAAATTCGCGAATTTTGGCAAAGGATCGCGGGAAAAAAATCGTGAGTTCCGTGAAACGATCGCCGGAAATAAAATTTCGCCAATCTGTCGCAGAAAAATTCGCGAATTTTGGCAAAGGATTGCGTAAAAAAAAATCGTGAGTTTCGTGAAACGATCGCCGGAAACAAAAACGCGAAATTTGGCAAAGGATCACGAAAAAAAGATTGTGAGTACCGTGAAACGATCGCCCCCAAAAAATCGGGAAATTTCCAATAGGTCATAAGAAAAATTGCGAAACCTCCAACAATCGTAGCAAAAGATGGCGAAAAGAAATAACTATTTCCGTCAATCGATTTGGGAAAAAATAGCAAATTTTGCAATTCGTCGCGGAGAAAAATCGCAAATCTCCTCAAACAACTGTAAAAATATCTTGAATTTTACCTAAGGTCGCGGAAACAAATGGCGATTTTCGTCATTTGGTCTTGGAAAAATCATCGCAAATTTTCGTCTAAAGAATGGACAAAAAATTGCGAATTTCGTTTAACGATCACAAGAAAAAAATCGCAAATTTTGTCAAATGGTCGCGGACAAAAAAAAAAAAAAAAAAAAAAAAAAAAAAAAACACAAATTTGGTAAAAAAAAAAAAAAAATGGTAATTTAACCAAATGATAGCGCAAAAAATCACGAATTTTATAAATCGGTCATGAAAAGAAAATCCCAAATTTTGACAAGCGATCTGGAAAAGAATCCGTAATTTCGTCAAAAGATCTCTGAAACAAATAGTAACTACCATCAATCGGTCGCAGAAAATATACATCGCGAATTTGGACAAGTGGTGGAGGAAAAAAAATCAATTTCGTCAATCTGTAGTAGAAAATCTGCAAAATTTGGCAAAGGATCGCGAAAAAAATCGCAAAATCTCCTTCAATGATAGTATAAAAAGATCTCGGAAATAAATAGTTATTTTCGTCAATGGTTTAGCGGGGGGGGGGATCCGGAATTTTGGAATTCGTCGCGGAAAAAATCGCGAATCTCCTCAAACAACCGTTGAAAAAGTGCGTTTGGGAAGATGACTTTACAGGCGCTTTTAAGAAAAAGACCAAATATTTTCAGTAAAAATAGTCGCTGAATCCGAAAAAAGTCGCCTACTGCTTTCTTGAAGTAGTCGCTTTTTAAAAGTTTTCGCCCTAAAATAGCCGCCATAGCCGCCGGATGCTGAAAGTAGTCGCTAGGTATAGCATTTTAGTAGCAAGTGGCAGCCCTGCAATTGCATGTTAAGAAAAATCGGAATTTTTGAGAAATTGAGTCGAGGCGGACCAGGCCTGAATTAATTGATTTTTTTATGGGCCGAGCTTGTTTTCACTGATTTTTTTACGAACCGGGCCTGGCCATAAACTGTGAAAATATAAACGGGCCGGGATAGGGTGGAACTTTTAATTTTCACGCCGGCCTGGAAACTGTGGCCCGTGCAGACCTCTAGTGTTCCCCCCAGGGCCGTGCAAAGAGGGAGCTAAAGGAGCGGTCGCCCCAGGCGCAAAATTTATGCTGCGAACCACGGTTTTATTTGTCTATTTATTCAGTTTTTGTCCGCAGATCATTTTCCGGGGAATTTCTTTTTTCTTTCTTGATCATTTTTTTTACCTGCCACAAAACATCATGAACTCTCTAACAAATAAGTGCAATTTTCTCTTGTGTTACTTAGTTGTTCTGAATTTCTAAATTAAAATTAAACATTTTAAAGTTCCAAAATAAACGCGAAATATTTATTCATATTATAAATATTATAGAATTTATTTATGTTTCTGCACTTTATCAGTTTTATTATACCCATTACAAAGAGAAAGATTTTTTTTGGTTGGGGGGCGCAAAATTGAAAGTTCGTTAAGGGCGCACTTCTCACGGCCTTGGTGCCCCCCCAAAATTTCTGGTCACGCTACGCCTATGTCACAGCATACCGAAAGAAGAAGAGGGTGCTGATGGAATTACAGTCCCCTCCTCCAAAATAATAGAAAATGAAATGGAAAAATAATGCTTTTTTTCTTTCTGTTTGAGATCAATTTGTATTTCTTACCCTATCATTCAACGGACTAGCTGCTCTCTTCTTTTTAGTTCCATATTAATGCACAGTGACATCATATTATACCCAAAGAAGGGGTTAGAGCCCCCTCCCAAAATAGTCGAAAATGGAATGAAAAAAAGATGCTGATTTGTTTTCTTTTGGTTTGAGATAAATTTGTAACTTTGTTTTCTGCAATATAACGAACTAGCCATTCTGGTTAGTGCCATACAAGATACAAGCGCACAGTTACACCACACTATACCCAACGAAAGGAAGAGGGTTAATAGGACTGAAGGCCCCTTTCCGAAACAGTCGAAAATAAAATTTAAAAGGAGCTGACTTCTTTTTTCTCCTGCTGAGTGAAATAAATTTGTAACTTTCTGGTTTACCGCGGATTAGCCATTCTCGTTAGTCCCATATTAGTAGACACCACAGCATACCCAAAAAAAGTGAAGGACACTTTATTTTTGTTGGTAGTGGGAACAATTTTATAGATTTTAAGCTACAATGACTTTCTTTTAAATGAAAGTATATAAAGAAAATCCCATTAACACTTTCAACTTATTTAGGCGTGGGGCGGCCACAGGATTGAACCCTAGCTTCCCCACCCACAGGGGTGATTCTGAGTGAAAAAAAAAAAAATTCTAAAATTCATAGCAAATTTTCTGAAAGGTTTCAGCAGAGGGGCGAAGGGGGGGGGGGATTACCTGCGCTAATTATTTTTGTTGCAGTTTGGGTTAACTCTGTTTTCATTTCAGGCTGAGTGTAGATTCCTGGAAATTGGGTTCGGGCTAACCAGACTTTTAAAAAGTTGGTCCGGTATATTATTTCAGTTTAAAAACTATACCTATAGTAATAAACATAGTTGTTTGTATGTGTGCTGTTTTCTAAAGAGACCGCTGCGTATTTTCCACGACTCTTTGACAAAATTCGCTTCTTTTTCCCGCGGCCTTTGACGAAAGTAGCGTCTTTTCCCCGACCCTTGGAAGAAATTCGCTTCTTTTCGCGCGGCCATTCGACGAAATATGCATTTTTGCGATACTTCGACGAAATTCGCTCATTCTGCGCGGCCCTTTGGCGGAATCCTTGCGTCTTTTCACGAACCTTTGTCGAAATTTGCTGCAGCACTTGGACGAGATTCGCGTTTTCTGCGCGGGCCTTTTAGAAATTTCTCAATCCTTTGTCGAAATTTGCGTTGTATCTGCAGCTTTTTGACGAAATTCGCATTTTTTCCGCAGCCTTTTGACGAAATTCACGCCTGTTCTGCGGCCCTTTGACGAAATTCATGTTTTTTTTCCGAGGTCGTTTGCGTTTTTCCGCAGCTTTTTGGTTTCAAGTTTATTTTTCGCACTTTCTTGACAAAATTCGATTTTCCCCGTAGCTTTTTGAGAAATTCGCGCTTTTTCCTCGGCTCTTTGATGAATTCGTGTTTTTTCGGGATCCTTTGTCGAAATTTGCGCTTTTTCCGCGTTTTTTCGAAATTCGCGTCTTTGCGATCTTTAAATGTAATTCGTTTCTTTACCGCGGCCCCTTGACGGAATACGTGCTTTTTAGCGATCATTTGTCGAACTTCACGTTTTTCTCCGCGGCCCCTTGATGAAATTCGTGTTTTTACTGCAGCCCTTTGACGAAATTCGCGTTTTTTTCTGTGTTCATTAGACGAAATTTGCGTTTTTTCAGCGCTCATTAGACGAAATTCCAGTTTCTTCCGCGACCACTTGGCGGAATTCACGTTTTCTCTGCGATCATTTGACGAAATTCGCGTTTTCTCCGCGATCATTTGATGAAATTTGACTTTTTTTCGCGATTCTGTGATAAAATTTGCGTTTTTTTACAGGTCTTTGACAAAATTCGAATTTTATCCGCCACCCTTTGACAAAATTCGCATTTTATCAGAGGCCCTTTGACGAAATTCACGTTTTCTCCGCGATCATTTGACGAAATTTGACTTTTTTCGTGATACTATGATAAAATTCGCATTTTTTCGGGATCCATTGCCGAAATTCGCGCTTTTCAACATTTTTTTGACGAAATTTGTGTTTTTTGCGATCCTTAGACGAAATTCGCGTCTCTTACGTGACCTCTTAACAGAATGCGTTTTAAGATATAATTAGTCGAAATTCACGTTATTTTCCGCGGCTACTTGATGAAATTAGGATTTTTTCTACAGCTCTTTGACGAAATTCGCGATTTTTCCAGCGCTCATTAGACGAAATTCGCCTTTCTTCAGCGATCATTAGACAAAATTCGAGTTTCTTCCGCGATCATGTGACGAAATTCGCGTTTCCCTCGCCATCATTTGATGGAACTCGCGTTTTGTTCACGATCATTTGACGAAATTCGCGTTTTCTCCACTATCATTTGAGGGAATTTGACTTTTTTACGGCACTCTGACAAAATTCGCGTTTTATCCGCGGCCCTTTGTCAAAGTTCGCATTTTATCGGCAACCCTTTTGACGAAATTCGCGCTTTTTCCGCGATCCGTTTTCGAAATTTGCGTTTTTCCGCGACTTTTAGACGAAATTCGCTTTTTTTTCAGGATCCATTGTCGAAATTCGCGCTTTTTCAGTGTTTTTTTTTTTTTTGACGGAATTCGTGTTTATTGCGATCCTTAGACGGAATTCGTATCTTTTCCGCGACCCCATAACGGAATGCGATTTTAGCGATAATTTGTCGAAATTCACGTTTTTTCCGCGGTTCCTTGATGAAATTCGGTTTTTTTCTACAGCCCTTTGACGAAATTCGCGTTTTTTCTAGCGCTCATTAGACGAAATTCACGTTTCCTCCGCAATCATGTGACGAAATTTGTGTTTCCTCCGTGATCTTTTGACGGAATTCGCGTTTTCTCCGCAATCATTTGACGAAATTTGAGTTTTTTTCGTAATACTGTGATAAAATTCCCGCTTTTTTTTACGGTACTTTCGCAAATTTCGCGTTTTATCCGCGGCCCTTCATTGTAAAAAAAAAAAAAAAAACGGCCTAAAAAACGAAGATTCTACTGGCAATCGAGAAGCCAGTACTATTTCTGTATTTTAACGGAAATTTTTCCCATAAATTCCAGGAAAAAGGAAAAATTTCTGTAATTTATAAGGAAAAATTTCTTTAAAAATATGGATTTCTGGAATTTATGGGGGGGAATTTTCGTTAAAATACGGAAATAGTACTAGCGTCTCGATTGCCAGTAGAATTTCCGTTTTTTGGTCAGCTTTTTTTTACAGTGTTTGACAAAATTCGCATTTTATCCGCGGCCCTTACACAAAATTCGGGGGTTTTTCCCGATCCTTTAACGAAATTTGAGTTTTTTTTTTCTGCGAACGATTGACAAAATTGATATTTTTTGCCGACCATTTGTCAAAAATCGCGATATGCTTTTAGGTCGCAATTTTCAAACTGATGACCGATTTTTTTTTAATTTTTAGAACGTCATACTTCATATTTTCGGAACAGAATCACCCCTGACCCCCCCCTTCCCCCTCTGGCTACGGCCTTATTGCCAAAAATGATTTTTGTTTACAACGCAATTCAACGTGTTTCGTAAGAACATTATCGAAATTTCATTCCCCCCCCCCCCCCCCCCGAAATAAAATCCTGCGTACGCCACCGGATGTGATCATATGGTGCAATAAGGATTGGTCAATTTAATTCCAACTCTAATAGTCATTTCTAAATTTGATAGGCAATTGGAACTTATGATCTAAATGTAATAATAACTGTCAATATTGTGGAAAGTTGATTAGAATTAATATCCTAAATATAATCAGTTAACTTGAATTTATCAGCTGAGTCTAATAACTGTCACAATGGGAAGAGTTGTTGGAATTTATAGCTTTGAGTAATCCAGGTGTGATTCTGTTCCAAAAATTTAATGCATTATGTTCCACGAATTTTACAAAGTCCGTCATCAGTCCGATTTTTTTTTTCAGATAGATTTTTTGGAGGCAAAAAAAATCAAGAAACCGGTACAGCATTGTAATAGAAGCCCTTTTAACCCTCCCCCTCAAATTTTCCCGGTTTCTATTACCAAAAATCAAAATTCTAAAATAAGTCAAAATCCTTTATTTAGTAATTCTTTTTTTCTGAATCGGCGATACCCTAAATAGCGATAAATAGTGAAATTTCGTTATCTTTCTCCTTATGAGCTTCGGATTTTTCAGGTTTGCAGAACCCGAAATAGCCAAAAGTGTAAAATTAATTCAAAAAATGTATTTTTTTTTAATTTCCTCATTAGAATCCACATAATCCAAATTATTTCTAAAATAATAAAATTTTCATCTTTATTTTTCTTCCTTTCCATAGAAATTTTTCCTGTCTAGAGGACACAGCAAAATAAACAACTAAATTGTAACGAATTCGCTTTTCCTTCTCACTTCGAAATCCAAAGTAGTAAAATTTCTATTTTGTGTTCTTTAGAATTCGATATTTGGAGTTTTCGGGTTTGCGATTGCGAAATTGTAAAATTAATAAAGCGGAAAATATAATTATTTATTTATTATTATTATTATTTTGAAGCCCTAAATAGAGAATCAATGCCGAAATAGCGAGATTTTAGCTTTACTTTTCTTATATTCCACCATTATTTAAAACAACAGGCAACACTATTATAGTCAGCTCGGAGTCGGAGGCGGCCATTTTGTCCCACCGACTACGCAGCCCTGATTCTGAGTAAAAAAAAAAAAGTTCTTACATGCCCAATCTTCCTCTGCCCACTATTTTAATTAGCAAAGAAAAAAAAAAGCAATTTAATAAATTAGAACGACCATTCGGAAAATGATTTTTTCGAAAACTAAAATTTAAGACATAAAAAATCGCACGGAGTTGATCTTACATTACGTACGCCATGAATTAAACATTAATAGTGTTATTACATGCAAAAATTGCAAGCGACAAAAATCGCCTGCGACCCGTCAGATTTCTTAAAACTTACCTATTATCTACCCGAAACTTACGTATTATCCAAGCATTTCATTGGCTGTTCGGGAAAAGGCTTTTCCATCGTCCAAGAAATCTGACGACCAATTTTAAATGAAATTTCGTTCTTAAACTCCTAAACATCCCACAATATTACTTTTTATACCGTCGTATAGAGAAAAAAATATACTTTTAAATGCAATTTGTTTGAAAGCTGTATCTCAATTTGTTTCTGAGTTATTAATTTTTTTTTTTTTTTTTTTGTAGTTTTTATTACTTTTTTGTCATAGTGGCAATAGAAGTATCCATCTCTGTTGAAAGTAAAAGGAAATACAGATTACTGTATAGACCAATCAGAACACGAATAAAATGCGGATTAAACCAATAAAACGCTTCAGATATGCTTTTGATTTTCTACCCTGACGAGGACAATAACCATTTTTCCAAATGGTTAGGCACAAACACCGCGCCGCTAGCAGACGATTTTAGCCCTGACCCAGGTTGAGTGCATACATTTTAACTGAAAATCTGCAAACTTAAGGAATTTTCTCGCATACAGAGCAACATTTTGAATTTAGATTACAATATATTAAGTATATGCTGCTGCATTAAAAAAAATTTTTTTGAGGTATTTTTAACAAACAAGCATTAATAGCTCACACTCCTTAGACTGCTATGCTAAACATCGCCAGTAAATACCGCCAGCAGACGAATTTTAGCCTCGACCTCAGGTCGCGTGCATAAGGTCCATAGTGAGTTCTTTCGGCGATTCTTTGACGAAATCCTCGTTTTCCCCGCGATCCGACGGAAATCGCGTTTCCCCAGGTTCTTACTTATACTCGCTACTTATCGATCTTACTCTTTTTAATTTTACTTATAGTTCCATGCTTGAACCATCCTTTTTTTTTATATAGAAACTAGTAGCCTTCGCCCTCTATGCTGGTCGGTTTCTCTAAAAGAATCTTAAATCAAATAAAATATAAGCAAAGATAAAATTAAAAAAAAACTTTTTCTTAATATTTAATCAAATATCCATAACTATTTTCTTATTCGTATAATCTTACATTATCCAGTTCAAAGTCGATGTTGGTGACATAATAGCTCTAAAATAACTGAAGTACCCGTGTTTAACTATTTAAAAAAAAAAAAAAAATAGATTTGTTATCCTGAATTTTTCCCTCAAACCTAAAACTGCTGCTGAGATATGTCGAAATGACCTAAAACTTGTGACCTTTCTAAAATCGACAAAACACATGTTTAAGTATGTTTTAGTAGATTATTTAGGAATAATATTATTTCGAAATTGTTATAACTATAGTATTTTGAAATTCATGACTCTATTTAGATAGAGTCTACTACTACTGAGATTTGGCGAAATAACTTACAAATTTCGACCCTCCCTTTAATCTTCTTGGGTGGGGTGGGTGGGGGGGGGGGGTTCTAAAATCGCTGAAATACGTGTTTAATTATTCTTTTAGTAGATTTATTTTCTGGAATTTCACGCTCCTACATAAGACGGCTGCTGAGATATGGACAAATGTTCTAAAATTTTCGATCCGGGGGTGGATTTCTAAAACTGCTGAAATACGTGTTTAATTATTTTTTAATAAGTATAAGTTATCTTGAATTTCTTGTTCCTACCTAAAACGGCTGCTGAGACATGGCCAAATGTTCTAAAATTGTTGATCCCCACCTCCCCCTTTAATCCCCTTAGGGGAGAATTTTCGAAAATCCTTTATTAGTCCCGGCCTATGTCATATCATAAAAAGTATTTCCCCTCCCTACGAGTCAGTCAGGACCACAAACTTCTCATATAAGTAGACCCAGATTCGGTAACCTTTATTTGATGCATACATCTCTGCCCTCCGTCACGTGACGGAGGACAGAGATGCGCGCCAAACCAGTTTTTCTCCCGGCAAAAGCTCCTCGGAATCTCTTGCCGGATCTTGAGTTGACCATAGAATTACAAACAACTTTGGTACTTCTATGGAGTTGACCGAGAATGAAATTCGAAAATTGCCAATAAAGGGATCACCACAAAAAAAGACATTCTTTTGCGATGAAAGAGCGAAAACATGTTGGATTCAAGTTCGGGCTGAAAGAACACGGTTCGCTCCCTTCTCCTATCTTTCCTCTGAGGTCAGGACAAACTCTTTTATGAATGTTTTGAAGATTAAGTATTAAAAAAAAAAATACTTTGACATATAAGGGCCCCTGACTTAATAAGTTCCCATTCCCCCTCCCCCCTCTCTGTCGGAACCGGAAACTGTTCATTTCAAGTTTGTTGAGTTGAGTTGTTTTAAATTTCGTAAGGTGTAACTATCGCATTCAAAATCATATTAAGAAAATTAATCGGAAATTTTTTTTCACCTTTCTATTTTAATTGACATTATTATATAACAATTTAGCTTTATCGACCTACAATTTTTTAGGAATTACTAATCCTATTTAACAGTGATTAATTCACAAACGGTTAGTAGCGCTCAGCTGTAGTGACGCAGTTGATATTCATAACAAATAATAAAACTGATGGACGATGGATATTGTTTTGTGAAACCTTTTGTTCTGTGTGTGTATTCGTCCCCATTTGTTAATCAAAAATGAAGTTAAGTTTTATTAAAGTCGATCTTATATTAGGCAGGATATTTAGGTACATATTAAAACGTTATATTGGAAAGTACATAATAGATTTTTCTTCAGATGTATTGTCCTATGGAATGAACCATGGGAAAGGCTGTCTTGAAAAAGTACAGTTGAACGTTGAGGTATGAATTTAGTTTCACTTTTGCTAGATAATTATTTATACAGAGTTATTTTATCTTAATTTTGGTCAGCACTTGATTAAAGCAACTTCTTATTTCTTTTCGAGTTTTATGTGATTTTTCAGATTTATAAATGTTTATAAATACTTTTTTAATCTGTCAATATGTAGGGTAGATGCTCCAGTTGTGGCCACATTGGATAAGTTTGTCCAATATTTAAGCTGTGAATTGATGCAGACAAATAATATGCATTTTTACACCTTAAGCAAACACTCTTTTATCATTTACAATCTCATTTGTTTATTTTTTGATAAAATGTGACTTAAAAAAAAAATAAATGTATGAAACTGTAGTATGTGCTCACATGTATTAAGATTTTTGCTTAGGGGCTGTGCATATATAACGTTATCATTTTAGGGGGGAGGGGGAGTCTGGCAAATGATATCGTTAGATATCTCTAGGGGGGAGGGGGTTTCGTCTTTTGATATCGTTATCATTTTTTATCCAACCAAATTCTCTTTTTATTTATAACTTAGCCTTTACATCAAAATAGAATGTTATCTTTTTTTAGTCTGCTATCTATTTTTATGAAAGTACAAGTTATTATTAAAATCATTAAATGATTATAAAATTATTTAATTCCAAATTTCCTGTTTCTTCTGTCATATGTGTATGCATATATAATTCGCTGTTTGAGAAACCATATGCGAAGTATGTTTCAAATGATACCTGTGTTTACTAATAAATAAAAGAGAAAGAATGTTGTCCACCTGTTTTGGTGATAAAAAGCCCTGTCTCCCCCCCCCCCCCCTCCGTGCAGGGTCAAGTGCAAGAAAACATTATTACTGTTGAATGTATTATGTTACAAAAATCTATTATAAAATACTTTTAAATAGTAACTATTTATCTTAAGTGTTATTTGATAAAAAGTTTTTTCATATATAAAGTGATATTTTATTGAGTTCATATGAATCACTGAAGTATGCGAAAAATAAATGTAACCATATTTGTATATCACTCCAAGCAAAAGAAAAAAATTTCAAAAATGAAAAGAATTTTTAGACATTGATAACGATATCATTACGGGGGGGGGGGGGGGGGGGTGTTCGAGGGATGATAACGCATGATATCGTAAGGGGGGGAGGGGGTTCAAAAGTGCCAAAAAAGTGATAACGTTATATATGCACAGCCCCTTAGCTGTCAAGTTTTCCAAATCTTTCAATATTAGGCACTTATTGGGTTATGTTTGTCCTGAAACAAATTACTATTAGGTTTTATGAGGTAAGCTTCCTCTGTAATGCAATTTCACATTTAAATTAATTATTTTAAAAGTTTAATGGGGGGATGGCCAAAACTGGTGCTTTAAATTTGCTATATGTACCAGTTGTGGCCATGGTAGTTGAAGTGGCAAAAAAGGTACAACATATGTTCCACTTTTGGCCACATGATTCCTTATAGTGAGAATTTTAGCCATTAAATAAATTTTAAGAACATCAGGATAAAACAAAATCAATTTAGTTTTGTTTTATATGCAATGGCTTCAATAATTTAAAAAAAAAAGCAAGGCTAATAGCAGTTCTATCAAAGAGATTTTGTTTTCTCTGTCCAATAGATAATTTACTTTAGAAAGGACACTGTGCTAGTAACTAAAGAATGATATATTGCTAAAGAAAATATAGTACATTGTGTTTAGTACTGATAAAACCAAAGGGGAGGGGCTATATGTCCTATATGATAAATAAATTAAAACATAAATTTTGAAAGATTTTATAAATTAAAAAGTTCAATAAAATTACAGAATGATTTCTTGTATTTTTCCTAAAGAAATGAAGAAGTTCCATTAATTTTTGCCAGATTTCGGGCAAACGGATTTAGAAATACTAAATATTGCGAAAATCTTAACTAGAGATATCTAAATACAAGCAAGAATGTATTTCCCATTATTTAAAAAGAACAACATTCATTTCCCAAGTTTAAAAAACACAGAATTCTGTGCTCTTAAAAAATGGCAATAGAGGTAACACTGTTCTAGGATAAGAAGTAAAATTAAGGCCATTCAAAATGTATAATGCCAGCACTACAAGTTAGCAAAGTTTTGGAGCACCAGAAATATAACTCTTTGGTGATGATTCACATGTTTTAATCAATCCACAATCCATTGGATAATTATAAAACTGATTTAAATAGTTAATCTTGATGTCCTACAGGCACTGTTGTCCCTTTTATGAATCAAATTAAATAAATATATATATATATATATTAATTGAAATTTTCAGTTAAAATCAACATAAGTACATTTTACTTCATGTTTTTATCAATTCATTAAAAAAATTGCAAAATTCTTTTAATATATTAACAAATATGTGTGTGGTAAAATAGATGTTGCATAAAAATGCTTTATTTTTACTTATTATCAATTAAAATGTTTGTTAAACTACATGATATTGGAGTGGCCACAACTGGTGCATAGAGATGGCCAAAACTGGTGCAGGGGTGGCCACAACTGGTACAAATTGATATAAATTATTTAATGAGTTATTACTCACAATCTAAAATATTCTGTAGAAATCATTATAATTCACAGAAAGACAATTAAATTTGCTAAATAATGATGTTATTATGATTTAATATGCTTCAATCAGTCAATAACTGTAAAATTTCTATTTCAAATTTTCTCTAAAGGTGGCCACAACCGGAGCATCTACCCTACATGAATAATTATTAATTTTTACTTAAAATGAATCATGAATTCCAAGTGAGATTAGTTAAATAAAAGACCAAAGTTGTATTTAGGTTATATCATTATTTTACAACCACATCGTTAAATATTGTATTAGTAAAAAAAAAAAAAAAGAATGAAGATTTAATTAAAACTGTGCTCTAGTATTTTGTGTTATAAAAAAATTAAACAAAATCTCATACTGAATATTGCACACAAGCGATTTTTTTAATATTTTTTTTTTAATGTTTAGTCAAAGAAAGGAAAAAATAAGTAACTTTTATTGACACTATTATTTCAACCGATGTGTGTACTTATATTAATTTATTTTAAAACAAATGCTGTTCTAAATAGCATCAAGCCGTGCAGTTCCATCCTGGATATAACACCATATTATATTTTGTTTGTGTGGGATATTTTTATTTTATTCTGTTACTAAATCTAGATGTCTCTATTAATTTATTTATTCTTTTTCAGGCTCTTAATGAGTTGAGTGAAGAATATAATCTCCCACTAGAATTTCTAAGTGGATCCATAGAGTTTGTTTCAATTTTGATTCCCTGGACATCACTCTTATCTGAAAATACAGTAATTGAAGTAAAAGGTTTAAATCTAGTGTTTCAACCTAAGGAAAGACCTCAAGATGGTAATAAGATTTAAATTATTTTTTCAGTTTAAAAATTGTAAGATTCTAAGAAACTAAACACGAGGTTTTGTTGTAATGTATATTGCATTATTAACATCTATTTCTGCTAAAGTTATATAGGGGGGAGGGTAATGAATGGGCCAATTTTTGGTTTTTAATTTTTGTAATTTTCTCTAATAATTTTTTTTGGCTCTTCAGTTACTTTACTTATTTGGTTATATAAAAAAGTCATAAAAATTGGATTAGAAAATGTGGTGCGATCGCAGTTTACTCTCCTTCTTGGCGCAATTTTCAAAAATCACCAAATTCGCACATTTTCGCATACTAACTCCCGGAGCTGCAACATCCGGTAGAGAGAACGCAAAATTATTATTTGTTTTCTCTTCTCGTATCTCGTATGTTTTGAAACAAGTACCTATCTAGACAAATGCTTAAAATGTGAGAATAGATATTCGATCAGTTAATTTTCTCTTATTTTAACCTGTATTTTTGAGTAAAAATAATACATAAAATTTCAAATTTTTTCGAAATACAATTAAAAGAAATACATTTCATATATTTTAAAATACATTTTATCAAATATACCAATAAACAAAACTTTCACTTACCCAAATTATTAAAAAAGAACGTTTGTTAACAGTAATGGGAGCAAAACAATGTTGTTTTTTTTTAATCAGAGGGGCCCTTTTTTTTTAATCAGGGGGGCTACCGCCCCCCTGAACCCCCCGTTTTTTTATTCATAATTTTACCTTGTGCTCTAGATGTCATTCAAAAGCATCACTCAATCTGTCACTTTTAGTCATTCATAGCTTGGAACAATCAACCTTTCTTTCGTACATAATTCAATCAATGCTCAAAAATACAGGTAACAATAAAAGAAAAGTAACTGATTGAATATTCTCATCTGTCAAACATTTATCCAGATAAGTACTTGTTTCAAAACATACGAGATTGAGAAATCAAATAATAAAAATACGCAACTGCAACACAGAGACCTTTTCCACGGAAAATCCATTACAGCAATATCAACGTTTTTCCAAACAAATTCAAAATGCTCCTTGATTCTCATCTTTGTCCAATAAGAAAGCCTTTTACAAAAAAATAAGCTTCCAATTAGAAAGCAGCTTACAAAACAAGGAGTTTAAATCATCAACTCTCTCCAGAGAAATCTTAGGGTTGCCATATTTTGTGACGTCCGAGGAAGAGCCCAATAAACCAGGGTTGCCACATTGGTGCAGTTATCGAAGGAGATTGGCGAAGGAGAGTATATTGCGAATTACCCGAAAATGTCTATAATGAATGATAATACAAAATAAAAAAATAGAAATTTGGCTCATTCATCCCCACCCATGGGTCTGAATGGGCCATTGAAGGTAATGAATGGGCCACTAAATGAATTCAATGAAAAAATGTGGAATTAATCTTTTATTCACCAAATATGACAAAATGAATGGTACTTAACATGATCAAAGCATACTGAAATAGTAAGTAATACACTTATCATGCTTATCAAAATTTAGGAACATTAAAAATTATATTATTAAATCACATAATTGTAGCAGAAAAATGACAAAATAGTGAGATTATAAGAAAGAAAGAACATAAAAATAATAGATAATATACATTATGCTTTAACGAAATTTATATTTTTCAAAATTAATATTAAACGACATGGTTGTAACAGGGTTGGAACTGCCTATTAATTGACTATTTAGTGTAAATTTCTGGTATTATTTATTCTACCCATCAGATTCAGAATATAAACAATTATTCTAGTTTTACATCAAATGGAAAAATACATGGTAGGTGTGGTCAACAACTGGACAGTTCACCTTAATTATTTATACAATTCAACTTATGTTTCTAATAAATAATTGATATTTCTTAGGGTGAAAATGTGCAAATTATTTTTTAGACATCACTATAAACCTATTCTAACTAGACAGTAATTTAATCTAAATCCATTACAGTCAGTTTTATGTTTCATATTAAAGAAAAAATCAGATAAAAAGAAAAAAAACATATTTTCATGATCAGGTGCATTCATGACCATGATATAGTGGCCCATTCAGCCTCACCTATACTTCTGGCTTTTTAATACATTAAATTCAAATAACATCTAAATACATCCAAAAATTAGTTTACATATATGCAAAGACTTGCTAATGCACATATCTGCAATGAAATAGTAGATACTTTTTAGATTGTTTATTTTACTGAAAAAGGAAAAAAATTACTTTTCAATCAGATTCTTGACCATCCTACTCTAGTGGGAAAATGGCTTCTCCCAAACAATGGAAAATTTGATGAGTTTGGTAGAACAAATAGCTTCATCTGTTGGTGGCATCTAAAATAATTTTATGCAAATACTTTTTCATATTTTGTTAATGGCCCATTCATCCCCATGGCCCATTCATTACCACTCTCCCCTACAGTGGTGTAGTCGTAAAAAATGCAGAGGGCCTAGTGGTGTAGTCGTGAAAAATGCAGAGGGCCTAGTGGTGTAGTCATGAAAAATGCAGAGGGCCTACACTCTAAGCAGAGGGTATACGCTCAAGGCAGAGGGTATAACCTATAGTGTATATTAGGGTGGTTACAAGCAACATGGGGAAAATTTTTTTTTAACGTTTTCTTCGGGGGGACCCTTCTAAAAGTTGCCAATTACTTAGAAAATGAGATTGGCAAAGTTTCAGCTCAAATAAATAACATTAACCCGTGCCTCATCGAGGTTGAATTCTTGAAAATTTGCAATTTTTGGCAAAAAATTGTCGTTTTTCATTCTTTACGTGAAAAATATTTATCTTGGAAACCTGATTCTTGTTTTATTTCATAGAAACTGTTGTTGCTCTGAACTTTTTCTCCCATGAAAACTTATATTTAATGAACAGTTAGTATTTTTCAGGACAGCTAGTGAACCATACCCTCAAACTCTGCATTTTTGAAATATAGGTAAAAAATGACAAATTAAAAATTTTATTACTTTTGACAATTTTTTTGTATTATTTTTATTAATAGGCAAAAATAAGTGAGCAATTTTTGTAACTTTAAAAATATTTCACGAATTATAATTGATTATTAGTTATCTAGTTCTGTGTCTAGTAAGAAAGAGCTTCTCGATTTGTATTGCAGTTGAACCTCTGAATTTCTCTTTTTATTATAAGCCTTTTTGTTATCTGTTATGGTTATCTATTTTTAGAATTGACGAAACATTCCGTAAAACCCCTTCCCCCTCTTGATATGATGGCAGAAATGTAAGATTTTTTAAATTGGCCCCATGTCTCATCAAATCATCGACAGTAAGCAGCCAAGTAATTGTCAAGTTTTATGTATTTTATTTTATAATATTCGCAAAATGAACTGAATGCCAGAGAAGCTGCTAGACTTAGAATACATCCACTAGCTAACCACAGACATCGACTCTGCAAATAACTGTTTCGTAAACAAAAAACTGAGCTCATCAAAAACATATTTTAAATTTCCCGTTTAGAGAGAACTGTTGTTCACTGGGGTGGAAAACTGCTTCACCATTTTTTGAATAAAGAAAATGTAGAGTGGATAAAAGTTTTAATTAGTTGTGGGGATGAAGAACAGTTACTACGAGTTCCTCAACTTGAAAATAGTATCTGAATAATTCAGGCAAAAGCTGTATTTTCAGCAGTTGAAGAGTGGGAGGAAGTTGGTAAAATCCAGGCAATATTTTTTGATACAACTGCAGTAAACACAGGTCGCCTTAGAGGAACTGCATTTTTCTATAACAATTGTTAAAGGAAAAGTCTTCTGTATTTACCATGCCACCACCATAATTTAGAAATTTTCCTAAAAGCTGTTCTTAATTGTAAAATGGACATAATCACTGCCCCTCAGCCAGATATTTAATAAAAAAACAATTCTGATTGGGTGGTCTAAATTAAACCAGAGTAAGTATACAAATGCTATTGAAGATGAAATACTAGGTATAAATAGTTAATTCAGAAGAAATTTCAAATTTTCTTACAGGAACTTTTAAAAATTAACAGCTCAGGGATGATTATAAAGAGTTTATCCAACTTTGTTTAATTTTTATAGAACTCCTTCCTGCAAAAGACTTTTTTTCAGAGTAGTGATGCAACAAATAGTGGTTTGGCCGAATATTCGGCCGCCGAATAATGAACTTATTTTTTGCATAAAAACAAAACATAGTATGCACTATATGCACAATTCTTGTATATTTCACAATTAAAATGTATTGTTTCTTTTAAAAAATTATTTATATACAAATTTTTAATTTTTTAAAGCATTATTTTACTCTGAAAAAATATTCGGCTATGTTCGGCCTAAAAATTGCCTCAATAATATAATTCAGCCCCCCAAAATAATTCTTAGCAAAAATTCCTCATCAGGTACTGTCTAGTTACATTTTAATAGATTTTATGTGTGTTGTTGTTACACTTTAAAATAATGACAAAATTTGAAAAGTACTAGGAAACATAAGTTTCAACTTTCAGATGAAATAAAATAAAAAATAAGAAATCTTAATATCTTAAGAAAAACCACTGAGAGAAAGGATGAAAGGAATATCCTTTAAAATGGTGGAAAGAAATCATTGTAGACTTTATAAAGCTCACAATTAACAAAAACATTTTTATCATTTATTATTATCATTATTTTTTTTTTCTTTGCTGTCAGCAGATAGCACTAGAGTTCTTTATAGGTATAATTCAAAATATTATTGAAAGAAATATTTTTTTTATGTAACAAGGTATAAATGTTAAACTTCCCATTATGATAAAAATAAAATTTGAATTTGCTTGTACAGCTGTATTAAAACAATTTTGAATAGATTAATTTTAAATTTAACAGATTATGTTAGCTTATTACAAGCAGATATTTTTTGTACTTACTGATACAGCATAAAATTTTTTTAACATGATTCCTAAATTAGCCTCTTATATAAAAATGGGTAGATAAAACCCATTCGAGGTATGAAAGTTAATGGAAAAAAAAGTGTTAGTTAATTTCAAATAAAATTTTCATTATACATGATGAATATAAATTGTCAAATTAATTATTCGGCCAAGGCCGAATAATGGACTTGATATTCGGCCGAAGCCGAATATTCGGCAGACAGGCCGAATGGGCCGAATATTCGGCTTCGGCCGAATATTCGTTGCATCTCTATTTCAGAGCACCTGGTGCTTTTAATCATGTCAGATGGATGGCGGCACAGGCCATTCATTCTCTCAAAATATATTGTTTCAGCGATCATCTTTCAATAACAAATTTAGAAAAAGAAGGTATCAGAGATCTTTTCTTATTTTTAATCAATATTTATGTAAAAGCGTGCTTCAATACTTCCACTGCCACTTTAGCCCTCAATTCAAGACCTACAAATAATAAAATCACTTGTTCACTACAGAAAATTTGATTAATAAATAGCTTACAGACAAAGCACTTACTAAAATGACAAACCGCCTTTGGTATCTTAACTCGGATCAAGTTGCATTTTCATTTTTAGATAATACTTTGGTAAAAAAAAGTCAACATAAGCCACCTTATCTAAACCATTACCATTTAAATCCTTTCCGGCGCAGTGTCCCATGCCGGGACCACCTAATTTTAATTCCAAACTTACAAATGGCACGAAGAATATTTTAATAAAATTTTGCTTTTACAATGAAAGGTTAAAGTAATGTGTTTTTAATTTCTAAAAAAGTCGTTTGTAAATTCCGGGGTAGACAATCATTTCATCCTTTTACGACACAGAATTTTTCTGTGCCGTAAAGGGTTAACGTGACAGTTGGGAAAATAATTTATTTTCTTTATTATGTCTCATTTCTTGTAACCCCCAAAGCAGAATATGCTTAAAAGTGCGACGTACATCGCAGAACAATGAGATGAGCTGCAGGACATTTCAAGACAAATGCTACTTTTTTTTCTTTTTTTTTTTTGTTAAGGGAAAAAAAAAATGCATATTGATGTGAAAGCAAAAAGAATTTGGTGTGTGTGTGTGTGTGTGGGGGGGGGGGGGGGGGTAATACTTTCGATATGTTCGAATCTATTCAAGAAGAAATAGGAATGTCGCACGGCAATTAATATTTCTCCCTCCCTCCTATTTCACCTACTTTCTGAATAACTAGCGATTTCTTTCCGAACGGGAGTTTTCTTCCGTGCATGTGCAAAGAACGAAGCTGGGAAAGTTTTTCACTAAAGCTTAAAAGCTGGGAATCGCAAAAAAAACCCCCCGTGAATTTCGCCCAAGGACCACGTAAAAAACGCGAATTACATCAAAACATCGCGGAAAAAAAAACAAATTTCGTGAAAAGATCGCGGAGAAAATGCAACTTCCGTGACAAGATCGTGAAAAAACGCAAATTTCATCAAAAAATCACGAAAAAAACCCACAAATTTCGTGAAAAGATCACAGAAAAAAACGAAAATTTCGACTAAGAATCGCGAAAAAGAATCACAAAATTCTTCAAAGTATCACGGAAAAATGCAAATTTCATGAAAAGATCGCGGAAAACGCAAATTCCGTGAAAAGATCACGAATAAAACGCAAAATTCGTGAAAAGATCGCGGAAAAAATGCAAAATTCGTGAAAAGATCGCAGAAAAACGCAATTTTCGACAAAGAATTGCGAAAAAGAATCACCATATTCTTCAAACAGGGTTCGCACAGACTCCTTAGACTCCTTGGAAACTCCTTAGAAATGAAAACATTCCCAAGTAGTACTTAGAACTACTTAGATAAGCAAACCACTCCTTAGAAACTCCTTAAATTGTATTGCGGCTTCGGGCGCAAGCGATATTGCTGCCGAGGAAAAAAAAAAAAATCGTGATTGTAAAACGCACGGTAAATCCTTTATGCCCGTCATTTATGAAGCACAGCATTGATTGGTTAGGATAATCTTATAGCAGGGCTCCCACTAGGTCCTTTTTTCAATTATTAGGTTCGTAAAGTCCGTTTTTCAACACTATTAACCGATCTTTATTTTAAATTTCATCGATGTTTGGCAATTAGCCAAGAATCACGGAAAAATCGCGTTTTTTTCGCAAATATGTCTCAAAAAATACTGTCAAATTTCGTCAATCGATCGCGGAAAAAAATCGTGATTTCGTCAAACGATCGCGAAAAACACACGGTTTCCATCAAAAGATCGCAAAAAATGTCAATTTCGTCAAACGATCACGAAAAACACGCGGTTTTCATCAAAAGATCGCAAAAAAGGTCAATTTCGTCAAACGATAGAAATAAAACGCGAATTCTATTAAAATATCGCGAAACCCACGCGAATTTCCCCCAGAAGATCGCAAAACACACGCGAATTTCCTCAAAAGATCGCAAAAAATGCGAATTTCCTCAAAAGATCGCTAAAAACACGCGAATTTCCTCGAAAGATCGCTAAAAACACGCGAATTTCCTCGAAAGATCGCTAAAAACACGCAAATTTCGTCAAACGATCGCGAAAAACACGTGGTTTCCATCAAAAGATCGCAAAAGATGTCAATTTCGTCAAACGATCGCGAAAAACACGCGGTTTCCATCAAAAGATCGCAAAAAACGTCAATTTCGTCAAACGATAGAAATAAAACGCGAATTCTATTAAAATATCGCGAAACCCACGCGAATTTCCCCCAGAAGATCGCAAAACACACGCGAATTTCCTCAAAAGATCGCGAAACACATGCGAATTTCCTCAAAAGATCGCTAAAAACACGCGAATTTCCTTGAAAGATCGCTAAAAATACGCAAATTTCGTCAAAGGATTGCGAAAAACACGCGGTTTCCATCAAAAGATCCCGAAAAAAACGTCAGTTTCGTCAAACGATCGAAATAAAACGCGAATTCCATGAAATAATCGCGAAAAAAACGCGGATTTCTCCCAGATCATCATGAAAAAATGCGAATTTCTGCCAGAAGATCGCGAATGGACGCAAATTTTCCCCAGAAGATCGCGAAAAACACACGAATTTCCCCCAGAAGATCGCGAAAAACACACAAATTTCGTCAAAGGATCGCGAAAAAAGCGTCAGTTTCGTCAAACGATCGAAATGAAACGCGAATTCCATTAAAAGATCGCGAAAAAACGCGAATTTCCTTCAGAAGAGCGCGAAAAAAGGCGAATTTCCCTCAGAAGAGCGCGAAAAACGCGAATTTCCCTCAGAAGATCGCGAAAAAACGCGAATTTCCCTCAGAAGATCGCGAAAAAACGCGAATTTCCCTCAGAAGATCGCGAAAAAACGCGAATTTCCCTCAGAAGATCGCGAAAAAACGCGAATTTCCCTCAGAAGATCGCGAAAAAACGCGAATTTCCTTCAGAAGATCGCGAAAAAATGCGAATTTCCTTCAGAAAATCGCGAAAAAACGCGAATTTCCCTCAGAAGCTCGCGAAAAACAAGCGAATTTCGTCAAAGGATCGCGAAAAACACGCGGTTTCCATCAAATAATCGCGAGAAAAACGTCAGTTTCGTCAAATGATCGAAATAAAACGCGAATTCCATTAAAAGATCGCGGATTTCTCCCAGAAGATCGCGAAAAACACACGAATTTCCCCAGAAGATCGCGAAAAACACGCGAATTTCCCCCAGAAGATCGCGAAACACACGCGAATTTCGTCAACGGATCGCGAAAAACACGCGGTTTCCTTCAAGTGATCGCGAGAAAAACGTCAGTTTCGTCAAATGATCGAAATAAAACACGAATTCCATTAAAAGATCGCGAAAAGCACACAAATTTTTTCCAGAAGTTCGCGAAAAAACACACAAATTTCCCCCAGAAGATCGCAAAAAACACACGAATTTCCCCCAGAAGATCGCAAAAAACACACGAATTTCCCCCAGAAGATCGGGAAAAACGCGCGAATTTCCCCCAGAAGATCGGGAAAAACGCGCGAATTTCCCCCAGAAGATCGGGAAAAACGCGCGAATTTCCCCCAGAAGATCGCGAAAAACACGCGAATTTCCCTCAGAAGATCGCGAAAAACACACAAATTTCGTCAAAGGATCGCGAAAAAAACGTCAGTTTCATCAAACGATCGAAATGAAATGCGAATTCCATTAATAGATCGCGAAAAAACGCGAATTTCCCGCAGAAGATCGCAAAAAGCACACGAATTTCCTCAAAAGATCGCTAAAAACACGCGAATTTCGTCAAAGGATAGCGAAAAACACGCGAATTTCATCATATGATCGGGGGAAAAAATGCGAATTTTGTCAAAGTTTTACCTTCAAAGGAATCTATTACCGCTGTTCTAAAAGAATAAAAGAAAAAACTATAACTTGTCATATTTTTTCTTGTATGTTGCGTTTAGCATTCTTTTTTTTTTTTTTAACCTTTTAAAATTTTCTTTAAGATGTATCATGTATGTGATATACATAATAAGTGTTTGGGATTTGATTGATCAAAATTGGAGTGTGCATACCACATAACGATGCAGCACATAAAAGCAACAACTACAAAAAAAAAAAAAAAAAAAAAAAAAAGGCAAATCCTTAAAATTTTTTGGACTCCTTGGATTTTTTCTTCCCAACTCTGTATGAACCCTGTTCAAAGTATCGCGGAAAAACACAAATTTCGTGAAAAGGTCGTGGATAAAACGCAAGTTTTGTGAAAAGATCGCGGAAAAAACGCAAAATTCATGAAAAGATTGCGGAAAAAACACAACTTTCAAGAAATGATCGCGGAAAAATGCAAAATTTGAGAAAAAATTGCGGATAAAACGCAAAATTCGAGAAAAGATCGCGGAAAAAAATGCAAAATTCGTGAAAAGATAGCAGAAAAATGCAAAATTCGTGAAAAGATCATGGAAAAAATGCAAAATTCATGAAAAGATCGCAGAAAAAACACAAATTTCGAGAAATAATCGCGGAAAAAATGCAAAGTTTGTCAAAATATCTCCGAAAAAACGCAAATTTCGAGAAATGGTCGCGGAAAAAACGCAAATTTTGTCAAAAGATCGCGGAAAAACACAAATTTCGAAAAGAGATTGCGGAGAAAACGTAACTTTCGTCAAAAGATCGTGGAAAAAACGCAAATTTCGTGAAAAGATCGCAGAAAAACGCAACTTTTGTCAAAAGATCGTGAAAAAACACAAATTTCACGAAAAGATTGCGGAAAAAACACAAATTTCATCAAAAGATCGTGGAAAAAACCTATATAAACATCCCCCCCTTTTTTTCCCCCATTGCGCTTGCAGAACATTTTTGATTATCTGAAATTCTGTTGCAGAACATTGCAAAGTATTCTGCTTTGGGGCTTGTAGCACAACTTTAATAATAAAATGCAATTGAGCATTATTTGCTCTCATTTCTGTACTTCCTTTGCCCTCCCTTTTTTTTTAAATTCTTTCAGTTTAAAATTCGATTTTTTTCCTTTTCTTTGGAATTTTTTTTTTATCAAACACTTTATTGGACTTCACAAAACGAAAAAAAGAAAAACAAAAGGTGTAAAGCAGATGAAATGGAATGTTACAATTTTTTTTTCGCTTTTTCATAAAAAGTCAATTTTTAAGATTCAGGTGAAGTCTGGTCCTGAAAAATGCGTATATTTTTAAATCTATACATTTTTAGAAAAAAATGGTGTGTGGTTCTTCAAAGCAAAACTTTTTTTTATAAAATGAGACCTGCATTATGTTTCTAGGTTCAATTGTATTCATTTCATGAAGGAAAAACAGCATTTTTTTGCGAAAAATCACGTTTTTTTCAAACTTAAACCTCAATGTGGCACGGGTTAATATTATCCAAATGAGCTGAAACTTAGCCAATCTCATTTTCTAGTCAATTGGCAACTTTTTAGGAGTCCCCCCCGAAAAAATTCGAAAATTGATTTCTTGTGACCACCCTAGTGTATATACTATAGCTTTTTTGAGAAACAGAGGGTATACGGTGTTCCTTAAAAAAATCCAGAAGGTATACCACCGTATACCCTCCACTACATCCTTTGTTACAGTACAGAACCATTTATCCGGAATGATTGGGGTCAGATGTATTCTGGATAACTGATTTTTCCGGTTAACTGGTTAGGCATTAAAGCAGCATCCGTTTGATAAGTTTTTGTGGCATTATTTCAGATTTTAAATTGTTAGATTACTTGGATTAAAAATCAGACACAACAAAGATCAAAAGTTAACCAGAGTTTGAAAGGAGGTAATTTATGGGAATCCCTTAGGAACAAAAATTGTTCTGTTTCCTCTGCATAAAATTTAAAACATCTAAAATACAACTAAATATGTTTCCATTCCAAATACTGGATGTTAACATCAAATTATACAATTGTTTCAAGCAATGTATATGTCAAACTGGTAGTGTATGACACTTTTTTCTTCAAATATTCTAAAATAATTCTATTAGAAATATCATTCCGGATAACTGGTTTTCCGGTTAACTGGTTTCCGGATAAATGGTTCCATACTGTACTACTACTAACTAAAGTTATATATACTACTACTAAAAGAAAGTTTGTAGTGTTGACTCTAGAAAAAAAACAGCCGCCCGGCAGGAATAATAAAAAAAAAATATTACTATTCTCAAAAAGGGCACTTTTGTACTTGTGCAAAAAAAAAGGGTACTAAGTTATCCTGTCGACCCATTTCACTAAATTATACAAACTGACATAATTTTTATTTTAAATAACGAGGGAACGAATAAATTAGCATAACATTAATAAAAATACAAATGTCAAAATAAAAATCACTTAATGACGTAAACACGTATAACTTGCTTAAAGTCAAGTGAATGTGATATTTATGATCACCCATTATTGGCATTTAATCTTATAGTTTGGCGATAGATTTTTGGTCGACAGGATAACTAAGTAGTACCAAAAAAAGAACTTGTTTATTTGGAGTTTAATTTTATCAGTAGAATTCTTCGATATTTTCCTGCAACTGATTGAATTTTGCGATCACTGATGAATTTCTCTCTCTCTATATATTTTTTAATGATTAAATGACGATTTTCATATTTTTTTTTCTTATAACTGATTGATGAATTTTGTGATACTTTATTACTTCTGATTGGCAAATTGTGTGTTTTCGTCTTGCGACTGATTGGCAAAACTCAGTTTTTTGTTTTTTTCATATGGTCAATAGACGAATTTCATGATTTTTTTTTTGTGAACAATTGGTGAATTTGCAGATTACTTCTCGCAACTTACTGGTGAAACTCGAAAGTGTTTTTTGTATGCAATCAATGAATGAATTTCAAGAGTTTTTCATGTAACCGACTAGCTCTGTTTTCTTTCACTCAACCGATTTACAAATTTCACGATACTTTCCTGCGGCCAATAGACAAAATTTACAATTTATTTCTTATAATCAATGGGCACATTTCATGCGTTTTTTTCTCCCATGTCCAGAAAATGAAATGAATCAAAAGGACATTCAAAAATGGCAGTAAGGACCACTGGGTTGAGTGTGTAAAATAATTAAAAAGTGCCGCGGAGTGCATAAAGTAGTAAAAAAGGGCTGCCTGGTGGACAAAGTAGTTAAAAAGGGCTGCCAGGCACTGCACCTTGCCAAATTGATAGTGCTTAATTTGTTCTGAACTGAATGAAAGAAAAGTTTGAAAATATTCTTTCAAGATCAGCATTACTTGTTGGCAGTGTCATTACTGAGGATGCAATAGTTGCAAAATTTGAAAAATCCTCATTTTTACCAGTATTTGTTCTTAAAAACCAGGGATCTGTTTAGGAAAATTTTAGATCTTTTAAAGGACCCTTCACAAAATTTTTCATCGTAAAACAGGACCTTCCTAAAAACTTTTCATACCAAAACAGGACCCTTCACAAAATTCTTTGTCTTATAAACAGACCTTTTTACAAAATTTTCTCACCTTCAAATTGAACCTTTCAGAGATTTTATCATTTAAAAATAAAATCTGACTTGTAAAAAAACAGCTGAACTCATTAAAATAACATATTACTTAGCTTTTTTGTATATGAAGGATTGAACCTGAATGTAACAAAAATTTCAAATTCACAAAATTATGACTAGAATTTTCACACATATAAGAAACGCTTCAAATTTTCACAAAAACAAGACCCTGTGAGAAAAGTGGACAGACCCTGAAGACGACCACCACACAGGAGGCAAAACATTTTCTAGGACTTCCTTGGAGAAATAGGTTTCTGGGAAAGGAGTCGATTTTGTTTCAAAGGGTATTGTATATGGCATAAAATTTGGATTAATATCAAAAAGCAATTTCCTTGTCTTTTCTTTTTGCTCACTCAAATAATTTTTATATATAAAATTACAGAACCATATTATAACAAAAATTTTATCTGTTACATTACTCATTTTTTCTTATACAAATTTATTTATTTTTTTAATTAAAACAATCCACAATTTTTTATTTGTTATTTATCCTGAATAAAATGTCCTTAAGGAATTGAATACTAAAAAGTCTCAGATTATATCGCAAAATGTGTTTATGCCAGTTAAAACCGGTTATAAGCATTTTCTGCCGTCAAAAATCCAGCCATTGTGCCATTAGCACAAGGTGATTGCAGGAGCGAAAATCGCTCTAAAATTGCAAGTATTGTGATACTGAAGGGCCTAGAAAATTGAAATTTAGCATGGTAGTTATTTACAAGATTTAAATGTTCTCTAAGAAAAGTTCGTAAGAAATTTGAAATTTAAAAGTGTGAAATGAGCAGAAAACGGTCTAAAAACATTCTGATTTTGATTACTATGGAGTTGTCAGGGATATAAACTTGAAATTTGGCATGGCAGTTATTTATAACATGTAAATGCTGTTAGAAAAAAAAAATCGAAATTCAAAAGCTGAAATAAGCGAAAACTGTTCTAAAAATTATCTAAATTACTATTTCTACTCAATTGTTAAAGATAACACCTTAAAATTTGGCATGATAGATACTTATAAGATATAAATTAAATGCTCTCTAAGAACAGTTTCTTAAAGATTTGAAATTTAAAGAGGTAAAATGAGCGAAAACCCTTTTAAAAACTTTCTAAATTATGACTTCTATGGAATCTCAGGAAATCCTAAATCAGTTTCAAAATTAATATTTGCAAACTGATAGTGACAATCTCTGTTGAAACATAGACTATATTTTATGTTGGTTCCACTAACACCATGGGGGTTGTAGATCATTAGACTAAAAGCTTGGAATACGGCATGATGATTACTTTTAAGAGTAAATGCATGCTAAAAATGGCTTTTAAAAAATTCAAAACTTTCCATGAAAACTGAAGTAAGCATAAAAGCTTCAAAATACATTCTAAATTATCATTTATTTAGAATAAGTTTTAGTTCTTTTCCTTAATTTAAGTCTCATTTTTGCCTAATGCAGTGCAATAATGATGTTTTGTCAGACTAGCTTAATTAGTCATTTTGAATCGGGGTTGTTTGGTTTAAACCACGGGGTTTTTTTTTTTTTTTTAAACCATGCTGGTTTTTTTTCATCTGTTTTTTTTCTCTTTTTCCCTAATGTTTTCATTTATTTTACACATTATTGAAAAATGCAAAATCCAAGTTATGCAGAAGCTACAAGCAAAACTTTAGAAAAACGATGAGTTAATAAACTTGTAAAGTGACAAACATTTTTAGTCAATCAAACTTTTCTTATAAACTTTAAATCTACATGGCAGACTAACTAATTTTTCTAAAATTAGCTGTGGAAAAAAAAGTAGATAGTTTTCTTTCTTTTTTAAGCATTTTATTTTTAAAAATAGCCAAAATGGTAGATTTGTGCTAAAAATACACTTTTACTACTTAGATTGCTTGATTAGTTAATATTTACTTAGGATTACATTATGCCTCAATGATGACATAATCATAATTCTCTCCATTGGTTACTCTTTGTTCTGTATGCTAAGGAATGATTGGCTGTGAGTTTTCTTTGTTATATCATGGCTATTGGGTTTAGTAAGCCTTTGTTTTTCTTGCATTCATACATTGGGATTGTGGTTTTTGCATTATGCTTTTATTCTGTTACCAGCAGGGTTGACATGGTTTAAATCAATTGGGTAACCAACTAGTTTAGAAAAAATGTAATATAATATTTTCTCATTTTTGTAATTTAAGTGGTTCAAATTATTGGATATAAATAATTTCTACTTTTAACCAGGGATGTAGTGGAGGGTATATGCAGGTATACAGCGTATACCTTCTGAATTTTTTTAAGAAGCTTCGTATACCCTCTGTTTTTCAAATAAAGCTATAGCGTATACCCTAACCATGTACGTTTAGGACTCTAGCATATACTCTCTGCCTACAGCATATACTTTCTGCATTTTTTACTACTACAACGCTGCTTTTAACAGTCTTATCCCAACAGTCACCATGAGACACAGTGAGTCTAGGTTAATTTGTATGCGTGTAGAATGCAAAATCTCTAAAGAGAAAATTTAAAACATGTGAATTTAGTAAAGATAGAATAGACTAAAAATATCCAATATTTTAAATAAAATATTTTCCTTTGAGAAAACGCAGATTATTTACAATTAATAACATAAAATGACCTTTAAGATTTCAGTCAAACAGTAAAAGAAAATTTTCTTGATTGGGGAGATTATCTTTTAAGACTGTTCCCAATTGTTCTACTCAACAAGCACAAAATGCTTTGACACATTTACAAATAAATTTTTTAATGGAAAGATATAAAATTGGAAGGCCTGACTATGGAAGCGATTTGGAATCAAACTGTGCTTTCCATTTTTTATGAGTAAATTACCTATTGAGTTATAGGCAATTTTGATCACGTGTCAAAGATGTTTTTAACCTTCCTTGAGTGGTTATTCTTCTTTCATGCGGAAATTCCGTTCAAAATGCCCACTTTGACACTATTTTCTGGGGCCAAATCACAGTAAGTTGTTTTGTTGCGGAGGGGACATTTAATCATTTATTTCAACTAAATACATCAAAATAATTTTTTTTTCTCCAAGTTTGAATTTTTTTATGAGTGCATAAGATATGTTGAAAACATTCCAACATAAAAAATGAAACAAGTATTAAAAGTGAAAGAGAACAAAATTTTTTTCTAATTGTTGCGGAGGGGACAGGAAAATATTACAGTTTTAAAATTTTCAGTTTGCATCATTATTTTTCCTATGTATAATAAAGTATAGCACTAAAAGTAGTTTTTTATACTAAATTATGCTATTTAGCATTATAGTCATAAAATATTACACCTGAATTACAAAAAATTCACTGTTAGTTATTTTTTAAAAAAATAGCACCATGTTGCAGAGGGGACTGTTTCGGAGGGAACATTTTGGAATTTAGTTAAAATTAGGAACCTATTCATTATTGGGTATTTTTTAGTAATTGTATACGCTTCTTAGAAAAAAAAATTAAGCTTTTAAGGTCAGTTCATGATAGTCATTAATATATATAATCAATTAATTTTCAACAATCAGTGCTATAATTATTAAAACAATCTATTCTGTATGAACCGTACAATGCTTCAGCAACTGAGCATGTTACAGGGAGTTTCTTTGTACTGCCTTCAAAGTTGATCCATTGATCATAACTAACTATCGTCAAAGTCAGATTAAAATGTGTTTCAATAACTTCAATACCGCAGTCCATACACTGACGATCAACACAGAGTTCTGTATGTTTACCTTCTTCAGATAAAGTTAATTGCATAACTCTTTCACTTCTTTAACTTGCAGCACACAAGACTTGTTTTGGAAACTATGAAGATTTAAGTTAATCTTTTCATGGTAAATGCAATAGCATACTTCTTGGTGCTTTTGTGAAGCAAACAATACATGCTTAGGTCTTAACATTCAGAATTTAGTAATTCCAATACTTTGCTTAGCATAAGAAGTGTAATACAAAGAATATGCTTCATTTAAACACATTTCTAAAACTCTTTTTTGCTTTCTTTCTTTAAGTTTACCTTTACATATAAGGATGGAATCTTTGATGCCAGGTAACATTCGACTAATGTCATTACGTTAAAAAAAAAGTTGTAATATTCGCAACAGTTTTTTCAGGAATGGCATCAGCTCGTCGCTTTCTTTCTTGAAATAAATTGCACCTTATAACAGAACATTGTGAAATTAGGTCTATTTTCTTGTGTGGAGTTAAATTTTGAACAATTTTTGCAAGTACTGATACCTTCTTAGGAGATTCCTTTGTTAAATTCTTATTTGCCTTGGAAAGTGCTTTGCCTAAAGCTGAAGAATTCTCTTAACCTGGGGATGATTGATTTTCTGGAGTAATATTGTTACTTTTTTTGTTTGCCCTCGAGTTTGCTTTTCTTTTTCTTTATTACTTTTTTTCTTCTGCTATGTCCTTACTGCTTTTTCCATTTTAGCAGCCTTTACATTCCATTTCTCTCTTCATTTCTTCTCTGTTTCATGCAAAGCTGAATTTAACTTTATCCTCTCCCTGTATTCTCTTGATCTTTGTGTGGCTGTTTTTGCCATATTTTTTAGAAACTTTGATAAAATAAAATATATTTTTTAAATTTTCCTACCAATTAAGACAGATATTTTAGAATTACACTCAATTAGGCACTAGACTGATAATGCCAACAAACTGAGAAGCACATGGTCAAAATACTGTGTTGTACAACCTAGTATATATGTGTTAACAAATGTAAAGAAAAGGAAAACATACGCTTCAGTAGTACCATCTAGTAGTAACATTATAAAATAGAAGCTGTAGGAGAATTTTGTTGTTTCAGTGTAAACAATGAATATAAATGGAATTTAAAAAAAAAATTGTCCCCTCCAAAACATTTTTCTTTTGCTTTATATATATATATTTAAATTGTTGAATTTGATACAAATTTGGAATTTATTTATTGCATTCTGCTAATACTCGATAAGTTTAAAGTCAAATGTTTTTCAAAATGTACTGATACTGAAAAAAATAAAAAATTATATTTAAAAATGTTTTGGAGGGGACAACCAAAATTTTCTTATTTGTCTAAATTTATTAAATTTATATTTTTTAATCAATTAAAGGCTTAAAATGTTTCAATGTGACACAAAAATGTGGGTTTAAAGCATTATTTTAAAAAAAGAAATGTATTTAAAATACTTATCCTTTAAATAGCATTTTTTAGTTTGTCCCCTCCGCAACACATTTTTCTTCTAAATCCAATTTTAACTATAAATTACTTTTATTGAAAAATGTTATAATTACTTTTGTTTACATTTTTCAGAAACTTCAATATCTGCAGATTTTAAAAATATAAAGTTTTATCAGTTTCAAAATAAAAAAAATTAAGATGGCTTGGGACCAAATATTGTGGTTTGGCCCTCTGAAAGATCTATTGCGTTTGCAAAAATACGGAAAACACAGTTCCATTACATAGTATCTGAACAACAGCATCTGCTAGTTTCATGCATTTCCAAACAAAAATAAATTAAAACTTATGTCATAAAGTTGCGCTTTCGGATTTGAGAACAGAATTAAGAATAAAAAAGAAACTCAAAATATGAAGTCAAAAACAACATATACAAAAACAACTATAGTAATGAAACGATTGTTTATTAAGATTTTCAAGGTATCAATGTTTCACTATGTAGAGCATTTTATTCATGGAACAAAAGACATAGCTTTTACAAAAAATGTTTAAATTATTTCAATTTTCTACATAATTATTGTAATTATTTAATTCAAATTATTTTTAAATGAAATTATATTACTTATATATCCAACAATGTTTATTTTTATCAATAAATATTCATGTATATGTAATAGGAAAATATATTTAAAAAATCCTGGTTTAAACAAAAAAACCCGGGTTTTTTGTTTTTTTTTTGAAAAAAAAAAAAAATGTTTTTTTACCAACCCTGTTTTGAATTATCCATAGCAATATAATTTCTTGTAATAGTAAATATAAATACTGGTAAATGTAAGCACAAAATACTTTCGATTTATTTTGTACAAATTACTATTCAATAAATACATATTAGAAAATTTGGATATCCTTATTAATTAATACAAACAATATACATTGTATAAATAACTTGAAAATATGCATGATGGTGTATTAAAGTAGAAAAAAAAAATTCATGAATATGAATACCTGTTCCTGAAATATCTAAAACTCAATCTCAACATGAAATATTAGCGTAAAATTTCAAAACACAATGCTTTTCAATACATGGAACTGAAACTTATTCCCAAGAAGACAGGAGTTAACCTCAAACATAAAGGAAGAATATTGTCCATAGCATCATTTTTAAACTCAGGAAGATAGCTCATTTTTAACCTAATCATTTTATACAAGCTGATTTGCAAATTTTTAATTGATCTTATCAATCCTGAAAACAGATGTCATTTATTACGACAGCGATGGATTAGACCATGGTAACCAAAAAATGCCCATTCCAACTGAAAAACATGACAAATTGATTACAGAAGTTAGCCACTGTTACACTGATAATATCATTCAATCTTCCGTAACCTGATAATATTTTTTAAATAGGACACATTATTATGTTTTCTGAGAGGCTGCGAAGTCTAAATGTGGGTTATCGGGCATAATTTGAAAAGGGGCTGAGCCCCCTAGTGTATATATAAAATTATGGGGATATATTAATAGAGTAATTAAATTAGGCAGTTTTTAGAAAAATAAATATTTATGCATTTCCAGCTACTGTATTTTAAGACTGCCTTTTTATACTGTACTAGATTTTAAAAACTTCATACATTTTTGTTGGCCCAAAATATCTGTTTAAAAAAAAAAAAAAAAAAAAAAAAAAAAAAAAAACTTGATAAATGCAAATAAAATATGCACAGAAACTTTCAATTTTAATACCATAAAATCCAGTTAATCTGCCCTTCCCGATCAAACGCTTCTCCCCCCCCCCCCTCATCTTATAAACAAATTTGAATTTTTCAAAAAATCCCGAAAAGCACCCCTAAAGATTGCTGAAGAGATGTAAATTACATCAAAATTATCGCTAAAAAACGCAAATTATGTCAAAGAATTGCGAATAAAAAAAGAAAATTTTATCAAATGATCACGGAAAAACCACGAATTACGTCAAAGAGTCGTGAAAAAAACACAAATTTCATCAAAGAATTGCGAAAAGAAAATGCAAATGTTATCAAAGGATTGTGGTAAAAATGCTAATTAAATCAAAGGATCGCGGAGAAACGTGAATTTCGTTATAAGACTGCAGAAAAAACGTGAATTCCATTAAAGAATCATAGAAAAAACGTGAATTCCATCAAAGAATCGCGGAAAAAACATGAATTCCATTAAAGAATCGCGGAAAAAATGCACATTTCATCAAAGGATTACGAAAAAAATGCGCATTTCGACAAAGAATCATTAAAAAAAGGCAATTTTGTCAAAGGATCGCGGGAAAAATATGATTTCCGAAAAAGAATCACAAAAAATAAACAAATTTTTTCACATATTGCGAAAAAACACGCAAATTTCGTCAAATATCCTGAAAACCCCCTGCAAATTTTGTGAAAAGATCATGGAAAAATCCCGAGTAAGTGCCCCCTTTGATTATTTTACGATTTTTCATCATGTTTGGGAGGGGGCAGATTAACAGGATTTTACGGTAATGTCATTATGTTAATCTAATTTAAACTGACCCATTTGTGTTGATCATGCTAAAAAATTCAAACTGTTAGCCAATACATTAACCAAATTTTAAAATTGTTAGCCAATTTATGAATGTGTTAGTGAAAAATTTTGATTTTTTTTGTTCTGAAATCCTTGAGGACTGAAGTATGACTTGCAAATGGGCTTGAAATTGTCACTGGATTCTGTTTGAGTCCATTTCATGTTGTAAATTTGATTCTAAACTATCCTTTTTCCTTCAGCATATTTGAAAATATTTTAAGGAATTTTTGTTGCATTTTTTTCGAATTTCTAAAGCAATGTGTGCCAAATATTTTGCTGTAATTGAATTTTTATCACCACTTTTCAGATTCATCTAGTGAGGTACTGAGTGCTTAGTACAGTTCCTGGTGTGTTTTGGTTTTACTCCTGGAAAACACATCAAACTATAATAATTCTTTTAAATACTTTTTATTTATGTCAAACTAAATATTTTGTAATTTTATCAGTAGGAAATATCTTTAATTAAAAATTTCCCATACTATTCTGTCTTTAGCTTCCATGTTTGATTCAATGTGGGGTAGCATGGCATCTAGTTTGCAGCTTGCTGAAGAATGCCTCAATGAAGATAATGAAGATATTGACGTCCCAGACCGATCTGAAGGTCTACAGAAAATTGCCAAAACTATAGATGCAGGTAATTTAACTTTCTCTTGCATATTTTTATGTATTTCTGTTAATTAATAATTATTTTAGTTAATTATATGCACTTAATTGAAATAATAATAATAATACTTAAAACTGCATACCAGTAGATAATCACCAAAAACTGGCACAGATAATATAAATTGTAATAACCCTTAGAAAATGTGTATATATTATGTATGTGTGTGTAACGTAGTATATACATTTACATGTGTACCCTTAATCTTAATATATACATGTACATATTAATATATGTAATGGCTGTAGATGTATGTGCTTTGACATTAACTGCATATTTTAATTGCATAGGTTAATTCCAGAAAAGTAGCAGTAGTAATGGTAACCCTTAAGCATGTATATTATGCATATATGTATTTGTGAAAGTATGTAACACTTTTAATAAAATTTTATCCTTTTAATTTGTTGATAGAAACAACAAACTTTAAAGTTTACCACTGGCATTCAGTTTACACTAGCTGGCAGCATGAACTTTTTAAAAATATTGAGTGGGCTCAACCATTTTAAGTAAAAAGACATGGTCATTTTGTTTTTTTTTAAAGGTAAGGGAACGGATGATAAAAGCATGATGTTTCAAGTTATGAGAAGCCAAGTTAGATTTTTTTAGAGTAGAAAATAAAGTTTCAATTATATTAAATTATATTTTCATATATGGTCTTCATTTTATGCACTCAAATATTTTCTATTTTACCACAAATATTTCTACTAATTAAAACACAAAAGATTTTAAAATAAAATGGATATCCAACACAAATACAAATGCACTGAAATGCTTGTATTAACAACACTATTTATTTAACTATACCAGATGATTCAAAATAGATGTTATGACAACTATCTCTTTAACCTCTGATAATAGAAAGATACTTGCATCTACAACAAGTATACAAAACAAGCACTACAGCTTTCAGAGATAAAAATAAGAGACATTAAAATATGAAATTAAATTTTTTATACAGCCCCTTTTTCATTCTTTATATGTGTGCTATATAAAATGGTTGCCCTGTGCCTAAGGCATTAAAAAGTTTTTTTTTTTTTACAGTCAAAACTTACTGAGTTATGATATTTTGAATTTCATCAAATTTCAGTGTTTTCTGACACTAAAAATGTCTTTTCCTATTTATATGTACTTTATGATTTTTTAAAAAATAAAATTAACTCTTATTAATATTTAGCACAGCTTGTTGCAAATATGTATCTCATGCATAACAAGCATCCTTTAAAATGAATTTTTTAACATTGTCCTTACTCGTATTTAGTAATGAGATTAATCCTTTTCTGTGACGTAATGGAATTTTGTGCACAAAAGTGTTTTCAGTCTTTTTTTTATGGGAAGAGGTTTTTTTTTTTTATAGGAAGAAGATTTCAACATTTATACACTTTGCTATATCATAAAGATACTGAAATTGGAGTAAAAATATTTCTATGCTGAAATTTGGTGCACATGGCGATTCTGTGCAAATTTTGCTGAGGTAACTGAATGAGTTCCTCATACATATGCTTGCATTAACCAGAAGTGCTCATCAAGGGAGGCAAGAGAGGCTTAGCCTCATTCAGAGTTTTCTATAATTTTCTTCGAACCTTGGGTAACCTTGCATAGCACTGGGTTAGTTACCCTTAAAAAGACTCCCATGAAGGGTATCTCTCCCCCCCCCCCCCTATATCCCTGGCTTTGGTAAAACGTATGTAATAAACATAGACTTCAAAAATTTCTATGAAAAGACCACAACAAATAATAGAACTTTGTAGATACCGGGTGTCCTAAAATGGACTGACTGATTTTAAAATTCAATAACTTGCAAACAGTGACAGATATTTAAAAAATTCTTGCAGGAGTGTTATGTAGGATATCAGGAGTTTTTTTACTGCGATTCTGGAATTTAGTTTGAATTACAAACAATAGATGGCACTACGAGCAATATGTGTTAAATTCAGGCTCGATTTTTGATACTTTGGGACCCCCTCAATACATAATTTCCTTTTTTGGAATGGGAGAAGAGAAAGGCCAAAAAATCCAGCTTGAATTTAGCGCCTATTGCTTGCAGTGCCATCTATTGTTTGTAATTCGAACTAAATTCGAGAATCACGGTAAAAAAAAACTTCTGACTTCATACATAACCTTCCTGCAAGTATTTTTAAAATATCTCTCACCGTTTGCGAGTTATTGAATTTAAAAATTAGTCGGTCCTTTTAAGGACACCCGGTATATACACTGGTGGACAAAACTTAGGGACAAGTCACAAAATGCCAATTTTCATTCACGCAAATACTCAAAAGGAAGTAATATAATTTGAATAATTACTATCCCTGCAGAACAGCTAGTCCATATAGCATCTCATTCAGATCACATATGGTCACAAGAGTCACAGTCACTATGGCGAAAGAAAAAATAGGAAATTCCATACGCCTCTTTTATGAGCCTCAAATGACTACGATATGTGACTCCACTTACCGGTCACTGTGACTGGTGCTTTGTGGCGAGTCACCAGGTGACTTTACAATGTTGTTTCATTGAGACTCTCATCTGGAGACTCAATTTCAAAGTCATTGTGAACGTTGTATTATGATAAATCATCAAATAATGTCACATTAAAGTCACATGGTGACTTTCTGCCACATGACTTTGTCAAATGGTGACAGAGACTCTACTGTGAAGTCACCACTGTGAAAAGTGGTGAAAAGTCACCATGTGACTTTAATGTGACTTTTCACCACTTTTCACAGTGGTGACTTCACAGTAGAGTCTCTGTCACCATTTGACAAAGTCATGTGGCAGAAAGTCACCATGTGACTTTAATGTGACATTATTTGGTGATTTATCATAATGCAACGTTCACAATGACTTTGAAATTGAGTCTCCAGATGAGTCTCAATGAAACAACATTGTAAAGTCACCTGGTGACTCACCACATAGCAGCAGTCACAATGACCTGTCAAGTGGATTCACATATCGTAGTCATTTGAGGCTCATAAAAGAGACGTATGGAATTTCCTATTTTTTCTTTCGCCATAGTGACTGTGACTCTTGTGACCATGTGTAACCTGAATGAGATGTTATATGGACTAGCTGTCCTGCAGGGATAGTAATTATTCGAATTATATTACTTCCTTTTGAGTATTTGCGTGAATGAAAATTGGCATTTTTGTTGGGGGGGTGTAGGTTGCTTGCCCCTCCCACGTAAAAATTCAGCAGAGTGACTTGACAAATTAGTTTAAGTTAGATATGAAACTTTGAAAATATTGTTAAAATAATAACTTTGAATAAGAATATGTTGAAATATATGCAACTTCATGAATCCTATATATATTATATGATGTATCAGTGATAAGGTAAGTGTAAAATGTACTTACAGTAATGTGCCAAAATGATGAACAGAAGAAGGTTTCCTTTATTGGAGCTTGAAATACATGAACGTGACTTCGTTCCAGGATTAAATTAATGGACACTTGCGACGATAGTCTACCCGAACTCGAGAGCACTGCATTATTCGACGACATAAGTAATCTTTAAGCAACTTGAAATATATTATACACAACTCTATCGCCGATTTAATTAACAATTTTTCGATGAAACGTCTTCTTACTAAACCATTATGCTTAATAAACTTTAAGTTCTTACAATTATATCGGTATTTAGCCATATACCATACATATTCGCTGAAACTTCATAAAAATATACCGGATAGTACCATAAGTCAGCCATCAGACATCGCACACCTTGCACACCGAAAACATGAAATCGCTGTCCCTTTAAATCAGGACGAAAACCTATCGGTCAATCATAATCGACTACGCAATTTGCATAAGTCGGAAGATACTTAACATTTACTTATAATTTGAATAACATTTAATAAATATTACGATGACTTTAGAAAAATTACTTTAATATAAAAATGACTTAAAAAGATGATTTTACATGTTAATTAAATTTAAATACTTATCTTTAAAAAAAAATGAATACTAGCGAATGCGATCGCAAGTAAAATTGCCGTATACGGTCCACGACCGAAACGCGATACGCAACCATCCAACCATGGAGGTAAAAACGTAAACAAATGCCGAAAGGCGGCAATGAAAAGAAAATATCGTGTTGTCGAGTTCAGGTAGACTTTACAAATTGTTTAATGGAAAAAATAGAAATAAAAAATGCTTGGGAATACTTTTCCACAATTTTGTGACTCGTCCTTAAGTTTTGTCCACCAGTGTATTGTTTTTTTTCTTTTAAAAAACTGAGGCTAGGAATTGGCTAACTGCCAGCATCGCCATTTAAAATGCATGAATACACGAATTCGTTAGGGAGGGAGAAGAGAAAAGAACAATTATGCATCAATCTGGTCTGGAGATTTCAAGCTGTCTAGCTTCTGGTAGATACATTAAATGGTAGAGAATGATTCCATTGAAATCACAAGAATGGATGCTTTTCTCTTTAAAGGGTACTATCCCAACTGCATAAAAATTTGGGGCTCTAAGAAAATTGACTGATAATGATCAATAAGCGCTGATAATACCTTTATACCAAAAATTTTTTTGCATTTTTCTATGTTTTAACCTTTTAGTTATTACAAGTATATAAAGTAATTTTAAATCATCCCTAAAGTATTATTTTTAGTACTTTTATGTTAGCCATGTACAAATCTTGTCAATAGCATTTTTTTTTTCCCTCAGCAGAAGCAGCTTTATTTTCTGCATGTGTAAATTAGAAACAATCTTTTGTTGTTGAAATAAAATGCCTTGGTTTATGGTATTATTTCTTATTTTCTTTCTTTCTTTCATCGTTTTTCTTTTTAACATGAAATGAGTGAAAGGCATGAATTTTAAATGTATATGTTTTAAATTAAAATTATGTATTTTAAAAGAAATGAGTGAAAGGTTTGTATTTTAAATTAAATGAATGCAATTTGAATGATGGTGATGGGAACAATACTTGGCGTTCTATCACCTTCACCTGACTAGCATAAAAGTACTTCATTCTCAAGTAGTTTTTATTAAAGAATATGGAAATACAGTCAGTCGAACTCCAATTTAACGAATTTCTCGATGTAGCAATTTTTTTTATTGTCCCAATGAAAATGGAACAAGAATACTGCTATTTAACAAATTTATAATTCCGATTTAATGAATAACTTTCAATGTCAAAAAAATGAAAAATTGAAAAACTTTTCTAATATTTATAAAATAATTTCAATGTCTCTGATTGTCAGTTTTCTGAATATGTATCTTGTGATGCGGAAATATCTACATGTTACTTTGAAATGTTATTTGATGTCTCAGGAAGTTGATGACACTGTTTTCACAACTTCGGGAAAAAATTGATAAAGAAGTTTGTAAGACAAAATTGAAACAAAGCAAACAAATATCTATAAATGATAGTTTATAATTTACCTATAAAATTTGAATAAATGAGATTTTTTCTTAATTACAAAGCTTCTGATTTATAGTAGTACATGAAAAAAGAATCACTTTTTACACAGTGTATTTTCTTAAAGCAACAAATATTTAATATCATTATTAAGGTAAGTGAACACTGTTCTTTTTATTTGTAGCCATTTTTTTTTTAAACTTTTTCTGTTGTATAAAAAAATTCCTTTGATTATCCCGATTTAACGAATAATCTTGATTTAACGAACAAAGTTGCATGTCCCGAACGATTTGTTAAATCAGAGTTCAACAGTATAATCTAATTGCTGATACAGTCGCTGCTTGTTTTCACGAACTCGTAGGGAATACCCAAATAGTTCTTAAAATAGAAAGTTTGCAAAATAGAAAAACACCAAAAATGATATGAATACGTACATTATTTATGTCTTTTTTTATCAAACTGCCCCCTCTTCATAGATAAAGCCGTATTTCAAGATTATTTATTATTTAATAAAGTTATACATGTACAGTAGAACCTCGATTATCCGAAGTAATTGGGACCGACCCTCTTTCGGATAATCGAGAATGCTTCCATTTTAAGATTAAGGAGAAATGTATGCAATATTTCTTATTATAGTAACAAGTGCTTAATAAAAATAAACCAATAGCAAAATAGAAGCAATAATAAATTACCTGAATTTTAATTTAAAAATTAGGTACCTTTTACATATATCACAAGGGTTTGAAAAAAAATGTTTTGTTTGTCGCAATTTCGATTGCCTTTGCTTTGAAGCCCTATCGCGGAATTTTTTAATATTATTAGTTCACCAGTATCACAGTCTTTCTGTTGCTCCAGCCATGCCCAACCTTTTGCTAAACATTCAAAACCTTCAGAATTGGTAATTTGTTCGTTTTCTTCGTTCCACTCCGCAGCTTGAGAGAGCTTAAGTTAAATTTAAAGGAATACTAAGGAAGGGATCAAAAATATTTATATATACTCGTAGTTCGGAAAGGACCGCTTGCACACAAGGAATATGATAGTTAAAAAAAAAAAAGGAAAGCTTTCAAATGTATTTTGCACCAAGGAATGTGATACTTAAGGTTAAAAATGGATTTTGGTTAACTGAGAGTTTCAGATGAAAGAGGTTCCACTGTATTTTTAACTATACAAGAAATAAATGCGAATTTATGCAAAAAAAGTAATTTTAGTGCACAGAAACATACGTTACCATGCTTTGAAAACCTTACATATGAAAACACAGACTGTATTAGTACTAGTAGATGAAAATACATAGATGGAAACATTGATAAAAAATTAGGAATGGAAATAATCATCTTTTGGAAAATATATGTTTCTATTTTATCTATGCTTGAAATTCTTCCACAGTTATTGTTCCCTTCCAAAAAGTGCCTTAGTCCTGACAATCCCTACTTGAAATTGTTCCATGCCTCCATCCTTCCGAAAGAGATTGGGGAAAACAACACATTCTTGGAATGCACCTGATGTTCTCACTGCACCTGTATAGAGTTTAATTGACATTGGCACTGCTTCCTATATTTAAATAAAAAGTTGCAGTACGAAAACTGAGTTAGCAAAAAAGAGATTTTCATAATCTGTAGTTCATAAATGGGAATGAAAATTTATATTGCTTCTATGGGAGTGTATTCGGGACCACTCTATAGTTTCTAAAATCGCAAGTGTTTGTGAAAAAGAGGTTCATAAAAACAAGCTTCTACTGTATTAATATCACTGATTTGCAATTTTAATGTGTTGCTTTCTTTTCCAGTTTTATCAAATTTGAAGATAGTCTTTCATGATACTAGTCTAAAAATTGAGCATAATATTCCCCATAAGTCAACTGGTATTTCTTTGGAAATAAAAATAAAAATGTGAGTTCTCTTTATTTTTCTTATTCTTATTTTCCTTCTTATACAAGATATTTGACCTTATTGTACCTCAATACTTGTTAGACATAAATACATTACATATATTTATTTTTTATGTAACTATTTATCATTTCATTTTAAAGTTATGCTGTTTCTAGTTTGTAAGTCTGCCAGATACAACATAGTCTATTGTACCTGTGACTAATGGTTTTTAAATTCTTCAATAGAAAATGATAATATGAAACACCTTGTTTGTTTCCTTATACAGTTTCTTTACATTATACAGTTTAGGCCTAAGCCTAAAATCGATGTAGAACTAACATCGGAAATTCAATTTATCTATTGGCTTTAAATCGATTTAAGGCAAAAAATATATTTAAATCTAACATTGGAAATCTGATTTAACTATTGGCTTTAAATCGATTTAAAGCTAACATTGGAAATCTTATTTATCTATTGGCTGTAAGTCGATTTAAAACAAAATACTGAATTAAAGCTAACATCGGAAAACCCATTTATCTATTGGCTTTAAATTGATTTAAAACAAAATACCGATTTAAAGTTAGCATCGGAAAACTAATTTATCAACATTGATATATCTACTGAAAGCTTGGCAATCCGAGGTTAACTCTATTTAGTGGTATCTGATTTAAGAAAACATTGCAAGCCATTCTATCCAGCCACTTTCTCCAATTTGAGAAGAATCCGTTTTAAGAAGAATCTGATTTTAGAAAAAGATTATTTATGAAAAATACGATTTAAGTAATTTTTTTTATTTATTGCTTTTGTAAATGAGAGTATTTTTTGGAAATTATTAACTAAGCACTTAATGGTTGAAAGTAGAAAAAAAAAAAAAAATGTTTAGTATTTAAAATCCACTGGCTTTCAATTTATATGCTAATGCACTCTTTTGATGAAAAATTAAGTTTTCACATGTTTGGGTAATTTTTAATATTTTTTTACTTTCTTGTATTCTATAATTAATTAAAATATTTTAAAGTAGAGTCCTGCATTGTTTTGTGTATCCCCCGATTTGGATGTTATCCACATGGATTTTTTTTTTTTTTTTTTCCAAAAGACTGTTTTTCTGAAATTGATTTAGTATTTATGGTTGAAAAAAAATAAAGTTTGATATTTAAAATAAATGTTCACTGACCTTTCCATTTATATTTTTATGCATTCTTTCAATGGAAAAATTACAGAAATTGAAAGAATATGTAATTTCTAATTAAATGGCTGTTATTTTCTGACACAGTTTGGTGATTAAAATGTTTCTCTCTTTTTTGACGCACTGTATTTGTGGGTAAAAAGAAATCCCATTAGTAACATTTTGTATGTGTGTGTTATTCAGAAATAAGCATATGAAGCAATGAATTTCCAGGTCTTACAAAAAGTGTTTTAAAAAAGGATGGTATGTTGATTAAATGATGATGTACATAAACTCAAATTATCTCAATAATAATATTTATAAATTATTAACTCTCTTGTATGTGAAGTTGACTTAATTTTTGATTTTTTTTTTCAGGGCTGAATATTTTGATGAAGCAGGTGTAAATGCTCAAGCATCTAGTTGTCCAAAGGAAAATGAGAAAACTTCTTATGAATCAAGCACATTTTCTGTGAAAAGAGTTGTATTTGAAGGAGTTTCATTATTCACATCAGAGTTTCTTTCCGAAGAAAGGTCTTTTAGTGCATTTCAACAAGCCTTTCCCTCTACTAATCTGGTAAATATTTCAGGCATATTAGTGAATTTAAAAATTTTGTAAAAGTACAATTTTTGATATTTTTTTATAATGGCCTATGGTATTAATAAAATTGGTGTGCCAGGAAGATTAGAAAGGCGCTCGCTTTCAGATTAAAAATAGACATGAATGATCGTTGAGAAATTTAAAGTTAGTGCTTAAATATTTATCCATGAATTTATATTAATATTTAGGCCTTGATATAAAAAATTGTGTAGTAACTTTATGCTGTGGAAATAATTATGACCAATGATTGACCCATGCATTTATTGCAGTTTTTGACTTCCATGAGAAAACAAACAAACAAACATTATTAACTTCCTGAATAATGTTTTCTGTTTTCTTGAGGCAAAAAAAAAAAAAAAAAAAAAAAAAGGCATTGGAATGAAGAGTAACATTTTGTAACATTAAAATTCTTTTTATTTTAACTTAAAATCGAAAAAAAACACATTTAATTTTTGGTCACTCACACATTCAAAAATTATGCTAAATTTCCTTGATAACACTCAAAGGGGTTTTGAAAACCAGGAAATCTTCGGTACTCATCTTTTTAATTGGCTTAAAAGAAAACAAAAAAATACTATTTCATACATCAGTGATAACACCGCCCTTTTCAGCTTCCCATCAGACCTAGAACTGATTTAAATTTTAACGGTTTGAATTTAAAATATGACACACACAGGAGTTTCTGTATTAAAATCAAGAGAGTCATTTGCTGAAAAGGAAAAAAATGCCAATTCTTAACAGAGCAATCGAAACGCATTGAACTAAATCAAACTCTTGATATGCAAGTGAGCACACAACATTCAATGACACAATAAATCACTCCTCCGTCTTTCACAGGATACGTACTGATCCAATCACGCCCCCATGCACCGAAGAATAGGAAGCAAGAAAACATCCACCAGGAAAACCAACTTGTGTGTGATGCAAATGTTATCATTTGTACAGCATAAAAAGATACTCTCAGACTGCCATAAAAGCCATAGAATATGTAAATGGGAAGTAAGAAGCGGATGCATAAAAATAGCAATGTGCGAATTCCTAAACGTGACCTTAGTAAGACGAGGAAAATTTTCAAGCCCTTTCTGACATCCTATTTATTGTTTCAGATAACTAATTTTTTCAATACTTACTCTTTTTAATGTATACATAAAAAAACAGTTTATTTATGTACATGCAGGAGCAAATTTTTTAATAAATACATGTGGAAGCAATAATAGCGAGACAGAGAAGATTAAGTTAGAGTGAGAGAAGGAAATGTTTCACACACATTTTCTGATACCGTGCTCATTGTTTAATATGCTCAAGCAATTTTTTCACTATTTATAGAATTTTCTGTCTGCGCTTTTGATAACAGTTGTATATATTTTTATTGAATTTTGAAAAGTAAGTGCACAGTGTTCAGCATTGAGCCAAGATGATTATTGTCATTGTAAAAAGTTTATTTGTACAAATTATTTTTTTAGCTTCATCTTTTTGTTAAGGTCTGATTTATGTCTCTGATAGTGTTAACCGTCTAACAGCCGAGCAAAGGAGGAAAATTGTAATGTTGTTTGTTCTGTAATTTATTTAAAATGCTAAAAAGATATTTTTAAACATGATATAAAAACTTGATTACGTATACGAATAAAATCGTTGAGAGTATTAATCATTTTCAGTGTTTTAAAACTGCATTATATTTGTAGAATTATATTATTTTAAATAATGCTTCTGTTCCAGTGAAACTTACAACTTAGTGAATGGATATATTGGTTCACGGCGCTGAGAAGGTTAAGCCTGTTCTTGAATTCCCTTCAGACACTCTCAAGCACTTGTAAAATCACAGTGGCTGTTGTTGTGGTTAGTGTAGTGCTCGTGTTAGGCCAAGAGTTTTAAAGTCAATTTCTGGAGGACAAAAAAGGACAATTCTTGACAGAGCAATAAAAAAACACACTGAAGCTAAGTCAGTCTCTTGGTATACAATTGGGCACACATCATTAAGTACATAGAACACTGCCCTTTTTAAAATTGTCAAGATGCTCACTGCTCTTTTTAAAAGTAGTGAAATGTTCCTCCAATTGTATCCAGAGATATCCCATAAAAATTTTACTCTCATTCTACAGAATTTCTAAATCTCTGTGCTCAATTCTTGCACATTGATCTTGCTCATTTCTTTAGGAAAAATACTGGAAATTATTTAGTTAGGTGGTTATTTAATTGCACTTTTTAAATTTATAATTCATAAAATTTTTAGAAATTCATGTTACTTTATTTATCACACTTAGAAATTGCATATTTCCCCTCCCCCCTTTTTTTAATTGAAAAAAGGCAAAATTTAGATTGAAAAATGAAGAATGTGCAGATGCAACAAAACACAAATATTCAATACATTGAACAAAAATATTATTTGCATCTGAAAAAACAGTTCTAAAATAATAAAATTCTGACCGACCATATTATTCCCGAAGTGTAATACAGAGTGTGTTTACACATATTGGGAACGATTTTGACTACAAAAAATAAAACACATAAATTAAAACAATTATTTTTTTAATATATTTTATCTGGTAGCCCTTGTTGTGGGCTATCATATTGCAGCAGGATTTCCAAGATAGTAAGGCTTTTTGTAAAGCTAGAAGTGGAATTTTGTTCTATTCCTCCGCCACACATTTCCAGAGTCACTCAATGTAGTTGGTTGGCATTTCACAAGAGCTTGTTTTAATAGTCCAAAACAGGGCTGTTTGGTTTAAACCAAATGGTTTTTTTAAAAAAAACATGCTGGTTTTTTTCATGTGTTTTTTTTCCCTTTTTCCCTAATATTTTCCTTTATTTTACACGTTATTGAAAAATGCAAAATCCAAGCTATGCAGAAGCTACAAGCAAAGCTTTAGAAAAATGATGAATTAATAAATTTGTAAAGGTGACAAACATTTTCAATCAGTCAAAACTTTTCTTATAAGCTTTAAATCTACATTACAGACTAACTAATTTTCTAAAATTAGCTGGGAAGAAAAAAAAAAACAAGTAGTTAGTTATTTTTCTTTTTTTTTAAGTCTTTTATTTTTAAAAATAGCCAAAATGACAGATTTGAGCTAAAAATACACCTTTACTACTTAGGTTGCTTGATTAGTTAAGATTTACTAAGAATTACATATGCCTCAATGATGACATAATCATAAGTAATTCTCTTCATTGGTTACTTTTTGTTCTGTATGATAATGAATGATTGGCTGTAGTTTTCTTTGCTTTATCATGGCTATTGGTTTAGTAAGCCTTTGTTTTTCTTGCATTCTTACATTGGGATTGGGGTTTTGCATTATGATTTTATTCTGTTACCAGCAGGATTGGCACGGTTTAAATCAATTGGTTAACTAACTTGTTTTATAGAAAAGGTCTAATATAATATTTTCTCATTTTTGTCATTTAAGTGTTTCAAATTATTGGATATAAATAATTTCTACTTTTAATCCCAGCAGTCACCGTGAGACATAGTGAGTCTAGATTATATTTGTATATGTGTAGAATGCAAATTGTATGTATTGATGAACATATCTGAAGCTTTAAAGATAAATTTAAAACATGTGAATGTAGCAAAGACAAAATAGATTAAAAATATTCAATATTTTGAATAAAATATTTTCCTTTGGGAAAATGCAGATTATTTACAATTAATAACATAAAATGACCTTTAAGATAGTCAAGCTGCAAAAAAAAATTTTCTTGATTGGGGAGATTACTCAACAAGTGCAAAATGCTTTGACACATTTACAAATTCATTTTTTAACGGAAAGATATAAAATTGGAATGCCTGACCTTAAGCGATTTGGAATCGAACTGTGTTTTCCATTTTTGATAAATAAATTACCTATTGAGTTATAAGCAATTTTGATCACATGACAAAGATGTTTTTAACTTTCCTTGAGTAGTTATTTTTCTTTCGCACGGAAATTCGGTTCAAAATGCCAACTTTGACACTTTTCTGAAAGATCTATTGTGTTTGGAGGAAAAAAGACAAAAAAACGGAAAACACATTTCCATTACATAGTTTCTGAACAACAGCATCTGCTAGTTCCATGCATTTCCGAACAAAAATAAATTAAAACATATAATAAAGTTGCCCTTTCGGATTTGAGAACAGCCTGAAGAATAAAAAAGAAACTCAAGATATGAAGTTGAATAAGAGGACACTGAAAAATTGGGTGCTAGCGAAGCATCTGTTTACTTTTAACTAAAATATGGAATAAGATATATTTAAATCGTCTATTGCATAATCGAATCCACTATTTAGATCTGACCAAAAAAACGGGTAAAAATCGAGATAAGGTTTGCGTGAGACATAACAGAAAAAAGTCTCATAAAAATGCCTAAAAATATATATTATTAATTTTTAGTTTAGATATTTAAAAGTAATACATATTATAAAATAGCTTAGAAAAAAATCCTGTGTATTAAATCTGATGGCTGTTTAAATGTTTTAGTGGATGGCAACTTTTATAAATCTACTTTCCATTTTAAGATCACAGTTTTCAGTAATCAAAAAGCCGGTAAATAGGTATTTCTGTTTATTTTATTGTCGCTTTTTTAATGTGGCAGTTTCAGAGAAGTGTCAAATGTCAATACACAATACTTCTTAATATGTGTAAAGACCCTACTTCTAAATTCAAATCATTCCAGGAATTCTTTATAAAAAGCTTTACTTTCAATAAAAGATAATAATTGTTCATGTAGTGTTCTAACAGAAAAATCAGATATCTCAGATTGCAATATATTTCAAAAAAATTATCTTGAATAGCCATGGGAAAGTATATTATATTTATGAAACTACACCATTTATTTATAGTACTAGTAATCAAAAGATTGTTTATTAAGATTTTCAAGGTATCAATGTTTCACTATGTATAGCATTTTATTCATGGAACATAAGACATAGCTTTTACTAAAAATGTTTAAATTTTAAATGATTTCAATTTTTTACATAATTGATTTTTACATAATTATTTAATTTAAATTATTTTTAAATGATTTTATATTACTTATATATACAATGTTTATTTTTATCAATAAATATGTATGTATATGTAATAGGAAAATATATTTTAAAAAAAAACCGGTTTAAACAAAAAAAAAACCTGTTTAAACCAAAAAAAACGGTTTTTTGGGGTTTTTTGGAAAAAAAACCGTTTTTTTACCAACCCTGGTCCAAAGTCACAGTAATCCATTGGTGAAACATCTGGGGTCTTGGTTAGAATACAATTAAATGATGTATACTTGATTCCAGTTTCTCTTGTCAATTTTTCGAGAAATGTGACTATGGTATTGGATGTATGGCTGCTCGCTTTATCCTAGTGAAACTCAACATTTTTATTGTTCATAGGATAAAGGTTTGGAGTTTCTTCTTTAAAAATGGGAATTAGAAAATTGTTTTGATAATAAGTAGAATTTTGCCATTTTTCTCAACTTTTCTGACCTTTAATTTTCCATTGTCAGAGATTACAGCAATCACCGTAAATCATTTAGAGAAACTTTCTTTGCAGTGTTTGAACCAGAGTTGTAAAAGTCTTTTTGACCTCTTTTCCATTAATAAATCGATCTTTTTTTATTACAGTCGTTTAGATAAATCAGGGTTGGTAAGTTTTTGCCATAGGTGGAAAAAACCTGGTTAAAGCCGTCCCGGCAAAAATAGGTTTTTGCCAAACTGGTGGAAAAAATAGATTGTCCAAATTTTTTTCCCAGAAAAAGAGAGAAAAATATCTCATGAAAGAAAAAAGAAACTCAATACTTTGTACAATAGCTTTTACAAAACCTGTGTACCTGCAGGCTTACTTTCCATTGACCAACTACAAAGCAGGGTGCAATACTCTGGTATTTTGTAATCTGTCTTGTGATCATTTGACAATGGACTGCTGGATAAGCTTTTGTTCCTTTTTTTTTTTTTTTTTTTTTTGGAGTGTAACAGGGAGGGAAAAATTTCTAGTTTCCTAACAAGACAGTTTTTTCAATATATAATTTTCAATTTAATTTAATGACTTTTTTATCTGTGACAGACTAGTTTCATCAGATAAATAATTAAAAATTAGTACCAAAGACTTAAATATTTACTTATTTTTAAGACTCATTACATAAAACAAAAGTAGCAAAGTTATATAAAACCTTTTGATAATTAAAAAATATTTATGGCTGACAAAATACTTTACTTAAGAAAAAAAATTAGACATCCGATTTTTAATTTGGTTCTTAAAGTCTTAAGTATTAGACTTTAAGAACACAAAAAGATGTTAAGAACATAAAATCTCACCTATTTTATAAAAATTTAAAATATCTAAAAATATTTAATTACATTTATTAATTAGCAAATTAAATAAAAATATTAAATGATATGTTATTAAATTTAATTGTTTATACCATTATTATCCTTATTAGCTTATAGATTTAAGACAAATAAAAATTTGCCATTTTTTTCCAGTTTTGCCCTGGTTTTTTCCGGTTTTTGCCACTGTCCTGGCAAAAATGCCAACCCTGAGATAAATTATGCTCAAATCTCAATTGTGACAATTTTTTTTCTCCACTTATCACCTGCTAAATGATTTTCGTATACGAATATGAGTAAATCTCTTTGGAAAGAACAAATATAAAACCTTCAAGCCGTTCACTTCTTTTGCGTGCCATTTCAGTAGCAGAAGACATTTTTTTGTAGCAGCCAATATTTCAGTTATCAGGTTGTTACATGTTGCCAGATTTTTTTCTCTGTTGTTTTTTTAATTTAATATCAAAATCGTTCCTAATATGTGTAAATACCCTCTGTATTTTCAAAAGGGATGATCATTTAAATTGCACTGAAGGGCTAAAAAATTAAATTATATATACTTCGAAAAGTATTCAAAAAGATACATGAGCTTTGGAATGTGCTGCCTGTATTCAGTAAAATGTCTGTGGATAATAAAAAAAAAAAAAAAACTCATTTTGTAATAATTCCGTTTTCTACTGAACTAGTGCAATTTTTCTGCTTAAGTAGTTACTTTCTAGTAATGGTGATGGTGATTCTGCTATGTTGAGAATCTCTGCTACTTAAACTCAGTTCTTCAAATACCCTTCTAAAATGAAGCCAGCAACAAGGTTTTTGAGAAAACGTGAAGGCTGCGTAAATTGTCTCTTAATTTTCTTTCCTAACATTTATGTTATCAATTAAAAAATATCAATGATAGACCATGCAATACAGGATAGTAGAGATTCAGAAGGTACATTTGAAGAGTCTACTTGAATATCATTTTTATATTTTTGTATCTGAGAAAAGTTTAATTTTAAAATATATAATTTATTAATGAATTCCTTTTCCAGTATAGATTAATCAATTGGATTATTCTTTCCAGATTATCATTAGGGATTTGTGCACTTTACCCCTTTTAAAGATAGTGAAATGCACTCTTCATTATACTGAAAGATATCTCATAAAAATCTTCCCCTTGCCTCAGTATTTATATGTATACTGGAAAACTTTATTAATTATGGAAATTATGGAACATCCTCATGTCTTTAGGAAAACAGAAGAGATTGTTAAACCATGTTGTTATTTAATTGCAGTTATTTTTATTTATGATGCATTAAATCATTTTAAATTAATGTTACTTTATTTATCGAACCAAAAATTATATATTGTAATTTTTTCTTTATTGTTACTAATATGAGTAATTTTGCTGTGATTAAATTTTTTTAATCAGCTAGAAAAACTCTAGTATGTTTTGGTTCTTTTATGTTGGCCATGGCCAGTTGTATATTTTGCCAGTGTCATTTTTCTTTCTCACCAATAGACGCTTTTATTTTTCGGATGACTAAATTTGAAACATCGGCACAGATATGAAGAAATCAGCTCTGTACTATCTACATTTTATGCAAGAAATCAAATTACACAGAAAAAAAAAAAAAAAAAATACCAAATAGCATATACTTTCAGTTCAATATTTTTTCAATATTTTTTTCATTTAAAAATATAAATTCAGACAAAATTATGTTAGATATAAAATCGTACAAATTTGAGGTTCATTTCAGGGTCATAGTCAGCTAGTAGAAAAAAAGATCAATTAAATATTCAATTTAACTCCTTGATGCGTGCAACAAGTTTGCATGGAAGATTTGTTAATATACTGAAGTTAAATTTTTATTGAAAGTTTCTGTACATTCTTTTTATAGAGGTATAGGTATAATTTAATCTTATCAAACTGTGGTTTGTTGCCAAATATAGTAAACAGTTACGAAAATGAAATGGCGACCAAAAAAACATATGGTTTAATTAATTACACTTGCTAAAAAAGAAATGATTGTAATAAAATTATTATTTTAATTAATTACTACTGAACAAGAAATAATGATGATAAAATTATTATTTTGAACAAACATGAGTTTAATTTAAATCACTTACTGAAAATTGTTTATTTAGAAAGGGTCATTGATTTTGCTATATGGTTGTTTTGTTAATATTTTCGAGAAACAAGTTAGTAATTATTGTTAATGACTTTTATTAAATATTTTTAATGCTTTTAATAGTAAAAATTCTTTTAATTAATGAAATTTTATTTTATAAATGAAGATTGCTATTTTGTTTATAGAAATATTTTAACTTACAGAATGATCATTATTTTGCTTTAGCAATTAATTCAATTTTGTTATTAATAACGATTTTAGACCTGTAAACCTAAAATTAAAAAGAAAATGCTACATTTCGTAACAGAATATTTTCTTCCAGGATCCAAAATTATTTGTACCAGGATCACCAGAAATGCCCCCTACTCATCCCTCCCTTCCCATAAGGAAATCTGAACTTAATTTCCAGCGGGAACCCATCTTAATATCAAGACTGAGTGGCCAGCAGGAATTGAGATTGAAGTTAAAGCAGAACGAAGCTGTTTCAGGACCTAAGGTATATTTTGTTACATTTCAGTATTTGAATAGTTTTTAACCTTTATTAAAAACTCTCATTTTACATTACAGTCAAAGTAAATTAGGTCCAAAAATGGTACTTCTATCTTAGCCCAGCATAAATCTCACAAAAGGCAATTTATTTTTATTTTATTTTTGCCAATAGCAGCTTTTAATTTTTGCATGTATAAATTAAAAACTGTGTTTTCATGATGAAATAAATTGTCTTTGTTTATAGAATTTTTTTTTATTGATAATTTTTTGTGTTTGAAATGACATGAAAGTATCTCTCACTGTAATTATTTAAGGCATGTATTTAACATGTATGTGAAGTACTGGGCTCCACGTAGTCAGTTGGCCTGGTCTATTAAAAGAACATGACTCAGGTCATTGTTGCATATCACTGATTTATTAATCCACATCTATGATACATTTAGAGAGGGTGAGTTCTATGGAAGCCTCAAGAATCATGATCTTTAGAGATTTATATTTTCCTGAAGTGGGTGCACTACCTCAAATGCAGGGTTGGATTTTTGACATGACAGTGGTAAAAACAGTGTTTTTACCGGTTTATTCTGCCAAAAACCTATCATTTTCGATTTTCCTCCAATTTGTAGTGCAAGTGTATCATACAATACATTTCTAGATTGATTTTTCCTTGTAGTTCTTGTTATTATTATTCACATTTACTTTGTTAAATTTATTTAAAAGAAGAGCATTTCCTAAATGGGAAAAATTTAAAAATACTAGAGTAAAAGGAAAGAACAATATTTGTCATAATCTCCACTAATATACATTCTACTAACTACAATGAACATAATATTAAATGATAATAAAAAGTTATTATAATTATTAAATAACATTCAATATACATTTTTAATAAAATACATTAAAATTATTTTAGAGATGCAAAAATGTTGTTATAGGCAGTGACCCGGAGCCGAACAATTTTTGATGTTCCAGCTCCAGCTCCGCTCCCAGAGAAAATACTGTGGCTCCAGCTCCGGCTCCGGCTCCAACTCGGCTCCGACTTCGCACTTTTGAGTTGCAGATTTTAATTTACACGTTTAATTTTTTGCTCACAAATACTTTCTACCTTCATTAAAGATCTGACAAAATGCATTTTTCTTCTCATCAAACTTCAAATGCTTGTTCAGAAAGTATGACATCTTTTAGCTTTTGCTTTTAAAATAGAAAGTTTGGTGGAATTTTAAACACAAAAATCTTAAATTTCTTCTACACTTTTCAAACAGCCAAAATTGTACAACTACACATGCAAACAACAGGCGGCCATATTTGTTTTCGAATAGTGTTGTCACTTAGTTCAAGTAGAAAGTAGAAGTAAAGTAGTGTTACCATGTTTCGAGAAGGTTTCCTTCTCTAATAATAATAATAAAAACCTAAAAAATGATATAATTAAAATACTGAATAATGATGTACAGTAGAAGATCTTTATAACGCAAACCTAAAAATGCAAGGTTGTGCGTTATATAGAATTTTGCATTATATGGATCACATTTCACACATCATTAAATTTATCTTATAAACACGACCATATAAATCTGAAACATACCAAAATACATTAGAGTATCTTTATACTGCACTTCTTGTCACCAGGAATTATCCAAATTATAAATTTTTGCATTATATGATCATTTTATATTGTTTATTTTATAAACATGGTCCAACTATACCTGGACCCAATCATTCATTATATTACTCATTTCCAAAAATATAATATTTATTGTAATAATAGCAATTTTTTTTCATTAAAAAGTTTTGAATTAAGGAGATAAAGTTGAATTAATGTATCAAATGTAGTTTTCTAGAGAGTAGCAATTTTTACGATGTCGGATTTCAGGTGTTTCTTACCTGCAAAATTCATTGTTTACATCTGAGAAGTTGTGCATTATATGGAGAATTGCGTTATATAGAATCGCGTTATAAAGATTTTCTACTGTAATTAAAATATTTTAAGCCTAGAAATTTAAAAGACTGAAAAAAAAAAAAAAAAGATTTAAAAGAATATTAAAAACTAAAGGAGCCCTGGAGCTGGGGAAAATTTAGAGCTCCAGCTCCAGGGAAAACACAGCTCCGGAGCGCTCCGGCTCCGGGCTCCAGCTCCAGCTCCGGGTACCTGGTTATAGGGTATGACAATAGATGTCAAGCATGGACTGTGGTCATTGAATAAATTTGAATATTCTTAGATATAATATTTTAAAATGCATATCTTATGTATTTCATAAATGCAATTATGGTCATTTTCACTTCAATAAGCAGAATCTTAAAATTTTAAATTAATAAAATTTTTATACAAACCTGTAGGACCTGATTTCAGGTGAAAACTCTTAAAATTTCACATATAACAAAACAATATTTAAGAAAAATCAAAATATAATAATAATTTATATATATATACTCTATCGTTTTTATTTGTTAACTTTTTGTGCAAATATATATGAACCTTATAGACAGACCATTCCAGCACCTGTATTTCTAGATATAAATTTTTACCTGAATAGTCGTGAAATATTTTTAACTCCTTGGGTACGAGCGTCACATACACGCTCATGATTATTCCTACCTATAGGGCAAAACTGGGAAATTTCATTAGCCGGCCACTGGCCGGTAAGACTAGTTTTTTAGGTGGCCACTTTCTTAAAACTAGTGGCCACTTTTTTATTTAAAAATACTAAACAATAAATTTTCTCTAAGTATTAATCTAAAACTGAATAGCCCAAATAAATATGTTAATATAAATATATAGGAACCAAAAAAAGTAGAATCCTTGATAAAATGCAAGAAAATTTTATTCTCTCCTTGTAAAAAAGTGGTCGGAAGGTGGCTGCTGATAGACAATTTTTCACTAGCCACTTTTTCTCATTTACTGGCCCAGTGGCTAGTGCTAATTTTGCCCTTTATTCCTACCAGTTATTTTTTATTGTAAATTTTGTCGATTCATCTAGTCAAAATTTTCTGCTTTAAAATACCGGGGATAAAAGATTAAAAATTCTGTAAAAGGTGCTCATTGCGAAGGGGATTAAATCAAAATTTATTAAAGCTACCATAAATACTATTTATGTCCTGTATACATTTTACTTAAAATTATTTAGGCATTATTTAAAGTGGATTGAAAGAAATAGCATATTTAAGTATTGCGCGGCAGCGCAATACTTATTTATTTCCAGTGTCACTTCTCAATGTTAATTTAACATGGAAAAGCCTATGGAGATGATAACTTTTTCATTTTTTCTTCCCACCTTTTTGTCCCTGATACCACTCATTTTTTATTCTTTACTAATTCTAATGATATTATAAATTTAAAATGTAAAAACGTTTGCCTGACGTCAGGGTCAAAACGAATGGTAAAATGCCTTTGCATATGGTTGAATTATAACCCAAAGAGAAACATGGGCCAATTTTTGTTTACATTATTCAATTATTTTTCTTAATAATTCCAATTTTCGCTTTTTTCATTGAAAATCAACGGACATTTTTTCATAGAAAATGTAACATTTTTACTTCATTGTTGCAAAAATTTCAAAAGCCGTAATAATAATTTATTTCTTTTTAGGTGAAAGATTTTCATGTGAAACATTAAATTGAGCTAGTTTTTTTTCTTTCAAAAATTAAAAAGGTGAATATGGCGTCATAGTGGAAATAAAAAAGATATTTTCAGAATCAGTTTTTGCTTTGATCAAGTTTATATTTTAGTAAAAAGTTTCTAATGGATAGCTATTTTTATGCAGGTAGCAAACTTAGTGGGGAATTGTATAACTTAAATTTTAAAATGTATTTTTTTTTCCGAGATGAGAACTATTTATACCCCAAGTTAAACTTAGGTAATAATTTTCTGATGTGTTTACATCACCCCTTGGGAGAGATTAAGGTTTAAAAATTTAAGTAAAACTTTTATATTTTATTTTTTACTGTATGACAGCTATAATATTGTTAAATAATAGCAGTAAGGATTCAACACAATTTACATTTACATTCATAGCGTTCCTGAGTGGGGAATAGGGTATCTAAATTTAAGTGAAGTTAATTTTTTATGGTTTGATTATAGATTTTTTACGTTCAGATTGGAAGTCTTTGTCCAAACTACCGCCACCTGCTTTCCTACAGTGGTGAAACATTTTGAATTACACATTGGTAAACTGAATCCCACATTGTGATGCAATACCACTTACATCAAAGCCTGATGATAATACTCTCTATTAATTTTGAAATGCGTTTGTCTGAGTGCAATAGTTATTGAAAAACTTGACCATATTAAACAAAAACATAATTTGAAGAACAAATTAAAAAAACAAAATTTATTTCCTACATTGTTTAAGCCCGAGAAGGGACAGATATTGAGTTATTTCCCGGCATGGAATATTTTTCACTAAGTTGGTCTTTGCACCTTTTAAGCAAAAATAATTTGAAATTTGATTTTCATTTGAAGTATTGAGTTATTTCATTCAATTAGTTCTACATTTAATGTTAAATTTTTGTAACAAATTAGTTAAGCCAATTGAAGATTAAAAAATAAAAATAAAATTAATACAATATGATACTTAAAACACCCTTAAAAAATAGATTCCGTTCAAATGAAATCGAAATAAATCTTAGACTTCTTCCATTTTTCATTGAAAATATTTGTATTGCAGATTTTGTACTATGCTTATGACAATTGTGCATAAAATGATAAGATGCATGCAAAATACAAAACTTAAAAAAAGTCTAAGATTTATTTCGATTTCATTTGAACGGAATCTACTTTTTAAGGGTGTTTTAAGTATCATATTGTATGAATTTTATTTTTATTTTTTAATCTTCAATTGGCTTAACTAATTTGTTACAAAAATTTAATATTAAATGTACAACTAATTGAATGAAATAACTCAATATCTGTCCCTTCTCGGGCTTAAACAATGTAGGAAATAAATTTTGTTTTTTTAATTTGTTCTTCAAATTATGTTTTTGTTTAATTGTATATTTTTATTACATTTTAACTTTTATTTTATTTACCTTTTATTTATTACATTTACATTTTATCTTTTACCTTTAAAATTATTCTTAAGTTATTACTAAATTTAGAGAGATTCTTAAATGTTTTATTTATTTTTTAACACATTTAACTTTTTAAATTAATGGATCTTTAGGGATCTATATTTCTGTTTTAAAATAATATTTAAGTATTTATTTATTTATTTATTTATTTTAAGGAAATAATAAGACATATTACTTAACAAAAAATTGAGTTTTCACATGGTTTAAAGTTTAATATTGATTTGCAAATTTTAATCTGTACAAGACTTAACTTTGAAGAACAAGTCTTATTCCTTTCTCTCAAAAGATGTATGTAATTTTCCACTATTAAAATATAACTTATTTCATTTATATGTATATACTATTTATATAAATCTATATAGGAATAAAAATAATCAATGAATAATTTGGATTTAACACTTTAAGAAAACTTACTTATGAGGAAATTTCTGAAAAGCTATTTAGTTTTAAAGAGTGTAATAAATTATGGCGAAATTATACACCTTTTTTAATTTTATACTTATGGGTTATAGAATTTCTCTAAAAAATCTAATTTTTATAGAATATGCCAAATAGCTTAAGATTATTGTAGAGATCTGTCTGCTAACAGAGATGTATATGTATTATACTAATGCAATTCTTTTATGTTTTTCTCGGATGGATAAATATAATTTAGAGACTTTTTGATATTGAATATTTAATGTAAAGCAACTTAATACTAAATATAGAATGAAAAAAAAATGTAAAAACAAACTACTACTAAAAAAGGGTTTTTGACAGTTTTTTGACATGACGGTAAAAACCATGGTAAAAACTGTCATGCGTCAAACACTTGCCAACCCTGGCTAACAAAATGGTGTGCCAACCTAACTACATACTTTTTAAACCATATCATTTTCTATCTTTTTATAAATTTTAAGCTTTGTAAATCTTAATTACTGTTAAGCACTATTAAACAGAGAAAGTAAATTAGAATTTCCACCTGAATGTAATCATCAATTCTATGGATAAAATTTTTCTACCCCCACAGGTCTCTACTAGATTCTTTTCCATCATCTCATCAAAGTTCAATTTTAATACCAGTCGAATCATCAATTTCTTAATTTGACATAATTTGAATTTATACCTAATTATAATCAGTTGATTTAGATTTATGGCAGGAATCTAATAACTCAAATGTGAGGGAAATTTATTAGAATGTATTGCTTTAGAAATGTGTTTAATAACTCTCATGGTGGGACAGTTGATAAGAATTTGAGGAAATTTTTCCTAGAGTAACAGTTGAAATAAGATTTTGCTGTTGCTATTGAAAATTTTATAGTTTATTATTTTATTGTCTCCTAAACTTATCTCGCTCATAAATGTAGATAACATAATTCCCAGATAAATGGCTCCTTTTTGCATGTCCGTGCAACAATTTGATATTATTACAGATTATCTGGGTTATCTTTTTTTTTTTTTTTTTTTTTTTTTTTTTGAGGGGGGGGGGGGTGTGGGGGTGTGGAAGTAGGAGGTAAAGAGAGGAGTGGCAATTAAAAATAAACATTCATTCATTAAATGTGTCTAAAGTCTATTTATCTATTGATTACCAATGGTACACATGTGTACCACTTATGGTAGTCAAAAGCAACTATTCTTGTATTACCTCTCCTACCACTATTTCCAAACAAGTATCTTTATGGTAAATTTTTACTAAAAATACATTATGAAAATTATTGTATGAATAGCGGTAGAATTGTAAAATAACAGTCACCTGGAGCAATCATGTATCAAACCATGTTTAAAAAAAAATTGTATTCTAAGCAGTGGCACCAACTTATATGTGTTGTCATTACTAAACGTAATGACAGGGGTTTGAGAAATAGCAGAGATTAATTATGAAGCAGGTGGAAACGTTTATGCCTATTTTTATAAACCCCAATAAAATAGTTAAAGATCGTTACTATGGTAAAGGAAATATGTATCTAAATGATTGAATAATGTAAACATAATTTTAATAGATATATGTGGTGGATTTGTAAATAACGATGACATGTTTAAAAGTACACCAACTTTTATTAACGATTAACATATAACAAAAACATAATAACTTTACTTTGAATTAAAACAAACTTTAAATAAATATTTAAAAGCAATAAGTTAAAAGCTCATTTATATTGACTAGATAAACATTACTTACATTTGAAACATCATGACGTGACTGCATAATCACATTAATAGATTTCTTAATTAAATATCATAAAGCATTAATCATCCTGGAACTCCGTTCAAAAAAAAAAAAAAATTATGCCGAACTAAAGAAGATGTCCCTATTCTGAAAAATGGAATACACTTTACTTTCAAGCTCAACAAGAAAAAGTAGAAAAGATGCACAGAACCCATCACAGGACGTGAATCACTTTTACGCCAACTGCTGATCAAGTTAAAACTAACACCTTAGCTGCATAAGTCCTCCATGATATTGTAACCAACACTTCAGCCAAAAAAGAAAAAGCATATCTTTTCGCAGTGTTTCCAGGAATCTACTTTAAACAGTTCCAAACACAATGAACTAACACATCAGTTGCTTCATCAAGAAAATAACTTAAAGTCTTAAAAACAACTTCAAATGATCATGTATAAAGGTTTCACTTTAGTAGAAAAGCTTCAAAACATCCAGTGCAAATGAAACCGGAATAAACTGAAAAGAGCATCTTCACTTGCAAACGATACGAACATCACTCAAGAATGATAGTGTACTTCAAGCTACCAGTGATCGCCGGTCATACTATTTATCTCCGGCCAATGATCTAAAGCGATCGTCTACGCATGTCCGATTCCTCCTTCCATTGGCTTCCAGAATGCCGTATGCAAAACAGAATGAATCGACGTAAGTCACGTAATGATCTATGCTGACGTCATATCACAACGCCATCTGTTAATACTATCGAGAGTTACTTAGATAAACAGATAGACGCTGGACCGGAAACATGTAATTAAAGTCAAATATAAATGACAGGTGTTCACATTAAATGAATAGACTAGAATAAAAGTAAAACCTTTCCTTAAAGTAGAAATAGAAAGAAGAAACTGATAAAGCAACTGCTGGGGACGGTAAGTGTATTTGTTTTAATAAATAAAATTACTTTAAGTAATAAACTATTAAATACAGATGTTTAAAGGATATAGCCACTACCAGGATAATATAGGAAAAGAAATATGCATTGAAACAAATGTTTCAATGCAATATGCAAATGTAAAATACCAATGTAGTCTAAGCCAGTACTTCATGTAACCATATTTAAGTTAGTGGAAGGTTGATAATATACAAGAGATTTAAATATTTCTCACAATATGGGCCCATGGGGCGTGAGCCCACCCAATAATTTGACCTCTCCACCCACCCATTATTAATTGAGCCCACCCAGTATTTTTGTCTTTGATCAAAGTTTTTTGAGCCCACTCAATATTTTTCAAAAGTTGGCACCACTGATTCTAAGGGTTAAAGTCTCTTTGGACATACATTTTTCTGTAATTCAGTAATGAGAGATTTAATATTTTAAGTAGTCTCTTAAAATTAAAATAATATGTAAAAATTTTTCTGCTGCTTTTACTGTCACCAAAAACCCAAGAACTTCAAAATAGTTTTAGCAGTACTTAAACTATAAATTAACCATGCGCCAGAAAAAAAAAAAAAAAAAAAAACTAAATAAATAAATAAACAGTAATATTAATATTCCCAATTTCACAAACAAAAAATGTCTATTTTTTTATATTAATTTATGTTACTAAAAAATGGATTTTCATAAAAAAAACAAAATAATTGAAATATTTCTAATTATATCACTGATTTTTTTTATTTTTTTTTTAAATCAATAGTTTTTGAGGAAAATGTACTACAACACCACCTTCTTTTCATGTGATTTAGGAACTGTAAGCCTTAATTTTGCATCATTTAAACTAAATGGTATATTTTATTTACTCTATCTTTACTTAAAATTCTGCCTTATGTTCACATGAATCATCAGTCAGTTGTAGTTTAGTGCAAATTTTGTCAACTAAAACTCTTTTTTTTTTTTTTCTTTTTTTCCCCAAGAAATTAGTTTGCTTCCTCTGCCCTATGTTCAACATGAACCATATCAGTCAGTTGTAGTTTAGTGCATTTTATGAAAATTTTGTCAACTATAACTCCCTTTTTCCCCCAAAAAAATTAGTTTACTCCCTCTTCTATTTGCTCATTTTATTAATAGACTGTTTGAAAATTTCTATTTGACCTCAATCCTAAAAACTAATATAAGTTACAAAATCAAGTACATTTCAAACTCACTTCAGCCCTTCTTATCTGTAATGGATACAGGCTAAGAATTATTTTCTGTTTGGTCAAAAATTCAAGCATATAACTTTGTTCAGTGGAATTTCATTATTATTTAATTTCAGAATTAGACTAATAATACTTTGTTAGTATTGTATTTTCATTACATACCAACCTATTTCTTTTTCCAGGTTGATGTTGAGTTCAATTTTGGTGCATTCAACTTATTTTTAACTCCACAACAAGTACATCTCCTATTTACTTTAGTTAGTAGCATAATGAAGCCAGGTAAGCAAAGAGCTTTCTTTCTTTCTTTTTTAATAAAATGATAACTTTTTATATGATTTAAGCAAATTAAATGAATTTCAAAGCTGTAATTTAGGAGTGCAAACAACGCTTAAAAATTTTACGGAAAACAGTAATATTGATTTACAGTCGTAGAAAAAAAAAAGTAAATACCTCCTACTAACTGTACAACTAATTATAATAGAAGAAAGTTACTGGTACCAAACTATTGGAAATAAAGTCTACTTTAATTTGATGTGTATAAAATTTGCTTAGGGGGCCATCTACATATCAAAACCAGATCAAACTTTGTTTTCTTCAATGGCAACACCCAATTTTGACAATATATTTAAAATCTTCAGTTCAAATTATGCTTAGAAATGCAATTTCAAGTCATTTCGATGATATGTTTTTTTTTTAATTATAAACATTCAAAATTTAGAGCTTCTAATGATAAATTGCATTTTCCTATTTTTATTAATATCTCTTTAAATTCTAATCCTAATGTGGTAATTTTGTGTGTGGTTATAATGCTAAAAAACCCAAACATAAATACATTAAATTCGTAATTTTTAAAATTTTATATTATGAATTATGAAATTAATATTCGAAAAAATTATGAATTGCAACCTACAATTTTTTTGATAGATTTATATTTATTATGTCCTGCTTTATGCAAATTCTCAATTTAAAATTTTTCTTTCAAGTAGTTTTCAAATTATGATTAAAAAGCATCAAAATTATGGTTTAAGGAGCTGTCTTTTATGTGCAGAAAAGCATAATTTGAAAAATATATATTTTACTCATTTTATCGAGACATTTGGGCTGGCGGTAGTCGAAATGTATTAAGTGAGTGAAATGGTCCTATTGGCAAGAAATAATACATTAATAGAAGTTGTGTAGTCATTCTGTAGTATTTAAACATTCAAGTACCGAACTTTAATTTGGGTACAGTCCACAAATTGTGCTCATTTTAAAGTACAGTAGAACCTCGATTATCTGAAGTAATTGGGACCAACTATCTTTCGGAAAATCGAAATTTTCGGATAATCGAGAATGCTTCAATTTTAAGATTAAGGAGAAATATATGCAATATTTCATATTATGGTAACAACTGCTTAATAAAAATAAAGCGATAACAAAATAGAAACTAGAATAAATTACCTGAATTTTAATTTTGAAATTAAGTTCCTTTTACATATATCACAAGTGTTTGAAAAAAATGTTTTGTTTGTCGCACTTTCGATTGTCTTTGCTTTAAAGCTTTATCACAGAGTTTTTTAATATTATTAGTTCACTAGTATCACAGTCTTTCTGTTGCTCCAGCCATGCCAAAACTTTTGTAAAACATTCAAAAGCTTCAGAATTGCTAATTTGTTTGTTTTCTTCCTTCTACTCCGTAGCTTATGGGAGCTCAAGTTAATTTCAAAGGAACTCTAAGAAAAGGATCAAAAATATTTATATGTACTCGTAGTTTCGAAAGGACCGCTTGCACCACACTAGGAATATGGTAGTTAATTAAAAAAAAAAAAAAAAAAAAAAGCTTTCAAAATGGATTTTGCACACAAGGGATGTGATAGTAAAAAAAAAGGTTTACAAATGGATTTCGGTTAATCGAAAGTTTCAGATAAAAGAGGTTCTACTGTAATTAATTTCTCTGAAAATTATCGCATGAATTTCATGAAAATTTGAATTTAGGCTAATTGAAGGGTGTAGACTCTCTTTATGGTGTCAAACTTGGGTATTGCTATTGAAAAAAACAAAGTTTGGTTTGTTTTGATATGTAGATGGTCCCTATAGCAAATTTTATATACATCATTTAAAAGTAGGCTTTATTTCCAATTGTTTTGTACTAGTAACTTTCTTCTACTATAATTTGTTGCAGAGTTAGTAGGGGGGTGTTTACTTTTTTTTTTTTTTTCCCACGACTGTATCTTTTTCTCGGGAATTACTGAAACATTTAAAAAAAAAAAAACTCACTTTTGTCAGTGAACAGTTGACTGAACACTATAAATCGATTATTCAACAAGAAATGCGACCAAAATATAGCTAATTAGCAAATCTTAACTCACATAGTTGTTGAAATATGCCAAGTGATATTTGTGTGCCTCTGTTTTATTACAGGAACTTATCTTGCTATGTATAGTTAAAAAATTACTAATTAAACCATATTTTAAGAAAATTTCATTCTTATACTGCATCATTTTTTATTTGAAATTTTGAATTTTTTAGAAATTGTTCTTAGTGACCATTTACATCTTACAAGTAGCCATCATGCCACATCCTAATTTTATCTAAGCTTCTATTGCAACTATATCACAGAAATCTCTATTTCGAAACATTTTTGTTCCTGTATACTTAAAAATTTCTGCACTTTATAAACTGTTCTGTAGGTGCATTTATATCTGTAAAGTAACAGCCATGTCAAATTTCACGCTTCTATCCTTAATACTTTTAGAAAAACCGTAGTTTAGAAAGTTTTTATAATGTTTCCTGCCCATTTCACCCTTTTAAATTTCGAAATTTTTAGAAATGGCTCTTAGCAAGTACTTAAATCTTAAAAACAACCACCATGCCAAATTTCAATTTTCTAGTCCAGCAGCATCACAAAAATTTTAATTTTAGAACTTTTTTTTTTTGCTTCTGTACCCTTTAAAATTTAGAATTTTGCAAAAACTGTTCTGTGCGAGCATTTGCATCTTAAAAATAACAGACATGTCAAGTTTTAAGTTTCTATCTCTAACAGTTCTAAATAAACACAGGGATGCCGCGGACGCGCTATAGCGCGTAAATTACGTGAAAAATCGGAGACGGGACGCAAAAAAATAGCTCTTACGCGTCCCGTGGGACGCGTAAATTCCGTCAAAAAATCGCGGAAAACAGCCGATTTTCGTCAAGGAGTCGCGAAAAAAGCGCAAATCTCATCAAAATATCGCGCAAAAGCAGCGATTTTCGTAAAAGGGCCGCGAAAAAATAGCGCATTTCGTCAAAGCATCGCGAAAAAAAGCGAATTTCGTCAAAAAATCGCGGAAATAAGCGCAAATTTCATGAAAATATCGCTGAAATAAGCGCAAATTTCATCAAAATATTGCGAAAAAACGCGATTTTCGTAACAGGGCCGCGACAAGTTAGCGTATTTCGTTAAAAGATCGCGAAAAAATAGCGAATTTCGTCAAAAAATCGCGGAAAAAGCCGAATTTTGCCAAAGGATCGCAAAAAAGCGCAAATTTTATCAAAATATCGCGGAAAAAATCCGATTTTCGTCAAAAGATCAGGAAAAAATAGCGTTTTTCGTCAAAGGATCCCCAAAAAATAGCAAATGTTGTCAAAAAATAATGTAAAAAAGCCGATTTTCGTCAAAGGATCGTGAAAAAAGCACAAATTTCATGAAAATATTGCGGAAAAAATGCTATTTTCGTAAAAGGGCTGAGACAAAATAGTTTATTTCGTCAAAAGATCGCGAAAAAATAGCGAATTTTGTCAAAAAATCGCGGAATAAAGCCGAATTTTGTCAAAGTATCGCGAGAAAAAACACTATTTTCGTGACAGGCTCGCGAAAAAATAGCGAATTTCAACAAAAGGATCGCGGAAAAACGCGAATTTCGTCAAAGTAAGGCGTAAATAACGTGAATTTAGTCAAAGCACCAAAAAGATGTGCAAACTAAACTTACAGGTAGAAAATTCATAAAATGAGATTTAATTTTTTTTATGAGATTCTTAAAAATACAGCATGATTTCAGTGTACTTTGATAATACATTCAGTAGGTGGACCAGTAAACCCCCCCCCCCACTCGCTCTTACTGCATTGAAATATCTCCCGTCTTCAGAACATTTAAGATTTGATGCTTATTAGTGATTTAGATGTAAATTTCCGTTCCAAGGAAAATGTCTGATTCCAACACAGATCTATGCTGACAAATAATTCAATGGGAAGTATAATGAAAGCACCCATTCATTCAACAAAAAGTACACCTTTACTTAACATAAGTATTCTTTTTTTTCAGCAAAAATATCTCTTTCAATAAACCCGTCTTGCCCCTTTTTAAAAGAATGCGAACATTAGTGATACTTGTTAGTGGAACTTGGTATCTTCTACTCTCAAATAAACATTATTTTACAATTAAAATTGTATCTTGCATTTTTACTTTTAAAAAAGTAAAGAAAATTTCTCTTAATATTTTTTTAAAATGTCATTTCAGTGCAAATAATACTGGTTTTAATTCATTATTTAATTATTGTTAAAACAATAATTAATGCATTTCATTTATCTTTTCCAAATAAACTAGTTTCATTTATTCCTTTAAAATATAAATTATTATTGATGGGGACCCGCTTTTATAAAAAAGGGACCCAGATTTTTGGAAATCCTGGGTCCCGGGGACCCAGGTTTTTTCAAGTATAGCGGCATCACTGAAACAGTAATGTAGAACATTTTCTGCTCATCTCACACCTTTTAAATTTAGAATTTTTAATCAACTGTTTATATGTGCATCTTCATCTTAAAAGTAACCACTATACTAAATTTCAAGTTTCTTACCTGAACCCAACTAAATCACAATTTAGAATCTTCCTCCCACTCATTTCACCCTTTTAAATTTCGAATTTTTTAAAAACTGTTCTTAGTGGGCATTTAACAATCTTAAAAGCAACCACCATGCCAAATTCCAGACTTCTATACCAACTGCATCACATAAATCACAATTTTTGAACGTGTTTTTGTTCCTGCACCCTTTTAAATTTTTGGAAAACTGTTCTGGGCAAGTATTTATGTCTCTAAAGTAACAGTCGTGCCAAATTTTAAGTTTCAATCCAAAGCAATCAGTTTCAAATGAATCATAATTTATAATGTTTTCTGTTCATTTCAGCCATTTAAATTTTCAATTTTTTAGAAACCATTCATAGTAAGTACAGTAGAGTGCTGATTAACCAGATCGATTGAGGACCATACGTTTTTTCTCACCTTCTCCAAAATTTTTGAAGTGAAACTTCTTTAGGTACAGTAGAATAAATTCGACTGGATGTCACGAAAGTTAACCATTAAATAGCCATTTCTTAATCCTGAAATAATAAAATCGGCAACAAATCAAAGAGAGCAATACATAAAATCAACTGTTTCTAGAACTTAAGAAGTTTCACTTCTAACGCGCGGGAGTCTCATGCATATTTTCTTCCCAAAGAAACATCCCTCTTTATCTTCAAATTCTCTGAAGGTGGTCGAAAAATTGCTTCTTTTGTCTGTTGGTGTCCTCGAAAAGAGGGACACCTCCCTCTCCCTCTCTCCACTTGTTCATACAGTGTATGCATATATACTTACAATAATTTTTATGTATAACTTTGTAGCAATTTTGTAGAAAATAAAATTTAAAAAAGTTTAAAAAAGTAACTTCTAAGACGCCATTTGTAATATGTTAAAATATGCACTACAGTGTGACTTCAAAAATCCGGCATTCAGAAATCCGGCAACTTCAAAAATCCGGCATCAAAACCATATTTTTCCTTTCCTTTTCTTTTACACTTTCAAATTATTTTAAAAGAAAAATAGCAGTTGTTTATAAAGATCGAAAGTAAAAATGCAAAGAAAAAGAAAAATAATAATAATATTTGACATTTGTTTCATTTTGTCAGAATATGACAGCCTGTTTTCCTTGATACTTATACACCCTGAAATGGTACTTACCTTTATTCCATTGGTTTTCCTTATTTCCATTCTAATACAACTACGTCACAATAACCAAGTTTTCTTTTGGTTATTTTTTCATTTATTTATTTTCCAAACTTTCATTCACGCATCGTTCATCATTTATTTCGTTACGATCGTTCTTCAAAGATCGTCTGTTTATTTCTCCAACGGCTCTGATCTTCGTACGTACCAATGTGACGTCACGCCTTTTCCCAATCGCTGATCTTTGCACCGTGTCGGAAGATACGATTTTTCATCATTTGGTTTTGCCGTAAGGCAGGAAGCGTTTCTCTCAACTCTGCCGGAACGGGAAAGAATGTTTTGATCATAAGAGGGCGCGTTGCAAGCAGACGATATATGACGATATTTTTGAAGTTGTCGGAGGCTTTTTTGTTGCGTTTTGAAGGAAGCTGGTCATGTTAATTTTAAGTAGCTGGCCATGTTATTTTTAAAAGAAGCTCGTGTTGGTTTAAGAAAGCGTGTGTTCAATTTTAAATAGCTTTAACGTTTCTCAGTGTGTGCTTAGATGATGTTCGTTTTTAAAGAACTTAAGATATGTTCGTCAACTTCAACATTTTTCGGATAGCTACGATGTTTTGTATTAAAGAGAAAGATAATTTACGATGTTGTTAGTGTTTCAAGTTGACATGGCTCTTCATCATTTTTGCATATCTTTCAAAGTATCGTTATTGGTATTGAGAATTATTATCGTATTATCTACATGGAACGTATACCAGTGTGCCGTATTCAGCCTAAAGTGAAACTGTGAGTTCCTTTTATTTTTATTTTATCTGAATATTGACAACCCAGGAATATATAATATAAATAAGTGACCTGATGTAATGAACTGTCCTACTATTTAATTCATGCTGTTTACTGCCATTTGTCATTAACTTTTTCATCATAATTTTTTATTTTTTATTGTATTATTTGATAATTATTTAAGTCATGTTTTTCGTTGAATAAACGTTAGTTTTATTTCAAACTTAAATGCATCTTTACTTGTTTTACACTTTTACATTTTCTCAGTCACTATCCTGCCATGGTTACCTACAGCACTTAAAGTTAAAATATTCCATACTCTGCTATAATTCTAGTAATTCTAGACCGGTCTTGTTTCCGGACCGAGAACACATTTGTCAGAGGCGATTATTTTGTGAATAAATGAAACTGTTAAACAAATGAAACAAACAAAATTGACATTGATGTTTCGAAAATGACACGAGAAGAAATAATTTCACTCTTTATTATATTTTTTTTCTGTAACATAGCAAATATCAATTAATGTAAGTTTATTTTTACATTTAATTTTCACTTTTTCTTACATAATTATCACTTAATGAAATAAATTATGGCTGAAGGCACCATTAAGAAAATAGTACTACTGCGTACTACTTTTTATATTCCTAGTCACTACTTTTGACATTCCTTCAAAAATCTGGCATAGTCTCAGTCTGGATGATGCCGGATTTTTGAAGTTATACTGTACTACAATTGCAGTTCTAAGCCTGGAAAAAGTGTGAAGGGAAGTTACCTAAAAAAAAATCCCTGCCGGCCCGGGCCTATAGGCAGAGGTAGATTTCGAAGTTAAATATTAAATTCACCAACAAAACTTAAATCAAGATTAGAGATAAACCCAGTTTCTTCACAAAGAGTGAGCTGTAGGGAGCTAAACTTTTTGTGAAAATTATAATACACACGAATACACACACACATGTATATGGAATAGGTTTATAAAATGGCTACAATAAATTCAGAGATCCTTAAAGTGTTAAAATATGTTAATATTTCCAGTCTGGTTTTTATCATGTTTTAATACGTTTCTTCAAACTCATATGACGTTACATATTTACCTGCTGAGGTCCATTATATTTCCAATATGACGCAATATACATATTTTTTTAATTCGTCAAACTATTTATTTTATTTTGAGCTTTCATGCTGAAATCTTGCTCTAGAAAACTTATGACGTAATATTCAATTTGTTTTCAATTTGTCAAACTATTTAATTTTACACGTGAAAATTTTGCAATTGAAAAGTAATTGTTGTGGTGAGAATTTTATTGTTTTTTTTTTTGTTGTTGTTGTTTTTTTTAATTGTTGGCAATTGCTATAACGAAAAACTTTTATTTTTTTCCTGCTATTGTTGTGTAAGAGCTGGTTTTATCAGAATCATGTTAAGACAGTATTCAAAATTTTGAACCTTCCCCATTTCCACACTCTTGGGTCGATTTCGCCCATTTTCAATACCCACCGAGATATTAGCCATATCAAAGTTGTTGGCGAGTTTGAGGACAATCCATGCATAATTGCGACTTTTATTGTGCAGACAAAATTTAGTACATACATACATACATATATATATATATATATATAAACTTTTTAGGTGGGGCTGGTTTTGGGTTCCTGGGGTCATGTATGGAAAAGTTATGAAGAAATTTTTCAAAAGTCGCACCATGGTAACGACTGCAATAGGTAGTATTTCTTACGAAATCTACCTAAAACTGCCATAGCTGTTTTTAAAAATTGTCCAATTATCTGGAATTTTTATTAACCATATTGACCTTGGTCCTGACCAGTCTCGATAATCGGCACTCTACTTTATTTACATCTTAAAAATATCCATCACGCCAAATTTTAACTTTCTAGCCAACAACAATATCACAGAAATTGCAATTTTAAAACTTTTTTCGCTCCTGCACCTCCTTGGGAGTTGTTATACTGACATAAAGTATAGCTTATGTTAGAGCCGACAGTGTCAACATTATTTTAGAAATCTGTTCTGTAGTTCTAGAGATTATCTCCTACAAACAAACAAGCATACAAATGTTACTTCTCTATAATATTAGCATAGATTCTAATACTAAAAAAATATTGAAACCACTTCAATAATTCCTGAGAAAAAGGTACATCAATATCAATTGTATTCCATAGGATTTTGAACTGTTGTTGACCTTTAAATGGCTTAAACACAAAATTTTAACAAAGTTTTGGAAGCATAGAAAAGCTATCAGTTTTTTAAAATCAATATGATCTAGATTAGTGATACAAACTGTATGAATTTTAAAAATGTTTTATTTTTAAAAATGCCATTTAAAAAAATCCTATAAATGATTGAGGGTTTTCAAAAGAGAAAGTAAATTATCTTGCATTTATTAAGATTATTAATTGTAACAAAAGATTCGCTCCACAATAATAACAGATAGCTAATAAATTTAATGCTAAAAATTTTAATAAAAAGTTGGCTAACCTGTCCACATATTAAGCATTTTTTTTTTAAAATCATGCCCATTCATTTCTTATTCTAAAGGTATTTTTGATTATTTTTCTTTAATTTATGTATTTTATCAAGTTTTGCTTATGTTTTCTCGTTCATTCTTATTTGACATTCCACAAAAGTATGCCTTGGTATTAAATATAATAAGATCAAACTGAATATATGCTATGTCTATACTGTGTCAAAGATGTTATTAGTAGCAACATTTACATTTTAATTAATATCTTGTTTGATTATGAAATTTTAGTTTCAGGTTTGATATCTTTTGATTTTTCCACTTTTATATGTTTGATCTATCTCTGTATAGTTTGTCTCTGTATATCTGTTTACTAGCAGACCCGCCCAGCGTTGTCCGGGGTTTGTAAATAATAACCTTAAACAAAACTTTAGTTTGTATGATTTTAAATCTTTTGAAATTCTTTTAAATGAATCGCATTTCTGAGTCCCCATTGCCCTCTACAGCGTGTCGTGTGAGTTCCCAACAAACTTCTTTCCAAACAAACCTGTAACTTGAGTCGCCGCTACATATGGCAGCATTTACCGGAAGTGCCTTGCATGTGCAGGAGACAATCGAAAACCAAGTTGAGTGAGCGAAACCTCGTAGTAATCAAGTTGATAGAATCCCCATTAATCATTAATGTCAAAAAATGTTGGTAACTGAAGTCTAAAGATAAAATTTCATAATACAGAGAGTAGCTGAATTGTAATCTAAGTTGAATGAACCAAATCCCGTTGAAATTGGCCCCTTAGAACCCGAGAAAAGAATGCGACCGAAGCGTTGGAATATGCCAACCAATATTTCAATCATCTGCCTGGGGGTCGTCCCCCTACCTCTACACATTAACACATGCATATTTACTTTTGTATGTAAGATACATATTGCATAAACAAGCACAATTAAGCATGTGGATGGATATATATTTATATTTGAATAAAAATAAATAAATGCAAAGTAAAACATTTTTACAAATACAAAAGGTTTTTTTAAGGCAGTACCCATATCTGTTTGTTTTTCTAGTGAAATTGTGTTTTTCAATGTTTTATTCACAGCAGATATCATAGGGAAAATACTGTACAGAAGGAAAACATTTTCTTTCTTACATCTAAAATCGACTTATTATCCATGAATGCAAAATATGCATTTACACATACAAAATTACATAAGCTTTATTGCCTGCCACAAGTGCTCCCACAGGTACATGATTGGTGATTCCAGATGTAAATAATGTTTTTTGTTAGTAATTCTTGTTTGCAGAAGGTATTAAATACTTTTCTCACATTCTTTTAATAATTGATTTTAAAGTCATTTTACTATTTTTATTTGTGCTTGTTCAACTTTCTCTTTTAAAAGAAAATTCTGCTTACATTTTTTAAAAGGATATGATATGATTTGTAAGAATTTGCCTATCAAGTAGTAATTATAAAAATTATTAATTTTCTGTACTTATATGTTAAAAATAAAGTGTTTAATTTACCAACAATTCAGTTTTAAGATTGGAAAGTTCCTTATGATTTTCCTTATTTGCTTCAAATAACAAAAAATGTAGCATGCCTTCAAATCCAGTACAGCCCCCCCCCCCCCAACAGGGGTGGGGTGTAGGCATTCCATTTTTTACTCCCCAAATCTGTTTTCGTGATACCTGCAGAAACCTGTATATGGCTGAATCCATATCAACTCAGGCAGGGGGGTTACCTTCATAGTCTCAGAAGTTTTTGAATTGAACATATGTTAAAATTTAAGAAAAAGTAAGATACTTGTATATTTTCATTTTGCCAAAATAAATTCCTGGCCCGAGATACAGGCTGCCAAAGATGACATCCCCGGCATCCTTTCTCATTCGCGATTTTCGATAAAAAGTTTAAAGTGCTCTATCTCTAGAACGGTGCAAGATATTTTGTTGCGGTTTATTTTATTTTAAAGATAATATTCTTCTGTTTAAAATGATATACCCAATTTTGAAAAATGTATACAACTTTTCTTGTGGCAGCCTTTTGAAAAAAAAGAATTTCTTTTCAAAAAAAAATTATTTTTTGGAAATGCCAATCCCAAAAATTTTGATTTTTTTTGCTGTTGATCAATACCATTGAGAACTACCTTCACTGTAAAGGAGAACTTCCACTTTTGAGTTTAACAAATTTTAGAAACATTTAAAAAATTCAGAGAAGTTTACAGAAACTGTATATATACAGTTCCAGTAAAAGTCACTGAATTTTTGCTTATTTGTATCATATTTGTAAGGATAAGATTACTATATATCCTAAACAAGTTAGAAATTGCAATATCAAATGTGGATCAAAGATACTATAAATAGTTTTATAAATAATCAGATCTTGGTGCAATAAGTTACACTCTTGGGCAAAAAGGGCATGAATACAAAATTTATTATGATTCTACATATTAAATTCAGTAATACGGAAGTAATATGAATTCATCTTAAAAGGATTTAATCGCCATGGCAACCTAGAATCATTACCTATCATGGTATATCATTGAATCAATTATGTACTATAGGATTTTTAAATAGAATGAAGAAAACTTTTATTAATGTCTTTTATGTTTTAATTTGATTTTCATAGCATTTGAAGTGATACATACTTTATTTTCAATACCGAACATAGTAAAACAATCTCAATAACATATATCAATTACACAGCAATACGAATTATATTAATACAAGTTAGAGTTCAGACAGATGGGCAGACAAATCGAATCCATAAAGACTTTCAACTATGTTGGAAATTGTTAAAAACACATAAATAGGTCGGAATTTGACTTTTAAAAATTTATGTCAACAGACGGAAGCATACTTGAATACTTTCATAAAACCCTGTATTTTACCTACTATCTTATACATGCCACTATTTAGCTAACATTTAATTAAGATTAAAACATCCTTAAAACCAGTCAAATCACACTTCCAGAGATTATCATCCATAGACGGCCACATATCTAATAATTTGCGTGGACCTGTATATCATTTTATCTATATTCTCCAAACATATCTTAGTATATTAAATGCAGTTTAGTGTAAAAATGCATAACTCATTTAAAAATCACCTTTAAGCTACTTTCATTCATACTCAGTAAACCCTTAAGATTTCTTTTGTGTAGCCCTGTATATGATCTACAGCCTTTATACACACAACATAATATGGAAATATTTAATTAAACTTAAAACTCATATTGCAATTAAAAATGCACCTCTAGCAATCATCGCTAATGTACATTATTTCCAATAAGGTAAAGTATCCGAAATCTTTTGTGTGTCCCTGTAAACACTATGCACTTTCTATGACATAGGAAGTAATTTTTTGTAAACCTCTGCAATAAAGTATGTATCACTTCAAATGCTATGAAAATCAAATTAAAACATAAAAGACATTAATAAAAGTTTTCTTCATTCTATTTAAAAATCCTATAATACATAATTGATTCAATGATATACCATGATAGGCAATGATTCTAGGTTGCCATGGCGATTAAGTCCTTTTAAGATGGATTCATATTACTTCCGTATTATTGAATTTAATTTATGGAATTATAGTAAATTTTGTATTCATGCCTTTTTGAAGAAAAGTGTAACACTTATTGCACCAAGATCTGAATATTTATAAAACTAGTTAATACTATGCACGCACCTCATTTGCCACATTTGATATTGCAATTTCTAACTTGTTTAGGATATATAGTAGGCTTATCCTTACAAATATGATACAAATAAGCAAAAATTCAGTGACTTTTCCTGGAACCGTATATATACAGTTCCTGTAAAATTCTCTGAATTTTTTAAATGTTTCTAAAATTTGTTAAACTCAAAAGTGGAAGTTCTCCTTTACAGTGAAGATAGTTCCCAATGGTATTGATCAACAGCAAAAAAATCAAAATTTTTAAAATTGGCATTTTCGAAAAAAAAAATTTTTTTTTTGAAAAAAAATTTTTTTTTTCAAAAGGTTGCCACAAGAAAAGTTGAATACATTTTTCAAAATTGGGTATATCATTTTAAACAGAAGAATATTATCTTTAAAATAAAAAAAACCGCAACAAAATATCTTGCACCGTTCTAGAGATAGAGCACTTTAAATTTTTTATCGAAAATGGCGAATTGGAAATGGTGCCCAGGATGCCATCTTTGGCAGCCTGTATCTTGGGCCAGGAATTTTTTTGGGCAAAACCAAAATATACAAGTATCTTATTTTTTATTGAATTTTAACATATGTTCAATTCAAAAACTTCTGAGACTATGAAGGTAAGATTTTTTCTTTGGCTGCCTGAATTGACATGGATCATACCATATAGTGAAATACATTTAACACGAAACTGAGGGGACCGAAATTTTTTTCTGTGTTAAAAGATTCGTAAGAAAGAAGAACAAAACTCATCAATATTTTCGATGTCGTCAAATGTTATTTCGATTTCCTGTTAAACTTTTAGTAGGTTGTAATCATTAGGATAAAAGGCAAGGGAAAAAAAATGTTTTTAGGAAAAAAAAATATATATTTTTTAAGTGCCTTTTTCAGCACCATATTGTCCACAAATTGTTCGAGGTCATCCATTGTTTTATTCATCTCTCCATTCAAATGCACATCTAAATAACTGCACATACTTTTAATCCTTTTCTGCATTTCTGTAGTACAGGGGGCAGGATCTGCATCATTGATTCCGTTGTCATATTCATTATCAGAATCTATATAGGTGGAATCATTTGGATTATGAACGATTTCCAAAATCTCTTTATCTGTCAGAATCGGTGTTCTAGACACATCATCATCGACTGCAACATATTCATTTAATGATATTATAGGACCATCTTGTAATGTTGGGACTTTCTCAAATATTTCATTAAATGTCGATCAGTCTCAATATCGGGTGATTCTTGAGGTGTCCAAGAATTTGCCACTTTGGAGAATCCCATATAGTGAATTGTTGCAGGCTTCACTAAATTCCATGCTGAGCACAACATTTGTAATGCATCGAATAAGTTAATGGAGAAATCTTTTTTTGCTTCAATTAAGACTAAATATTTAAAAAAGAAATTGTTAAACAATTCCATAAATAAACTCTACAGTGACTTGTAGCAAACATGCCGCTAAAGTTCAAATGCGAAATTTTTTCGTGCTAAACGATTTCTGTTTCGTGTTAAAAGAAAAACAAGTGGGTAAGTGTGATCACAGATCGCACAGAGGGTTTCGTTTAATATTCCTTTCAAAACACTTTATCTTTTTGAAAAATCTGTTACTTCCACATTTTGCAACCAGGGGGCGCACTCGATTCTAAACAAACATCTATCCAAATGAAATCCCGTTTTACATACTATCTGTAGATATATTAGTCGAGGGGATTGGGCCCATAGCACCTGAGATCAGTAGGCGCACCTGGCAGTAAAAAATGAAACTAAAATATGTAATACTATGGTGCATAATATGAAAGAAGAGTCAAAGGGGTGTCGGCAAAAGTTGGAAAATTTCTCCCCTGGTTAAAAGGGCGGAGGTTAGAAAAATTACTTAAAATACACAAGCTAGAGCGCGAAGAGGTAAATAATATAAGACTTTTTGAAGATTTTATGATTTGTCGTGTGGTCTGAGGTATACAGCTATACATATGCAAAATTTCATGTCTCCAACTTAATTAGGGGCTCTCTTAGAAAGAATTGCTTCAAATACATATGTGGTAGCTCAAAGGGTTAAACGTAAGACTTTTTCAAGATTTTATGATTTGTCGCTTGGCCTCAGGTGTTCCGCTATAACTATGCAAAATTTAAAATCTCCAATTTAATTAGGTTCTCAGTTAGAAAAAATTGCTTAAAATACACGAGCTGGAGTTGAAAGGGTTAAACATAAAACTTTTTCAAAATTTATTATTTGATGTGTAATCTGGGATATTGAGCTATAAGTATGTAAAATTTCACGCCTCCAACCTAAATAGGGGCTCACTTAGAAAGAATTGTTTCAAATACACATGTGGGAGCCCAAAGGGTTAAACGTACGGCATTTTCAAAATTTTATGATTTGTCTTATGATGTGAGGTGTTCAGCTATAAGAATGCAAAATTTCACGCTTCCAATTTAATTAGAGGCTCACTTAGAAATAATTGTTTAAAATACACATGCGGGATCCCAAAGGGTTAAATGTACGACTTTTTCAAAATTTTATCATTTGTCGTATGATGTGTGGTGTTCAGCTATAAGTATGCAAAATTTCATGTCTCCAACATAATTAGGGGCTCACTTAGAAAGAATTGTTTAAAATACACATGTGGGAGCCCAAAGGGTTAAATGTACGACTTTTTAAAAATTTTATGATTTGTTGTATGATGTGAGGTGTTCAGCTATAAGTACCCAAAATTTCATGTCTCCAACATAATTAGGGGCTCACTTAGAAAGAATTGTTTAAAATACACATGTGGGAGTTACCGACTCGTTTACAGACATTAATTCTTCTGCGAGTTAAACCGATTAATTAAATAATAATTAATATTTCAACTTGTAATTAAGATAGGACTTAGAAATAGGTGTCAATGAAATCAGCGAGAAATTTGACTTCGGGTTGCCAAAAAATTTAATCAAAAAATTTAATATTTAAAAAGTTAAAATTTCGTATTAAAATATGCTATTGTGAAAAACCGCAGCGTCGTCATGTCTACCTGCTTTCCCGCCGAATTGAAATCTTTTTTCCTTGTCTTTCCAGTTAACGAAATTAAATTTTTATCGATTGATTTTTAGTGGATATTTTAACGTATACACATCGCAGAAATGTGAACTTTATACCAAATGAAAGTAGATTTTTTTCTGCGTCTGTCTATTCCATTTACAAATTTCTCGGACCAATATTTTCTGATATGCGATTTCGCTTTAAAATGCCCACTTCATTTTTCGGCTTAATTTCCTCCGTGATAACCTTGCATCGGCTAATTTTACTGGCAACCCTTTGGAGAAACACAGATGATTTGGAGAAGGTCCATTTGAACCTGCGTTAAAAAGGTGGATTGGTTAATTTTAGAAGTTAATTAGCCCATGATACAGTTAATTACAAACTTTTTCAAAATTTTATGATTTGTTGTTTGATGTGAGGTATTCAGCTATAAGTACCTAAAATTTCAAGTCTCTAACATGTATAGTTTCTGAGAACGGGCTCTGTGACGGACAGACAGACGGACGGACAGACAGACAGACAGACAAAGGAGTGAGACGAATAGGATTTCGTCAGATGAACGAAACCCTAAAAATGTATTAATTTGCATAGTGTACTGTCCGGACTGCTGTATCATTTCGTGTTAACTGATTTTTTTTCGTGTTAAACGTATTTTACTGTATTTTATATCTTAGTAATATTTTATGTCTCAAGTGTATCTGTTTTATGTTATATGTTCATTATATTTCTTTTTTATGTAGATTCAAACTGTGATAATTCCAAGAAAGTTCAGCCTCTTGTTGCCAACAAACCTATGAGACCAGCTGATTATGCTCTTGTTGAGCAAGAGCTCTTACGGCAGCAGGAAAAGACTGATGTAGCTACTAAGTCTTTAAGGAATCCACAAGGGTGGTCTTCTCATTCCTTAGGTGAAGAAAATATATATGATTTTCTGTTGTTTGTAACATTTAACTATTAATGTTGGTAAATTTTAATGTTATGAAATGCATAATGCTGTGCAGTTGCCACTCATTCATTTTAGAAATATATGTTTTAAAGGACTGTCAGTAATGTTGAGCACAAAAGTAACATTAGATGTTGCAACGTGCTATCATTTTTGCTTTGATTGCGTGTAACTTCACTTCTGAATGTTACATATTTTTTACTCTGTTGAATAGAAAATGTATTTTTAAATAAAGTAATTTAAAAGAACCCTCTAATCTAATTTACCAATTGTTATTGATTTTTTTAAAATCATTTTCATGCATATAATTTTTTATGCATCACCGCATGACTTAACAATATTCCTTTACTACAGTGATGTAAAGTAATATTTTTTATAACATAAATAAACAGAGGGTAAATATACATGACTAAGAAGAAACTGAACTGCAGGATTTCCACAACTCAGGTTTTTAAAGTTCATTCACACTGAGCTCCGTTCAAGCTGTTGGCATTGAGTTGGTGAGTGTTGGCATTTCAAGCTTCCCGATGTGGAGGAGCCTTAAAGTGCTGGCAGAATAATAAGGCAGTGTGTCAGCTATGTGGGCATCATCTGCAGAGTACTTTTTGCCAGTAGTTCGAAAATTTTATTATTACATGGCCCACTTTAATGTTTGAAATTATTTTGCTATCCACATAATATGTAGGTATATATGGAATTTATATAATCCATCCTAAGTAAAAGATGAACTTTGGCACAAAACATACACATGAGAAGTGTAATAAGTAATTATAATATAAAAGTGCAGTTGACAAAACAGTTTAGTGTGTAAAAAGAAAAAGAAGTCTGTTCGATTTATGATGCTGTTTTGCATCAATGACAAGAGTTTGTGTAAAAGTTGAATTTTTAAAATTTTTTAGCTTGAAGCTGCTTTTTACAAAATATGTAACAAAATACTGCCTTTTTGCAAAGTTTAGCTATATCATATTCACAGTATTTCACTTTAAAGTTATAACACATTATTTTTAGTATATTATTGTAGCCGGTAGATAGAACATAAGTGAAAAGTGTTTTTAAAATTTTAAACTCTAATAGGTTTTTTGTATATAATATATATACAGTAGAACCTCTTTTAACCGAAACTCTCGGTTAACCGAAATCCATTTTAAAAGCTTCTTTTTTTTTTACTAGCATATTCCTTGTGTGTAAGCAGCCTTTTTCGAACTACGAGTTAATATAGATATTTTCGATCCCTTTTCTTAGAGCTCCTTTGAATTTAACTTGAGCTCCCGTAAGCGGAAACAAGAAAACTAACAAAATAGCAATTCTGAAGATTTTGAATGTTTTGCAAAAGGTTTGGCATGGCTGGAACAGCAGAAAGACTATGATACTGGCAAAATAACAATATTTAAAAAACCCCTGATACAGCTTCAAAGCAAAGGCAATCGAAACTGCGAGGAAAAAAAAAACATTTTTTCAAACCCTTGTGATATATCTAAAAGATACTTAATTTCAAAATTAAAATTCAGGTCATTTATTCTTGTTTCTATTTTTCTATTGCTTTATTTTTATTAAGCACTTGCTACCATAACAAGAAATATTGCATATATTTCTCCTTAATCTTAAAATTGAAGCATTCTCGATTATCCGAAAATTTCGATTTTCCGAGAGAGGGTCGGTCCGAATTACTTCGGATAATCGAGGTTCTACTGTATTTTAAATTTGTTACTTACAACTCCAAAAAGTATTTTTATTCTTATCAGGAGAAGATGGTTGATCAGCAAGCTCTAAATATTGGTTCTTAACATTAGATTTAGTTTTGTCATAACTTTTAATGGCTTTAAGAACGTAAAAATTATCTTTTAGAGTGGCAGTATATAAGTACTTCCAATGCTTATCAAATACTTTAAACCCATTGTCCATTGTGGCATGGAGACCAGCTTTATCCATTTTTGACATGGAAATTAAATTTTTATGAATGGTAGGAACATACAACACATTATGTAAATTTACAATAGATACTTTATCCTTTTCCTTTAATTTAAAACTTACTTTTCCTATTCCTCTAACTTTATGAGGTGTTATTCCCATCCTAACAACTGCACCCTCTGGTGGCTCACTTAGATAAGTAAAGAAATGCTTATTTTGGCAGACATGAGATGTGGACGCTGAATCCAATGTAAATTCCCAGCAAGGGGGGGAAACATTGCACAAATCATTACTTTTACATTTTAATTCTGCGACGTATGAATCTAAATTTACTTCATCCCTTTTATCACCACTTTTCTGTTTCCTACAATTTTTATCCCAATGGCCATATTTACCACAAACTTCACACTTTAAATTTATTTTATTTCGAGAATGAGACTTAGGGGAAACTTTTTCAGACATTTGAGTGGTTCTATCAGCCATGAGGGTTTCATTTCGTAATCTTTCTCTCAAATCCCTCCTTGAACATTCCTTTAGAATCTCCTCTTTAACATCCTTAAATTTAAAATCTTTTTCTGGCAAACGGTCCAATTCCCTAATTAAATAATCATAATTTTCTGGTAGGCTTTCTATTAATTGGTAACAACGATGCTTTTCTGCAACTTCCTCCCCGGAATCAACTACGCGACGATAAGCTTCTTCAAACCTAGCAATATAAGTTGGGATATCTTCATCTACATTAATTTTTAAATTCCTAAATTCATTTACATGAAACGATTTTAATGCTCTTCCTGGGATTTCCAGATTTAATTTTAGTGTTTCCCATATTTCCGACGGATCATCCAAATGACCTATTGTTAACCCAATTTCAGGACTGACATACGTTTTGATAATTCCGGCTGCCCTTTGCTTTGACTGATTTAGCTTAAACTTATCAAGGGGCTTCAAATCTGTATAATCTGGCCATTCAGTTTTATTCACCCAGGTATACAAACCTTCAGTTTGCAATGTGCATTTTATAAAACGAGTCCAACTTTGATAGTTATCCCTACTTAATACTACTATATCTGGTGCAGTAGCCATTTTACTTACTTTTACTTAAAACAATAAATAGACATAAAATATAAATAGTACTAAAACTTGCATGCACATATATATAAACATTAAAATATTTCATACACTAGATACTTGAAAAAAACACTTCATTAATTAGCTTCAACATTTTCATTTTAAAATACTTTTCTCTAGCTTTGCCACAGTGGAAGCGCTTCTGGGTACCATAACCTCTGTGGGGGGGGGGGGGGGGTGTTGTGTGTCATTGCAGGTTGCTTTCCCCTCCCACGTAAAAATTCAGCAGAGTGACTTGACAAATTAGTTTAAGTTATATATGAAACTTTGAAAATATAGTTAAAATAATAACTTTGAATAAGAATATGTTGAATTATATGCAACTTCATGAATCCTATATATATACTATGATGTTTCAGGGATAAGGTAAGTGTAAAATGTACTTACAGTAATGAGCCAAAATGATGAACAGAAGAAGGATTCATTTATTGGTGCTTGTTGTACATAAACTTGACTTCGTTCTTGGATTAAATTAATGGACACTTGCGACGATAGTCTACCCGAACTCGAGAACACTGCATCATTCGACGACATAAGTAACTTGAAATATATTATCCACAACTCTATCGCCGATTTAATTAACAATTCTCGATGAAACGTCTTAAAAATAAACCACTATGCTTAATAAATTCTCACAATTATATTGGTATTCAGCCATATACCATACATATTCGCTGACACTTCATAAAACATACCAAATAATACCATAAGTCAGCCTTCAAACATCGCACACCTCACACATCTCTGCACAGAAAACATGAAATCGCTGTCCCTTTAAATCAGGACGAAAACCTATCGGCCAATCAGAATCGACTATGCAATTTGCATAAGTCGGAAGATATTTAACATTTACTTATAATTTGAATAACATTTAATAAATATTACAATGACTTTAGAAAAATTACTTTAATATAAAAATGACTTAAAAAGATGATTTTACATGTTAATTAAATTTAAATACTTATCTTAAAAAAAATGAATACTAGCGAATGCGATCGCAAGTGAAATTGCCGTATACGGTCCACGACCGAAACGCGATACGCAACCATCCAACCGTGGCGGTAAAAACGTAAACAAACGCCGAAAGGCGGCAAAAGAAAAGAAAACATCGTGCTGTCGAGTTCAGGTAGACTTTACAAATTGTTTAATGAAAAAATAGAAATGAAAAATGCTTGGGAATAATTTTCCCACAATTTTTATATGAAAAATATCAAATATACATTTAAATAAAGTTTTGAAATTTAATAAAAGCGATATTTTCATATGCCAGAGTTCAATAGACTGAGAAATCAAAGATTTTACCATTTACAGTAGCCTTTTTTATTATGATTATTGCAGTGCTTAAGCATGTAGTTCAATTACATATATGTTAAATTTGTGTTTTAAATATATTATTTTATTTATTTTTTGATGAAGTGTTAATTTAGTTATGGAATATTATCTGGAAACAAGCATTGACTTATCTTATACTATAATGCGAGCAAAAATTGTGTGTGTGTGTGTAAATTTTATCTTGAAAACGGCTCTAATGATTTTGATTAAATTTTGCACCCTACCGTAAGGCCATTGGGATGGTCTAGTGTTCGAGAAAATTCGATTAGTGGGTCATAATAGAGTTGGGGTCGAGCTAATTATATCTAAAGAATGGCTCAATCAATTTTGACTAAATTTTGTATGTAACCATTTTCAAGCACGAAAAGACCATTGGGATGGGTTACGTGTTCGAGAAAATTCGATTAGTGGGTCATTTTTGGGTCATTGTGGGTCAAGCTACTTTTATCTAAAAAACGGCTCTAACGATTTTCACTAAACTCTATATTCTACAGTTTTGGATTACGAGAAGACCATTGGGCTAAGTCACATGTTTGAGAAAATTCGATGAGTGGGTCATTTTTGGGTCACCGTGGGTCAAGCTAAGTTTATCTAGATAACGACTGTAACGATTTTGACGAAATTTTGAACCCTATTGTTTTCTGACATGAAAAAACCATTGGGATGGGTCTCGTGTTCGAGATAATTTGATTAGTGTATCATTTCGGGTCATAATGGATCAGGATCAAGCTAATTATATCTAGAGAACGGCTCAGTCGATTTTGACTAAATTTTGTATCTAACCATTTTCGAGTATGAAAAGACCATTGGAATGGGTAACGTGTTCGAGAAAATTTGATTAGTAGGTTATTTTGGGTCATAATGGGTCAGGGTCAAGCTAATTATATCTAGAGAATGGCTCAATCAATTTTGACTAAATTTTGTATCTAACCATTTTTGAGCACAAAAAGACCATTGGGATGGGTCTCATGTTCGAGAAAATTAGATTAGTGGGTCATTTTCGGTCATAATGGGCCAGTGTCAAGCTAATTATATTTAAAGAACGGCTCAATCGATTTTGACTAAATTTTGTATCTAACCATTTTTGGGCATGAAAAGACCATTGGGATGGGTCACGTTTTCGAAAAAATTCGATTAGTGGGTCATTTTTGGGTCACTGTGGGCCAAGCTATTTTAATCTAAAAAACGGCTATACTGATTTTCACTAAACTCTATATTCTACAGTTTTGGATTACGAGAAAACCATTGAGCTAAGTCACATGTTCGAGAAAATTCGATTATTGGTTCATTTTTGGGTCACCGTGGGTCAAGCTAAGTTTATCTAGATAACGGCTCAAACAATTTTGACGAAATTTTGCATCCTGCTCTTTTCAGGCACAAAAAGACCATTGGGGTGGGTCTGGTGTTCGAGAAAATTCGATTAGTGTGTCATTTTGGGACATAATGGGTCAGTGTCAAGCTAATTATATCTAGAGAACGGCTCAATCGATTTTGACTGAATTTTGTATCTAACCATTTTCGAGCACAAAAAAGACCATTGGGATGGGTCTTGTGTTCTAGAAAATTTGATTAGTTTGTCATTTTGGGTCACAATGGGCCATTGTCAAGCTAATTGAATCTAAAAACATGCTCAAAGCATTTTAACCAAATTTTATACATGTTCGAAAAATTTCGGTAGTGGGTTTTTGAATCAACGTGGGTCAAGCTTATTTTATCTAGAAAACGACTAACGTTTTTCACTAAATTTTGTATTCCATCGTTTTCAGGCTCGAGAAGAGCATTGTGTCAGGTCGCATGTTCGAAAAAATTCGATTAGTGAGTCATTTTGGGTCACTATGTCTCAGGGTCAAGCTAATTGCATCTAAAACAGCAAGAATGATTCAGTGGGAATAATATATCGAGATAAACACAAAGCTAATTTTGAGCGAGCTTAGCTCGGTCATTCCTGCTAGTTTGTATTGTTTTAAATGTAAACAGGTTAATTTTCTGTAAATAAGTTATGCACGAGAGAGCTAGATTTTTATAATATTCTTGATTGGAAATTATTTTTAAAACCATAAAAAAGTCAATAAATTGGGTTACAGTTTTTAAACAAACTGCATTTGAAAGTACCCTTTTTTCCCCTATTCAACAGGGTAAAAATCTTTTTTCTTTTGTGCATTGCATTACATTCAGATGCTATTTTCAGATTTAAGACCATAAAATGCTTGTGTACATTTAATCATTTTTTCCAGTGCATAGTTTTATTTGATCTAGTATCAAATAAGCATTTCATTCACACTGAATTCATTTCCATGAATTCCAGAATTCATCGCCCTTTTACTATTTTTCTCCAGCAAAGCAGTTAATTTTGAATGTAAAAAGTTTGGGGAAGACCCCCCCTCCAAAAAAAAAGTACATGAAGAGGGAGGTATAGTAAATATGGTACCAGTTAAATTATCAATGACTGATATTGTCAGTACTTGTGCTTAAAATTTATCTGAAATTCATTCTGCTGTTTTGGCAGCTATATTATTTATGTGATCCCTTTCATTAGATGAGTCTGATGAAGACTTTCATTTAATGACTATGGAAAATAAAGGTTACCCTGAAACAACACCTTCTACTTCAATGCCCGATGACCTTACAAGCAGCACAAACAGTGATTCCAGATCCGAATGTACTAGTAAGTACATTAAAATATTTTATAGGAGTGATGGTGGAGGATGATATGTTTGTACTAATTTGAAGTATAATATATTTTTTCTGATGAAGTTCTGATGAGTTACTTTACAGAAATTATTTCAACTTATTTGAAATTTTAAAATAATAAAATAAATTAATATTTATGTTATGCATGCAAATGATGTAGTAGATTCGTGTTTCATTTATAGCATGTCAGAATGAAATATAAATGAATGAAAACTTTAAAAAGCAAGAATTATTTTATATAAATGTTTGTACATTTGTAAGTACAAAGAATAAAGAAATATTGAACGGATAGGATAATAAAGTAAAAGATATGTATTATGCATTAAACATACTTAATAAAATAGTATAAGTGTGAATTCTTCAATGTTTGCATGCATCTAATTATTGCAATAAAAAAGTATGAGGAATCATAAATATGTAATAAGATCTTCAAAACATTTATTTTAATCATAACTGCTATAAGTCACATCTAACTTATGTAACAATGGCTTAAATGTAGAAAATTTTTTACATTCTTTTATAAGAAAAATTTAAATTTTTCTTATTCATTTTTCTTTAAACCTTCTTATTTTTCTTTCTTCTACATAATTTGCCATAGGTGAAATAAGTCAAGATCTTTATTTGATTTTTGCTACAAATTCATTTACTTACATGCTGTAAACATTTCTAGCTGGAATTTATATAAAAATAATAAATCAATGCTAATTTTTATTTTGTTCTTTTATGTTTAACATAGTATTTTTAGCTAATGTTTACATGTATTTCTTTAGGCAGCTACTCATCTACGTTTCGAGGAAGACATAAAGGTAATATTACTTTGCTTAAATGCTAATAAAGTAATCTTGCTTTCTAACATTATTTGGTTTGCTTTAATGTTACAATCTTCTTTTTTCTTTTTCTTACTTTTTTCCCCCTTTAATATTATTAGCACTACCAGTAGATATATAAAACAAGTATTTCAATTTTGAGCTAATATTTATAAAGATGGGCATTATATTATAAATTGAAATAGTTTTTAATATAAGTGGATTTTAATAACAGCTATGATTATTGTGCATAGCTGACAAGCCTACCAATGTTTAAATGCCACTATTATCAAATGGTAACCTTTGTCTTATTTCATTACAAATTTCTGTTATTTAATAAAGCAAATATTTTTTATTTGGAGAAAAGTGGTGCTCAAAAATCAGAAGCTATGAATGCGTAATAAAATTTAACAATAAAAATACAAATAAAATTAATTCAATATTTGTTTCCCATTATATGTTAATTTAATATCATAAATCATTTCCATCTGTGTTTTATTTATTTTTATTTCATCATTATTATTATTTTAATAATTGATAAACGCACTGAATAATTTATAAATACATTAAATTTCTTTTACTTGCAAAATATAGAAGAATATTATGAAATTTACTCCAGTTTTATTTAAAATACAGTGCATTGTTTTCGTGATATGCACATTGAAATTTATTATTTAAATCATGTTAAAAATGTTTTTTAATCAATTGCAGTTTCCCAAAGGAAAGCAATTCCGTAAAATTTCTGCACATAATCACTAATGTGACCCCCCCCCCCCTCTCCGGACCTAAAAAACACCCTTATTCAAAATATGAAAAAAAAAAAATCTAAAAGTGTTTTCCCTTAAGTGTTCGGTCTTGATGCAAGGATACTGAAGCAGTTTTTGTTTTCCCTCTACCTTAGAAAATAGCTGACATTTAGCAGTTTGAAATTCTAGGCTGGCTAACATTTTGAAACAAGAGAGCCAATTAAAAATAAGGGATTGAAAAAAATTAATAATACTCCATAAACTGATTTAATTTATGAGTTTTATTGAATGTGGTTCTCACAAATTTTCTTTCATTGTTCTAACTGTTGTTCCAACTCTTATACACTTAAAACTACACTGTCATATCTGTCAACATCAGATTCTTGCCAAGCTTGCCAACATTTTGCAAAATTTTGCCAAATTTGGTGATAAAAATAGGTCATCATAAATTAAGCCAATTTTGCAATAGTTGACAATTTTTTTTATGTTCCCATTCAAATTCAATATTGATATAAACTGGGAATCTTGTATAATCAGGCTTCATACATTTTAGCTTCATATGTTTGACTAGTTGAATTCCTCAAAACAAGGAATAGGGAAGGTTACCTTTTCCTACAGACCAAAAGGATTTTTTTTCAAGTTTTGAACTTTTAAAATATATATATGTATCTATTAATAATTATTTATTACAATAAATAAATGACCATTTAAAAGAGTTTTCGTCAAATTGAATCACTATAAGCTATACTAAACAGTACTTTTTCTTAACTAAATTTTTTTTTTTAATTATTTGCCTGCGATTTAAATAAGATGTTCAAAATATTAGTTTAATCATTATTTCAAAGCAATCAAAACATTAGAATATATATTTTTTTCTTTTCAGGTTCTACTGTACAGGCAATATTAAATGACCCTCTGTCTGAATTGACTCGTTTTCGTGGCTGCTTCAGTAGTGTTTTAATTATTATTTTGCATGATGATAGTGTACAAGAAACATGCACAGGGGATGTAGAGATAGCTTCAGTAAATCTTGAAGTACAAGCAGAAAGTTTTTTCCGCGATTTATTAACTCTGCAAATGGATGGATTTGATTTTAAAGACTTTGCATCAGCTAGGGAACCACTCTCAAAATTATGTCAAAGCAATCATCTGAGGTGAGGTTATTATTTAATATATTTTATCAAATCAGAATTTTACGTGAAAGAAATACCTTTTCAATTATTTTATTTTATTATATTTTACCCATAATTGAAAAGTGTTGGTGTAAGAGAATAGATCAACTTAGTCTATCGGATGATTAAGTTTTGTCATAAACTTACTAGTGACTTTTTAAAGCTTATTTTTGAGAATAAAGAAAGTATTATTTTATTTATTTGTTTTAAGTTTTGGTTTTAAAAAGACAGCAGGTATTTAAAATTTGTGTATGGGAACTATTGTGTTGTAGGAAAATGTTGACCACATTTTTTTTAGACATATAACATCAGCAAAATAATTCACAATACTGTAAAAGCTCTTAAACAGAATTTGTGTATAATCAAAATCTGACACAAGTGGAGAAAAAATTCATAGCACTGCCAAAAAAGAGTGCAATCTTCCTTAATGTATTACTTGTTTTTAAGCTGGTAATTGCTCAGTGTGGGAATTAAAAGCCTGATGAACTGTTTGATTTTGATTTGCATTAATTTCCGGTTTCAAACTTTTCTTAAAGCAAAATAATTTGTTATGTTCAGTGCTTTTACAATTTAGACATGGCTTTAATTTTATGCGGCATTGCGAAGATAAATGCGATTTCAAAAAGCATTTGTAACATCTACCCTCCTTATGTAACATTAATCTTTTCTTATCATCAGCTAAATTTTTACACTCGGAAGATAAATGATCATTACCTTTGCAAAATACACAAAAAACTTTAATAGTGGCATTTAAGGTATTAGCATGTTGATATTTATTTGATGTTTTCTTTTCACGAAATTCAGTTTTATTTTTATGTACAAAAGAAGAGGATGCATCATTTTTAGAACTTGTCATTGACAAAGCCTTTCTGAAATGTGACTGTTTTTTATAGAAGTAGTAGGATTTAATTGCATTTCATTTTAGTTATACTTAACATTTAAGGTAATATTTTAAATTTGTATTTAATATTTGATTATTTAGTATGTGATAGTGGAAATTTGGTAAGTTATAATTGTTCGATGAACTCCGTTCATGGAGGCGGAGGATGTTACGGCGTAAATGCCCTCAAATTTATTTGTTTATAATTTAACTCTGTTTATCTTTCATATTGCGAAATATAATTATAAAACTGATTTCTTTTGACAGAAAAAATCTAATCTGTTTATCTAAATTATTTATAACCCTGAATCAATATTTATGAGTAACATTATGATTTCAAGGTCATGTAATATAGATTTATTTACTTTATAATAATTTTGAATTGATGGTGATTTATTAGTTTTATAATTACTTGGATGTCATTTAAATGAATATTATAGCTATTTAGAAGATTTATAACTGCATATTGTAATTTTTATTTTGATGTTTTATTTATATAATATGTATCATTTTTAAAATGGTCAGTCTTGACTCTGTAACCAAGCAGAGAACATGTAACATGTCCTGACTCTGTAATCAGAGATGCCAATTGTTAAATCATGGCTCTGTTTAATACAGAGTGTATAGTGGAAGTCCTGACTCTGCAACCAAGCAGAGAACACATTTTTTTTTTGTATTGGCTCTGTTAAATACGGAGAATTACTATTATGGAACAATTATTAACTTCTAATGATGAATAGAATTTACATACTATTTCAGTTTTATTTAATAAACTATTTATTCTAATTGCTCTCCCATCTCACTTGGATTTTGAAAATTTATTTGTCAGATGAATTTCGGCGCCAACAGTTATTTTTGGTGCCGAAACCCGGGAATTCGGAGACGAACTGAAAATTCTAAAATCCAGAAAGATCCTAAATTCTAAAAGCAAACTCCTTCCTTTACATCCATTTCTTGACGAAAATGATATTCTTCGTGTTGGAGGTAGGCTAAAAAATGCAAACTTGTCTGAATATCAAAAACATCAAATCATTCTCCCTAAAAGGCATCATGTTACAGACTTGATAATAAAGTATTTTCATGAGAAACATCTTCATAGCGGGACTCAATTGACAATTTCAGCAGTTCGACAAAAATTTTGGATAATTAATGCTAAAGAAGCTGTGAAAAGAGAAATAAGGAAATGTATGAAATGTTTCCGAAATTCATCACACCTTTCATCTCAGTTGATGGGAAATCTGCCATCAGCACGCGTGACACAAGCTCGAGTATTTTCAAGAGTAGGAGTCGACTTAGCCGGCCCCTTTTTGATCAAACCTCGTAAGGGACGTGGTGTGAAACCCTTTAAACATTATGTTTGTCTGTATGTTTGTTTCGTAACAAAAGCTATCCATCTTGAGTTAGTCACTGATCTTACAACTGAAACCTTTCTAGCCTCATTGAAAAGATTCGTGGCTCGACGTGGAAAACCTCTAGAAATATTTTCCGACAGAGGTACAAATTTTGTAGGGGCAGACCGCGAAATAAAGAGAATGATGTCTCTAATTGCTTCTGATGAAAAATTGCACAAGTATCTTACTGACGAAATGATAGTATGGAAATTCAACCCACCTTCCGCCCCTCACTTTGGAGGCCTTTGGAAAGCGGGAATAAAACAAATGAAAAATCATTTGAAGAGAACAATTGGTGATCAGATTTTAACTTATGAAGAATTTTTGACCTTAATTGCACAAATTGAGTCATGCTTAAATTCAAGACCGCTTGTCGCTGAGTCTTCTGATCCAAATGACTTTACGGCTCTGACGACACGACATTTTATTATAGGAGCACCCTTGACCTCCTTACCTGAGCCTGATATCTCCTCTACCTATGTAACTCCTTTGGAACGTTGGAAATTGCTACAAAAGATTTTCCAAAGTTTTTGGAAAAGGTGGTCGTCAGACTATCTCTCACAATTGCAGCAACGTACAAAGTGGTTTAGAAGCAACCCGAACTTAAAAATCAATGACTTGGTGTTGATAAAGGAAGAAAACCAGCCCCCATTAAGGTGGAAATTGGGCAGAATAATTGAACTATTTTGGTCAAATTTCATCTTTTATGAACAATGTTAAAATAAGGATGGTCAGAAGTAAGCATTGTATCACTGAAAATGGACAATCTTACTGTAGATTTTTAAAACTTTCAATTTAATTGTAACTGTGTATTTAGTATCTACTAGTAAATTACATATACAAGGTGTTTAAAAAAAGAATGACCTGTTTAAAATTGACCATAACTTCACTGCAAAAAATTATGAAAAGAAATGCTTTAAAAAATACAAAAGGATTCTCTAAAGTTTTATTTATATACAAGATGGCCATAATTAAACTGACGGTACTCAGAGTGTTCTGTAGCGCGATCTAATTACGAGAATGGCGCCAAATTTTGTAGGAAGATTAAACAAGACGGGGGATGAAGGGTTCCGCGGGGAAAAAAATTTAGTTCCAAAAATCACGAATATGTGGCGCTGTGTATTCGAAAAAAAGGGTTTCAAAAAATGAAGAATCAATGCTGAAATAAAATTACCGTTTATTTAACGAATTTAGCAATGTACGGGAGATTCCTGCAGACATGTTATTCTCTGCTGTTGTAAATGCTGTGCACAGAATGCAATATGTGGTCCACAAAAATGGTAGCCACATCGAACGTGAGTTGCATGTGCTAAATAAACGGTAATTTTATTGCAGTGTTGATTTTTCTTTTTTGAAACTCTCTTTTTCAAATACACAGTGCCACATATTCCCCTAGCGGTGATTTTTGGAACTAAATTTTTTTTTCGCAAAATCCTTTGTCCCCCGTCTTGTTTAATCTTCCTACAAAATTTGCCGCCATTCTCGCAATTAAATCGCGCTATAGAACACTCTGAGTACTGTCAGTTTAATTATGGCCACCTTGTACTTCATAACTAATTAAGTGGCTCCTGTTATACTATATGTAATTTCAGTTGACTTTTCAAGGTCAGTTTACCTCTTCTTTTTTTAGGCCAGTAACTATGGTAAAACTGCATTTCGCTGAGTCACCACTCTTTTTTCCTCACACTGTTTGAGATCAATAGAATGCTTCATCCTATGCTCGATTATACCAATGTGAAAAATTGGACCAGAGGCTTTTGTCTTTGTGTCATGACAATGAAGGAATGAAGTGGGGAGGACAAAAATCTTTGAGAACCCAACTGAAATTACATTGAGTGTAATCACATGGAAAACATCCAAGTGATAGTCCATTTTATGCTGTGCATGCATCATTGTGACTGTTTTTTATGCTACATGTTTATTATAATCTTTGTGTTTAATAGTGAACGAACTCAAGATAGAACTCAAATGTAATTTTCATGTATCAAAAAAATATTTATCTGCATAAACATCTTGAGTAGTTGCAAATAATTGGTTAATATCTCCTAATAGATATATATTTTCAGTGTAAATTTAGTTGTTTATGAGAATACAATGATTTTATAAATTGTCATTTCTGTTCTTATATTATTTTAGGCTGATGGCTTCAGGTATTGTTTTAGATGGAAATGAGACATCATCATCTGCAGAATGTATTTTAAAGTTCAACATATCTTGTCATCAATTTGAGGTCCTGGAATGCTTATTCAATTCAACAACACTTTCCAATGAAAGTCAGAACACAAATTACATGCATGTAAGTTTAAGATTCTGTAATATATTTATGACCAGTTCTTATAGTTTTATCTAAAATGATTTTGTTTATATCAGAAACCCCATAATGACACAATATTTGAAAATGTGATAACACTGTTAGGAAGCTTTCATTACAAAAAGCTACCTATTACAGCCGTTCGGAGGAAAGCGATTTCAAAAAATTTTGGTATATTTTCATCGATCATGATCCCCAGACCCCGAAACCACACTCCGTTCAAAATTGATATATATATCTGACCTATGTCACACTCTAACTCTCGTAATTCGGTGTGTACATAGTACATGCCAATGTCTCGACCGAGTTCGTTGGCCAGCTTCATCTGCCGTTTTGTTTCAAAATGGCAGCCGTTTAAAATTTTTTTAAAAAATTTAAAATTTGAAATGTGGTACCAAAAAATTAAAAATGGAAAAATATCTTTTTCTTATGTTTGACCTTTATACAAAGATTCTGGAGCAGTTTTTGTTTCGTCTATATCTTAAAAAATGGCTGAGTTATAGCATTTTGAATTTCTAGCGTAGCTGGCATTTTGAAACGTCCTGAATTTTGTCGCGCGATAAAAGGCGTATTTATGAACCGATTTCGATGTAATTCGGTGCATACATAGTACATACCAATGTCTCGACTGAGTTCGTTGGCCAGCTTCATCTGCCATTTTGTTTAAAAATGGCAGCCATTTAAAATTTAAAAAAAAAATTTGAAATTTGAAATGTGGTACCAAAAAATTGAAAATGGAAAAATAATTTTTTCTTATGTATTTGACCTTTATACAAAGATTTCGGGGGAGTTTTTGTTTCGTCTATATCTTAAAAAATGGCTGAGTTGCAGCATTTTGAATTTCTAGCGTGGCTGACATTTTGAAACGTCCTGAATTTTGTCACGCGATAAAAGGCATATTTATGAGCCGATTTGGATGTAACTTCATTTATGCATAGTACATACCAATGTCTCGACCGGGTTCGTTGGCCAGCTTCATCTGCCATCTTGTTTAAAAATAGCGGCCATTTAAATTTTAAAGAAAAATTTAAATTTGAAATGTGGTACCAAAAAATTGAAAATTGAAAAAATATTTTCTTCTTATGTGTTTGACCTTGATAAAAAGATTCGGGAGCAGTTTTTGTTTCGTCTATATCTTAAGAAATGGCTAGGTTATAGCATTTTGAATTTCTAGTGTGGCTGACATTTTGAAACGTCCTGATTTTTGTCACGTAATAACAGGCGTATTTATGAACCGATTTGGATGTATTTTGGTGTGTACATAGTACATACAAATATCTCGACCGAGTTCGTTGGCCAGCTTCATCCGCCATCTTGTTTCAAAATGGTGGCCATTTAAAAAAATTTTAAAAATAAATAAATTAAAATGAAATACCAAAAAATTGGAAAATGAAAAAGATTTTTTTCGTATGTGTTTGACCTTAATACAAAGATTCTGGAACAGTTTTTGTTTCGTCTATATCTAAAAAAATGGCTGAGTAATAGCATTTTGAATTTCTTTTGTGGCTGACATTTTAAAACAACCTGATTTTTGTCACGCCATAACAGGCGTATTTATGAACCGATTTGGATGTAACTTGGTCTGTACATAGTACATACCAATGTCTCGACTGAGTTCGTTGGCCAGCTTCATTCGCCATCTTGTTTCAAAAGGGTTGCCATTTAAAAATAAATTAAATTTAAAATTTAAAATGAGGTATTAAAAAATTGGAAAATGAAAAAATTTTTTTTTACGTGTTTGGCCTTGATACAAAGATTCCGGAGCAGTTTTTGTTTCTGAAAATTTGTTCTTTTGTTTATATCTTAAAAAATGTTTGAATTATAGCACTTTGAATTTCTAGCATGGCTAACATTTTGAAACAATCTTGTATTTGTCACGCGATAACACACGTATTCGCCTATTTCGATGTAAGAAGGCATGTAGATACTATACATCAATGCCTCGACCAAGTTCGCTGGCCAGATTCATCAGCCATCTTGTTTCAAAATGGCGGCCATTAAATAAAAATATCTATATAATATATATTTAAAGTAAGGTGCAAAAAAATTAGAAATTGAAAAAGGTTTCTTTCTTAAGTATTTGACCTTGATATAAGGATTCAGGAGCATTTTTTGTTTGTCTTTACCTTAAAAAATGGCTCAGATATAGCAGTTTCAATTTCTATTGTGGGTGACATTTTGAAAAATCTGATTTTTTGCATGCGACAGCACTCGTATATATCAACCGATTCCGGTGTGAGTGAGCATGTGCACAGCAATTACTAAGATCTCGACCAAGTTCACTGGTTAGCCTCATCCACCATGTTGTCTTAAAATGGCAGGCACTTTAAGAAATTGCCGAATTTGGGAGCCAAATATAAGTTACTTTAAACAAAAGCAGCTTGGATAAAGCTGACTAATTTTGCGAAATTCTCATTCATTATATTGATAAAAATTAGTATTGAATCTCCTATATTCGGTTTCCACTAAATTGAGCTTCGTGTGTTTGAATGATATAAGTTGGCTTTTTTAAAATAAGGAATATGAAAGCTACCTCTTCCTCCCGGCACTGGCCAGAAGGACTTTTTTTCTTATGTGTTTGTATAGGACCAAGGATGGCGAACTTTTTTGAGTATGCATGCCAAAACTTTCAAAATTATTATCTACCAACATTCTAACGTGCCAGAAACATTTGAACTTGGATAAAATCCAATAATTAATTTTCATAGAATTTTTAGTATATAATTTTTATATTTTTAAACTTATACTAAATTCGAATCCTAACTTATCTATCATGCTGTATTTACTCAGTAATATAGTCATGTCACATCGAATTCCATATTAATAATCTATAAATGAGTTTTTATTTTATTGTATACTTCCAAATCAGATCATTTTTAGTCCTTCAGGTAGAAGCAGGTCCAATAGATGCATAATTATTTACACTAACAGTTAAAATTCAATTTTCAAAATTAAAATCTAAATACAATAAAACCTAAAATTACTTAAACCCCTAAACCTAAGTAAAATATTAGATTGAGCAAAAAGTTCTGGGAAATTTTTAATCTAATAATTACTAGAATTTGTATCGTATATAAGAGTACTAGTGATACATCTATATGAGTTCAAAAATCCTATTATGGGCTCTTTCGATCAATGCAACACTTTTTCAAGGGTCGTAGATTTGAATCCTTTAATGAAGTTGAAGAAGCATGTCAAGAGTTTTTCGATTCCAAGGAGCCGCCATGGTACTTCCAGCAAATCCGGAATCTGGCAGAAAGTCGTGGACTATGATGGTCTGTACTTTGAAAAATAGTCCTTGTTGTTTTTGTTGTTAATTTGCGCATAACAACGCAACTTTCACAAATTTCCCAGAACTTTTTGCTCAACCTAGTAAAACCTAATATGAATTAAAAGCGTGTCAATTAGGTATATTACTATGCAAACTATATCTAAAAATTAAATTTTCAAAAACCTTTGAAATTTCACGAATCAGCAAAATGATTTAGAAAACACTATATGTTGAACGGTTTGCTGAGAAAATGGCGCTACAAGGCACTTTCATTGAAATTTATAATACCTTAATTCATTCAAAATTTATGAATTATTTTAAAGCAAATTACATACCGGTTACACAAAACTATACTTTTTGTTAAAAAAAAAAACACAAAATGAATTGTTCTCCGTAAAGTGAATATAATCTAAGTTTTTTCGCATGCTGGAGAAGTTTTCTTTTGTGCCAAGTTCGGCACGCGTGCCGTAGCAGGGTTCCTACGGGTCAGGGAAAACCTGGAAAACAGGGAAAAGTCAGGGAATTTGAAAATTTAGGCAAAAAGTCAGGGAATTTTTTAAATATTTGAAAAGGTCAGGGAAAAGTCAGGGAATTTTTGATATACTACTTCCATCGGAATTCCTATTATCGTCGTAAATGAAGAAATTTTGAATTAATTATCCATCCAATCAAAAACTTTTATATGAAATTTATGCAAACTATATAACAATATGAAAAATAATTAAAAAATCGGAAATTCATACAGCACATACTTTTTCTAGCATTTATTGAAATTAAAGTTTATTCTGGAGGGTTTTACGACAATATGTAAGCCGAATTTTTACTGAGAAAGGTCAGGGAAATTTTTGAATAAAGTCAGGGAAAACCTGGAAAAGTCAGGGAATTTTTTGTACCAGAATTATGTAGGAATCGTGCATAGGTTCGCCATCCCTGGTATAGATGCTTCGATTGATGCAAAATCCCACTAAAATGATGTTTTGTGTACCTTAATTTTAACAGGCTGCTAGGGCAAATTAGACCTAGAAGCCACAACAGCTTAAAGCAGAGTTTAAGATTAAATGTCCACCGACATGCAGAAATAAGTCATGATATAATTCAAACATAACTTTATTAAAACCAATTAAAAACACAGTTAAAGATTATTAAATATAACAGTATACGGGCATAACTTCGGCCAAAAACTCAAATAGCTCATATATCGAGCCTTTACTTATATCAGTCACATTACTGAAAAACATAACATACAAAACGAGCAATCTGAACATGAAGTCGCTTCAATATATACCTACAAACAGAAATCCACTTCGTAACTAACAGTGAAACAAGCTGTTATAGAAGTCATCCAATTAGAAACCAGCATACGTCATCGGCACGATGACACAATACCTAAGTTTGAATTCAGTCATTCATCTCCAGATGCGTGGAATTCGTAAATGTATGGCGTCATATCGTCAGAAAAACGAAACGCTCGTAAGTTAAAAGCTGAGAAGATTTCGTAGCTGAGCTAGAAAACAAACATCGATACTGAGCAGTCTCAGAATTGGGCCGCAAAGCAAAACGAATTTAAACGTTGATATCTATGCCCTATTTCGATATCGACAAGAATACCGCGATATGACATCAATTTTTACATCCTATATATATATATGTTATATAAAAATTTTTACTTTTACTATTCATTAAAATTATTCTAAATTGCCGGCATATTCATTATTTCCTTTTTTTTTAATACGCTCTATTATTTATTTCTAGTTAAATTCCTATAAATTTAAAACGCGCATCTTAATAATAATTTTATTCAAAAACGTAATCTAAACTTTTAATCCCTTCATTAATTTTATCGTCTACCAAACTGTAAAGTTCTGAATGCAGTTACTTATTTTCGAATGTTTATAAAAGTCATTTTTACATTTTTATTCTATTTTCATCTCATTTTCCCGCCAGCTGGGCGATAACTTTTTACATCGAATTCCTTCCATTAGCAGCACCGGGATTCTTTTCTGTGACGTTTCTCGATCGCTCTCCATTGGCTGAGTGATGGATCGCAGTTTCACTTCGAGTCTCGTTCGTGATTTTGTTTGGTTAGCCTGAAGTTTTCATTTCAATCGGATTTCCTCCGCGCATTCTAATAAATAGCTAGAGCATGAGCTCAGGAGTAGATTTTTTGTGCTGTTTGATTGTTTACATAACCTGTTACCTGGTGTCCTAAGTCATGTAGAATATTCATTTCGTTATTTAACATCTATTTCGCATGAATAACTAGTTCATGCTCAAGCGGGATGGCTCTGATTTCTCATCCTGTGGGAATTGTTTAATGTTGGTATATTCTGATGGAATAAACAGTTTCCTATGACTGCGTTTCTATGTTTTATTGGGAAAACCCCCAGATTTCTTCATAAGCCTTTACTTCTTTCTCCACTCATGCTGCCTAATCTGCCTTGTATTCATCATGAATAAATGAGTTTTGATTGGACTCTACCAATCTTATCATCGCTCCACGGCTGCTAAATTTCCACAGAGTTGACACTTCCACTATCGATGCTTGCGCTAAGTGGTACGCCTGCTATACAACCTCACCAACGGTTGATTAAAAGGTGGTACGAATCCAGTAATATGTCGTAAAAAGCATGATGTGATTGTTCAACTTAACCCATTAAATTGTTTCGTTATATATATATGAAATGATTCCCCTTATACTTCATATTATTTGAGTGTAGTAGTCATGGCCTTACAAGAAGATGAGGCAGTTGGTGCTAAATCTGACTTTTATTTTTCTGTAATAATACATGATATCATCTGAAGTCAGGTCCAGTGACTTGGAAGATGGTAGGAGCCAAAGCTCTCTAAATTATTCCTGATATTCAACAGAGGACTGCATCCAGTGGCGTAGCTACATATTCAGCGCCCTGGAGCAAGGAAAGCTTGTGCGCCCTCTTGTCACACTAAAAAGTTCTACGCAATTTTGTTTTCAAGTTTAAAATTTATATACTAAACTTAATTTTATTTAAAACTTTACTTTTATTTGAAAATCAAAGTTTTAACAACGTATTAAATATAAATAATTAAAAATAGATAATGAATAATGAAATGAATTATAATTCTTTAAGTACGGAGTACCTACCAATATTTCCTGCGAATTGGGCGGGATTTTAATTTTAAATGCGCAATGAGCCGAAGCAATCTGCCGCGCTTAATATCTATTTTTTCTTTTCAAGGTTTTCGAAGCATTGTAGAATACTAATAAAAAACACACTATTGACAAGATTTTTTTTTAAATTTTCGTATATGGATGAAACAGGTTTTCTGTTGTTAGTGTCAAAAAATACTAAAATTCCATAAAATTCAAAGTATCATGACTCGGTAAATTTTGGTCATACAAATTTTTTTTATTTTATTTTACCTGTTAAAGTACGGAGAAGATTTTCTTAAATATAACGCGAATAAAGATGCAGACTTCGTAATTTTAAAAAAATAACAATTTTGACATAAATTATTTTTAAGAGGATGAAGAACAACTTTGAAGCTTTTCTACTATTTGCACTAAATTTCTACAGCTAATAATTTAGAAAATTAGACAGACACCGGGGTCCTCACTGACCTTTCACTAATCTGAGCAATTTGGCAAATCGTTAAAGAAAAACTACCCAAATTCAAATAATGGTAGTAATAGATTCTTCGTGAAACACTAAGAATATCAAAACACAAATATTGAGTTACATAGGAAAGGTTTAATCGTGGAATAACATCATTGAGAGTGTCACCGAGAGAAAAAAACGATCTCTTGCAATTTGGGCGATTTCAGTCATTTTCTCGCCAAATGATACGTTTTGGTGCAGTTGCGATCGGGAGCGAGAACCCTGATTGTCACCCTGATATATTACTTAAGATTGCAGTTTTTTCACTTTTCATCAAAATGAAAGGATAATGGGAAAAAATATGCTCACTAAGTTAATGTTGCAACCAATGACCAATACTGCAATTACTTATGTTAATTAAATACAAATGAACACAAAATTGCACTTCCACACATATGCTACAGCCAGAAATATGCAAATTCAGTGTTTGACAATGTGGTGCGCAATGGACGAATGTTGGAATTCTGGTCTGTAGTGTTGTTTAAAAGGAATGTGGTGTCCGAGAGTGATCAGTATTCATTAGTTATAGCTCAAAGTCATCATTTACGTGAAGTTCAAAAGTGGTGATTAATTGTTAGAATCGAGGGAGGTGAAACACAAATGAAGGTCACCCAAGATTTGAATATCCCTCAAATTGGCATATTAAGAGCTTGGAGCCGCTTTTTAAGTACTAGATCCATTGATAGACAGCCTGGTCAAGGGTGACCAAGAGCATCAACTGCATCCGAAAACCATTTTCCGTTATTGTCGGCTCGAAGTAACCGCGAAGCGACTACAAGAAATTTGATTTCAGACCTTCAGGCTGCCACAGGAACTTGACTTAGCCGGTCTACTGCTGCACAGAGGCTTAACGAGCGTGGACTGTATGCGAGAAAACAGGGCTGCGGAATCGGTGGGAAAAATGGACGACTCCTACTCCTTGAATTTTAACAGATCTGACTCTGACTCTTTCGTTCAAAAATAGGCTTGACTCCGACAGCCCTGGATAAAACCAATAGTTTGTGTCCCACGCATTCCAGCTTCCAAAGGCGTCGTCGTGATCAGCGGAGCCAAAACGACTCGGCCCGACGAGTATTGTTTACTAGCGAGTCCAGATATAGTCTGAACACTGATTCTAGACGTGTTTTAATCTGCAGAGAAGAAAGAACACGCAACTTGTCTTCCTTTGTCCGTGAAATATTCCGTTTCCGCGACCGCGGTTTAATGGTTTGGAAGGGGGAATCATGACAATTGGCGCACCAAGCTGCATATCTTTCATGGTGGCTCTGTAACCGCTAGAAGATATGTGGAGGAGGTATTGGAACCCCAAGTTAGACTGCTTAAGGGTTATGTTGGCCCAGAGATTTTTTTAATGGATGACAATGCTCGGGCACAACGAGCATATGTGGTGTCAGAATACTTGCAAACAGAAGATATCATTCGAATGGATTGGACACCTTACTCACTTAACTTGAACCAGATTGAGCATTTGTGGGATGACTTAGGGCGCTGACTTTCAGCGCACCAAATCCCTCCACGTACCCTCTAGGAGCTTAAAAGTGCACTTTAAGAAGAGTGGAATGCCATTCCACAAGACTTGATCAACTCTTTTGTAAAGTCTGTGAAATCAAGATGTGAGATATGCATATCAGTCCGAGGTAACCTTACACCATATTAAAGAAAACATTTTCCCACAAAAGAAACATTGTAATTTATGTTAACTAATGCTTTTGTATAAATTTCCATTAATAATTTTTCATTAAGTGTCAGTCGTTTTATTTTTGTCATTTAACTGTGTCTTTTAATTTTGATAATCAGTGTACTTTCCATACACATACAATGCAAACTAGTTGGATGTGGCAATCCCAAAACTTTATTCTATCTCATACATGTTAATACTTCCTGGAAAATGCAGCATAGCATCACCACCAGTTAGGTGATTTACACTAACATCTAATCAGTAACAACGTATGTCAAATTCTAACTGAATTTGAAGTTTGATGAAAATCCATGCATTAGTTTTTGAGATAGAGCTATTGCGGAAATCGTGAAAAGTTTTGTATAGCAATGGCACCTATTGGACAATTTACACCAAAAACTTATCAGGATCAATTTATGTCAGGGACTAACAGAACCTAAAGTTTGAAGAAATTCATGCATTAGCTCTTCAGATACAGCTATTGCGGAAATCGTGAAAAATGCAGCGTAGTAGCGCTGCCTGTTGGGCGATTTGCACAAAGCACTAATTTAAACTAACGCAGCACTAATTTATATCAGGGACTAACTGAATCTGAAGTTTGATGATTTCTGCATTAGTTCTCAAGGTAGAGCTATTACGACAATCATGAATAATGCAGCATAGCAGCGCCACCTATTGGGCGATTTACACCAAAAAGTTATCAGCATCAAATTATATCATGGACTAATTGAATATGAAGTTTTCCGAAAATCCGTGGTTTAGTTCTAAAGATATAGTTATTGTGGAAATCACGAATAATTCAGCACAGTTGCGCCACCTGATGTGCGATTCACACCAAAAAATAATCAGCACCAGTTTATATAGGGGACTACCTGAATCTAAAATTTTATTAAATTCCGTTCATTAGTTCTTGAGATAGAGTGCACACAAAATTTGTGTTACATACAGACGGACTCACAGACAGGCATTTTGTAACGGGATCTCTGACTCCTAAAGCGTATAAATCCAGCGAAAACCCGAATTCAAAAATTTTCATGAATCTAATACTTTCTTCTTGTAAAGATAGAAGAAAGCAACAAGGTAATAGGAAAGCATTGTAATTACAATAAAAACTAGTCGGATGAGGCAATTCCAAAACTTCCTTCTATCTCATACATGTTAATACTTCCTGAAAAATGCAACACCGGGTGGGTGATTTACACCAAAATCTACTCAGCAACAACTTATGTCAACTTCTAACTGAACCTAAAGTTTGATGAAAATCAGTGCATTAGTTTTTGAGATAGAGCTGTTACGGAAATCGTAAAAAATTCAGTTTTTGAGACAGAACTATTACGGAAATCGTAAAAAATTCAGTTTTTGAGACAGAGCTATTACGGAAATCGTAAAAAATTCTGCATAAGCAGGTCACCTGTTGCGCGATTTACACCAAAAACTAATTAGGACAAATTTATGTGAAAGATTAACTGAATTAGAAGTTTGATGAAAATTGATGCATTAGTTCTTGAGTTACAGCTATTGTGGAAATCATGAAAAATGTAGCATTGCAGCGCCACCTGTTGGGCGATTTACACCACAAACTAAACAGTACTAATTTATATCAGGGACTAATTGAATCTGAAATTTCATGAAAATCCGTGCATTACTTCTTTAGATAGAGCTATTGCGATAATCATAAATAATGTAGAATGCAGCAGCGCCACCTGTAGGTCGATTTACACCAAAAAGTAACTAACACCAAAGTATATCGAGGACGGACTAAATCTGAAGTGTTATGAAAATCTGTGCATTAGTTCTTGAGATATAGCTATTCCGGAAGTAAGTAGTGAACAATGCAGAATAGCATCGCCCCTGTTGGGCGATTTACACCAAAAAGTAATCAGCGCCAATTTAAATCAGGGACTAACTGAATCTAAAGTTTTATTAAATGCCATTCATTAGTTCTTGAGATAGAGCGCCCACAAAATTTGTGCCACATACAGACTCACAGAGCGGGGGGACGAGGACAGAGCCTGATTACGGCCCAAGTAAATGAACATTACTATATTTTGCCTTATTTAATCCTAAAATTTTGCGATTAAATAAGGTTTAATGCGTAAAAATACATTACGATGGTGGTGAAAGTGGTGTAAGTTTGCATAGGCGATAATCAGGTTCTAAGGAACACTGAATTTGGTATTTAACTTTTTCTCTCTTTTTGATCAAAAAGGCTTATCAATTCTGCATTTGAGACTTGCCATATTTTCAAAATCTCAAAAAACGCACGAAATGTAATTTGCCGCTTCCCCCTCACCCCCTTCTAAGTTTTGTCGTCGTGGGCTGATGAGGAATGCGCCTAAATCCGGCTCTTATTATTGTTTTATAATAATCTGTACTGATGCATGTTTAAATTCCACACACACGCACAAAAAAAAAAAAAAAAAAAAAAAAAAAAAAAAAACTTCAAAAATTTCTTTTTTTTTTTTTGGTTTTTTGTTTGTAAAATGGTCAATATTTTTCTTGAACTTGTCAAACTTTTTCTTTTTTTTTTTTTTTTTCAAATCGTAAAATAACTAAATAGCCAAGACATTGATATTACATCATAAATATAGGTTTCTTAACGGTGACTTCTTTGGCTATCATTATTTCCGTACAGTAATCATTGTGATAAATTTCTAAAACATTTTCAAAAGAAATGCACAAGAAAGATTATTTTTTTGGAAATAGTGGTACCCAATAAAGTGACCGATAAGAATCCTGTAAACAAGTTTTGATTACTTAAAGGTTTGAAGATCTCGACTGTCGTCCAAGGAAAAGTTACAGAAAAAAAATAAACCCTGTCTGCTCGGCCTACAGGCGCAGGTAGATTTCGAAGTTAAGCACTAATTTCACCAACAAAAACTAAATGAAGATTAGATATAAACTCAGTTTAACAATTTTATCTGGCTGCTTTTGAAGAGATTTTAATTTCATTTTTCTAAGAGCTGATTTTATCAGAATCATGTTATTAAGATATTTTTTTCTTTAACCGCTATGTATTCTTAATTTGTATTTGCTGTAAGGTTTCATCCTATCAAAACCTTATCAATATAAAAGTTGTAGATAATATTAAGAAGATTTATAATAACTTCAAGCGGATTTGATATCTTATGAATTGACGAAATCATGATTTTTTCTTCTTCAACCCCCCCCCCCCCCCTCCCGTTTTTGTTTTCGTTTTTAATTTTTTTTTTTTTTTTTTTTTTTTTTTTTTTTGCGTTAAGAGTCGGCCCTATCAAAAACTTGTGAATACAAAAGTTGTAGATAATATTAAGAAGATTTATAATAAATTTAGCTGGATTTGATATCTTGAGAATTGACGAAGTTATGAATTTTTTTCCACAAAACCCTATTTTTATCCTCCCCATTTCCATCCCCCTTGGGTCGATTTTGCCCATTTACAATCCCTGCCGAGATATTAGCCATCTTAATGTTTTTGGTGAGTTTGAAGACGATCCATGCATAATTGTGACTTTTATGATGCTTACAAAATTTAGTGCATGCATATATATAAACTTTTTAGGTAGGGGGTGGTTTTGGGTTCCTGGGGTCCTATAATGAAACGTTATGAAGGAATTTTTCAAAAGTCACACCATGGTAACGACTGCGATTTCTTACGAAATCTACCTAAAAACAGGCATGCTAAAACGGTGCTGGAGAAGTCACTTGAGGCTTCAATATGGTATGAATTAAAATTGAAACTTCACGAATAGAACAGTGTATAAAGCATGTTTCAAATCGAAATAGTTGAGAACACAAGGTAAAACATCAATGCAACAAGATTCATCTATAATATCTGATTAATAACGAAGAAAACATGCAAATATTTTTACAAATCTTTATTCTGCTCTTTTCTAATTTGGCGCCCTTAGGATGCGTGCGCCTGGAGCAGTCTGCTCCAACTGCTCCACGGTAGCTACACCCCTGACTGCATCATAATCTGACTTCTCCTTCCCTCTACACCGTGCTTTTAATCAGATAGTTATTACTTTTTCCAGCAGAGGGCAGAAGTAACAAAGTGGGAGGCTTAATCTTTCATGATTGGAGCATTATCTTTTTTATAACTGTTTTTTATGTGGAGACAAAAAGTCTGAACTTATGATTGCACAACAAGAGCTAATTCTAATTTAAATGTTAACTATTATTTATGAAGTACTCCTAATCTGAAGTGTCAAATCAGACTAAAGTTAATTATGATTTACTGCTTATCAATTTTCTACTTTGACACTAATTGAACTAACATATTTATTTTGATTTATTGCTCTGAAATCACTCCTTTGTTGTTTATAACTCCATTCTTAATTTATCTAGCATAGCCTGAAAAACTCAGTTTGTTTATGCTATAAATATAATGATGCTTCCAAGATAACTTAATATGTTTTATGATGACTGTCTTATGTCAACAAAGGGTAATTTCTTTTCCAAATCTGTTTCATAAATATCAATCAGTGTCAAAGATTTTTATGATGAAGAAAATATTTTTATTTATTTGTTTTAAGAGTCTATGAAAAATAAGTTGGATTTCCTGAGTTAAAAAGATTTTATCTTTTAAAAAGGGGTTTATTTTTATTTACTTATTTTTATCCTTTCATATATATATTATATATATATATATATATATATATTCGTTTACTGCAGAAATCCCACAAACGACTTTACCTTTTGTAGCTTTTAGAGAATTTTAAATTTATATTTTTAAGAATGCTTCACCTGTTCATAGCATTTTTCGCTGAAATAATTTTCTACATTGTTAAAAGTGCTTCATTCACTATTTTTGTTTACCTGCCATGTTTGAAGTTCAGAGACCTTTTGTAGCTTTTAGAGAATTCTAAATTTATATTTTTAAGAATGTTTCACCTGCTCATAGCATTTTTCGCTGAAATAATTTTCTACATTGTTAAAAGTGTTTCGTTCACTATTTTTGTTTACCTGCCATGTTTGAAGTTCAGAGGTGCCTGAAAATTTCTTCAACATTTGAATTTATTTTAATTTTTTGTAACTTATAAAAATGTAATTCAGATGTTAGTTCTACTCTTAACTCAACTCAATAATATAATGAAAATAGTGGAACAGAAAAAAAATATATAGATGTGTAATGTATTTTATTGCAAAAAATTCATAGCTGCTAAAGGAAAAAAACATATCCTCCCTTGAACAAATTACTTTATCATTTGATATAGAGACCTCTTAACATTCTGGATTTTTTTGCTGGAAAAGATTTAGAAAAATAACTCCAGAAATCGCACAAAATGACATTACTTTTTGTGGCTTTTACAGAATTTTAAATTTATATTTTTAAGAATGTTTCACCTGCTCATAGCATCTTTTGCTGAATTAATTTTATAAAAGTGCTTCATTCACTTTTTTTCATCTACCTACCATGTTTGACGTTCAGAGATGCCTGAAAAAAATTTCAGTATTTGGATTTCTTTTAAATTTTGTAACTTATCAAAATGTAGTTCAGATGTTAGTTTTACTCTTAACTCAGCTGCTAAAGGAAAAAAACTTATCTTCTCTCCTGAACAAATTATCATTTGATACCCTCTTAACACCCTGGAATTTTTTGATTAGGCTGATTTTCTTAAATATGTAAAAACTTGAAATTCTGCATTTAAAAGGTTTCTGAAAAAGGTAGTTCAATTTCCTAAAAACATAGCTTTTTGATTGTTGCTTCTCCATTGATGTAAATTAGATTAGAAAACATGTCATGGTTTGAACTTAAAATAATTCATGTAAAAATTTCAAAATGAATTGGAAAATTAGAAATCAAATATTGTATAGTAACTTTAGGAAAAAATTAAAAAACAATAACATAAAACTAAATTCAATGCCAATTCCATATCTTTATCTATGAGGTATACAAGATTATTACAACGTGTTTGAAATTTTGTCTCTTTATATTCATTACATTGCTGAACATGGTGTTGGATGTTTGTAAAGTGGCAGCCAAACTCAAACTCAATACCAGCTGAATTTGATAATATTGTTGCACATGTATTCAAATAAGCAGATAAGTGAAAAACCTCTTAGGGAGACATGTTTTCAAAGGCCATTACTCTCTTATTGCTGTATTCATTTTGATTAAAGAGTATTGCTGTATTTCCTTTATCTGTCCTTGAGATTTGCATAGTGTAAATATCTTTCTTTCAATATTATGAAAAATAAGAAAATATATTGGAGCACACCAGGCATGTGTCGTGATACTATTTTAAAATCCTTAAATACTTATTAACTTTGTTACAGAATCAAGAACTTGTATAAAAATTCTACATAACCATCTTTAAATAGGAATAACATGTTTCATAAAATGCCTAGCAAATGCTCATTTTCCCGACTTTATTATTTTAATTATATTGTTATCTCTTGATTGTATTTAATTGAAGTATCATTAAAAAGAATATATTTCTCATGAAAGACATTCTTTTGTTGCAATCAACAAAAAATAATTTTTTCTTTAATACAGACATAATGATTTTTCTATGCAAGGTTTCTCAAATGACAAGATATTTCATTCTTACAATTATCCATTTATTCATTTTAATACAAGATAGAGCATAGCCCCAGATAACCAAAGATATCTTTTCTAGGCTAAAAATAATATTCATTGAGAGCACAATTGAATTGGACACAGACAAATTCACGTGATGAAGTAAAATGCTCCCTGTTACAGCCCATGTAACTATTTGGTACTTCCTTGCTATAGAGGCAATCAAGAATGAATCACTGAGTGAGCTAGATCTATTGCAAAATTATGAGACATGACATAATAGTCATTTGTGACCTGTATGGTCAGATTGCAGTATTATGTGACATGTGTAGAAGACACTCACACATGTAAATATATATGACTTACAAAATTTAAATAATATATGTATATATAAACTTTCTGTACAATTATATTATTGAAATAAATGATATTGATAACTATGAAATCAATATTAAACACATCAGAAACCAAATACTAGTTAAATTATATAGTCCAATGTATACCTTATAAAAGTTAAAAAATGAAAAAAAAAAACACTATTATGGATACAAAAGAATGCTTACATTGTAAATTACATTTTCAGGGGCACAGAATTTACATATATAAGCAAAACTGTTGTTTTTTGTTGAGAATTAAGCTTTAAGCTGAATAATCAATTCTCTCTGTGCCCAAACGTCTGATGAACCAGAATAATAAAAGAAAAAGGAACACTGAATATCAAGAAAGGCCTTGAAATGGAATATATAAAAAATAAATAAATAAATTAATTATATATTTTTACTTTCTTCTATCTTTACAAGAAGAAAGTATTGGTTTCGTGAAAATTTTCGAATTCCAGTTTTCGACGGATTTACACGTTTTAGGGGTCAGAGATACCAAAAAACATGTTTTTACAAAATGTCTGTCTGTGAGTCTGTCCGTCTGTCTGTCTGTATGTGACACAAATTTTGTGGGCGCTCTGTCTCACGAACTAATGCACGGAATTTAATAAAAAATGATATTCAGTTAGACCCTGATATAAATTGGTGCTGATTAGTTTTTGGTGTAAATCGCTCAACAGGTGGCGCTGCTATGCAGCATTTTTCACGATTTCTGCAATAGCTCAATCTCCAGAACTAATGCACGTATTTTAATCAAACTTCAGATTCTGTTAGTCCTTGACATGAATTGAAGTTTTAAGCATTTTGGTGTAAACCGCTCAATAGGTGGCGCTGTTGTGCAGCATTTTCCACGATTTCTCAAATAGCTCAATCTCCAGAACTAATGCACGGATTTTCATCAAACTTCAGATTCAGTTAGTCCTTGACATGAATTGAAGTTTTATGTATTTTGGTGTAAATCGCTCAATAGGTGGCGCTGCTGTGCAGCATTTTTCACGATTTCTGCAATAGTTCAATCTCCAGAACTAATGCACGCATTTTAATCAAACTTCAGATTCTGTTAGTCCTTGACATGAATTGAAGTTTTATACATTTTGGTGCAAATCGCTCAACAGGTGGCGCTGCTATGCTGTATTTTTTAGAATTTCCTCTATAGCTGTGTCTCAAGAACTAATGCATGAATTTTCGTCGACGGATTTACAAGTTTTAGATGTCAGAGATTCCGAAAAACGTATTTTTGCAAAATGTCTGTCTGATACTCTGTCTGTCTGTCTGTTTGTCTGTATGTATGTAGCACAAATTTTGTGGGCGCTCTATCTCAAGAACTAGTGCACGGAATTTACTAAAAATGCATATTTAGTTAGTCCCTGATATAAATTGGTGTTGATTAGTTTTTAGTGTAAATCGCTCAGCAGGTGGCGCTGCTATCCAGCATTTTAATTTACTGTATGTACTACAAAAATTTCGTGAATTGACGTTTTGCCCCTTGTGGTGTAAATCGCTCAACAGGTGGCGCTGCTAGGCTGTATTTTTTGAGATTTCCGCATTAGCTCTATCTCAAGAACTAATGCTTGGGTTTTCAACAAACTTCAGATTCAGGTATACCTGGATATGAATTAGTGCTGTTTATGTTTTGGTGTAAATCGCTCAACAGGTGGCGCTGCTATGTAGCATTTTTCACGATTTCCGCAATAGCTCAATGTCCAGAACTAATGCACGGATTTTTATCAAACTTCAGATTCAGTTAGTCCTTGACATGAATTGATGTTTTGTACCTTTTCGTGTAAATCGCTCAACAGGTGGCGCTGCTGTACTGCATTTTTTGTGATTTCCACAATAGCTCTAGCTCCAGAACTAATGCACCAATTTTCATCAAACTTCAGATTCCGGTGTACCTTAATATGAATTAGTGCTGTTTGTGTTTTGGTACAAATCGCTCAAGAGGTGGCGCTGCTATGCTGTATTTTTCAGAATTTCCCCTACAGCTCTATCTCAATAAGTAATGCACGAATTTTCATCAAACTTCAAATTCAGGTATACTTTCATACGAATTGGTTCTAAATTGATGTAATTTCTTTTACTATTTAAATGATTTAATTGACGTGATTTATATAGAAGAAAGTTTTGTGATGGCCACAACATACTAGTTTATTCTGTTACTACATTTAATATTATATATATATGATAAAAAGTAATTAAATTCAGCTTACCCTATAAAATTACACACGTTTTTAACCCCAGTCTCATTTGCACATATTCAAATATTGCAGCTATGAATAAGGTTAATTAAACAAAGTAATTCTATTTTAAAACATATAGCTATCAGTTGCAGTTAAAAAAAGATATAGACACCTTGAGTATTACATTTAATCAATAAAAAGAGAGAGAGAAAAAAATACCGTTATAAAATTTAAACAAGTGGGTAAGTGGGATCACAGACATCTATAACCAAAATCAAAAAAAAAAAAAAAAAAAAAAAAAAACTAGCCCGGTTGTAGATTGTTTTCAGCTATCCTATGCAAGAACAAGTGGATAAGTGTGATCACAGATCGCACAGAGGGTTTCGTTTAATATTTCTTTCAAAACACTTTATCCTTTTGCAAAATCTGTTCGTTGCACATTTCACAACCAGGGGGCACACTCTATTCTAAACAAACCTCTATCCGAATGAAACTCTGTTTTACGACCTATCCGTAGTTATATTAATCGAGGGAATTGGGCCCATAGCACCCGAGATAGTTAGGCTCTCTCTGGTGGTAAAAAGTGGAACTAAAGTATCTAAGGCTATGGTGCATAATATGAAAGAGTGGTCAAAGGGATGTCAGCAAAAGTTAGAAAAGTGCCCCCCGGGTAAAAAAGGTGGAGGTTAGAAAAATTGCTTAAAATACACAAGTTAGAGATTGGAGGGATTAATGTAAGACTTTTTGAAATTTTTATGATTTGTCATGTGATGCAAGTGTTTAGCTATAAGTATTCAAAATTTCAAGTCTTAAATGCTTAAAATACACAAGTTAGAGACCAGGCAGGTAAATATAAGACTTTTTCAAAATTTTATGATTTGTCGTTTGATGTGAGGTGTTCTATAAGTATCCAAAATTTCAAGTCTCCAACATATATAGTTTCTGAGAAAGGGCTCTGTGACAGACAGACAGAGGAGTGAGGCAAATAGTGTTTCGTCAGATGAACGAAACCCTTAAAACCATTTAACACTTATAAAGTTAATGTAACTAAATTAAATAATTTAAATAATTTAATTTGCAATATTAAAGCTGTAATAGCTACTAGTTCTGCCATCTAGTGATAAAAAAAGTATTTTTTATTAAAAATATATAGCAATTATTAATATGTGACTGCATTACAAAATCCTTTGATGCTGCCATCTATGAAGTAATATCAAAAACAAAATACAGTGGCATTGCCATCTATTAATGAAATTTAAAGCTAGTATGATCCAATCCAAAGGCTTTCAATTTATTTAGTACATTTCCAATACTCCCCCCCCCCCCCAAAAAAAAAAAAAAAAAAAAAAAAAAACTTTTTTAGTAACATACCTTATTTGAAATTATTTTTTATAGTAATTTTATCTAAAATTATAATTAGTGATATTTACTTAATTGTCTGTTTAACATATAAATAGTATATGTAAGTTGTATTTAATAATGAGTATTCATTCCTAGTAATTTATCTCCATAATTAAAAAAAAAAAAAGATTAAGAATATAAGCAGCATAGTTATTTCATTGCGGCCAATGCACACAATATAACCTGCAACCTTACTTAATAAATCTATTAGGAATATATATTATCTAATATATAAAAATGAAAATTTGTGTGTCTGTCTGTAATTCTATGCAAATCCACAGTTTGGAAGGCATAATTGTGAAATGTTATGTACATGTGTATTAAAACACAGCCGAGGCAGCTAAAGTAATCCAGAATTGAAATAATTTATAGTTAATTTTTAATTAATAAAAAACCGCCAATTTAAGAGCAATTTCCTATCAAATTTAAACATTTTTCGTTATAGCAGTTGCCAAAAATTAAAAATCCATTATAAAATTCTTACCACAACAATTACTTTTCTATTGCAAGATTTCCATGTGAAAAATGAAAATGAAATAAATAGTTTGACGAATAATAATAAAAAAAAGTGAATATGTAACATCATGTGAGTTTGAAAAAACATATTGAAACATGATAAAAACCCGATTATGGAAATATTGTCCTATTTTAACATTTTGAGGTTCTCTGAATTTGTTTTTGCCATTTTTAAATCTATTCCATATATATGTGTTGTGTATGTGTGTATATTAGAATTTCCACAAAGTGTTAGGTCCCTACAGCTCATTCTTAGTGAAGAGCTGAAATAAAGATGGCTTTACTGCTTTTTTTATTGTTTGTTTTATACTGTGTATTTAATTTTGAAATTGATTTTTCAAAACAAACATTCTTAAAATTCTGGGCAACGCCAGGTACTTTAGTTAGTAGTATATCTATGGCATGTATTTGATGTATGTATAAGGTTGGTGATGACTTTGGCAAAATCGTACATGCACTTTGGTTTATTCATAATTGCAGGGCTGCTGTAACAAGGAAGTATCAAATTTTTTTTAATTGGGGATGTACTAAATAAAGAACACATAGACCTTAAATTAGCCATTGAAAGAGATATTAATGCACTTAATTGTAATATCCTTCATTGAGTAATGATACAGTTTTAAAATTAACTCTTTATCATTGTAACTTCAAGTGGAAAACATTTTTCATTTAATATCAAACAAATGTTAGACAAATTCTATTAGTTCTGGGTATTTATATGTTGTAGTTTTTCAAAATAGTCATGTATGTTTATGTTATGCATCTATTACTTTTAGAGCTTAAATAAGCATTCAGAAAGGTTTAGTAAAACCATAAAGCTTAAAAATTATATCCTTTTTAATATCGATGCATGGGTTATTTTTCACCCTCTCTTGAGCAACATGTTTACATATCTGAAACGGCTGGCACTTCGTTTCACTCACTGGCTTCATAGGCCAGTACGTTACTGAGTAACTGCCAGTAACTATAGGTGAAAACTGGGAAATTGAGTTAGTAGCCAGTGGCCGGTAGACTCAGTTTCATTAGTGGCCACTTTTTAAAGTTAGTGGCCACTATAATGTTTCAAACTTTCTTGACATCTAGATAAACTGTAATCGCTGTATATATACATATTTTTCTATAAATCACAGTTTTATACCAGCCAACTATTCATGATAAGAATAGGGAAGCAGTCAAAATTCAAGAAAATTACTTTAAAACCACAAAATCTGTTATATTAATTTTTTAGAATATATTTTTGGATTATTTGTATATGTTTATAAACACAATTATCAACCAAATTACTATTACTTTTTTTATATAAAAAATAACTAAATCAAAATTCCAACAGCTAAGTGCATACAATAATAATAATAATAATAAAAAAATCAAATAAAACACAATAAAATGTTATTTAGATTTTATTTAATAAGTAAATATGCTATTAATATACTACACAAATTACACACAGTTGAAATCTAAGCTGGTGAGTATATTTCACAGGATTAGACAGTGTCTCTTGAAGAAAAATAATCTAACTGGTGAGAATGTGGCAGGAGTCGAAATATTGAAGATACTGCAATGTCCTTAAAACCTGCTTCCATCCAGTAAAAAAAAAAAAAAGGAATAAATTATTTGAAATGCATGTGGAATCAAAGCTGATGAATATATTTTGCAGAATTCTTGAAAAAAATAGAAATTTCTTGTAAAAAATAAGTGAGGAGCTAGCATTTGACGAAAAGTCGAAATATTGAAAATACAGCTAAATCGTTGAAATCTGCTTGCATCCGGCAGGAAAAAGAATTAACCAGTTTGCTACTTAGGTGTAATCAAAGTAGAGATGCATATTTCCATGAAAAATGCTGTATTTCCGTTGGCGATCGTTAACAAAATTTATAATCGCCACTTGGCGAGTGGCGACTAAAGTGGCGATCGATGGCCGATTTTTTAATCGCCACTTTTACAACTTTAATCGCCACGTGGCGAGTGGCGACCGCTAATTTTCACCTATACCAGTAACTGTGACTTCGGGATCATGTCTTTCGCCATCACCAGTTGCTTTGCAACGTTATACTTTGTGGCCAATGGCGTTTCAGATATAAGTTGATACTTATAGATTTGCAACAAGAGTATGTAAAATAACTGTTTGGTTGTTGTATAAATGTCTGGAGTGTGGGATCATTAGCTTCTTGTAAATATGCACTCTTGTCATCATTGTGTAGCTACATAATTATAGTAATTATTATTTTAAAGTTTTTGCTTTTAGTTAACAGCAAAGTCATGCTGTTTTAAGTGTAACCTTCATCTCATTTCACCATATAATAAACTACTCTTTTTATGGACCTGCTGTTTTTTATAAAGTCTTGCACTACAACCACTGCAATATTTTGCTTGGTCATAATTAAATGGCCGTCTGTTTAATTATGTTAAATGAACTACCTTTTACTTAAAATATATCTATGGGAAAATATCTTTTAGTTTTTATCATTTTTTTCATGTATGCAATAAAATTCCCATAATAAAATTTTTGTACTCATCCAGGAGTAACTACAGTGGCAAATCTGTCTTATGCTGTCATTCCCCACCCCATCCCCCTAATTGTCTTTGTTGTGTTATTCTTAATATATCACTTTCATATTTAGAAAAATATCAATGTTTGTTTTTGTCATTTGTAGAAATAGTAATTAATCATAAATCTATTGCTTATACATCAATTGCCCTTTCAATTGCAAAGTAGAAATGAGAGAAGAATGTATTTTTTCCGCTCTCTCAAGCTTTTTTTTTTTTCCAATTATTTAATTTTATTCACTGGAAAGGAGTTTTTCTTTATCCATTTTAAAAGAAATTTTATTATAATCTGAATTTTATTTACTTCATACCAAACATCTAAATGTTTTTACAATATGTATGAGAATTGTTGAACAATTATAACAATTGACAAAAATCTTGTTTGAATTGCATTACTTTTAAAAATCATTCAATTTGATTTACATAACTCATTTCGTTGTCTGTTATCATTTTCAATTAACGTGATTATTGACCATAATTATTTAAATCTTAATTTTTTTTTTTTTTTTTTTTTTTTTTTTTTTTTCAGCTATTAACATTTCCCAAAAAGAGTGACTGCACATCTGATTTGAAAGAAGCTTGCTTCAGGTTAAAATATTCTCAAGTAGAATGTACATCTCAGGTAACGCATGATTATGTCTATCAAGCGGTATTCTTGCATTTTGAAATGAAAGTATATGTGATCTGCCTTCCTTTTCATTTCATAATTTTTTTCAGATGTTATTTTACTATTCTTTTTTTATTTATTTTTTTTTATTGTTCAAGTTAAGTGAAAAAATATTGTGGAATGTGCCCTTATAAATTTTAAAATGTATTTGACATTTTCTGTTAAAGTTCTTGACTGTAATTTCATTTTACTTTAATCTCAAAAAAGAAAACAAATCTGAAATTGTACGTCAAATGTGGCAAATGAGGTGTGTTTGTACTGTAACTAGTTTTATGAATATTCAGATCTTGGTGCAATAGCTGTTGTACTCTTATACAAAAAATGCATGGATACAAAATTTATTATGATTATATATACATGCCTGTTTGTGTTCCGGGGAATCCCCGGAATTCCGGGGATTTGATAAAACGTGACCCGGAAATTCCGGAGTTACACAGGCATGATTCTTCCGCGATTTTCCGATTTTTTACCGTTTCTCGCATTGAGGATTTGTTCCGAAATTTAAAAAAAAATTGGTCGTCAGTCCAAAAATTCGGACGTAAAATATCACAAATTTCGACAAGTGATCTCCGAAAAAACAATTCCGTCTATCGTTCGCAGAAAAAATAACCAATTTCGCAAAATATCGCGGAAAAAACGCAATTTTTTCAAAGGATCGCGGAAAAAAACCCGTTAATTTCATCATAGAATCGCGAAAAAAAACGCGGATTTCGTCAAAGGTTCACGGAAGAAACACTAATTTCATCGGAATATCGCGAAAAAACGCGGATTTAGTCTAAGAATCACGAAAAAACTCTGAATTTTGTCAAAAGATCGCGAAAAAGAAACGAATTTCATCAAAGAATCAAGAAAACACGCGAATTCTGTCAAAGGATCGCGTAAAAACACTAATTTCGACAAAAGATCGAAAAGAAAAGTGAATTTTATGTCAAAGAATCGCGTAAAAAACATGATTTCTGTCAAAGGATCGTGGAAAAAACTTGGAATTCTGTCGAAGGATCGTGGAAAAAACTTGGAATTCTGTCAAAGGATCGTGGAAAAAACTTGGAATTCTGTCAAAGGATCGCGGAAAAAACGCGAAATCTGTCAAACAATTGCGAATTCTGTCAAAGGACCTCAAAAAAAAAAAAAAAAAAACACGAATTTCGTAAAAGAAGTAGGAATAAGCGCCTATTATCAAAAAAGATCGCAGAAACAACGGGAATTTTGTCAAAAGATCGCGAAAGAAACTGGAATTTTGTTAAAAGATCGCGGAAGAAACCCGATTTGCATCAAAAGATCGCAGAAAATACGGGAATTCCGTCAAATCGCGAAAAAAACGCAAATTTTGTCAATGGATCGCAGAAAAAACTAAAGTTTGTCAAACGATCGCGGAACAAACGCAAATTTTGTTAAAAGAGCGTGGAAAAATCGCAAATTTTGTAAAAAGATCGCGGAAAAAACGCGAATTTTGTAGAAAGATCGCGAAAAAAACGCGAATTTTGTAGAAAGATCGCGAAAAAACGGGAATTTTGTAGAAAGATCGCGGAAAAAACGCGAATTTTGTAGAAAGATTACGGAAAAACGGGAATTTTGTAGAAAGATTACGGAAAAACGGGAATTTTGTAAAAAGATCGCAGAAAAAACGGAAATTTTGTCAAAAGATTGCCAAAAAAACGGGAATGTCGTCAAAAGATCGCCGAAAAAACGGGAATTTCGTTAAAAGATCACCGAAAAAATGGTAATTTCGTCAAAGGTCACCGAAAAAACGGGATTTTCGTCGAAATATTGCCGAAAAAACGGGAATTTTGTCTAAAAATCGCCGAAAAAACGCGAATTTCGTCTAAAAATCGCCGAAAAAACGGGAATATATGATCTTAAGATTGCGAAAAAAATGGGAAATTCGTCAGAAGGTCGTGGAAGAAACTGAAATTTCGTCAAAAAGTCGCGGAAGCAAGGTCAAAAAGTCGTGACTCCGTGAAAGTTCAGCATTTTTTTTTTCAGGGGATTTTATCAAAAGTTACAAACAGCCATGTATATATTAAATTCAGTAATACAGAAATAATATAACTCCATCTTAAATAGGAACTAATCACCATGGTAACCTAGAATCATTACCTATCATGGGATATCATTGAATTAATGACGTAGGATAAAATTTAATAAATGAAGAAAACTTTTATTAATATCTTTTTAAGTTTTGATTCAATTTTCATAAAATTTGAAAAGACTGACAAAATTCTGCAATGATTCTATATATAAAATTTCAAACCATTCAGTTGGGTAGTTTTTGTGTTGTTATATGCAGAAAGACAGACCAGATGACAACAATAGGTGCTACATATTTATATAATTACGAATGCACCTAAAAAATGGGCATGTTTCATGACTATCATTATAATTTTATTAATTAATAATCTTGAATATAAGAGGCAATAGTGCTGTCATCCTATTCTCATAATTTCATGTGTCATCAAAAGTTAGCCATACCTGAAAATATCCACACATATGTGAAAATAGATGTTGCAGTGAAATTAGTAACTATATTAGAATGCAGTCTCCTGCAATCTATAAAGATCTTATGCCATTTTTACAAAGATATGTCTACAATAGCCATTTCTGTAGAAGATATGTCTACCTCAGTTTGATCTTATATTAATACAAGTTAATTTAAATTGCTTGGCTATGTAAGAAATCTTCAAAGAGCCTATGAAATTATCTACACCATAGTGCTGAAAATTTTATTTCTCTTATTATATTGTGTTGCAGTATCCTTCTTGTGTTTTCCTAATATCTGATTATACAGGGTGTCCGGTCTCAACGGTGTCCAATGGCTGATTCGTAAACCGTTAGTCATAGACATATAGTTCCAATTACAAAAATGTTTTAAATGAGGTAAAGAAGTGTTTTTAAAGCGATTTGGGTCAAGAAAAACATTTATTTAAAAATTACGAAATTTAAATTTTTATACAGTCCCCCGGTCCTATAAGTGATATTTAGTAAACTTTTCCTATTCCTCTAACAAGTACGGCAAAAAAAGTCCCATTCATCTAACACTAAAATTGACCGAGTTATGGCCTTTTCAATTTTATGACTTAAACCACTTTTCTGTAACTGAAAACAGATGAGTTGGACCAAGCTTTCAGGGGTCGTACGTGAAGTGCTTAAAGTATTATAACGGGCGTCCACTCCAAACGATGTTCAATGGCTAATTCCTAAACCGTTAGCCAAAGACATATAGTTCCAATTACAAAAAGGTTTTAAATAATATAAAGAAGCATTTTTAAAGCAATTTAACAGAAGGTGCTTCCCCCGTATAAATATTATGGTAGTGTTAATTTTTAGTAATTAACTTTTAGATTGGTTAAATAATTGAAGAAGTGAGTTTCAAAACTCGCCTTATCGAGAAAATCAAATTTTGGGAAATCGCGTAAAACCTTTAAATGCGCCCATTGGTATTCATAGAAAATTTGGAGATTTAGTGTTTGATTGGTACAGTTATACCAATAGAATAGATTGAGAGAGAAACACGATTTTTTAAATTTCGGATAAGGTCAGTTTCGAAACTGACGTCTTCAATAATTTAATATATGTTTTGATTTAAAAATATTTTTTCCCTAATTTTTAATTAAAAAATAATAAAAAAAAAAACTGATCTAATGAATATTTGCTGAGGGGGGAGACAGTGGAATTTTCAGAATGGGTAATGTAAAAATAATAATAATAATTATTATTTTTATCGTTACAATAAAATGACAAATGGAACAAAATCTTAAAAAAAGAAAAGTTAATTAAAAAGAGAGAATGTGGGCTGTTATGTGTTATATGATGTCCGACCTTTAATGGATAAATCTGTGCTCTATTAGAACAAAATATTAAAATATTGTAACAATTTTGTTATATTTATTTAAGTAATCGGACAGGTTGAATCATATAATTCAAATAATTGATGTTCATTGTAAAAGAAAATAAAAGTGATACGAGGATCATGGTCAAAAATGGACATATTAATTTCCTTAACATATTCAGAGCAGCCATTCAAAAGTTATGTATAAAAATATAGGCATACAAAAAAAAAAAAAAAAAAAAAAAAAACCATTAAGATGGTACAAACAAATTACTTACAAATTGAGCTTTCTTGTGTTTGTGCTTGGGATGAGAAGGATGGGGGGGGGGGGGGGGGGGATGTAACAAAATTTGGAGTGGAGATTTCAGGGGGAATTGATACGACTGTTTAGTGTACATTACTACAACAGATATTGCTGCATAGAAAAAAATGTAGTTTTCAGGATTATAAACTTTGTGTGTATGAGAACGAGTGAGGGAAAAGTTTAAATTGCAATTTCAGGTGGAATTTAGATTATGGATCACTTATTAATTATTGCAGCAATAAAGAAGACGGGCCTTTTCCCCCCCCAAGTTTTACAGCGTGATAATTCTTTGCACATCAGTAGATTTTTGCTTTTTTTTTTTGAAGACTTCATCTAAATTAATCGGCCCCTTAAATTTCTAGTTCCCCACTTTTTGCTTCTGCACGCAAAGTTAAAAATCTATAGAGGTTTATATATATTTTTTACTATTCTACTCTATTTGTCTAATTAAATAATGCATCTTCTAAAACTCCACGGCCGTTAAAAAATTTTATTTCCTATTGTCTTAATTATCCCCCCCCCCCCCCCAACTTTTTCTCGGCTGTCTAAAATTATGTATGTATTTTTCCCCTATATTTTTATTTTATTATGCAAGAAATAACTAACCGATCTACCACATCAACACTCCTAAAAATTCTACTCTCTCTTCCCCCAACTCACGCGAAAACACCCGTTCGCTATTGTTAATCCCATGGAAGTATTTTTTTTTTAAAGATAAGTCGCAGAATTTGCCCCCCCCCCCCCCTTCTGTTGTAGATGATACAGATTTTTTTTTTTTTTTTGTTCGAGCATGGAGGCGATATTTACACATTGAAAGTTCAAATAACGCAAGTTAATATTTAGAATTGATTGATTGAATTAAAAAAAAAAAAAAAAAAAAATCCAAATAGAAAACTAATTTAATATTAATTCTAAGATAGTTTAGTTTTTCTAATTCTCCTGGTCCTCATACGAATCACTTTTTTTTAATCGAAACTCTATCCTCTGGTGGCTTTCGTCAAGCACGATTCCTGCCAAGAATTATCACTTTGATGCTGAAACTCTGACCAATCAAATTACGAGAGACAGCATAAATCGCAAAATGTGGTTGGAAAAAAAAATATTTCGTTTTAATATGTGAGAATGAACAAAAATCTCAAAATATATTTGTAATGTTAATTTACTATCAATGTTTAATGTTAAATTTTATATCTGACGATTATTTTTATTTCTAGTAAATTTGTGACTGACCCCTATTTTGCAGCAAAAAAGATACTCCACCTTTAAACAACTATTACTCGGTCAGTTTAATCGCAGAAGAATGGGACTTTTTTGTCTTACTTGTCAGTGAAATAGGATATTTTTACTAAATATCACTTATAGGACCTGGGGACCGTATACAAATTTAAATTTCGTAATTTTATAAAAAATGTTTTTCTTGACCCAAATCGGCTTTAAAAATACTTCTTTACCTCATTTCAAACATTTTTGCAATTGGAACTATATGTCTATGACTAACGGTTTAGGAATTAGCCATTGGACACCGTTGAGACCGGACACCCTGTATAATGAGTCACAACACTCTGTTATAGATATTAGGACTATCTTTGAATATTATTGAGTATGTAAATTGGCATCTGGGAGTAAAAAGAAAAGAAAAGTAAAACACAGCTGCTTTTAGAATTTTTATGGAACCAGTAAGAAAATTTTTGTTATTATTGTGAAACTCACAATAGGCCATCTTAGAACTATGCAGTAAACTAAGCAGGACTCAATTAGACTACATACGAGGACCTGAGTTTCAAAACTTGCCTTATCTAGAAAATCAAATTTTGGGAAATCGCGAAAAATCTCTGACTGCGTCCATTGTTTTTCATTGTTAACCAAGATTTTATAATGCCAGAAATGCACCATAAAACTAGTTTTTTTTTTTTCAGATTGTAGTGTTTTTTCAATGCAGGTTCTCCAATAGAATAGATTTATACAGAAAACTCGATTTTAAAAATTTTGGATAAGGCAAGTTTTGAAACTCATTGTCCTCACATAGACTAAATAGGACTAAATTTGCAGTTTACGCAGTTAGATGTCAACTGTAAATTTAATGAGTTTATAGACTGTCGTTGATTGCTCTTTTCCTTGGATATTATAAATAGTTAGAATTAAATATTTGTCGCAGCATAGATTTCTGTGAATTTTTCATTTTGTGCTTCATTTCTACTACCTTTGAAAATTTGTCTTGATTTTCATGCATATTGTTTAAAATTCCAATATTTTTCTAATATTTTATCTATAAAGAATGTCTTTAATATTTTCATGGCAACTTCAGCTTATAAAATGGAACTGAATAGTTTTCTGATTTAGATTTTCAGCAAATTAAGGCTTTATTTAAGTGTGGGAACACAGGGCCGATGCCCTAAATGCCCTACCAAAAATCAGGTCTTAGATGCAGGTTATAGCACCAGCTGTATTTTTTATATGGCTGACCCTAAAAATAGAATATTTATTTCTGAAATCTGTTCTTTAAGATTTTTTTTTAAAGAAAGAAATTCAATCAAGTCATTTTAAGTTTCATTAATTTCCTAAATTATATCTGTTTCATGTTATTCGAGTGTTTAGAAGAGATAAAAAATTATTCTTTAATGCTTTTTACATAATTTGAAAGTTCCTTAAAAAGGAGTGAAGGAATTCAATGTTATTCTAATTTCAAAAAGCCATTTAAACCCTGGTTACATATAACTTAAGTTTTTGCTAAAATAAATTTGTATTATTAATAATGTTTAAATGTTTGAAGAAAAAGAGTTAATGACTTAAAAACAAACAAAGGTTATGTGATAACAGTTTCTATATAAAAACAAACAAAGGTTATGTGACAACAGTTTCTATGTTGAATAATGCAAATTAGTAAAATTTTGGAAATCGAAAATTGAATTTTATCGAAATTCTTTAAATCAATAATCTAATGTTTGTTAGTTTCATGGTCACTAAACGTTCATTTTCAAATATCAAAATTATGTTACTGAATGTAAAGATAAACTCAAATAAGAATAACCAAATATAATGTCTTAAATTCTATTCTTTTAAAAAATATGTATTGTAAAAATATATTGAAATAAATAGAACTATTGCAGATATTACATATTTATTTATTTATAAGTATGATGTACAACCTTACAATTAGCAAAATTGAATATGAATAGCTTTTAATCCTTTGCACAAAAAGTTAGCCGTATTTTTCCACAGCAAATGTTCAACTCTATATATAGTGTATCAAAAGAAATTTTTAAAAATACTGTTCTTTTCAATAATTAGTTTCTTTGTATGCAAGGCAAGCTATATGACATGACAAAACATCTTTTCTCCTTTTTCTTCTTTTTTTAAAAATTGTTAAATACCTAAGTTGTCATCTTTTTTATCCTATTTTTATTTCGTAAGCTTCATGATTTGCTTATTTTTTTTATTTAAATTGGATTTTTATGATTTTTTTTTCCCCAGCGTTAAAATACCGAATAGATACCAAGAGTTTTAGGTTTCCAAAACAATTAAACCTCTAATTGCTAACATAATCTATGTTTTTACACTTTAATTAATAAAATTTAATTATTAGTTAGTAATTGCAGAAATTATAAAAACTGCAAATTAGTAGTTTCATTATTTAGTAGAATACAATAAAGTTATACACATTAATAGTTTGTAATGATTGTATAAAACTATATTAAATACTAGTGATAGTTACATTTATTAAAATTATCAGTAACTGCATTTACTATTAAATTGTTAACACTACTTAAAATTTAATTAGGTATATAATACAGATTTTTATGCTTTAGTTACTAAAATGATAATTTAGTGTTTAGTATTCATTCTAGAAGGAAAAGGGGCAGGATGCTAGTTCCAAAAAAGGGCACTATTTCATAAGGAAATATATTGGTAATGTGTTTAGTAACAATAAGAAAAAAAGTATATTATTTTTTAATATGATAAAATAAAAAAATCATTCATTTTTAATAATTTTATAAATTATAAACTGAAAAATACAATTAAATAACATATTTTAATAATATCCTGTTTTTTTCTCAAGAAATAAAGTTCTATCATTTTTGTAATGTCTTCGGCACATGTATTTCGAAATACTGCAGTATAGAGAAGTTTTTTACAAAAAATCTCTGGCTACAATTACAGGTAAATTTCACTGTTTTTTAAAAATGCAAGGTGCATTTTGTCAATTTCAAAAGGGACAAGGTGTGGCACCCTTAAAAAATGGCCTAGAAGAAACAGTAATTAATTACAGAATTAATAAAAACTGCAAATAAGTAATTTCATTAGTTAGTAGCACAAATAACAAAACTAACAAATAGTATTGGCAGCTTGTTTTGCATTTGTACTAAGAAAAATTACTGTTAATCGTCTAAATCTTAACTTACACGATGTATGTGTATGCTAATCAAAATGAGTTGCGAGTAAATATATGAATAGCCAGTTATATCTGAAATCCTCAAAATATTAAACCACAGCACTATTACCTCTTAGTGGGGATCTCTTGCTGTGCTTAACATTTTTATACTAATTAGTTCTTTTTCTCTTATACATTCTTTTACAACAGCTGTTGAGCAGATGTTATTCTTCTATTTTCTTTAGCTCCAATATTTTGTATAAATTTATGATTGCAAAAGTAGAATGAGACAAATAAGATTATGACTATTTATTCTTTTATTTGCAGAAATTTATTATACTTGCTATGCTTATTTTATATAAAGGAATTAATAATTTGATTACTTAAAGGAACTTATGACATCGCAAATTATATTAGATATAAATATAACTTTTAAATTAAATGCTTTTTATGCCTTTACAAACTTACTGTACTTAATGTTTTACAAGACTCAGGAATTAAGCTTAGAAACAATTATTTAAACGTTTTTTTTTTTTTTTTTCATTTATTCATAAGGCAAAATACCTGTGGGAACTTTCCAAATTACATTAATCGTAGATTTTAATACTTTTATGTCATTTTAAACATTTAAAAATTTTTTGATTTTAATCAGTGATTTAAAAAAAAACAAATCAGTTGATTAAAATCACGATTTAATCACTGATTTAAATCAACTGATTAAAATCGTTGACACCCTAATACAACCTCATCAATTTTGAAAAATTAGTTTGATTTCTTAAAAAGTAATCCAAGTTAAACCATGAAAGTTTTTGTTTGGTGTCAGTTAATTATTACTAAGGTTTAAGTGTTTTCTTTTCATAAAAATCTTTTCAAAAAAGAAATGTATTTAATGAGTGACGTTTATGATGCATTTTGTCTACTTTAAAATAAATAATAATTTTTATGTAATTAAAAGCTTTTGTCTCAGATAAATGTATTATTGTTATATTCAGAATAGGACCAATAAACCTCCAGCCAATAAATTAGACATCCAGTTTGATACAATGGAGTGTGATGTTGATATTTCTATTGGAGACCGTATTCGAACTTTACTCGATTTTAGCAGTGTCACTGATAATACTGATAACAAGTGGGACCACTGGGTAAGTTTTTATTTTTCTTCAGTTTACCCTGTTTATTTGAAATATAAAACCTATTTTAAGGATTTCTAACAATATTTGCCTTTAAAAAAATCAGCCTTGAAACTCAATCTATTATTTGTTTATACTGTACTCATATTTAAAATTTGATAAAAGGATAGAAAAATGGTACATTAGCTGAGTCATTTTCTAATACAGTCATTTCTGTTTGTAAAAACTCATTTTCTGAAAAAACAAAAACAAAAAACACATTATTTGATCTACAAGAAGCGCTTACTGCTTATAATTTCTTGAAAAATCATGCCCAATGTCAGATATATCTCATAGATATCTCTTTGGGTATGATGATGTAACATGAAAATGAATTGTAAGAAATTTAAGTTTATAAAAATTTTCTGTTCTGACTATTGAAATAAAGATTTACAGGGTGTGTGCATACATGATTCTTAGCAATGAAATTATTTCCATTTCCAGGGAATACTTAGAAATCCTTTAATAAATAAAACACTACTTAAAAACTCTTTAAATTATTACGAAGCAAAATTTAGCGTTGATCAATGATTTATTATACAAAAGAAAATTGAGACCTGAATCTTACACAATGAATAATACTGCTTATATAATAGCTTTTTTAAGTGTATATTGCTTGGAAGAAATTCACCTTTAAAGGAAGTAAAATAACAATCTACCCATCTTTACAAAGATACAGTCAAGTGATTATTGCCATAAAATAAATAAATAGATATATATATATATGTATGTAGGTAAGTTACTTTTTGTATATGCCACAGAGTTTTTTGCCTATAAAAGCTATTTTAAAAATCTAGGTGCACATGATACATGAATGAGTATTTGAAATTTGACTGACTTACTTTTGTCTGACTATTGGTCAGTGCATAAAATAGTCTAGGTACACATGATACATGAATGAGTATTTGAGATTTGACTGACCTTTGTATGACCATTGGTCACTGCATAAAACAGTTAGCTGGCTAATTTGTATTCAAATTTATAAAACAAGTAATCAGCAATGCATTGTGAATATTGTGCCATTTTAGCACCAACTATAAGATTTAATAGAATAAAATCTCATTTTCTCCAAATGAGATATTAAAAGTTAGAGTGGGTGTGCATGTTACACAAGGGCATGGTATACATCCCTTAAAATACTTGGTCTCCTTAAAATTGTAGACTCCTTGGCTTTTTTTCTTCTCAATTTTGTATGAACCTTGAATTTATTATTATTATTGCTAAATTTTGCTTCTTCTTTAGTCATTGTTTATTTTCTCTTTTTAACAAATTAATTAGTCACAATCTCTGTTGATACATTCTACTTTCTATGTACTAATCTTTTTTTTCTTTCTTAAAATAATGTACCGTACTATAGCGATAAATCATGAAGCCAATTTAAAGTGCTATTATATCCTTACTCATTAAAACATTTTTGTTGCCATTTATTGTACACTATACTATTTTTTGCGAAGACAGGCTGTTAGGTAATAGAAACTTTTAAAATATTAAATTAGAAACTTTAAAATATTTAATTAGTTAATCATTATTAATTATTCAAAATTCAGTTTCAGTTAAATTTCACTTTAAAACAATTTAATTTATTCTATAAAAAAGATCGTTAATTAAAATCAATAATAAAAAAATAAATTTTATTTTTAATAATTTCAGCCAAAATAAACATTTTTATAATAATTTTTCAATATTAAATTCAAAATCATTAACCTAATGTTCTTTTATTTAAATCTTTTCTCTTCTTTGTGTGGCAACACCGTCATTCGCGCGCTCAACGTTTTTTTGATTTGAGATAGCGTCCTTCCGGAGCGTCTCTCTTGCTGTTGTAACTTTGTGTCGAAAGGACGCATAGCCCCCGCCGGCGTACTGTATTTTTGAAATCAGTACACCGGGGGAGAGCTTATGTTCCGATTATTTAATATCATAAGTTTTTTTCTTTTTAAACAACAAAAAAAATAAATAAATAAATATGATTCAAGTTACGCAATATGAAAAGTCCTTTAAAGAAAAGATAAAGATGATTACTGATGAACAATGTCCATACTCTGCATGTGTTACATGGAAGATGGATGACTGTTGGAATCTTCCAAAATTCAAAGTGTCATGATACAGCATAAGAGACAAATGTCATTGGCAAACAGTAGAAGGAGTGCTTGGTCACGAATAATAGGAGTTATTGCCAATACCAATCGATGACCTCCTATTAGATGATACGTCAAGCGTCGGTTTATCAATTCTCACCAACGTCGTTTGACATCCTATAAGTGATCATTTACGAATATCTACATTTCACCTATAATGAAAGATGTTTATTTGCACCCATATCCTCTGATCAAGGTAAGAAATATTGTATCCATCTTTTATTAAACCTTTGAAGCGATCATATATGGACCTGTAGTCTAAAGAAGTTTCCGACATTTCTTTATTTGAAAGAAAGGTATCTGAAATATCTGAACTATAATTTATCACTTTCTTAAGTGAGACTCTTTATTGAATTAAGAACAGTACGGAAAACACTACAAACTTTGATTGAGGAAGTCACGTGTACCAAACATAGGATGCTCTCCCCCGGCGTACTGATTTAAAAAATACAGTACGCCAGCGGGGGCTATGTGTCCTTTCGACACGAAGTTACAATGGCAAGAGAGAGAGAGAGAGACGCTCCGGAAGGACTCTATCTCAAATCAAAAAACCGTTGAGCGTGCGAGTGACGGTGTTGTCCCACAGAGAAGAGAAAAGATTTAAATAAAAGAACATTAGGTTAAAGATTTTGAATTTAATATTGAAAAATTATTATAAAAATGTTTATTTTGGCTGAAATTATTAAAAATAAAATTTATTTTTTTATTATTGATTTAAATTAACGATCTTTTTTGTAGAATAAATAAAATTGTTTTAAAGTGAAATTTAACTGAAACTGAATTTTGAATAATTAATAATGATTAACTAATTTAATATTTTAAAAGTTTCTATTAACTAACACAGGTGTATGGCTTTGAGGGTGTTTCTCTGATAACGGGTTCTGAATTCCCCAATTAAGGGCTGTCACAGATGACTGTTGTTCTATTCTATTCACACCAGTATTTAAAAAACAAACATATTGTAGTATATTACTCTTGCAAATGTTCTTGGACAGCATGTCAATAAATTTTGTTTTGAGAAAGTGGTATGAGGTAGAATTAAAAAATAGTCACTTGTGGCAGCCCTGTCAATTGGATACTTTTTTCACACTACGTTTGAAGCTGCTTCAGAGCTTTTATAGTCAAAAACGAAAAGAGTGGGAAAAACGAGTTATCTGGCATTTCCATGGAAACTATTTACGGTGACTATGAAGGTCATCCACCAGTTGAAAAAAAAAAAAAAAAAAGAACTATAATGCAGCTTTTGCCCCTTTAATGTTAGATTCTTGAGGTATGTTTTTAAAATCACAGTATGGTGTCATATATATATATTTTTTTACTTTCATATAAAATTTCTGCAGAATTATTTACAGCCCCATCTTGATAATGTATTTCTAGATTTAATATTTCTTGTTTAACAATCACATTTTGCATACATGATATTGTGAGGAATTCTCACATTGCCTTTATTTCGTGAGTTAGCATTTGTATCAGTGCTTATGTTTTTCACAGCACATGAACATGAATCTTACTTTGTGTTTGACCACTGGTTGGAGTGTAACTTTTGATGCTGTATGCATTTGGGCCTCCTTGCTGGAAGAAATTTTGTTCATTTGGTGGCATTTCATTCTCCCAGAGCGCAAGGTGTGGTTTGTATGTCAACTTGTTACGTATGCTCTCAGAAGCGTGATTTAATTTCTGAACATGCATACTAGCCTTGCACAATTTCGTAGAGCCATAGTAAAAGATAGTTTAATTTCAATTCAAATTTTTTATTGCATTACAAGAATTCATCGCTTTTCTTTTGGCAAATGATTTTTTTAAATTCTCCTTTTGTTATATGTGTTGCCTCACTTGTTTCATGGTTGAAAATTAAAATTTAATTCAATTTTAAGTCAGATGAAAGCATGGATAGTCTGATATTATGCCGGAATTAAGAGATGGCAGAGTATTGAAAATATTCCTCTGAAAATATTTCTAAGTAATTCTAAATTAGTTTCATATTGTGTGGCCAAAAGAGAAACTGTTTAATTTTAAGATCTAAATAAAAAGATATTCTTAATTTACAAAATTTGTCTTTATTTAATCTCATTCTTTATGTGCTGCCATTCAGGTAAGACCATTCAATTTTACATTCTCATGGTGACCATAAATAATATTGTACAGGTTACATTCTTTCTACTATTTTAAAATTTAATCCACAACACATTAAATTAAATTATATATGACCCCAATCATCTCTTTTTAAATTGGCAGAATTTATTAAATAACACCTTTTATTTTCATTACAGGTGTGCTTTAAATTTAATGAATTTAATTATGTGTCTCTAAAAATTTTAAGTAAATTTTATGATATAATGAAAATATGTCTGTAAAATATGCTGAATTGATAAATGTTTTATTTATATTTGTATGTTTTTTGTCATTTTGCAGAGAGATTCTGACATTGGAATGGTAACACAAACATCATCTAAAACTGAAATAACCTTGTCAAGCAACAGTCTTACTTTAAACTTGAGGTATTAATAATTATGATTTTTAAAGTTTACCTTATTTAGGAGTATTCTGGAGTTTAAAGCATATGTTCTATTTTTTTTTTTTCAATTAAATTATTTTGGCTGTAATAATTTATTTATTTATTTATTTATTTATTTATTTTTATTTATTTTTTTTTTTGGGGGGGGGGGGGGGAGAAAGGAAGGAAGAGAGGCAGAAAATGTTTATTGTTTCAAATAATTATCTCTTCTTTCAATTTCTTTTTCATTGATTCACACGAAAATAGAATCATATATGTATATATGTAATGTTTTGACAAGTGGATATAATAATTTCACTGGATAATTTGCTGTTTGACCGAACTTATTTTATTGACAGTTCTATGATACAGTCATATATCATGTTTGATAGAGACCCCGGAAGCAGGGCCCGACTATCAAGTTTTTGTGCCCAGGGCACTTTCAAATTTTCGTGCCCCCTTAGATTGATTGATTTACTGATACTACTTTTTTCTTTACATATTACACACTTATTCGACAAGTATCAACTCAAAAAATTAAGCTTTCCGGAAAATTGAAAAAAAACGGTTCCAGGAATAAAAGTAAAATATTTTTTCTATTATTAACTGAAATGTGCTTTTAACCATGTATTGAGATATATTTTTGTCATTTCATCGTATCATTATCTCAAATATCACATCTTTTTCACAATTATAATTTTTTTTAATGGAAATTTGGATGAAATTATGAAAAATTCTGTGCCTTTCAGATATTTCGTGCCCAGGGCACGGGCCCCGGGTGCCCGTGCGATAGTCAGGGCCTGCCCGGAAGTAGTAAATATTGAATTACTGCACCATCATAAGTTAAGTAGAGTATGTCAAAATCTGTCTTCTTTGTGCATACTCTTGTTTTTTGATCCAGCAAGGGCCAAAGCTGTCAAGTTAGGAGATATCTTAAATTTAATTAGTTTAATAGTTTTTGATAGATGTGTGGGGAAGATTCATACAGTTCCTACGCCTACACAATTTCCATGTGTCATCCACAAGCAACTGTAGATACTGTTGGCATTTGAATTTTGAATCTTAATGTTGGTTACAATTTAATATCTGAAAGTAATATTTGTTAAGCTAAGAAAACAACTGAAAATGGGCAGCTTCAGAATTCGACCCTTGACTCCCCAGAGTTAAAAACTACTTGGAAATTAATTACAATTTTAGATTTAAAATGGGATTATAATATTTTAATACATTTCATGTATTGTTTCATTGAAGTGATGCAACCTAGCATTCTCATCTTAAAATTAGGACTCTTAATTTAAATATATGTTTGGAACTGTTTAATCCTGTAATCTGAAGTTATTTTTTCTGTACGGTTTTTATTAATAATTTTTCTTTTAAAAATTTCGCAGTTTAACAGTAAGTTAGATAAATTTTTAATTCATGTTGGCTAATTTTGTACTTTTTTAATTAATTCAATTTTCTTAATCATAAGCAATAGGTTTTGGTAGGAAATTTTGAAATACATAATATGTTGTTGATTTTCATATGCTATTTGAAAAATTTATTATTTATCCTTTTTATGTATTGCAATTTTATATTTAAGCAGTTCATTTTCTGTAAATGAAAGACAAAAAGACTGCATAGTGTACAAATTTATTGGTACTTCCCTATTGTAGGAACTTTGGCAATATTGAGAAAACGTTCTTGGCAAGAAGAAAACTTCTTACTCATACTTTCGATAACCTATTCATTGTCTCCTACACACTAGCAATTTGTTCAATATTCACACACACTCAATTGCGCCCTTCGGCCTAACCGTTTCGGAGTTTTCGTGGTTTTCTTCGAAACCGTGGATTCCCATGCGTAAATACGGGTTAGGTTCCCTTAGAAAGACCCCCACGGAGGGCACTCCCCCTAGGGCCTATATCCCTCGAGTTGATAATCGGCCGTCAAAAATCAACCCAACTCAATATTCACACATTTCCTTTAACACTAGCATACTCTCCTTGATATAATGACCTTAAATATGGCTAAAGTTGTTGAATTCAATCATTTTACTACAGGAGGGATTTCTGAAACTCTGTGCAAGAAACTGTAGAGTTGTGACAGTGGTAGCGGTATGGGGAAGGGCATTTCACTTTCAGACCATTAAAAAGTATAAAATCCAAACTGTCATCTTAATGTACCCCCCCCCCCCCCCCCCAAAAAAAAAAGTAAGTTCAATCCATTGTTACGACAACTTAGATGATAAAAGCTTTAGATGATAAAGAGGGTTATTTAATAAACCCACACTGTATCCCCCTCCCACTCTCTTCAAGTTTAAGAAAAAAAATTAATGGCTTTACTTTCTTAATAATTAGTAACTTAAAAAAGAAACTATTTCATAAAAATTAAAAAAATAAATATATATATGTATATTTTAAATTGATTTCTGAAAATCTACTCGGTACACAAGAGTTATAATATATAAGGTTAAATGAATAATTTATCAATTAGAATTCATTGATAATACAGAAATTTCTCATTTTTGGCAATACAGTCAGACCTCTATTTAACGAACCTCTATTTTGCGAACTTTTCCTTGGAACCAAGAACATTTTGCGAATTTCTTCGTAAAATAACCTCCAAATAGCGAAGTGCATTCTCTATTTAACGAACTTTTTCTTGTGATCTAATTTTTTTTTCTCCCCATTTCTCAAAATATTTCTGGACCTTTCAAACTTATTCTTTCTTTTAACACATTTTATGATGTTCAATGGCTTTGAACTGGTTTTAAAAGGTGCCTTCTTTGTCAGCAGTAAGAATTCAGTAAGTACGGAGGACGAAGACGATAATCCCTTAGAGTAACTTTAAAAAATGTGGATACAGATGAGAAAAAAAGAAGAAATTAACCATGATGTGCTGACTGATTGACTAGTATTTCACTTAATTCTGAAATTGAGACCTCGGAAACCCTATCCGAATTGGATATTTGCGACAGTGTTAAAAATAAAAATAGCACAGCAATGAATTGCGATGAAGACGAATATGATGAGGATGGAAATGATCATGATGCAGGAATTAACAAAACTTCGTATGATGAAATCCTAAAATCATTTGAAACAATCGGACGCGGATTATAGTTAGAAGAAAATACGCATGAAGGGGGTTTTGGTGCATTGCAAAGATGCGAGACGTATTATGAGAGAAAGCACTTTTTAAAAAAGAAAAAACTCAAGAAAAATTAACAGAATTTTTCAAAAATTAAATTTAAGGACGCATATGTTAATGTATGGTTAAAATTATTTGTTATAATAATAATAAGTACGATAATGTCATTAAAATTCATTAATTTTAATGTAAAACTAATTCTTTAAACAGAAAATACAGTGTATTCCCGGATAATGTTTTGTTTTCCTTGCAGATTTCAAAGATTTAAACACATAGAAAAAATAAATTGATGATGGATATTGGTGGGTAAAATAAATAAAACAAATCAATATAATTTTTTAAAAAAAATGTGATTAATTACTTTTAGTAAAAATATTAAGTGTTTATGAATTTAAAATCTGTTTTATGTAGTTTAAAGTATTTTAAAAGATGAATCTCTATTTAACGAATTTTCCATATAACGAACTTTTTTCCGGGATTTAGCAACTTCGTTAAATAGAGGTTCGACTGTATATGTATTTAAAAAAAATAAAATTGCTGTATGAATTCCTAGTAAACTTTATTGAAAAGAGGACAAAATTTACTGTATTACGGGGGTTGTACTTATCCTGAAATTCCAAAAATGTTCTGAAATGTCCTAAAATAATGATAATCTGTCCTGAAATTTTGTGAGTTTTGTACTATATTGGCATTAAAAATCACCAAATTGGTCGATCAAAATTGCAAAGTTACAGCCATACACAGCTACAAGTTACATATACCTTTTAACAGATGTATAATGAACACACAATTTTCTTCAATCTATTATTAAAAATTGTGTTTCTCGTCAGTTTTTCACAAAAAAGCAGGATTTTTATCGATCAGTTACAAAAAGTTACAATTTTTAGTGATTGGTTACAAAAAAAATCGCAATTTTTATCGTTCAATCAGTTAAAAAAAAAAAGAGATTTTGATTTCCGTTTAATCGTCCCAAAAAAATATCAATTGTTACTGATCAGTTATTTTTTAAAGAAAAGAAAGAAACTTAAAACCTTTCGTGGTTTTTATTGATCAGTATTGCAAAAATCTCAATTTTTTGGCAGATGTCTGTAAAATCACTTTTTTTTGCATGTATACTTTTAAAACAAAAAAATTGTGTATGTAGTGTATTATTTATTATTTAAAAAAAAAATGTCTTCAATGATGACTACAAGGGGTATTTCAGTTTGTAAAGTTTAGCAAGGTAAATGTGTCTTAAAATATCAAAAAAAGTACTTCCTGAAATATCAACTAGAGTTAGTACTGCCCCTGATATGGGGATAAAAGATTGAATTTTGATTACATTTATGAGTAGCTCAAAATTCCAGGCAAACATGGAAAATTGAAGAAATAAATCTTTCCTTTTAACATAAAATAACAAAAAAATCAAATCGTAAATTTGAGGTTCAGATGCATTTATCTTCTCGTCTACCTGGAACCAAATTTGCAGACCTCTACATGCATGGATTTTCCTAGCCTTGCGCATGTGTGCATACAGACACACAAACATCTTTCTTTTTTTTAGTATAGATATACATTAACAGATAGTAGCCATTTATCCATTGTTATATGCAAACAAAAGTAAGTAGCCATTTATTTATTATTATATACAAACAAAAAGGGAGTAGTCATTTATCTATTATATACAAACAAAAAGGGAGTAGTCATTTATCTATTATATACAAACAAAAAGGGAGTAGTCATTTATCTGTTATATACAAACAAAAGTAATTTATCTGACACATGTAATCAATAAACAAGCATAATAGTTCATCTGTTATATTTTTAGCCATTTATATAATTTGGCGACAAAGTTCACTTTCTTAAGCCCGAACTGCACCTGTATACCATTTTGAAAAACATCAAATCCCCTGTTAAAGGAAAGTACCAATTTATCTTAAGCCGTCTGAGTATGGAAATGGTATATGTGAAAAGTTCTGTACTTATATTTATTTGTCAATGGAATTCAAACAATCAATGGTATTCGCTAGATTAGTTATATATTGATCTTGTTTTAAATGTCCTCTTAATCGCCCACCCGCAAGAAAAGTGACAAAAATTCATTTTGCATTTTATTCCACTAATAAGTCTGTCATAGGTGTGTCTTGCTACACAAACAGTTTCACAAATGTAGTTATACAGGAAATCACTTTTTTTAATGCTATATGCCCATTTGTGACCACAGAAGAGGGGTGGATTGTGTGTGATGTAAATTTACTCAACCGCCTAAACATCATCCTACTACGTCTTCATTCTTAAGGGTTTTATGCTTTGATGCATGTTTTTATTCCTGCATGCAGAGCTAAGTGCTGCAATTTCATCTTGCAGTAAAACCATGCAAATTTTCTTTTGCCTCTCCTGTGAAATTTGCTTTTGTCGAAATGTGTCACTTTTCTGGCGAGTGAGCGATATCTCTAAGACAAGGAAAAAATGTTCATATCTGACCAGCAAAAAGTCCATAACTTCAAAATAAAATGATGTTTGTAGATTATTTTTATTATTATTTTCTTAAACAGTTTTGGTGTTTCATTCAGTTGATAGAATATGCCTGAACAGTAACATTTTTATGTCATTATTAATAGACAGAAGAATTTAAGCTATTGGTCATTCTTGTTAGTAATAAATAACATTTATTTAGTAATAAACAGCATCATTTACACTTTAATTTACATTTTACCATTTAAAACCTACTGTAATGTTGATACATGTGATGCAGTTTTTATAAAATTATTGCTGTTATCAAAAAGCCATAAGAAAAAGATATTAGAATGTTAGAATTATTGGAATTTTAGGGTTGCTCAATTAATGAAAAAATACGCTTACAAATTATTAAAATTGTATTCTTCATCTCAATCTGTTCCAAATGAGTGTGGCGATTAAGTAAATGCAATTTATAACTGTAGCAAATATATTTTTCTATATATTTTTGCAGTAATTTTTATGCTGATAAAATAACTAGTTATCCATATGCAATCATTCTGACATTGTTGTTTTCAGGTTTCCTATTCCTGATCTGAGATCAGTGCATGACATGGATCGTGCTCCCTGGTGGCAGCAAAACATCCATAAGGAGGTTCTTATTCTTAAGTTTAAAGAGATTACTTTCAAGACTACTCTTGATGATGATCAGTTATTTGAGAAGTACGAGATACAGTGCCAAGATGTCCATGGTATGTTATTAGTAATTGAGTGTTACTTTTCATTTGTATATTTAAATTGTTTTATGCTTATGCCATTCATTGACTTTTAGGAGAACGTAGTACTTTTAAATAAAATGTTTTACAGTGGTAATGTGTTAAAATTTGTAGCTGCTATATATTTTATTTTTATTATCAGTTTTTAATTATTTAGTTTAATTATTTTATTTATAACTTCCTAATCCATCTGGTGTTGCACAGGCTTGGGATAGTGACCTTAAATATATCTAAAATCAGTGTTGAATTAAGACATTTTTTCTCCCACCTATTCCAGATGGAAAAAAAAAAAAAGAACTCTATTAAATAGAAATTGGTTAATAAAAAATAAATTTTCAGTATCAACAAAATAGACTTAAAACCTGCAGAAAATTAAAAAATTGCTGCATGAATTTCAAAAAAGCTTTATTTAAAGAAAACAAATTTTACTAAATTGCGCAGAAAGTTTGAATTTGGATTTCTTTTATGAGTGGGTCTACAGGTTTCCAGTTAGAATTTGGGAAATATGCAAATTGTTCTGTTCAACGTAAAATATAACTATATGTTGTGACCATCACAAAACTTTCTTCTATATAAATCATCTAAATAATACAAGAAATTACATCAATTTAGCACTAATTCATACCAAAGTATATATGAATTTGAAGTTTGATGAAAATTCGTGCATTAGTTCTTGAGATAGAGCTATAGCGGAAATTCTGAAAAAGGCAGCGCCACCTATTCTCAAAAGTAATACCTAATGTGTGTGTTTTTGTTTTTTTTTTAAAGCAAAATATAATAGGAAACCAGAGGTCTTATTTGTTAGTTTTGTGACACAATAGTTGTTAAAAAGCATTACGCATTAAACAAAAGTTAAAATGCAAACTACAGTAAACTCTGTCTAAGGCGGAATCGATCGGGACCGAGAAAATTTTCCGTAGTAGACAATATTCCGTCTTAGACAAATTTTACTCAATATATATGGATTCGCAGGGACTTGAAAGTCTTTCCGAGTTAGACAGATTTCCGTCTTACACAGAGTCCGCCTTACAGAGAGTTTACTGTATTATTTAGTCTATTCTACTACAGTAATCCATTTTATCTTTACCAAATTATCTTATCTTTCTCCAACATAGAAATTTGACTAATCAAATCTTGTTTTTTTTTTTTTTTTCTTCTCTTAGTTGGTATATGTCAAATTTCTATTTATTTATTCTAGCCTTTTAATTTGTTAATATTTGTTCTTTTTTTTTATGAAGGTCTCTTTCAAATGGATGATATGGAAGGACCCATTTCGTTTCTTCGTGTTTCTGTTGATCCAGATATTGATGAAGTCTCTCGTTACAATGGTTTTGATTGGCCAAGGTAAGAAGGAAGGATGGATGTTATCACATTGGTTATATATAAGCCATTTAATGCTATTTGCATATTTTTGACTTTTGAAACAAGTAAGCTAAGTTAAAAAGTCGAAATTTATTACTCTCATTCATTTAACTCAGCTTGGTTTTTGCATGTAAAGATGAAATTTTATAATAAATTTTTAACTCTCTTTTTTGATATGCTAGAGTTATAAAAAATATGGAAAGAGTTCCGTATCTTATTCTGGTTGGTGCTGTTATTGGTGAAAAAATCCAAAATAGCACCAGAAGTCCATTGCAGATTTAGCATCATACAATTTTTAGGGTTCCGTACTTAAAAACTAAAAACGGAACCATTATGATATCACTCCTGTGTCTGTCTGTCCATTTGTCACAGCATTATACTCTAAACTATGGAATGTGGAAAGTTCAAATTGGCTGAAGTAATAAAGGCTATTGACCCACATATTTATAGTTTATTAACTATTCACAAATATATTTAGGAAAAATGTAGAGGGGCTAATTAAGTGACTTGAAAAAAATTCTTTGTATGTCGTGTGAAAGGTTTCGTAACGCTGAACTCAAAAATACTTTTATTTTAATTTTAGGTTTTATATTTCCAGAGATATCGTCAAAAATGTAATGCAAAAATATGCTTCCTCACCTCTATTTCCGAATCTACAGAAACTAAAATCTCTCTATTCTAAAAGAAAGTAACTTACGCTGTCACTGCCACCGGTTTTGAATTTTTTGTGACCGGAGGTCTTTCTCCATTAATATTAAAAAAAATATTGCATACAAAAATAAGAAAATCGGCAGTATCATAGAGAAATGTTTGATAAACACGCTGATGCAGACAGTTTTCACATCGAAGAATTATTTTAAGAGAGATTTAATGCTAAAGTTGGACAAAATCGTTCCATTAAAAAAGTTTTATAGGAGCAAAAACGATACATAGGAATTAGATCATTTTATACATTAGAATTTCCCGGTGTGCAGATTGCATTTATTTTTTTTTTCATTTGACTCATTCTTTGAGGTTTTATTTATATTTTAAATTAAAACTTTCAGCATTTTGAGAGATATTTTTTATTTATTTTAGAAAATGGAATTAATTTAAACTGTTGCCAACTGCGTAAACAGCGCAAACAATGTTTGCTCCAAATTCAAAATTTATTTACATGTGACTATTATAAACAGAGAAAAATCTTTCAAATTAGAATTAAACAATTACGTATAAAAAGCAGGAACTTATTGGAAATTACTTCATAAAAACTATATTTACACGTGAATTTTAAAAGAGAAAGGATATTGTAAAATAATAAATTTATTAACATGCGCTAGAAGTCTTAAATAGGAGAAATTACGCCACATTTACGTCACATTACACTTATTACGTAAAATGAACAAAAAATAATATTACAAAACAGTTTAAATTAAAAAATTGCATGAGACATTTATTTTTTTTATTTTGAGATGATATTTTCAACTATTTTTGTAAGGACAGCGCAAATAATATTTTATTTTTAACAAAAGTATTTTCACGTGAATATTAAAGAGAGAGAAAGAAAAGTTTGGTGAAAACTACGTCAGATTAAAAACGATACATTTAAAATAACTTTCTTTTCGCTTTGTTAAAAAATACCGGGAGACAAAGACTCTGTTTACTTAATTCATTTTATATTAGCTTATTTTGAAATGTTTAACTGATTTTATTTAACCAAAGACGAAAACAGTCATCCTATCTTTTAACAGCAGCTGATTTTTCCTTAAAATTCCCCAATCAAAGAGAAATGAATAGAATTCCGTTTATAAGGAGATCGCCACTGTTTTTTAAATTATAATTCAATCTTCCAAACTCTTTTTAAAGCCAATCAAATTAGTGTGCTTTTAGAGACTGCGGTGTCTGAACGGGGGTTGGCGAGCATAGCTCGTAGGGGGCCGAGCCCCCTAGTTATGAAAAAGATCAGGGGTAGTAGAAGTTAATTTAAACCTTGCAGGAAAACCATAGCAATTACCCTAGGCCACATAGTTTTTGAGAAAATCGCATTTTTCCATTACACACAAATTTCAATTTGTGGGCGTTCAGCAAAGGAGTTGATAATGATTTTTGAAAAAAATGTCTGTAATTAGCCGAGATATTAATCCTTAAAGACACGAACGGTTTGGACATACATAAAGACACGGTCAGCTTACTGTATGCGCCATCGGCTTTTAAAGTCTAGATAAAAACTTTTAATGATATATTTGTATAATGCAATGCCCAGTTACTAATTCATATATTTATTGTATGGAACCCTCTGTGCATGTGTAATACTAGCTAGCACTTGATTGGTTATTTTTAAGATGGCTGAAAAGTTTTTTTTTAAATGTTTTTAGTACTTAGACTTACATTTAATAATGCATCATCTTCAAAAAATAAATACAATGCTAAAACAACACAACACTTTATCATCATTTTCAGTATTTTAACAAGTAATGGAAATATACAAACATTTAACAAACCTCAGAGGCTTTTTTGTTATAAAATGTTGTAAGCAATTAATGAATGAACGAAAAAAACTTGTGAAATCACAGGAAAGATATGTCAGTATAAAAAATATCAAACAATATATACTTTTTATATAAATCTTTTTTGTTTTTTAATGTTTTCGAAGGCACAGAAAAAAAGTTAAATTCTCGTTTGTGTTCAACATTTCACAGATTTTTCAATTCCAAGATCATCGGTTCGAAAAACGCACAAAATGACTTCACCGCTTAAAGTGACATTATGCTTTAAAGACAATTTTACATAACATAACTTCTACAGAAAAATATCATTTAAAAAGAAAATAAAGGTAAATTTTAATTTTTTCAATATATATATATATATATATATATATATATATATATATATGCAGAATTATTACTTATCCATCAGTAGATTGGACTTTGTGCACAGAATCTGAAGTCGAGACTAAAATTCGTCTGCTGGCAGTATTTAAAATATTAGCATAACACTATATGGGATGTGCTTTATTGATGTTTATTTGTTGAAAATACAGTGAAATACAATTTTGTATCAGTAAATATGTAATATATTATAATATAAATTCGAAGTGTTGTTCTGTATCACAGAATATCGCTAAATTTGCAAAATTTATGTGAAACTTTATATACACAACCTAGGTTGAGGCTAAAGCTTGTCTGCTGGCGTCATTTGCAACTGCACTCGCTAGCATTTCTGGCCGTACAGTCTAGTTAAGCACTGTGGTGTGAGTCACAAAGATAAAATCCATGTCATTCATAAGAAAGCAATCCCAAAAACTGAGGATCGCAACAACCACATCCAAACATTTATCAGCAAAAAAACTGGAACAGGATATCGAATTCTTCCCAAAAATATGTACACATGTGTGTTTCTGATAATAATGTAGTATTTTAATATTTTTAGTACTTAATTATAAATTAATACATTAATTTTAAGGCCATTTTCCCATTACCTGGCCGCAGGTGATAAGATGCCAAATATTCTTTAGGGTTACAAATGTTTATGAGTTACTAACACAGTGGAGTTTAATAATGTGTCAAACTGTGGTTGTAATGCAAAGTATGCCAACTGGCTATGAAACTACAATGACATATTTTGAATGTTCACATGAGAAAATGAATGCAAACAGAATATCCTATTATTTTTAACACGATCATATTGATTAAAAAAGTTATCATATGAATTGAATTTTTCCAACTGAGTGAAAAAATATTTATTTATTTATTTATTTATTTATTTTTTTTTTTTGTGGTTTATTCTGTTGAGCTGTCTACATGACAGACCGGATGTTTTTAACCAATAAAGTTTTCTAAGCAAAACATGCTCGCCTGTTGTCAGCCCAGGTAGCTTAAATTGTAGAGCATTGACAATGTAAGCCAAAGATCTGGGTTTGAGTCCCGGATTCCACATTTTTTCGCTCAGTTGCTAAATTCAATTTGTATGCAAACAGAATTGATAAATACATTGAAACCTCCTTGAATGTTCACCTCTAAACGACGACAATCTCCGAATACCGGCCACATATTGATGGAACCAAACACATTCCATAGCATTAACATTAGTACAAACCTCTAAATAAGGAATTCTGCACAATGGCCACTCAAAAGTCACGAGAATTTTTTTTAACAGTTTCTGGTATAATTTCATATTTATTTGCAAATCAAAATCTGAAGCAGATCAAACAAAGTTTACTTAATATGTCAACAAAATGTTTTAAAAAATAAACCAATATCATCTGCATTAAGAATTTATAAATGACATTTCCCAGTTGTATGTATTCATTTTCAAATTGGATTTCCTAATTTTGTTATTTTTAGTTATAAGCCTGCAAGAATATGTCCGTTTAATTAAAAAAAATAAAGCCTATTAAATTCATACATAGAAGGAAAATGATTTTGCAAACATTGCTTGTTGAATGGTTTGGCAATAAAAAGTCTATACGCTTTGGGTAAAAAGCACTTAGGTTAAAAATTTATATTGCATGAATTTATTTAAAAGTAACTGTATTTTTAATAATCTGTTAATCACAATTCTAGCTTTTGTGAAAAATAAAAATTTATCTTAAAAAATACCTGTAATTTGGCCATTCATGTGTCAGAAAAATTATATGCCACCATGGGAATGTGTGTTATAAGTTGACCTCCCTTATTCTAGGTGAATGCTGCCAAAAACTTAAATGATATAAATTAATTTTTAATTGTACTAGCAGTTTGTTAACTTGGGAGGACATGCGCTGGGCCTGATAGACCCAGGGTGTGTATGGTTTTTACAATTATCACCACTATCTTTTTAAAAGTAATCTTCAACTTATTTTAGTGCAAAATTTTTAACAATTGTCTCCGACTAAATAAGGTGACGATTGTTATTTGTATTTATTGGTGACAAAGTAAAAACAATTCATACTCTGGTTATGTGCACATTCTCCTGGGTTAATGTTTGTTTTTAAGTTTTCTATGCAATGAAATTAATAAATTAATTTAATTTGAAATACATTTGCTATGATATTATTTTTATAATGCTAATAAATAAATTATAGTTGTAATAAATGCTTTGATTTTGCTCTAATCGATAGAAAAATCTTTAATGATTATCTGTAGGATGTACAATAAGATTATCTTTAGGATGTAAAATAAGATGCACATTTAAAAAATAATTGATGTGCTTAGTTTCTAACAATTAGTATTTTCAGCATGTTGATGATTTTACATTCTAAAATGTTCTACACCACCATACTTTATATATATTTTTAAGTGATCTCATTAAAATATCATCATAAAGTCTTGCACACTCATTCTTAATTAGTGAATAAAGCATATATAAATATTTTTTTTAAATTTTTTTTCAGAAAAAAAAAATAATCTTTGGAATTTAAAAAAAATAATAATGAGAGGTGGTGCAGTAAAATAAATAACATAATATGTAGCATATCAAATGAAAAATCCATAAAAGCTGAACAAAATGACATAAATTATGGCTCTCTGTTGGAAAACTTTATGCAATTTTCATGTTTTTGAAAGCTAATAACTATTAAATAATATAGTCAAAAAGTCTGAAACTTCATATTTTCCACATTTTTGATATACATAATAAAAGACAAAAAATCAGAAAGTTTAAAACACGCTTTTGTTGTTGTTTGATTTGACCTGAAATGACCCATATTTTTGTTCTTATTTGAAGGTTGGTGATTCGAAGAATGACCAAAGGTGTTTCACCTGATTTTGAATCGGGGTTAGCAGAAAATGATGACTTCTCCTGCAGTCTTAGTAATACACTCCTATCCAATCTAGTCACTGACCCTAGTCCATTTTGTTCAACATCAGTCATTCACGATAACAAAGTTGAAACCAATTCTAACCTGTCTTCAGAGCATGATGAGGTAATATTTGATTACATATTTATTCTAAGTTTGATTGTCTTACTTAACTTTTACATAGTGTTCTCTTGAAATTGGGTTTCTTGAAAAAGTCTTCCTGAGGTTACTGTCGGATCCAAGTCCAGAAGTTCTTTTTGAAATCAATCCAACCTGATCTTTTGACAAAGTATTTTTATTCCATCTGTAAATTGGCTCAAACTTAAAAGTAAATTAGAACCCCCCCCCCCTGAAAAAAATTGTCTGTAATAACATTATAATCAAGGCTTAATTTCTAACAAAAAAAGTACCGGAGCCCTAATATTCTGCAGTACTAACAGCTGTAGCGTCCCACCCCACCCCACCCCTCGTCACTCAAATCTGCCTATTTATATTTCATACGTTATTTGCTAAATATAAAACTTTTTTTTAAAATTTAGCAAAACTTTAAATATATCTATCAGCATATACTTAGCTGTCAACTATTCCACTTTTTAGTTATCACTTCTTCCGAATAGAAATCTTTGCCTAATTTTAATGTTAATTAGTTGGAGAATTCAGGTATTGAATATGGTAAGGACTATAATTAGGAAATAATGTTAACACAAAAAAGGAATAGTTCTCCAGCTATTCATTTGTATGAAAAAATGAATGAAATTTGCAGAAATTAATATTTATATGTTAAGAATTGAACAACGTTTTTCAATTTCTTATAAAAGGTGCATATCTTATACTACAATCAATTCCTTTCACTTAACAATCTTTTGTGGTAAGGTCCTGAAAATAAGACTAAATTAAAAAATTGATACCATTATCGGAAAGATTTGATGCTTTTATAGAAAATGGGAAAACACTGCTTGTTTGCTTTCTATCAGAATAACTATACATGACAATTATATCTTCTTACAAATGAAAGTGACTTCGTAAATGTGCAGAGCAGAGCCTTAAAATGGGCAGCGTTCATTATGCAATAAAAGTGGAGTTGCGCTGGGCTCTGGAGCCCTGTATTTATGAGCTCCGGTTAATTCCGGCCAATATTTACAAAAAACAGAGAAGTACCGGAGCTGAGGTCTGGTGGGCTCCAGCGCAAATTAAGCCCTATTTATAATATCAGTTTTATATTAGAAGAACAATGAATGCATCTATATTCATTCATATTCAAGTAGAGTAGCACCTCACTATATTGTGCTGTTAGAAGACAAGAAAAAAGTGCAATATACCGAAAATGTTAAAAATTATGGAAGATGATAGAGCTACAAGTAAATGTTTTAGGTTTCTCTCCAAAAGGTTACTTTTTTACAATGCTACAAGTTTCTTAATAAAATTAACAATAAAGAAAGAACAATTATTATATCTATCATTCAATAAGGTTACTTAAAGATGTAATTTGAATAGAATTTATATTTTTAGGAGACAAAAAAGTGTGATTCATCCAAATGAACATTGTTCTAGCTGCTGTGATGCTATGAGAAAATTGAATGTTCATCTCTCTGTCTCTCTCTCTTTTTTTTTCCAGGTGTAGTATATTTAGGGGCTAGTATAAAGTTTTCGCCTGTAAAAAATTTCTGAACTTTTTTTGTAAAAAATCAGGCTTACCTATTGTCAATCTGAACATGAAATAACTAAAGTCAATCTAACCTGCAGAAAAAAAAAAAAAAAAAAAAAAAAATCAGTCAACCGGTCCTGATGCAGGACTCTATTTAGAGTCACAAGTCCATGCTTATCCCCCCCCCCCCCCCTCAAACAGGTGCCAAAATTCATGTTATAATTACTTCAAGCACTCTTAGGGAAAAAAAAGAAGATTAAAGTTTAATTTTCTCATAGGCATTATTGCAACTGGAAATTTATAAAATTTGTCCTTGAAACACTGAGTAGAATACATTCTATTTCTGATCAAATTGTGACTAAGGCTACTCGATGGATAATGTCATCTCATTTTACCTGATTTCATTAGATAGGATCTTGTCATTCCAAACAAATGATATATCACATTTTTTTCTTAATCAAAGTGTGTTATTTTATTTTTTGCAATATTTACTAAATATTGCAATTACTAAATATGAACTAAGTGATGCATTTTTGAGAAATGTATATCATTCATTTATTCCCAAATTAAAAATTATATGGTAATTTTCTGTTTGTATAAATTTTCCTTATCTGTGTATTTTTCAAAATACAGCATGCTTTAAAATTTAGTGATGAATTGCTTCTGCATCCAAAAATCAAGCACCAGACTATTTTATCTCCTAAAATCTCTCCCACCCATCTAAGGTTGTGTTTTACACTATAATTTTATTATCAATAACCAGCTTGTTGTACAGGAAATTTTATCCTATTAGAATTAAAAAGTATCAGGTAACTTGTTTTAAATTTATGATATTGCATGAAATTTTGAATCATTATTATTGTACATTAGTTACTTGAATGCAGCAGTTATTTCTTAAATTACTATACACATCTTCAATCTGTGTTTATATAGAATAACAGCATGCGGAAAATGAAACACACACACACACACACACACACACACATATATATATATATATATATAAAGCTTTAAAATGAGAAATATTTGCAGTTAATGAAAGTATTTGTGCAAAAATTAACTGATTTGGGATCTATGAAAAAATACTTTATTTAAAATGATCTTTATCCTTTTTTTCTTTCTTTTTTCTGTCCAATTTTAATCAAATGACATTGTAATTGAGATCGAATGTTACTTCTGCAGCTTTGATAAAATATTCTTAAATACAAATGGTTATTTGAGATACTTTTCTAATATAGATATTCTTACAATTATTTTGGTGTTAAACAATTCTGATAGTAAACTTTTACTAGTTGGAATGCCTTAAAAAAAAAAAAATTTTTTTTAATTGAATGAATGAAAATATAAACTTTTCCTATATTATTGAAAAGTTGTGATACGTCACTGAGTTCTTTCTATTCTTTAATCTAATTTTGACAAATGTTTTTGCCAATAAATATTCATTTTTCTAAAATTAAAAGTCAATGTGTAATCCTTCTCATTGTCATCTTTTCAAGCTGTGATGTAGATGCAATATGAAATGATACGATTCCTTTAAGGTGAAATGGGGGTGTAAAGTTGGCCTTTTATGTGAGTCAGGTGAAATGTTGCTCATTATATCTGAGTTTTTCTTGTAATAAACAAGTGTTTTGCGATGTATGTTTAATATTGGACCAACTGTTCTTGGAGTTCTCTATAACCAAGTTTGATTTATCAGTGATTAAACTTTCTGATTGAATTGAATAAATCCTTATAATTTTATCTATTAATTACATTAATAGTTCTTTTTTAATAGTGTTGAATTAAATACTCCAACACTAAGAATGTACAGTTTTAATCATTGACATGTATAAAGATTGTGATTTTTTTTCTTCAGATTATCAAACCTTCTGATAAAGAAAACATGCAAGTTTTCATGGAGCAAACTGTAAATAGAAGTGAATGTGTCTTTGAGTTTACTCTCCCTACAGTGAATATAGTATTCCCTGATAAGGAATTTTTCGAACTCCTGTATAATAGGTAACTATTGCTGTTACTTTTTCAGTGCTATAATCTGTGTTATATTTGTATAAATATTTTTCAGAATGCATTGGGTCTTTTTCTGTTATGGCAGAAAAGAATAATAAATGCAAACTTTCCATACTATTTTAAATTATTTTGAAACTTATGCAGATAAATGAAGATAGTAAAGTGTAACTATTACATAGAAAATATTTTGCTTATTAATATTGCTTTGCTTGTTTTGCTAATTATATAATCAGTAGTATATAATGCCCGTCAAAAAGGATGGAATGTTAAGCTGTGTTTCATTTTCATAAGACTTAATACAAACAAACAAGAAACGATATGAAGATTTTATTATTGAATGGTTTGTGTTGTAGAGAAGTACATTTTTAAAATGTCAAATGATTTCTACAAATAGAGATGATGAGGATATTTTTTAATTCAATATTCAATTTCTGAAATATTTTATTGGTCAAATAAAGGCTCTTATTCTAATCTTTAGAATTAAGAAATGAAAAATCAGTGAAAATTACGTCATGTTGACACAATCACACTGATTCTTCTCATCAGTTTTATTAATGTAAAAATACATTTCAGGGTAAGCATTAATAGTCGTAAAATAATCTGAATTGATTATTTACGGAACATTAAGTCCATTAAATGATGCAGGTAACACAGTGGGCGTATTTGATAGTTGAAATACCGTTGGAAGTGTCAATATGCAAATGAGATGCAGTAGAGATGCAGTATGGTAAATCTTTGAGATGTTTAATAAGACAGAAGCAAAACTTACTTGAAAATGAAACAAAATTTATTGTAATCTGTAGGTAAGTACTTGACATCATAAAGGCATTATTCACAGCTGGAGATATTCTTGATAACAGGTCGATTGATGAAACATCAACATGGCAATGTCAATTTAGATGCACAAATAATACACATTTTAAAAACAGTTGAATGATAACATCACTTAAATATGAAGGTGTTTAAAATCGCACATCCAGAACATGGACCTGCCAATGTTCAGTTTCTTGAAACATTTCTTCCATTACAAGAAGATAAAAGTGTACTGATTGAATATTAGTATCGTATATTTATATGAAAAGGATCAGATCAAAAACGTTGTTTCAGACGACACCCACGAAACGAACCAATCAGAGAACGGCATCGAATTGATGCAAAGCAAGATTCGATGAAGAGATTCAATTGAGGAACAATATGCAAAGTCGCCATCTGGCAGAAGAAATATCGTTACGGAAAGATGTAATCAGTCGGGAGGAAGTCCCTGCCGGTGAAGTACATCATTGAAATGAAATTAGGAACGGCAAAATGGCGTAAATTACCATGGATGTTAAAGAAGTCAAGAAATTTTTATTACAGCTGGATATTGTCTAGAACCAATATAGAGGGTAAGTAAAAGTTTAAGGAATATTTATTACTGACTATTAGGAAGTGAATAAATAAAAATAAAGTAAGTGAATGAATGTGAAATTAATGAATGAACTTAAAAATAAAATGATGTTTGTGAAAATTAGGTTTTATGATAGGAGATGAGGTAGGAGGCGATGAGAAACACAGTGTTTGTATTTCTATCAAGCACAAACGTCACAGGCACAAACTATTCAAGCATACTTTACATATGTACTTTTATGCTTAACTGCAGTCTATTCAAATAAAAATATATTTTCAATTTAATTGTAATGAAAAAATTAATAAAGTCATGTTGTATAAAGATAAAATAAGCCCAATAGACAATATTCTTGTGATATCTCAATAAATATGAATTTTTATTTGCTTATAAAAAGATTAAATTGAGATTTAATATATGTTAAACGTACATCATGTACATAAAAAATAATCTAAAAATTGCATAAGTGCATTTTTTTTAAAGATTATAATTTGGAACTAGTAAAATTGTAGGGTTTGATAAACAGTTGAGAAGCTCTTGAAGAGGTTGATGCTAAAAAAGCCTGAAAATCTCTGAATTAACATGTAATTGTTGATTCTTTTGTGTACATGTATGTATTCTAGCATCCCTACTGAACTTGCTACATTGTGAAAACTATAAGGTACTGCAGCAAATGAAAATGTGGCAAAACTTTATTTATTAAAGTTTTAAACAATTAAAAAAAAAAAAAAATCATACTTTAAAATAATTTGGGCATTAATGGGTTAAATAAAGAATATTAGTTTTGCTATTTATTTCATAGTTAAATTGAAAGTTATGATTGTGTTTAATGTCTGTGTTTATTATACACATTTTTTTATTTTAGGTTATTCAATGACTTACTTCTATGGGAGAACACATCTGTAACTTCTGCTAGTGTTTATGAACATAGTAATTTCAAAGTGCATGTTCCTGGTTTAGATACCACTTTTCCTAAAAAATCAAATCCAGATCAGTTTCCTATCTTTAGGCCTTTTATTAATGGTAATTTATAATATGCTTTCTCTTCTCTAATGTTAATCTTTTATTAATATTGGATAATACTGGATATCTAATCTAGCTGTTAAGTCTATTAAAAATCTTTATTTTATTGTGATTATATATATATATGTATGTTTGTAAGATTATTGTGGTAATTGATGAGCAAAACTCTCCATCTCGTAAAAGGTATATTAACTATTGAATCGAAGCAGTATTGGCACACATTATCAATCAGTCATCTACTGATTAAAGAGAGAATATGTAAACTCAGATTGCATAAATAATTCAACAGCAGGATATCATAACTTTAAAAATAATCTGTCTCTCAAAGCCAATACAATCGTTCCATTCGTGTACCGAGCAAAACTCTAAATATCACATAGTTGTAATTCAACTTCTTTATTCACATGATCATCATTCAGACTGGTAGAGCACTCTCAAGAAAAGGTGTTAATTTGAAAATATAATTCAAATGGTCGTTCATCCTCCGAAAGTCACAGTTACATTCCAGCAGTCAAAATCACTGAAAAAAGTTCTGAACCAGAACAGAAAAGATTTATAGTGAGAATTCAAACATCTGCATTATAACAGTGTAACTAACCAATGCCAAAAACGGAAAATGTGGATTGAGAAAATCGTTGTGATGCAGTTTTACTATGGAACAAAATGATAGTTCTGAAACATTCCGAGGGAGAAATTTGAAGGGACAATTAAAAGGAAAAATTTTGAAAGGGAATTTTAAGAGGGAAGCCTGTACTGATGCAATGCCAAAATGAAAATAAATATGTGTAGCTTATGAAAAGGGAAAGAATTTAATATTTGAAGAGAAAAATAAGGCAATTAAAAGGGGAAAAAATTTAGAATATTCTTTACTTAGGCTAATAATTAAGGTACTTACATATCATTTCTGATGTTATAATGTTTTAAACACTGTATTTTCTTACAATGTTTAATATCTTTAAATTTCTGCTGCAGTATTAACATTTTGTATAGCTGTAAAATATCTAATCATTGTAAAACTAAATCTGTTAATAAATTAAAATATAATTTATACTTACATTATATAGTAAATATTAGATAAAGTTTTATTATTTTTTGAAAGAATCTGTATTACAAACTCATAATGATAATAATGCAAGAGAAAAAATGTGTATTGAATACCTAAAATTTTATATAACCACTAAATTTAAATTAAATGTATCTAAAGTATATTTCATTTTTTTGTAATATTATAAAATAAACTTGTACAATGCATTACAGAAAAAAATCACTACTAAGAATAGTATTTCTCATATTGAAGCGTGTTTCTGAATTAAAAATAAAAATATTACTCAAAAGTTTATGTAATAATGCAATTTAAGAATTGTTTTGGTGAAAATTAATTTTTAAAACATTTCAAAAACTTTCTAAATTTTGGAAAAAAAAAGTAAATTTTAATCCATTAAAAGTACTCCAGGTGTTAAAAGTTATACTAATGATATTAATTCATATTATAGAATGTATTTTTAGTGCTAATTCCAAGTTACTATTTCTATTGTGAATTTAATTACTTTCTAGATTATTAAGATACACATACATTTTAACGTCTGAATTAAAATCTTTAAAATAATTTCATACATTAGACAGACTTGACTACACTTAAATTAAAAAATGTATAGAAACATTTAATTAAAAACTAAAAATACAAAAGACGTTTCACTGTGCCTCATCAGTACACAATCAGCTACAGTAGAATATCTAAACATGTCCTGGACACAGTCAAAATCAAAGTTAAAGTTAATCATTTTAAAAACAAAAAATATTCCATCAGGATCGCACCAGATTCGTTGAGTGTATAAGGGTACAATTTTGTAAACCAGCTCTCCATGAACAATCTGTAATAATAAGTGTTGCAATTTCTCTTCAGAATTAAAGAATTTTCGAAGGCTGGGGTGTGGTCTCTTTCATACGCATGTTGTACTAATTTAGAATTCAATCTTCCATTTTTAAAGGCGCCAACATGTTCTTTAAGTCTGAATCATTTTTTCTAGATTATGATATACACTGTCCAATAAAATCTATTATTTGTGCTTCATTATTACCCTTTTTTTTAATGGGAATTAAAACCACCTTTAAGTATTTTATAAATTTTGTTTAGTAATTTGTATGAATATTTAAAATTTTATAATCAATTAATGAAAAAGATTTTTTGGATACATTTTGATGTCATAATTGCTGTGAAGCTAAGCTATAATGAGCATATTTAATGAGTTGTTAAATATACTTGTTATAGCTTGATGTAACTTAAAATAAAATATGCTTGTTTTAACTTTAAATATATAAGTTGTGACCATCATATGCCCCTCCTCCAAAATAAATAAATAATAGTAATAATAATAATGAATAAAAATTATTCAATTTTTATATCATAGTATATTCATCAAAATTAAGAGCAATAACAAGTAAATAAAAGCATGTGTAAATTAGCTTTGTAATGTTTTGGCTAGAGTCAATATCAGCCAAAAATTGCTAGCTGCTAAAGCAACTGTTGTTGCTTTGCATAAAAAAGAATACAGTTTATTGGAATAAAAGTTTCATTTGTATGATTATCAATTAAATGTAATTGTTATTTCGCTTAGTTAAATTTTAAACATTAAGTATTTGTAAAAAATTTTTTAATAAAATATTTGTCTATTTATATAAAATAATCAAAAAGTGGAAAAAAAAAAAAAAATGAAAACTGGAACTTCCTGGTAAAAATTAACAATCTTTATGTTTATTTAAATTCTTTCTTAATTTTATACGAACTATATGTTTGTAATCAATAGTTTAAATTAAAAATACCTTTCATTTCAATGAAATTCATTAATATAATTCATTAAAATCATTAGAAATAATGAAATGCTCCAAACATGTTTGTCATGTATCAGTGCCTGATAACATATTGTGGCTCATTCATTCCAACTGAATTTTTAAAAGTGACATAAACGTCACGAACTTCTGACACTAGTTCAGACAGTGGTGCTGTCATGAATTAATCCCTACTTGTAAAAGCTTGACATTTCAAGTGCCCATTAAAAGCTCAAGAACTTATATGTAAGACATCCTTTATTGGCCCCCGAGCAGAGAGAGGGCAGGTAGCAAAGAACTTTCTTCTGGACTAAGAGGTGATCTTCTTCGTTGGATCTGCACGTTGCAGATAACTAAGGCTAAACTGTTTAATATTTTATTCTATTCAATCTCAAATTGAGATTGGAAACTCTTTCAACTTTTTCAACTTGCATTTTCAATCTTTTTAGTAACCATTTTATCTATTTGATGTTTATGCAGCTGTATGTCGTTAATAAAATGTTTTTCCAAAAATTATCTCACCATCCTAATTCTGATGACGTCACAGGATTACAAATTATGGGTGAAATGCATCTAGAAGTTATAATTTAGAAAGTGTTGAATAAAAAAAAATTACAGTTATGTTTTTGCATCTTGAATGCCAAATAAGACAACCGAGGATAATATGGCCATTGGCCACATTTATTTCAGGCTGAAATTGTGATATCTGTGATAAAGTTTGAAAATAATTAAAAACCTGGTTATCAGTGCTATCCTTTCTCTTTGAATTTGAAAAATATTTTTTTTTCACTTTTGATTTTTACTTTCAAGTTTAAAATTCTGCAAAACACTTTATTTTGATGGTAATATGGCCACTGAAAGTAATTTGCTTACTTTCTTATTTATCCTAAAAAATCCATTTCTGCGAAGTTTAGCTTCATTTAAGCAAAAATGGTAATTCAAAAGACACTAACTTTACTATTTTTATGAGCAAAACTTTATTTCCAATTGAAGTGAATTGAATTAAAATAAAAGATTTCCAAAAAATGTTCCAAAATGTTGACAATAACTCAAATAGTAAAAGAGTTTATTGAAACCACCATCTGAATTCCTAATAAAAGTGGAACAGTTGTTCAAAATTTGTAATTTTGGTATATAAAAATGGTCGTATTTCATTTGTGATGGCCATATCTCTTTGTTGCTTAATGACTTTAAGGCAGTAGTAGAGAAAAAAATGTCAAAACACCAACTTCTTTAAACAGTTCTCTCTATATGTTTGGAATTAAATTGCAAATCAAAATTTCGTTACCAGCATTTTTGCTTTCAATGCCTAACAATCTTTTGTTTTTGACAGTCTTAAAATTTTCTCTTAACTTAATAAACTTTAGAACTCGTACTAAACTGGATTAGAAATAATGATTTGAATTTCATCAGTTTCCAATTAATCAAATTTCGACAAGTTCAGACAGTCTAAATCCACATATTTAATATAATTTTACAGTATTTACTATGCTGTTTCTTTTTTATTTCTACAAATTGTGTGGTTTTTTTTAATAAATAAGTGATTATCTATCCTATTCATATTTTCCATAGCTTTTTTAAGCACTGAGCTCTATAAATAGAATGGAGCACTAATTTACTGGTCTACTTTTTTCTATGACTGCATTGCCACTTTAATGGGCTAAGTAATAAAAGTCTGAACTTATATTAACAGTAGCACCAAGTTAAAAAATGTATATATTCGCATACTTTTAATCACTTTTGGTTATTTTGTAAGCTTTTTCCTATTTTTATATGCAATAATTATTAATTTTTTTATTTATTTTATTATTATCATTTTTTTTTAATCTCACTAAGTTTACAGCGATTTTACTTTGATATTTCTTTATTTCCTAATTTACATAATTTTTTGTGGTAAAATAAAGTAAAATTTGTAGTTATTTAAATGTAGAACACAATTCAATAAAAATTACAGCATCATATTTGATTAAAAAAAAAAAAAAAAAAAAAAATTGAATTTATAAATATCTATCCTCAATGCAAGAAAGTGAGTGTTTTACCATACATTTCTTTGAATTACATTGCATTTTGTATTCATGGGCGGACTATTGAATTCAGTAACAGCATATTCAGGTTAGAACTCCATTCTACTATGAAGTTCAGTGATTTTAAGCTTTGGCTTTGTGGAAATTCTGCACAACCTTATGCTATAAAGATCTATGCAATATATTCAGCTCTATTAGTGATTATTGAATTTAATAGTGTTTAGGAAATTTCATTCCTGAAGATGTGTCTGCAAATGTAAGTTGATAATGATAAATTAAAAGTTCTAGGAGGGTCAGATCTCTGATTAACAACTTCACAAATAGTTTATTTGCTCCATTATGTGTAATTTAAATATGTGTAAAAAAAAAAATTATACGTGTAATAAATTAAAAATTTATTTACACGTGACTATTATAAACAGGAAAAAAAACTTTCAAATTAGAATTAAATAATTACGTATAAAAAGCGGGAACTTATTAAAAATTACGTCATAAAAAGTATACACGTGAATTTTAAAAGAGAAAGGATATTGTGAAATAATAAATTCATTAACATGCGTTAGAAGTCTTAGGATAAATTACGTCATATTTACGTCACATTATAGTTATTACATAAAATGAACACAAAATAATATTGCAAAAAAATTTAAATTTAGAAATTCCGCTAGACATTTATTTGATATTTTGAGAATTAATTTAAAATGTCTCATTTAAAAGAACTTTCTTTTCGCTTTGTTAAAAAATACCAGGAGACAAAGACTCTCTTTACTTAATTCCTTTTATATTAGCTTATTTTGAAATGTTGTTACACGTGTATACGTCATCAAGTTATTTTTATTTCGACGTTTTATTTGTGTTTTTATTAATGTTGTACGAATTTATTTGTTCTTTCGTTATTTAAAATAAAAATTATATCAATTTGTATAATTTGGCGAGTGGTTTGGCGATTTATATAATTTGGCGAAATTGGTCGACAGGATAATCAAGTAGTGCCGCAGCGGATTTGGCGTTAAAATTCCCCAATCAAAGAGAAATGAATAGAAATTCGTTTATAGGGAGATCGCCACTGTTTTTTAAATTGTAATTCAATCTTTCGAAATCTTTTTAAAGCCGATCAAATTAGCGTGCATTTAGAGTCTGCGGTGTCTGGACGGGGGTTGGCGAGCGTAGCTCGTAGGGGGCCGAGCCCCCTAGTAATTTATATTATAGCACTGGAACACTTAAAAGAACATATTGCCAACATTAGTGCCCCATAGAGATTAGCATTCTTACATTTTTTCAGATCACCCAATAATGCATTTATTTTAAGGACTTATTTTATGATAAATAACACTGTTAATAATCGTTTGGTTACATTCATAAATCTATTTAAACTAAAACATTAATCTCAACTAATCAAATTCATATTGTCTTATGTTCATTGGATTATTTCTTTGATTTTATTAATAGATTCCAACTCAGACTCGGATGAAGAGGAAACTATGTATATGTCTGTCCATGAATATTATCAGAAGCAAAAAGAAAAAGAAAAGAAGCCAAACAGCACTTCTTTGACCAAGTTTTCTATGAATTTTAATATAACAAAGGGTAGCCTGGTTGTAAACACACCTTTACTGGTGAGTATTTATTGCCCATTTTTTTTTTATCATTTACATAAGTTTTGATTATTTGTGTTTTATTTGGTATTACTGGCTTTTACTCTCTCTCTCTCCCCCCCCCCCCCCCCATTCACTGTTGACAATAACTGTTACTGATTACTTAGTTATTAATAGGCAACTTTAAAAATAATTATAAACATCTATATTGTCTTTTGTTTGGAGTTTATAAAATTATACTTTTTAAAATTTAAAGAAACATTCTAATGTTAAAGGCTTTGTTTATTACTAATAAAAAATTATGAAATGCTATCTGTATCCAAGTTTTGTCTTTCATAGTCAGTGATTAAGCACTTTTTAAGTAAGAGAAATACAAATTTGACTCTAAGTAATAATAATAATAAAAAAAAAATACATTTTCACTTAAGAATCTCCCTTCCATCTTCTTTTCTGCTGTAGAATAGTTATAATAAAAACTTCCTGTTAGGGTGGAATGAGCTTTATTAGAGTGTATAGTGGTTATTCAGCAATTAGTTGAATTTTAAATAAGTATAAAGATTAAAACAAATGTCAAAATGCCTTGGAAATGCCTTCAAATGATAAGAAATATTGCAAATTAAGGAGAATTTAAATATCTGGAATATAAAAATACCAAAATATTAAAATAAAAAATAGATAGTTTTAAAACTGCTAAAATTTTGAGAAATCTCAAAAAAGTGAACAGTAGAAGTTCACATTTATATGACACCTCCCACTCAGTTTAAAAAAGCTAGATATTTTAAATAGATGTCTGTAAAATAGTTTATTCATATTTATAATTAAAAAATAGGTCATTTCAGCTTTTTTTTTAAGTAAGTGTTAATAAGCTCACTGTCCTTATTTTATTGTCAACCTCACTTTTTAAACTCTTATCTTTCACGTATGTAAAGATGGAACTTTGTAATTGAATTTTCACCCACTTCAGATTTTGGGAATCTACACCAATACTGTATACGAGTTACAACAACAGAATTAATTATTCACCACACTATGCTCACTAAAATATGCCAATTGATTTTGAAATGCTAAAATCTATAAAAACTTACATACCTCTTTTATTTTTTATTTCTGTGTATTTTTCAATGAAACTTCTAACATCCAGCCTTTAACTCACAATTGTTTTTTATTCATTCAGGATGAGAATTCATATGTTGTGCCTGGCTATTGTGGTAAATTACAATTGAATGTGGAAGAAGCTGCCTTATTTCTCGCAATTAGTTATAAAGGTGACCCTAATGAGTCATATGTGTGTCTTCTTGCTGATAAAAGTGCTTTGTATCATGAAGGTTGGTAATTTTATTTACATTCTTAAGGATTGTTAAATTATTTAATAGCACTAAGAATGGAAATATATGAGCTTGTTTCTAAGTGATTTTTTTATTGTACCTACGTTTTATCAGAAAATTATTTTTGTCCATCTTTACATAAATATCCAGATATTCTAACTTACTTCTCAGTAATTGATATGAGTATTTTCATTTATCTATAAAATGCAATTTAAACTTTTTGTGATTTTGGTAATTGTTTAACCCTTTATAGCCTGACGGTAATTTAAAGTACCATTAAAATAACTTGTTATATAATTCATTTAATTCAAGTAGTTATACAGTTTAGAATGAGTTATATATACATTACGGGGGGGGGGGGGGGGGGAGGGGGGGTAATATTAATTTTTTTGTTAATCCATGATATTGTTAAAACTTGTAAATATAGCGAAGAAAGAAAGAAAGAAAAACACAAAATAAATGTTTTGAAAACCATTTTTTTTTTTTTTTTTTTTTTTTTCAAAGAGTTAATACTTTTTTTAATGGATTACACTGCAAGAAAAACAAATGTTAGCTTGCAAAAACATGAAAAAAAAATATTTTATCTCCAATCTTATTTTCCTTGCTTGGAGAACAATGGAAAACTTTGGAACAGGTTTTTTTCTCACACCTCTACAAAATTTATACTCTATGGGACAAATTGTTGAGGCATAATGTTAATTATGAGATCTATTTAATATCAGGTTTATTATCAAAAAGTGAAAAGTTTTTGATGCATTCGAACCTGCCTTGGACTATCCTTATCCAAATTTATAGATCTGTACATGCGATAGATTTTCCTAGCCATCGCAGACACATGGACAAGCATTTTTCTTTTGTTAGTATAGATTAGTAACTTGAACTTTTAAAAGATGCTTTTTCAGTTATATTATTTTCCACTTTTTGTGCTTAGTGAATTTGTTCTCTTGTGGGAAAATTTTAAAGTTAGGTAGACATTTTTGTGAATGAAAAGTTCAATAATTGCAATTAATGATTTCATAAATAAAATTAGATATCTGGAAATTATCAATACTTGAATAGTCATTATAATAATAAAAGAAATTAAAATATCAATAATAATTCTCACAGATGTAGTTGATATAAATGCATTTCCTTAAAGATTTTGTTTCATTTATTGTTCCAAAATAAAGTAGATTCTCTGTATGTTTTGTTATATGCTTCACATTACAGACTTGTGCAGATTGGGTTATACATGTCCAAACATGAAAATTTTATTTTAAGTGTACCTGAATTCGACAACATAATTTTTGTTAACCCAAAGCCCAAAATTAAAGTAAATTAATTCTTATTTAATAGCAGTTATGAAAAATTAGTCTTTAATTATATGATCAATGTTAATGTTATCTTTTATGTACAAAAAGTAACATATATACACTTATTCATATTAAAATACAGTAAAACTTCTGAATAGCAGGCACCTCTTGACTGCATAATTTTTCTCCTATTCGGAGGTGTCGAATTTCAGAAGTAAAAGCATACAAATATATAGGTGTTGGGAATTGGCAAAGTGTTCACTAAATACCAGAGGTATCTGCTATTCAGGAGTATCCATTATGGAGATTTTACTGTTTATAGTTTTCTTTTTAATCTAGAACAATATACTGGACTTTCATTTGGAAAAAATGGGTCAATCCAAGACCAATACATTTAGAGTGAGTCCAACCCACACTTAAAAAATTAAATTTAACCTGACTTGCATTGAAAAAATTTAGTGCAAATGTGATCAGATTCGTGTAAAATTGGGTTACCAACTCAATATTTTATGTAATATAATGTAGATGATTCTACCTAATATAATGTAAAAATTTTTGGTTTCAAATGAAACTGTGCATGCTACAATATTTGAAGTATTTTTTTGAAATTGGCATACAAAAATGCACAAGAAGCACCATTTGCTTTCAAGAAACATACAGTGAAACCTTCCCGTGCGACCACCTCCCTGAACGACCATTTTTTATGGAACGAAATTTATTCCCATAGGCTCATTACTAATTTTACCTCTATTCAGAGACCACCCCACTTGAACTCCCTCCATGAACAACCCATTTCTTTGAAGAAAATGAAACAATTCCATTTTTTTCTGGGTCGCTTGAAGAAGGGTTTATTAGAATAATAATTCCGGAGAGTGCATTATTCATCAAACTTCTAAACTAAGTTTAGAACTTTTATTTGTTCCGGTAATTTTTAAGTGTTTAAACATCTTTGTGCCTTTTTAGGCAATGAATTTAACTCTGATGACAAAGTAAGGATGATGGTCCATAAACTTCCCTGCCCTATTCTGTCAGGAAACTCTCAAAGAAATAGATAAATGAATGAAATCGTCATTATTTGTTCCCGTCCAAAAAAAAAATTGCATTTATTTATTGAACTTCAAAAGGACATGGAAATAAAAGTTATAGAAGATAAAATCGTAAAATCAAAGCAAATGTCAATGTATTCATTTTTTAAACTCTGCACTAATTAACTTATATAATTAACTTTTGTTTTGATACTTAAATTTTCATATTTTTTCCTAATGTGAAAAATAATTTTTAGTAACATTAATTATTACTTTTTTCAACCATTAAAATCTAGATTTAAACATGACCTCCATTAAGAGACCACCTCTCGGAGCAACCCATTTATATTGGAACGGAACATGGTCGCTTTAGGAAGGTTTTAGTATATTTCATTGTAGTCCTCCTGTATTATTGATAAAGTAGTGTTCTCTCCACCCCCACCTATTTTCACCCTTTAATTTTGAAATATGACAATGTATCCAAGTGTGTGATATATCAAGACACTATAAAGCAGGGGATTATTATATATGCTTTCCAAATTTTATCTTTTAAGGTAAGGCAGAAATTGAAACCAATCATTCCATAGTAGAGCCCTTGAACTTTATCTTGAAGAATAACTTGAAGTGTATAATATACGGGTCAGATCCAGGCATGCATCTAAAGTCTGTGATCAATTTGGAAAACTCCAGTAAAGAAATGTTGAAATTTTCCATCCATGTTGTCAGAAGCCCAAAGCAGCAGATTAAGGTAAATAAAAAAATTTCTTTCATTAATTAATTCTATTTTATGTTAAGTTGTATTTATTTGTAACAGTCTGTCCTATGAAAAAGATTACTGATTTTATTTTCATGTAACTACCTGCACCATCCTGCGAATAATTGGGTTAACAGCCGATGCATTAAGACTATCTTCTGTAAAAGTTTCACAGCAGTAGCATCGCTAGTTCATTAACAATCGTGAAACAATTGACGGTGCTTTTTAAACATCAGTCAGAAAAAGAACAATGGAGTAGTGTGCTAAAATTAATTTTTGTCACACAAATTTTTTAAATGATTCAGACTGTTTATGGTGATGAAGCAATGAATCGAAAGAACATTTTAAAGTGGTATGTAATTTTTCTTGATTGCAGAGAAGATACTGAAGATGATCCATGGGCAAGACCTTCGTTGACAGTTTGAATTAAAGAAAATGTATATAAAAAAAAAAGGACAGGAATTTTTTGAAATGATCATTGTGTGTCTACCAGGCTAATCAAGGATCTCATAGAAACCCCTTGTTCCCAATATTTGGGAATAAGATTGTAATATTGAAGTCCGGCAATAACCCATTAAATTGCCTAATACAGATGGAATTACTAAAAATATTGGCTATTCTCTTAAGGGTGAAATTATACTCATTAAATAAGATAACTCCAACAAATAAATAATGAATTCTATCATTTTATACAAATATTTACACTCTTCATTTATTCCTAAAAATTACCAAAGCTCAATTTTTCCCAATTGAATGAAATCACTAATTAATATAGAAAATCATATTTTAAAAAGATGCATTTATTAAATATAATTTTGAAAGAGTTCCATCTGTAGATTGATTGGGTTCTAAAGAATTCACTAAATTGTTTATTTACTGATTTACTGACATTCACTAAATTGTGCAATATCAATAATTATTAAACAAAATGTTACCTGTACTCTTTGCAAAAAAAAGGATGAAGTTTCTAAGAAGAACTGAAATAAAAAAAATGTGAAAGAAGAAAAGAAAGAGAAATAGGTTGTTAAACCAATCTATTTATTTTATAAACAAGATTTAAGGGAAGGGAGAAAGAACCAGAGTTTTACGTTATGCATGATTGAAAAGATTAAATGAAATTAGGTTATAATGTTAAGTTTACACTTAATTTTACAAAAACATCCTAATTATGAGAAAGGGTTTCTTTCCAGATAAATTTGAATAGAATTATATAAGTATTAAGAAATTAAAGTAAAAAAACAAAGATGTGACATTATGCCACCTCGAAAATAACATCCTAACGATGTATAAAAGAAAAGAGAGACTCCGTTGTACTTCCCTTCATCATTGAACTCACAGCACCCAACTGACGAAAAAAGCGCGAACCTGCCCCTCTCCAAAAACGCAAATGGCCGCCAACGAAATCACTAAAAATGCTATATGGCGCTCTCTCCGACATGTGCAATGCCTGCACCACCCCAGCGCTAACTAGCTCCAAATGGTGGCGTGGCGAAATCAAAAAATCACGCCAAGCGCAGCGTTCACGGCAAACCTGTGTGCGTCCCTTCTGTGAGGAAAGGGGGAAAGTAAGCGATGCGTCTCCGATTCAAAATGGCCAGGCAAATTCAAATTTTCGTTTTGAAAATAGGAAAAAATGTACGCATAGATTAAAGTTTACGCTTGCGTGTAAAAAGTTAACTGAGACTTAAAAGTTTAAGAAATGGATGTTAAAATACTGCCTTTTATTTTTAGAAGAAGGATTATGAGGATAAAGTTAATTTTAAAATATTATTTCTTTATTTAAAGTAGTTAGAAAAACCGTTGCAAATATCTCCATTGTAAATCTGTTGATATACGTTGGAGCTAACGAACTTTTAGCGTGATCGTAACTATAACTTAAATTAATGCATTGTGTTTATTAAAGAGATTAAAAGAACAAATGAAGTTATATTACTACTGACATTTAAGGTTGTTTTTATAAGAAAAACGATTTTAATTAAATTCCGAAAATTACATAAATTGATTTATAAATTAAAGTTGGGATTTTTGAGGTGAAATAAGCAAACTACTGACGTAATAAAAGCTTAATAATTTAAATTTTAAAGAATAATTAACGGACTTGTAATAAAATTTCCCAAAATACAATTGCCATAATTTTAATTAAGGAATTAAGAAAAAATGTCATAATTCATTATGACAAAGATGCATGGTTGTTGTTGCACAACATTACACTGGCCCACAAATGCAAAATTGTGTGTGATTTCTTGTTCAAAAATAAGATTGTGATTTTCTGGCTATTTCCAAAGTTAAAATTGGAATTGAAAGGAAAATATTTTGACATGATTTTAAACCCCCAGAAGGCTTTAACATTATTCAGAAAGCACTGTCTATTGTTACTTGATTGTAAATGAACTAGTGGTGCTAGCACTGTGAAATTTTTACAGAAGATAGTCTAAATGTATCGGTTGCTAACTCAATTATTCATCTACAGATGGTTTTGGTAGTTACATGAAAATAAAATAAGTCACGTTTTACACTGGACAGACTGTGTAGTTCATCATGTGTGCTTTAAACAGAGATGCCAGTCGATATGGATTCCACGGGATATTACAGGAAATAGCAGAAATTTTTAATTTACTGCAGACTAGAAAAAATTCTAATTTCTATACAGAAAAATTAAAAGCATTTTTATTTACAGTTTTTTCTGAATTATTATTGATTTTAAATATTACCAAAATTGTGTCAGGAAGGTCAATGTTGCTCATTATACTATATGCAGCTGTTGTTTGTTTTCTATTTCTCTGAATAACATATTTTAAATATTTATTAAAAATTGAGAAAAAATTATCAGTTTATTAAGTTATATTCATTATAAGTTAAGTTCAACAAGAGCATTCATTGTCATCCTGTGGCAAAGAAAAATTGCCAGAAATTCTTAGAGGCTCAGTTTGTTAATTCCCACGGGGATTGTGATGACTGTTGCCACCTAATGTTAAAGTGTATTCACTTTAATTATGCCAAAACTGTCAATAAAGTAAAAGATGTTTCTTCATATTTTACAAAAATTGATCTGCATTTGAATGTCATAAGTGCTGAAAGTATTCTCCTCCGCATTTTATTATTGGACACGACTGACAAGCATAAGAAATTATTGAAAATACTCTTCCTGCTCGCATCTTTTTAGCTAATTAGATTTTTTTTGTGTCACTGTTGTTAGTTGCTTATTAAGTAACTGGTTAATATTTCTGTATATATATATATATTTTCCTGTATGTATCTTTTTATATTTATTTTCCACAACCCAAATTGTGTCTAGAAGTTGTTGATATTAATAAAAGATTTTGTGTTTTAATAAAATTATATTTGCTGTTTTGGAAAATATTTGATATTTTCTAATGCAGTTTTTCATATTGAAATTGTCACTTTATTTAATTTTTGTACAGGGTTAAAAATCCACACTTTTTCTATTTTTATTTTAGAGAATAATTCTGTTTTCATTAGTATTTATTTATTCATTTAAATAGACTTTTTTCCCCCGAGTTTTCTTTATCTAAATTTGTTGAGAGTTGTCCAAACTGTGTAATATATAATTAAATTGATCAGACATTTTCTCTTGGTATTTTTACCTAAATTAAATTTTTTCCAGCCATAGTATGCAACTATGCATTTTGCTTTATACATCATACTGCAAAAGATATTGAGAATTATTTTTGGACATGCATTGGATATATATTTGAGTTATATATATATGTTACTTAATACTTATATAAATCAAGTATATCTTCAAATTTGCTTCATTCCTTTTCTAACGTATCCATTCTTTGCTATCATAATTTCTATTTCCTGAATTTTAATGAATAAAATTATATTAGTTTATTTTCCTTTTTATTTTAAGTCACATAAAGAATTGTGGATATATCAAGCAATTTATTTGCTTTTGAAAAAATAAATATTAGTTCATATTTCATATTGTTGTATAGGTATATTTTTAAAGATTTGTTTTCCTCAGTTTGGAGTTTCAATTAAGTTTTAGAAAAATATTAAGTGACTTTCCTTGACTTGTTTGTGTATAAATTAATATGAAGAAAAGGCTTCTGCATTTCTGAGATTTAAGTTTTTATGGTACAAAATAAGATGATGGAAGATTAAAATTGAAGGTGATATAGTTAAAAATTATTAGTATGTGATTTTGTCAATAGGCAGAGCTCAATTCTACAGTCTTCAGTGGACTTAAAGTGTATTCTGAATAATCTATTGCAATATACTGTTATGAAATATACTTATTACTTTATGAGAATATGTGAACAATAATGAGACAAAAATGCAATCAACTTTACAATTTTAAATATCTTTTGAATATCTTCTGAGAGAGATGATGTGAATTGTTTTAGTCCAATATTTAAAATTAATCCAAAGTGTCGTGCTTTTTTGAAACCGTCATCAAGTTCTTAGATTTACTATTTGAATTCAGTTTCCAGTTTAGATAAAGCTGAATTGTTATCCTTTTTCTTTACAGTCATCAGGCTTTAAGATTTGCTAATTGAGTCAGTTTCCATTTTTGTGAACCTTTTCAGGGACAGAAAAATTTTGTTCGTAAAATGGTGAAATAATTGACTGACACCAGAATTTACAAATGAATTTTTTAGAAAATAAAAACCTGCTTTTCTACACTTTGAATATAAAAGGAAAATTTTATTAAAATATTATTGGTGCCATTTGGCAGTTTTGTAATTGAAATTAGGCTGTCACGCCTCGTGATCACCACCCCTTGAGAGAGTTAAAGACTTCGATCATACTCTACAATTATCTACTTCAGTGCCCTCTCTTCGATTCTCAGAAAATGAACCTGTCATGCTTTGAAAGGCTTCATGACAATCAGAGGATATATCTGGCATCTCTTCTTTTGAGCTGTTTTTATTCTCGTCACGCAAGTAGTATAAAAGTAAAGTTAAAATACTCCGAATAAATTGAAATAATCACTATAGCTTTAAAATTATTTCTGAAATCCATTTATTATCTCTATAACATTAAACACTGCATATCCTTGTTTTCCCCACCATCTTATTAAACATTTAGCCATCATTACAAGTTTATGCATTAATAATAACTATTGACTCAATTCACCCAAATTGCTATATCAAGATTGTGTTAACATCATTTATCTCCATTCACCTAAGATGTCATATCAAGATCTTCATCTAGATTAATTTTTAGTATTTATCAATGACTGATATGTTACTTCAAGTTTTAGTGATCTATAATCAATTCTATTTTGCTTCAATTACATTAATTTACTTCTAAAATTTCTCTCAATCCAACAATAAGTTTAAACTTTCCTATTTGTAAGTTAACCAACAATTACAATGTGAATATCATGAATAAATAAGAATTGTGATTATAACCATTGGTTTAGCTATTTCTGATTCTACATCTGCATGCTGAGTGAGTCAATTTCCTCATATTTTACTGTGATCTTAAAATTTAAGAATTGGCAATTTTACTCTGTTCAATATTAGGATAAATTTTGATTATGAAGAATATTATTGAATTGATTTTTACTCTCTTTCTGCCTAGTATTAATTCATTAACTTTGCAAATTATTAAATGTTCTAATTTTTACAATTGCCATGTTTATGTACACTATACAATCGTGTCTAGTAATGTTGTGGCAGAGCTGTATCTATAGTACTTATTTCTAAATTTTACGAGTTAGTATTGCTGATATAATTTCAATTCTTGGAATTAATATATCAATTAATTATATAAAGTTTCTTTTGTTACTCTTTTTACAAATCTGATATTACATTATACCAAGTCCAAGAAAAGTTCGGCAAATATATTTAAAGCAGTCGCTGCTTTTATCCAAGTCCTTGACAAATTCTTTCTTGAAGGTCATTGTAAAGTTTTGTCATGTCAATTTTATCAATTCTCCCATTGTAAATGGAAACATGTTGGTTGCTTTTTAACCTCTTTGTGTTAAATGTCATTTACAGAATTTTTAATGTTTTATCGCCGGTTTTTCAAAACAGAAATTTTTGCCTAATTGAATGGAGAAAATGCTTGTCCCCAAGGGGTTAAGTCAGTCTGCAGAGTTCCTTACATTTTTGCTTTCAGAATCTTGCTTTTTTGTTATTTATTTAGAAATGATGGTAATTCTGTGACCTGGAAGATTACTGCTGTTATTTTTAGTCTATTCACCCTGACATTATCCCTCACAAGAAATTTTGCCATGAATGAACCAAATAATGATGGTGAAAATACAGAGATTTATATGAGCTTTTCAAACTTAGCTTCAAAAATGCTTGGGCTGGAGATAGCTGTCCATTCTTTCTGATCTCTGTTCCACAGAATAACTTCTTCCTACCATTCCTGGTTATAAAAGGATTAAGAAAGTGGAGATACTACTTTACCTCTTGTTTGTAGGCTACCATTTTGGCAACTAATTTAGTGCTTACTAATAAAGTAACTATTCTTGTTGGAATTTTCTTGTGTGAATCCTGTATGTGTTAATTTATTATATATAAATATTGTCTTTAATTTCTTAGTTGGGCTTTTAAATTTATCTATATATGAATATGTTTCATGAAAGCACTGATTTTAAAAATTCATTTTATAAAATCAATTTTGAAATACAGCTAATTCAATTTCAAATTTCTTTGACAGACATTTAAGATTGCCATTGAAATAGCTGGAGCTACCCTTCGTCATTATGTTATATCATCTCCTGAAATGTGGATAAGCCAGTTGATTCAATTTCTTGGTGTAAATAATTATCCTGTTAAAGGTTATGTTCCTCCAGCTGTTGTTACTGAGCTGCACCTGAATCTGAGCAATTGTGCCATTGATTATAGGTAACATTTTTTATTAGCATCAAATAAATGTTTCACTAATAAAAATAAAATATTTTTGTTCCTAAGTAACCTTTCAGTTCTCATATTACATTTACCGGGACAATTTTCATTTTTTGAATTGTTCTTAAGTTTAATTGTTATTTAGCTTCTAAATAAGGCAAATATGCACAATTTTAATCTTTATTTGGTTGTTGCCATACTGTACACTACAGTGCATTGGTCACAGAAGCAATAATTCCTTGATAATTTTTATACATAAGAATTCTAAAACTACTACTCTAATGCTAATGATAAAACATAAATCATGCCATAGTAAACACAAAAATTAGAGAATGTTGAAATGATGTAAGTCAAAAGAGCACAAGGAAATTTACCAAGCTATAAAAAGCATCTGGTTGCAACATCTAGTGTTGATTGGATATCAACATCTTCATTAGTCTCCCAGCCAGTAGATGGGTCTAAACTTGCCATTGGCAATTTTTTCAAGAATTGTTGAGCAAAAAAAAAGGCGCATTTTAGAATTGGAGAGTTAAATAGTGTCAATGAAGAATTTGCTTCACTTACATTATGGTAAAAGCTTGAATATTCAGAAAGAAAGGGAAGCACAGAGTGGCAGATAAGAGAAAATTCCATATAATTGAAAACAGAACATAAAAATCAGGTTCACACAAAAATGCCCAATGAGTAAAAAATAAAATTTTTAGTTCAAAATTAAAATCTTAGAGTTTGTTTTGTTATTAGATTTAATATTAAATTTTTCTTTAATTAACCCCTTGACTACCAGGCTTAATTTTGTCGGTGAAGAGCTATAGACCAGGTTATGCGGTGCAAAATGTTTGTGTCATTACTACTCACCTTCAGCCGGTACTCTGTTATATCTTTTGCATTTCACAGACCAATCCGGTTCAAAATATGCAACCATTACTGTGGAGTGAACGAAGTGAAGGATGTATGTTATAGTCATTGATTATTGAAATGAGAGGACGTACGCAGCATACGTCCTTGCAGTCAAGTGGTTAAGCAAGATTTTGTGCTATGATAAAAAGACAGTGGAGTAGAGAATCGAAAGTTTAACACTGCATCCAGATCAAATTTCATGCTAATTTTTGTTTAAATTTCAAACTGGGTAACAAAATAATTTCTTTCATGTGAAAAATAAAAGGCAACAAATATGCATATAGCCCTTAATCTTTTCAACATAATTAAACGTTAAACTTACCTATTTTTTATATGAAACTTTTTTTTCTGTTGTCATAGAAACTAAGCAAATCTAATTATGAAATAAATCATCTGAATCTCATCATAAAAATTTGTTAAACTTATACAAAATTAATGACTATAGCTCAGAAATGAATTTATTTTTGTGCAGTATGACTTTATATTGAGCGTTGCAAAATTTTTGGTTGAATAAAATGAAAAAAAAAAAAAAATCAACGTATTTGAATCTTCCAGATATTACCCAGTTTGAAATTTAAACAAAAATTAGCATGAAATTTGATCTGGATGCAGTGTTAAACTTTCGATTCTCTACTCCACTGTCTTTTTATCATAGCACAAAATCTTGCTTAACCACTTGACTGCAAGGACGTATGCTGCGTACGTCCTCTCATTTCAATACTCAAGCTTTTGCAGTACATAATTATAGATAATCTCTTTTGTTTGTTGCATAAGTCTTCTCATTTCGGTGATATATAAACACTTTTCTCATATAGGTATATGTATTTCTTTTGTTGATAGGGGAAAAGAAAAAATTTTGGTTGTTAAACATCTAGTCCAGTCATACTCAAACTTTTTTTTTCTAGTGGGCACAAACATTTATTATATTAGGGGATCTGCAGCACTATCTTATGTAATAATGTAGTAAAAAAGGGGGGGATAAGTAATTAAAATATTAAGATAGGAAAAGTAATATAACAAAGCAGTAGGATAAAATTAATATAATCAGTATTAGCTATTTAATAATTATAAATTTATCAATATAATAATACAAAATTCCACGCATTTGACACAAGTTTGTTTTAGTTTTATCATGAAAAACTTCTCCATGCTCTTTTAAACAATTTTATGTTATTATTTCGTGCTTTATTTCTAGGCCTTTCAAGTTACCTTACAGAGTAGCTTTGACTGTAGAAAACTTCAACATGTCTTGCAATGTTACAGCAACTACTCCGACCTTTAATTTCAGGTAACGATTGTTAACTTTTCATTAGTTTCTCACATGAATTCTACATGGAGGAAAAAATACATTGTAAATTTTCCTTAACATTTTGGAGAAAGTCATAACTTTTTGTTTAATTTTATTTTTGCAACTCTTCCAAAAAAGAAATTGTTTAAAATGCTGTACAGTAAACTTCCGATTATTCGTCACTCATGGGACCGATGGTGTGGCGGATAATCGAAATAGACAAATAATCAAAAGACAGTGCAAGTCCATTACTAAAATTGCATTTCTGTGTGTTAATAATATAAATAAGAATATATTTTTTTTTCATTTGCTGTGTATTTTCGTTAATAAAAAGCATAACAGATTGTAAGAAATTTATCAGACAAATTTCGAATTTTACTGAATAAATATATAGTATTTGTTTTCATTGCTTTTTTGTTTGTATTAAGCTTATGCTTTTACTGCAGCAAGATTACAAATTCTATGGATTGCATCTGCTTCCTATTGCATCTCAAACCAATCACTGACTCTTAGATGATTATTCCCTGACTCATCATGCTCATCCGCTTCAGGTTTCTCTGGATTCAAAACATTTTGAATAATTTTGGGATTCATTAATTCTTCTCAGCAATATCTTTCTTTTCGCTATTAAGCCAGTTTGTGATTTCATACACAGAAATATTCTAGCTGCTGTTCCTGACATCGAGCAAGCATTTTACACAAAATAACATCATCTCACTCGCGTTTATGGGCATTTGAATTTTCCTTGTTCGTTTCTGATTTTATTTTTTTTAAAGGAAAGGAGGGGTGGCGGTTGAGTGATGGATAATTGGAAGTTTACTGTAATTAATTAAAATATCAGACTCTTTGTTTTAACAAAAAATACAAGAATCAAAACAAATGTAAATTTAAGAATTAATCAATTTATTGCGTTTCTTGCCAAGATAAACAGGATACGCAATCATCATCTTTATGGTGAAGATTGTTCTGCCATCATAAGATAGCATAACACAGAACATGTATAAATTGATTTCTCTCAAATTTGTAGTTCCCTTATTTATGAATTTTAGAGATTTGTTTTATTATAAAATATCAACAGTGTTGAGGGGGAAAAAGGGGGACATTGGATTGTTAGTTTTCAAAATGTTACTTTTACTGGTGATTTTTATAATATTTTGAAATTCATTCCTTATTGTAGCGATATAAAAATGTTAATGTGAATATGATTTTTCTTTTTGTGATTTTTCTTAAAATGAAACTATATCTGAAACTATATATCTAAACATTGTAAATTTGGATTTCATATATTTTTTAAATTAATTATTGAGGTTTGTAAAAATTTTATTGAGAAAGATATTTACCATAATTACATTCATATTATTAAATATTTGTGTGTGTGTGTGTGTGGGGGGGGGGTCTATTTCTCCCTTCCTTTTTCTTTTCACAGCATTTTTTTTTTTTTTTCCGTGTTGCTTTTGTTTTTAATTACGTCATAACATTTATGTCTTTTACTTTTATTTTCATTTTTAATTATTTCTTTTATTAGAGTAAATTAACTGTCAAATCTTCTATTGTAAAAAAAAATAATAATAATAAAAAAAAATAAAAAATATCTTTGAATAAGAATATGAATGATATTTTCTATCTGAAATTCATAAACGTTAGGAGTAATTGTTATTTTGGGAGATATATCAGAATGTGTACAAAAATTCTATTTACTCTATCTAAAAAATAACTAATTTTTCACAGTACCCTTTTTTATGATAGAAAAAGGTTTATATGAAGAATTTTTTTTTTTCTTATTTTCCTTTATTATTCGTATAATATATAAGAATGTTTGAAAGTTTCTCTTCAATTTTGTTGTTTACATCAAATTTTGAAATTTCCACAAAAATTAGAATTTTTCATCTTTTTGTGCTTGTACATGCCTGGAAGAAAATAAATGTTTTCTGAGAGTGAATTCCTTATAATGATACAAATTAATATTTCTGTTTTAATATCTTTTTAAAGGACTTTTTTGCCTTTAGAAAAAAATCTCATAGTCTGAAAATGTCTCTTTTCAATTAGGTATTGTAAGTTCAAAGTTCAGTTGAATTACATAAAATTTTTACGCTATAGCAAAAATCTATGAAGAACATTTTAAAAATTAAAGTAGCAATTATAGTTTTTATTTTTATTTATTTATTGTTTTACAAATAAATTTTGGTGCTGATATAAATAATTTTTTCTTTACTAATATAAAAATATTATTTTTTCCAAAAAAAAAAAAAAAAAAAAAAAAAAAGATAATTAATATTCATAACCTCACTTTAAATATGATCTTAATTTTTAGGATTATATCAGAAGAATTGCGGTTACATCTCTCTAACAATATAGAAGCAAAAAGAATAGACCTTAGAAAAAGTAAGTCATATGTGTTCAGAACAATAACAATTTTAAGAAAAGTATTAATCTGTTTTTAAATTCAAGTCCTACACCAGAGTTGGGCAAATTTGTAATCTCATTAATTGCATGTAATTGATTATAGTTACACACATTCAAACACAAAAATTTTGTCAAATAATGGGACGGGGGCGGTTCCAGTTACAGTGCTTCTAGAATATTTTATGGCACATAATTTTAACTGTAATTAATTACATAAAATTAAACTGTAATAACATTGCAGATAATTGGAATTACAAATTTGCCTAACTCTGTTCTACACGATATGCCCAAAAGTCACTGTACACTTTTGATTTTAGATGTTATGTTCAATATCTAAAGAAATACCTAACAAATTCTTCTGAAACTTCAAGAATATAAAGAATGTGTTTCTGATCAGTAGAGCAATTTGGAGGCCAACAACAAATTTAATTTAAAAAATATATATTTGTTAATATATATATTTATATGTGTATATATAATTAAAATTATTATATTAATATATATATTTGTGATCATCCTGTAAAAAAAATGCTCATAATGATGTGTAGCTGTAGCACATGGTTGTGTGGATTTTGTACAACATTTGTGTTTATTTGTGTAAGAATAGAACATATCGCTCACCCGCAAGAAAAGTGACACATCTCACAAAATTCATTTTGCGCTTTATTCCACTAATAGGTCTGTCATAGGTGCGTCTTGCTACACAAACAGTTTCATAGGTGTAGCTATGCGGGAAATCACTTTTTTTAATGCTATATGTCCATTTGTGACAGGGTTGTAGTGGGTAGCTGCCTGCCCGGGCTGGGTTTTTTATAAAAAACCCACTTAAAAAGCCCGGGTTTTTTTAAGAGTATTTCTGGAAAGGAACAAATGATGTATTTGTTGTTCATGGTTATTTCGTTTTTTTTATTCACTTCTTTGAATCTTAGAAAATATATTTGTACTAATTTACTTGCACTTTTAGATTGGGAACCCTATAACTTTAAAATGTTTTAGCTTTTAATTTAAAACATAAATTTAAGCTTTTCAGTTAGCTTCAAGAGTATTATATTTACTAAACTTATTATATTTATTAGATTATTTTAATGTACTTTTTACTGCTGAATCCGAAAATGACTGTAGAAGGATGCCGTGTGTTGTATGTAGGTACTCACAACCACTATTCTTTTGGTTAAATGAAACACTGACATTTATTTACGAATAGACATCACACGAACAATAAAGGTTACATATACATATTTAGTGCATCAACCATAACATGGAACTACAAGAGAGAGACCCTAGCTCGGCTCTCGTCCTGTCCCTTCTGCCCTCTTTTTCTCGTAACAGCCTCCTCCATAGCAAAAGGTGCTGCCGAGCACGACCTCTGTTGGCAACGCCGGCGGGAGGATGGGTTCTGACCCTACAATGACCTTCATTTTTAACCATCACTTAAGGAAAATAAAATAAAATAAAAGTTTTACATCTGTTTTATAGTATCAGATGTTTGCTATATTTTAACTTTGACATTTACGATTTGCAAAAAAATTATAACGTGATGGTTAAAAATGAAGGTCATTTTCAGATTCAGTGCTAAAAAGTACATAAAAACCAATTATCAAAAGTTAAAAAACTCAGCCGACTCCTCTATTTTATAGTATTTGATTTTTGTTATTTTTTAACTTTGACAATTTATGATTTGCAAAACATCCTGAGATGATGGTTAAAAATTAAGGTAATTCCCAGATTCAGTGCTAAAAAATACATAAAAGTTAAAAAACATAACCATCGCAATCTTGTGTTAACTAATCTAAAACTTTTTCTTAAACTTCTTGGCAGTAATCTATCCGAAATTTTTTGTGTTATCCTGTAAAATAAGTATGAATGGTAACCACCGAAAATCATAATATTAGATTGTCATCAGATTTACATAAGTATACATGTAAAATTTAGTCTTGATCGGATATTTGAAACTTGAAAGTGAGTTAAATTTCGAGTACAAATTTTGAACTGGGAAAACATACATACGATGGTTGAAGTTAAATAAAATAACATAATATTTGTTAAAAGAAATCATGAAAAGAAATAGTCTCAAATCCTTACAAAATAAAACATATGTTAAAATACAATAATTTTAGACAATCTGAAACTTAATAAAAGTTAACTCAATCATAACACTTTACTATTTTTTTCAAAGGGCTGATACACATGAAAAGTTCTTTGAATACTTTTAAGTACTTAGGATATGACCCCTCAAAGCATGGCCAAACTCATTTGTGTTCAGATGCAGAAAAGTGATATAAGTCATGCATTTTTAAAGTTTCATAACTCAGTCAGTTTTAGTGTTATATGAACGGGACTTTTTTTGTCTGTCTTGTCAGTGTAATAGGAAAGTTTTACTAAATATAACTTATAGCACCTTGGGCTGTATAAACACTTAAATTTCATAATTTAAGAAATGTTTTTATTGACCCAAATCGCTTTTAAAATATTTCTTTGCCTCAAATGAAAACATTTTTGTAATATTTAAACTATATGTGTATGACTAACGGTTTAGGAATTAGCCATTGGACGCCGTTGAGAGTGGACACCCTGTATATACATAAGAAACATTTTTGTTGTAAGATATTTTTTATCAACATTTGCTAATCTTATGATAATTTCAAAGGAGCAAGTTTTTTTAAGTTATATTTATATTTTATTATTAAATAACACAATTGATAGCTTTGCAATTTAAAATTTGTTATTTAAATTAAAGGGATCATATAATATATATGTATTTTAAGAACAGAGAAAAATATTGAGATCCTTATTAAGACTATGAAGTCATTCCCATCTATTAGACTATGAAGTGTTTGTTTACAAAGATTGTATTTGAGATCAGGATTGCCACTTGTTTCGGCAATCAAATTTCTTGCGCTTTCCTAAGCAAAAAATTAAATTTTCCCTGAGTAATTCCTCTGAGAATTTTCAAAATTTCAACGGATAAATTTTGCAAAGTACCAAAATTTAGTAGCCAATTTACTCGGGGAAAATTACCCATTTAACCCGGGTTTTTTAATAAAACCCGCCCAGGCTGGGTTTTTAACAAAAAACCCGGGTTTTTTACAACCCTGATTTGTGACCACAGAAGAGGGGTGGATTGTGTGGGGAGGTAAAATTGCCCAACCCTCCAAACTTCATCCTACATCTTCATTCTTAAGGGTTTTATGCTTTTATGCACGTTTTCATTCCTGCGTGCAAAGCTAAGAGCTACAATTTCATGTTGCAGTAAAATTGTGCAGATTTTCTTTCACCTCTCCTGTAAAATTTACTTTTGTCGAGATGTGTTACTTTTTTTGCGGGTGAGCAATATATTCTAATGTGAACATGTCATCGCCTCAGAGCAACAGTAGGACATAATGGAAAATGAGATGTCTGACTTACTGCTATGGAAAACTGTACCTGCATCCAGTGAAACAGTAGGGAATTTTTATAAAACACATCTGAGATTAACTTTGTGTTTCAGAAATTGTTCCACTCGATGCAAACACAGTTTCTCATGGCAGTTAACTTTGTGTTTCAGAAGTTGTTCCAGTAGATGCAAACACAGTTTTTTTATAGCAGTAAGTCAGACATCTCCTTTTTTATTATACTAGATGTCCTACTGTTGCTCTCAGGTGACGATATATTCTAATTTGTGTAAGAATAGAACATATATGGCAATCTAATTTCTTTTTTAAATAACGGAAATTTCTGCATGTTTCTTATTTACAACATACAGGGTTTTCATGAAATTTAATGCCACTTTCATAAAACTAGACAAAGAAGAATAGAAATAATGTACTGAAATTAGAATATAAATATAATAAATATCTGAAATATGAGCATTTGTATGAAATAAATTTTAATTGTTCAGGTGTGAGCAGTAAGAAAACTTCTTTTGCCTTATTTAACAGTCAGCTATATAGGGCAACATGTATAAAAAACCTGTTTATCGTGAAAATTCAGAAAAAAGTAAGCTAAAACTAGAAAATAACAAAAAAAAAAAAAAAAAAAAAGTTTAATGGTAGAAATGCGGCCCAACTATTTATCACTTTATAATTAAGTTTGGTCACTATTTAGTCCTTATTTTGCATATTTTGCCAGTTTTATCACTTTTTTGAAGGCATCTGAGCAGTTGTGTTCAGTTTATTGTTGGTCCTCTAATCAACTTCCTGATCATACCGTCACTGAAAAATATAAGGTAAAAAATGTTTACATTTCTGAAGTTTCAGAAAATTTGTCAAGTATTTCTCCACAAAATGTCTAAAATAAAAAGTGTCTGGTGACTTTTGGCCACATAAGAGTATTTTCTGGGCCTCAACATCTAAAAATATATAATTCATATATATAACTTAATCTTCGAAAACAGAAACTATCTGTAATGGAATTTCTGTCTTAAACAGAAAATTTTTATGGTTCCAGCAAAATAATACATTAGTTATAATAGATGTAGCAATAACAACATATGATTTCAGCGACATTTGTTAATTAACCGTTACATACAAGTTATCTTCAAACATGTAAATGATCTTATTTAATCAATTGTGAAAAGAGCCATCAGCTGTCGCAATAGCAGTGAATGCTCAATTATGGATATTTAAGAGAAATATGCCACTTGTCACAGTAATACCTATAATCAGAATCCCTTTCATTTTGCTTTTATTAAGGGATGTTGCAGCTCTCGATGTTGTTACAGCTCATGACTGTTTTCATGATTTATTAAGTAAAATCAATCGCTTATTTCAAGATCAACTTGTATGAAATGGTTAACTGAAATATGTTACCGCCTCCCAGACGGTAGTCCCAGAAGGCATGAACTGAAGGCTGTCTTAAGTAGAATTTTTTTCCAGTCAGTTGTGATTAGCAGGCTAGCAGGTATTAGCCTGGATTAGCTGTGTTAGCAGGTTTTATTGTGTATCTCAATCAAAGCATATGAGAAAAGTTTCTACCTTTTTCTTGAATTTATTAAAAATAATATTTATATTCCTGTTATTATCATTTATTAGGAATTATATATATATATATATATATATATATATATAATATATATATATATATATATATATATATATTACTTGAATCTCCATCTTTATAAAACATTTTTGCGAGAAGATGAGAAAGATTTATTTTAAAGCTGAGGATCTATGCAGCTCTAATTAGATTTTGTTTAATATTCATTAGTGTGTCGTCGTCTTTTTACATACAGCATATAAGGTCATCTAACATAATTTAGTAAAATATGATGGTTTGTAAATTTACTCATTAAACTACGTAAGTTTTATGAAAGTTTATAATCAATTTGTATTAATTTGAAAGTAAATGTAAAATGTTTTCTATGTAAGCCTGATTGGTAAATTTATATTTTTTTAAATTACTTTTTCAGATTATGTATGTGTGATCGACTCTGGCTTAATAGATATTTCTATTCGAAAAAGTGTTGATGACAAAGTAAGTTTTCTTTGCTTATAATTTCTATTTTATTTATTTATTTTTTGTATCTTTTTCTCTCTGCAAAAATTTATATGTTTTTAAAAATTGCTTAACTTGGAGTAAAACTTTCTTTTTTACCTTGAATTTGTTTTAAACAATTTTCATGCCCCCTCCTTTTTTTGACATGTATGAGCAAGGTCGTATAAAAAATAGTGATGTATTAGATGAACAATAAATTCTCATATAACATTGAACTTTTATTTATGGTTAAAATATCAAGCATTCAAAACATTGTTGCTTAGTAAATAAACTTAAAGCAATTAACAATATTGACAACATTTGCTTATTTTCCCTTTGCTTATCAGCTTTAATCATTTTTCAAATCTAATGCAGGTGATTTGTACTGCATCGTAATTTCATCATATATTTTCCATAGGACACTTTTAAAATGGTCAGATTAGTTATCCTGTATTTGTTTATTTTGGATAACAAGTAACACCATGCAAAATAATCCAGGGAGTTTAAATCAGGAAACTGAGGAAGCTGTTCTCTTTGTATAAATCAATTAAATTCTCAGAAGCATACTGTACATCACTGTACGACTATTTTCACAGTGTGAGCTGATTGCCCCTCTTGAATTCTTTACTGTAGAGTAATTACAAATTAAGTCATGGTGGTGGTCATGGTCACAAACAACAAATGGGTAGTTCTGATTTGTGGCACTGCCTTAATGTCTGCTTGAAGTACAATGTTTGATCAGCTAATTAAAACTTCCCTTTTACTACTGATTTTTTTATAGATTCAATTTTATGAAGACTATCCATTCTATTTTTAACTAGTTTAATAAAAAATTGGGTTATTCTGACAATAAATATATACTTTCTTTTAAAGTTAACACGTAAGTTTAAACTGGATGTTCTGTTTACATTTATTATATATATTTGTCTTTTTCAAAAGAGTTCATTTTTCTGATGGTTCTGTGTGAATTTTACTAAAATCTAAAAATGAAATGTTTATTATCATTATGAAAACTATTTGAAAACATCATTAAGAAAGTAAAAATGAGCAACAGTTACAGTTTGTGCATTTTCTTTCAAAATCATTGATCAGTTAACAAGTATTAATCTCATGTTAGCACAAAGGTGATGGTATTTATAAAATAAGCTGAATATATCTTTCTAATTTTGGATATATAAAGTAAGAAGCACAATAAAATGAACCACATATTTACTTTCATAAAATTATTGAATTAATATAAAGCAATTGCATTATTATTATTATTTTAAATAAAGATTCTATGAATGGTTATTAACCAATAAAATCTTAATATTTTTTTAATTTGGAATCTTTTGAATATAGGTATATATGTGTTACATTTTCAATATTTCAGATTATTAATTTATCGTCTGCATTATTTCTCTATTTAAATTTAAATATTTAAGTTCAAAAACAACTTTAAAAACGTATTAAGTAAATAAATAAAAAGCATTCTAAATAATTTATATTCCGTTAATATTCCTATAATTAATAATTATTCAAAGTAATAAATATTATAATATGCAATTATATATAATTCTAATAGTGTACAGATCTTTTAAAATATAAACATTACGGCATATCGTTCGTTAAAGTAACTCACAATGCTTTTCTTACAAGCGCTAACTTCCGAAAATATAAATTTAAAAAGTTATTTAATATTAATTATTTTATTCCAAAACTATTTTTATTGGATGCTACTATTTATTTCTAAGCGATTGCCAAAATTTCATTAATTTTAAACCGTAATTTAGCGAGATATCCGCATTACAAAATTTAATCACTTCTGTCAGTTTTAAAAGACGCGCGATCCATTTTTTTTTCCCGACGCAGTTAGACATTTTTTATCTTTCTTCCTCGCAGAAAAGAACGTTGTGACGTCACTCTATCCTCCATCTTATTTTGGTATCACGGCGTGACATCGCTGGTACTCAGGAATGCAGGGGGAATGCAACTTCGATTACGATACAAATCGTTATCGATATTTCAATTGCGATAAAAATCGCTATCGTGATGACTCAGATGTGCACGTGCCGGTCGCTGATTGGCGAATTTAAGTTGAGCGTCAGTTTTAACGTTCTTTTCGGGCCATCTGTTTTGACGGACTCTCTCTCGGGACGATGTAGCAGGAGGTTGTTGTCGGGCGGCTGGGGTTTTCTGGCCTCAGTCGCTCTGTCAGAGTTCCGTGCGTAACGAGCAAAATTTTTAGGTAAAAACTTTCGTCAGCTTCACGTCTAAGAACATCGATCCATTTATTTTATTTTCTTTCAATATTTCAACAAGAGAATTCCAGCAACATCAGTGACGTGTTATGTTAAGGATGTGAGGACCTGTCTGCTGTTTTTCTTCATAAAACCTGCTTGAGGAGCTATCTGCTGCTCTCTCTATTATTCATAGACGATGTCAACCAACAGCTGCTGTCACTTCCAATGATGCGGCAGAATGATGACAACTGTCCCCTGTAATTTCTTCATAATTTCTTAAGTACTTCTTCTCAATCTCATAAATTATCTACAGCCTCAACTGCAGGAAGGAAACCATCCCTTTATAAAATTCTTTTTTTCTCTGTGTGAATTCTCAAAGCATCTGAGTGCTACAACTTATCCAGAATCCTTCTCAACCAATAACTTTTCGGAATACTGAACTTTTAAATAGAAAGAACTGTGGACATGAATTAAAATTCGGACAATATATCTCAAGCCTGTTTTAAATGAACAATCCAAACATCCTTCCACATCACCGCCAGCTAGTCAATGGAAATAAACACCTTTTTTTAATATAATCTAATAATATATCCTCATCACTCTGTCATTTCCTGGCCAGGAAAATATTTTACTTCGTCATTATTAGTTTTATATATTATTTCAATACATATAAAATAATTTTGCAATAAAATATGTGTCAACTGTACCTTCAATCTCCAGGTGAGTTATTTTACACTTTCTTACTTTTCAGCCTCCATTGTTGAATATTTTATGGCAACATTTTCTAAATTATTTTTAATGCTTAACTTTAATTCTTAATATTTTCATTGGTTGCCAATCCATTTTAATTTTCAGACAACCACTAAGGCGATCCACGGCCACAACACATATATAGCATTTGGCGCCTTTGACCAATTTTTAGGTGTTCGAACCTGGTCAATGTCTGAAAATCTTAACTTTAAATGTTTAACTTTTGGTAATTATAATGTGCAATATTATATTTCAAAGATCGTTTAACGATTTTTTTTAACGGTTATTTTATTTTAACTTCATTAATATTTTCTGTTATTGCTGATAAATTTTAACTTGATTCAAATGATTAATTATAAAAAGAAATTCCTAAGATAAGCGTCCTTGTGAGCACCAAAAAAAATAATATTTTGATATGAAGTGTATTTTATATATATTCTTATATTTTATATATATATTCTTATATTTTATTTGTTTCATTTCTTATATTTTATACAATAGATTTTGAAAAGATTTTATTATTATTTACCTATATTTGTTGATTGATAAATTTAATTTATGCAGATATAATTTTCTCAGTCTTTTGAAAAAAGAAATATTACTTTTTTAGTTGTATTTTCATATTTTGCTTATTAAAATTTTTATTTTATTTTGCTATATCATGGCAAACAATCGCGCACTTTTTCGGTCGATGATGTCGGCGATTCCGCCTTTTCATGGCCACCCTAATGAAAATGTTAACATCTTTTTACAAAATTTAGAAGATGTATGCAACATTCAAAATATCACAGACGAAAACCGCATTACTCTGTTGAGACTCCTGTGTAGGGAAAAGGCTTCAGAATTTTTGTCAACTGACAAACGTGTAAGCGAAGAAAAAAGTTTTGGAAATGTAGCAAATTTGATGAAATTAAAATTTGAATACAAACAAAATTTCCAGGAAGCGTCGTATCAGTATGGGCGCATAACTCAACAGCCGAAACAGTCTGTGCTTGATTTAGCGGAGGAAATCAGGGCGACGGTTAACAATATGGCTCCAGGTTCTGAGGATAATGCAGCATTAGACTCATTTAAGGCTAATTTAATGTCTTCCAAATTTTTAGAGGCCTTACGTACTGACATTAAAGTTGAAGTTCTTAAATTCGGAAAAAAAAAATTTTGATGAAATTGTGGCTAAGGCCGTAGATATTGAAAAAGCGCTGGAACATAATACTTTTGATCTTAACACTTTACAAGTTGCACCATCCACCAGTAATCCAGACAGTTTGCTGGAAAAACTTTTGAAATGCCAGGAAGATCAGAATAAACAAATTGCTCAGCTGACAGAAACGGTGCAGAAGATGAAAGAGGAAAAGCTGTTATGTCAGATCTGCCGCAAGGCACACAGTGCCAAAAATTGCTGGTACTACCTAGAGTTTCAAAACTCGAATGGTAGAAACGGTACAAATTTTTCAAGAGGGGGCATGAATAACAGTGAGGCGAATTATTTTGTTAATGAAAATAGCAATTGGTATAATAACAATCAAAGGGGTTTTCAGGAAAATGGTGTAAGATATAACCGTGGAAGAGGTCGTAACAATTACAGACCATACAACCGTTCAAGAAGACATTTAAACGGGTAAAGGGTTCTGAAATTGATGTAAATAATTCCCCCCCTCATGATTGCAGGGCCCTAGATTCTTTTTTTTATAATGATGAGGGTATTAAATTAAATCCTAATGTAAATACTGATAAAATTTTGATGAGCTGCAATATAGATAACTCAGAATTACCAATAATTAAACTTAAATTTGGAAAACTCGCTTTTGATGGGCTTTTAGACAGTGGAGCGAATTTGTCACTAATACAACCACATGCAATTAATCTTCTTAAAAAACAAAATAAATTAAATTTCTTATCACGCTCTGTAAACATAAAAACTATCAACAACTCATCTATTCCTTTTTTTTCAACGGTACAACTTAAATTTCGAATTCAGAACACTTGGTTCACTAACACATTTTTCATTACTCATGACAATTGGCACTCCAATTATCAAATTATTTTGGGCTACGATTTCCTCAATAGAAATAAAGTTCTTTTGGACTCAGCGAATCAGCAACTTATTATGGGTCACCTTACTTTTCCTTTTGCCAATAAAAACCCTGATTCTTTGCAACCTGTAAATAATAATGACAATAGTAACAACATTTCACCTGATGATAATTTTGATAATTCGAATTCTGTTATTAATCCTTCCCCTTCAGAGTTTAATGCTAATGTTCATAATAACCCAGTACTTTCAAATGACTTAAATTCTTCTCTAAATAATCCAGTATTTTCTAATGATTTAATTTCTTCTCAAAATAATTCTGAAATGTCAAAAAATTTTGTTAAACCAGCCAATCAAGTAACTCTAAGACCCAATCAAGGCAAAATTATTAAACTTAAACCTCTTCATAAAATTAGTAATTCCTTAAACTATTTATTTTGTCCAACATCAAATAAATTATCTTTAAAATTAAATTTCAGTCTGCATCAACCTGATGCAAACAATGCCATTCTTTTATATGTCCACAACTATACTGTTAAAAACATAGTAATTAGAAAGAAAACTAAATTAGGATTTATAAAGCCCATTTCAGAAGACCAAATTTCAACTCATGACAATACTCAAACATATCAAGTTAATTCTTTAATTACTCAGGAAATGCTAGAACTTAGAGAAAAAGAACTTACGTCTGATAAATTTAATATTGCCCACTTACCTGATGCTGAAAAAAAACGTGTTCTTAGTCTATTAATGGATAACTCCGCTGTATTTTCTTCGTCTTATGACACTCTTGGCTGCACTGATAAAGTAGTTCCTGAATTTAAATTGCTCCATGACTTTGCACTGCAAACAAAACCCTATCCCATTCCTAAAATAGCCAAAGATTTTGCTCGTAAAGAAATTTCTGATCTCTTAAAGGCAGGAATTATTCAAAACTCTTCCTCTAACTATTGCTTTCCAGTTCTTTTTGTACATAAAAAATCTCTTCCTACTGATGATCCAAGTAAATTAAAATTCCGTATGGTTATTGATTACCGTCTTTTAAATGCAATTACTGAACCCTATAAAATCTGTCTTCCTAGAATTAATGAAGTAATTCAAAACATTTCAGGTAAAAAACTGTATACGGTATTAGACTTAAAATCAGCATTTTTTCAAATTCTTCTGCAGGAAAAAGACAGGGCAAAATTAGCGTTTGCAACTGAGTATGGAAATTTTGAACCTACCAGATTAGCCTTTGGCCTCGTTAATAGTACTTCTTATTTTCACACATTAATTAACGATTGTTTGGACCCATTAAGGGGCAAAAATGTTCAATATTTTCTTGACGATATTATTGTGGCTGCTGATTCTCTAGAGGAAATGTTGTCATGGCTCCAAAAAGTATTTGACAGACTTAAGGAATTTAATTTAACTTTAGACCCAGCAAAATTACAAATTTGTCAACAAGAGATAACTTACCTTGGTTTTAATTTGCATCAAAATGGTCATTCCCCATCGCCAGATAATGTAAATAAAATAAATAAATTTCCAAGACCCACTAATGTAAAAGAAGTACAAAGTTTTCTAGGAATGATCAACTATTTTAGACATTTAATTTTCAATTTTGCTGATATTGTCCAACCAATAGTTAATTTAACAAAAAAGAATGCTAAATTTTTTTGGAGTAAAGAATGTCAAGATTCCTTCCTGAAAATTCAAAATATTCTCCTCAATAATCCTACAGTTAAGAACTTTGATGAAAATAAAGAGGTATGTTTGGTAACAGATGCGTCAAAAAATGCTATCTGTGGAATTTTGTTACAGCGTCATGACAATCAATTTTATCCCATAGAATTTTATTCAAAAAAACTTAACAAGGGCGAATCTAATTATCCATCCATTAAAAGAGAATTTTATGCAATTTATTCCTCCATTAAACATTTTCACGAATACTTATATGGTAGGCAATTCAAAATTTTAACTGATGCCAAAGCACTCACCTATCATATGAAATTAGAAAAACAATCTGAAATAATAATTAGATGGATAATGTATCTACAGGGCTTTAATTACAAAATTGATCATATCCCAGGTCTTGTAAACCCCGCAGATTTCCTTTCTCGTGTTGTTGACCCCCCTGACAACCCTAACTTAATTGTAAACGCATTAAATATTTTTATTCCCACTAATGACTCCCTAACGACCGAGAATATCCTAAAAGAACAACTTAAAGATGCTAAACTTAAAGATATAAGAGATAAATTAATTTCTAATAAAATGCCTAATTCTTCTTATTCTATAAATCCAGATAACAATTTAATTATGATTGCCAGGAAAAAGCGTAATAGAGTTAATAAATCTAAGAAAATATATATTCCTAAAACTTTAATTAACAGCTGTATTGCTCTGGGACATCAAGTGCATTTTGGGATAAATAAAACAGTAGATACAATTTCAAAACTTTATTTTTGGGATGGTATGGTTAAAGATATACAGAATTTTGTAAATACTTGTGAACAGTGCTTACCTCACAAAAGTAAACAAACAAATACAAAACCTAGTTTTATTTCCAAATCTGATTTAGCACCGGGAGAAATGATTGCTATTGATGTTGTGGGAAAACTTCCTAGATCACATGATGGAAAATTTTTTATTTTAACTATAGTTGATCATTATTCACGATTTTTAGAGGCCATTCCACTTGCTAATGTGACATCTCATTCTGTTATTAAATCTCTTAATGATTATTTTTCGAGGTATGGGATACCAAAAGTTTTGTTATCTGATAACGCTAAATATTTCACCTCTAATGAAATTAAACAATTCTTAAAATCATTAAAAATTAATCATAGAAATTCATCCATCTATTACCCGAAATCTAACGGTCTTGTTGAACGAATTAATCGTTCACTTAAAGAGTCAGTTGCCTCTCTGTCTGATCAAGTCATTGAATGGTCAGACAGACTTAAATTTTTCGTTCTCCATTATAATAACTCTAAACATGCTGTAACAAATTTTACGCCAGCCAATTTATTCTTAGGTAGGGATTTAAATTTGCCAATCGATACCTTTCAACCGGCCAAAGAGGTTGAAGAACCAAGTATATATTTCAAAAAATTACAAGATCATATTTCAAAAACTAGAGAATTGGTTAAACAGAATGAGGAAAAATATTTCGCTCAAAATGAAAAATATTTAAAAGGTCGTCCGCCTCCAGTATTAAAGCTTGGTGATGTTGTGTATTTAAAGAATTTAATTCATACTCCTACTTTCATGCCAAAAAATACAGGACCTTTTAAAATTACCGGAGTCTTTAGGGGTCATAATTACCTAATTGAGCATGTTAATGAACCGCTAAATTGTGCTAAATTACATGTTAGCAAATTGATTCCGACTGGACAAACAAAGTAAGGTTTTTCTGCCATTTTTAATATTGTTTCATCCTTTATGTACAATTTTAACTTTTATTATTATTCCAAATCATAGTATATTATCCTAACTTCATTTCAATTTTCATTTATTCATTTTTAAATTTAATTTTAAACTCAATAGTGTGACAACTTATCCGGTTTCACACATTTGATACTAAATGGTTCATGAGGTAGCTTCTTTTGAATTACTCAATGCATATGTGTCTAGCTAACTCGTTATGTTTTGAGAAGTATCTTTTAATATTCTTTACGACTTAATTCATTTAGTATAATTCTTTAATTTAACCTTTTTCAATAACTACCTATTTCAATATAAATCTCACTTAGTTGTCACAAGTCATATTTAACCTTTCAGTATTCTTTTATAAAGGATTGAACTTTATTTTGGCTTTTAACCTATACACTTTACTGCTGTTTGTAAATTGATGTGACATTATTTTATAATTTTAATTTAGGATCCTAATTATTAATTTTCTTTAAAGAATATCAATCTATTAAGTTTGATTAAATATTGAGACAAAAAAAAAAAAAAAAAAAAGAAAGAAAGAAATTAAATTGATTTCATAAATGTTATTTTGATAATCTCTACAATGCGCATGCCTTATGGTTCTAGAAGAGATTTAAATTCTATGTAAAAGATGGAGTTTCTGCTCTAAGCTTTTCTAAAAAAAATTTTCGATTTTCTTTAAATTCTGGACCATTACACACAGATGGTCAACTCGGCTTAGTTTGGGGTGTAAAATTTAGCACAAATTCTGCCCTTCCGACATTCCCTCACGGTATGGTCTCTGGTATAATTTGGAGAATTTTGAAAATTTGTGTGAAATTGTGTCGATGACTTCCATGTATGGTTGTCAACAGGTTAGAATTATTCCTTTTCTTTTCGACACTTGTGCAATTCTTAAGTGATGTCTTCTCTTAAATTTCAATTGCATTATATTTACACACTTATATTGTTATATTTTTAAAATGTATGTTTGTCTCACAATCACATCATTACTTCAGTAGTGTCCTGCTATATGTCATTGACTCTTGCTCAGTTCCATTGTACATAAAGTATAGCAATTTTAATCATGTGCAATAACTCATATTTTTTTTACAATGTGCAATTTCAACTCAGTTATGTATATAGTATATCTCTATCATTCGTTTGTTTATATTGCAATAAGAATTGTAATGGTGTTCACATGGATATTTACGTTTCAATTAAGTAGTAGGATTTTATTAATCTTTCACTCACCCAGAGAAGTGTTTGTATATTCTATGTATTGTTGTGTATCTGTTTCAAGTGTTTGTATATTCTATGTATTGTTGTGTATCTGTTTCAACATATTTAGTGTATTGTATTCAGTATTATTTCTATATTCATTTTGTTTTGCATTTGTTTAGTGTACTGTAATTGTTTGATTTTTTTTATTGGATTACTTACAGAGAAGTGCATCTCTGAAGATTTTCCAATTGTTTGAGTGCGTCACTTGAACGTTTAGTTTCTTTGTGCATTCAGTTATGCATTATTGAGATCCCAGTATCTCGAACTTTTTTTTTCATAATTTTTTTTTCTATGGGCTGCAGGTAAATGTTACATTTTCAATATTTCAGATTATTAATTTATCGTCTGCATTATTTCTCTATTTAAATTTAAATATTTAAGTTCAAAAACAACTTTAAAAACGTATTAAGTAAATAAATAAAAAGCATTCTAAATAATTTATATTCCGTTAATATTCCTATAATTAATAATTATTCAAAGTAATAAATATTATAATATGCAATTATATATAATTCTAATAGTGTACAGATCTTTTAAAATATAAACATTACGGCATATCGTTCGTTAAAGTAACTCACAATGCTTTTCTTACAAGCGCTAACTTCCGAAAATATAAATTAAAAAAGTTATTTAATATTAATTATTTTATTCCAAAACTATTTTTATTGGATGCTACTATTTATTTCTAAGCGATTGCCAAAATTTCATTAATTTTAAACCGTAATTTAGCGAGATATCCGCATTACAAAATTTAATCACTTCTGTCAGTTTTAAAAGACGCGCGATCCATTTTTTTTTCCCGACGCAGTTAGACATTTTTTATCTTTCTTCCTCGCAGAAAAGAACGTTGTGACGTCACTCTATCCTCCATCTTATTTTGGTATCACGGCGTGACATCGCTGGTACTCAGGAATGCAGGGGGAATGCAACTTCGATTACGATACAAATCGTTATCGATATTTCAATTGCGATAAAAATCGCTATCGTGATGACTCAGATGTGCACGTGCCGGTCGCTGATTGGCGAATTTAAGTTGAGCGTCAGTTTTAACGTTCTTTTCGGGCCATCTGTTTTGACGGACTCTCTCTCGGGACGATGTAGCAGGAGGTTGTTGTCGGGCGGCTGGGGTTTTCTGGCCTCAGTCGCTCTGTCAGAGTTCCGTGCGTAACGAGCAAAATTTTTAGGTAAAAACTTTCGTCAGCTTCACGTCTAAGAACATCGATCCATTTATTTTATTTTCTTTCAATATTTCAACAAGAGAATTCCAGCAACATCAGTGACGTGTTATGTTAAGGATGTGAGGACCTGTCTGCTGTTTTTCTTCATAAAACCTGCTTGAGGAGCTATCTGCTGCTCTCTCTATTATTCATAGACGATGTCAACCAACAGCTGCTGTCACTTCCAATGATGCGGCAGAATGATGACAACTGTCCCCTGTAATTTCTTCATAATTTCTTAAGTACTTCTTCTCAATCTCATAAATTATCTACAGCCTCAACTGCAGGAAGGAAACCATCCCTTTATAAAATTCTTTTTTTCTCTGTGTGAATTCTCAAAGCATCTGAGTGCTACAACTTATCCAGAATCCTTCTCAACCAATAACTTTTCGGAATACTGAACTTTTAAATAGAAAGAACTGTGGACATGAATTAAAATTCGGACAATATATCTCAAGCCTGTTTTAAATGAACAATCCAAACATCCTTCCACATCACCGCCAGCTAGTCAATGGAAATAAACACCTTTTTTTAATATAATCTAATAATATATCCTCATCACTCTGTCATTTCCTGGCCAGGAAAATATTTTACTTCGTCATTATTAGTTTTATATATTATTTCAGTACATATAAAATAATTTTGCAATAAAATATGTGTCAACTGTACCTTCAATCTCCGGGTGAGTTATTTTACACTTTCTTACTTTTCAGCCTCCATTGTTGAATATTTTATGGCAACATTTTCTAAATTATTTTTAATGCTTAACTTTAATTCTTAATATTTTCATTGGTTGCCAATCCATTTTAATTTTCAGACAACCACTAAGGCGATCCACGGCCACAACACATATATAGCAATATGCAATAATACATTGTCTTGTAAATATTTTTATATGAATAATATGTTATAAGTTTAATTATTTAGAGTTTTATTAAACTATTTTCTGTAATATTCATTTTAGGGTAATCTTAGGCTGAAGATGTCAATTTCAAACAACAAGGTGCACATTCGAACTTGTGCTGATTCCTTTAAAGCTTTGCTTGAACTCATAACCTATCTTAGCATAAATGGTGATATGGAACCAAATATTGATATTCAGAAGGTACTTTTTTGTTATTGTTGCTTCTATTTTATTTATTTATTTATTTAAAAATAATAATAATTTCATATCTGCAAATGATTTTTTTTTTTTTGTTGGGGGGGGGGGGGGGGGGGGGATTGAATTATTATATTGTAGGAAGAACTTTAGCAAATTTCGAATGATTTGCACTTTTAAATGTAAAACATATTTTTCTAAAATTATCAGATACCAGTATTCAGGGTGGGATGATGGGATTCAGGCCCTAAATTTGGAAATCCTGTCCAAGAGAATTTTGCAGCTGAGAACCGCTCATACATGAAATTTCTCCAATTTAAAATTTTTCATTTTTTTAACAAAAATTTAGTTGAAAAAGCAATACAATGACTATGAAATAATGACTGCAAAGACTCAATGAAACCTGATTATTAATGGTGCATAATGTTTGGTTATAACTTTCTGAATTGTTGACATAAATTTTTTCAAAGATACTTTGCCATGTGTTAAAACATACTATTAATATAAATAGCATTTTATAATAAGCATAGGGTTAAAGATAATTTGGTACTTTTTGGTTAGCCGGGTGTCAATGTTATATATACATATATATGTATATATACATATATATGTATATAAACATGTATGTATATATACTTATATATATACATATATATGTGTGTGTATATATACAATATATGTATATATATAGATGTGTATATATATATACATATATGTATGTATATTTATATGTATATAGAACACTGGTGCCCGGCTAACTGAAAAGTATCGATAATTCTCTCACTGTCCCAAACAGCTTTATTCCTTACCATTTATAAATGTTGGTAGTCAGATTTCTTTCCTAGAAAAAACTGCATTTCAAGCCTTGGATACAAGACCTTATGATTATTTTATATAGAAAGGTTTATTTAGCAGTTGAAAATGATATTTATGTAGAAATTTAATGTACATTCACTTTGTCGAATAAATGTACTTCTACTGGTCGATGTTTAGAAGGAATTAGTCCAGGCAGATTTTTAACTAAATCTTAAACTTTAATGTTCTTGAATATATGGATGAGGTATTTACATTTGATTGTAACCATGATAAATATAACTGGCCGGTGGCATTCTGCTTTAAAACCGAGGTCCGCTGACCCGGTATTCGGTCGAACAGTGGCGTTTCACACGTCCGTTCACGAGAGCAATCAACAGTCATCTGTCTTTCTCACAATAGTTTTTGTAGGTTCAGCAGTTTTTCGTAGACTCAGAGGTTGGGGTGGATCGTCCAGAGCCTCATTTAAAGAATGTGCTGGTCTTTGCAGTGCAGAATTCAAATGTTGTCACCACATTTATCTTTATCTTTTAATTGTGATTCAATTTTTTGTTTCAGAAAGAATTTTTGTATATTGCTTGCATTTTTGACATTCAAAGATTTCAAAGCTGCCAAGTCATAAGATGTATTGAACATCCCATTCCTACCCAGACCACTGGTCAATGTCTTTAACTTATTGAATTTATAGCTTTTAAATTTTTCCATGATCTTTTATGATCGAGCCTACTACTACCGTTCACAGCTAGTGTTGAGAGGGAATTGCAGACGTGTGAAAATTATTAGAATAATTGTGAGATTTACAATAAAATCTTGTTACATTAAAGAAATAATACATTATTTAAAAAATATCGATACCTTAATATTTAGTGTGCATCTGCTTCTTTTTATTAAAGATTCTATACGTCTTGGTATACTTTGTATGAGTTTTTGGAAATTAATTTCTATTTCGTTGTCATGGTGCCAAATTTGGATGAGTCTTTCTATCAGACCACTCTTGTTTGTGATGTTGCATTTCTTTAATTTTTTTCTTTACAATGACCCAAAGATTCTCTATGGTGGTCATATCTGGACTGTTTCCAGGCCATGGAAGTGTTTTTATATTTTTTCATCCAAGTATGTGGTCACAGATGAAGCTTTATGGCACAGAGCTCCATCATGCATGAATATGAAGCCTCGATTTAGAAACCTGTTTTTTAATTATGGAATTAGTCTTTGTTCAAGCACTTTTTTATACGGATACTGGTCCATCATGCCTTCTACGATGTATAAACTTCCAGTACCATGAGCAGACGTCATGCTCCAAACCATTACTTTAATAGGATGTTTAACCGTTTGTGCTATGCAATTAGGAGAAAATGCTTCACTGGTACTTCTCCTGACATATTGACTGCTTTATTCTGATATCGCAAATATTGATTCATCAGAAAAACATACCTAAAAGATAAAAATACTTTAAGGTGTGTAATTTGTAGAGAAATATTCTTATAAAGAAATTTTTAATCAAATTTATAAACAGTTCTGCATCTTTAGTCAGTATGCAGAAAACATGATTTCAGTACAAGAAATGAACAACTTGAATTCAACTGATTAATTAAAGGAAAATTAATATTTCTCACCTTCATCCAGTCATTTCCGAATTGTTCTTGCACAACTTTTGCCCAACCAAGTCTCTTCTTTGCCATAGTAGATGTGATTTTAGCCTTTTTTCGAGGACGACGAGCACCGAGTCCAGTTGAGATGAGTTTCTAGGGATAGAAGAATCACATACATTTATTCCATACGCTTGTAAAGAGATTTTTAGTTCATGACTCGTTGCTCTTCTGTTAGCTTTAGCAATCTGAATTAATTTCCTTTCTGTTCTTCCAGTAAATTTACTTTTCCTTCCACGTTTCCCTACTCTAGAATTTTCATATTTCACATTTGGAGTCCAAAGATCTTTTTATTCTACACACAGATGCTTGCGGAAATTTTGCTGTTTTAGCGATTTCGTGCTGTTTATAGTGATTTTCTTGGATGAGATATTTTACAACAGCTAGTTTTCTAGGAGAAGTATCACTTGCTTTACCCATAATCATGCAGTAATCCTTTGACAAACGAAAAAAAGCTACCAATTAGTATAAACTGATCAAAACAGCGAAAAGATTTGTTTTAAGAATAACATAATACTGATGCCAACTCAAGGAAATACTAGAACAGCAAGCAGACGATTTTAAAATTTTATTTTAAATTAGTTTGTTAATCAAACAAATTCTTTATGCAATGCAAACAATTTGATTACTTTGTATCAAATATTTTTCTTTTTAAAAAATGGCAACATTTAACAAAATTACATCCCCAAAACAAATTACCTTTCATGAAACATTGCAAATACAGTCAGTACCGGATATATGGTCACCCACTTATAAGGTCACCCCGCTTATCGTAATCGCTTATATCGCGATAATCTTATATATATATATTAATATCGCTTATTGTAAGGTCACTTTTTGTAAGTCCAGACTGACTGAATAGGTATTACGTGTTAAAATACACTGCCTATATGATCAGTTTCCAATGGCTACTATCGGATATATGGTCATATGGTCATCTTTTGTCTCCCTTTTTATTGCAAAATATAGTTTTATGCTTTTTCCTTCCCCTTTTTAGGGTGTAAAGTGCCGAATAGACGTATCATTCACATTCAAGTATCTTCAACTGTCGCCGTCTTTGTATTGGTCACGCGGTGCTTTTCATTTTTAATAGCTTTAGAAAGAAGTGGTTGGACATCCTGAAGGAGGAACCTCTTTCCTTCTAGTCAATGTTCCCCTTTTTCCATCGTTGAATCTCCCATGCGTTTGCTAAAACCCACAAGTAAGAACTTCCGTATGGTAAAGAAAGGCCAGTTGACATTTCTATAGCTTTAGAATGAGAGGGCGACCATTTCCTTTTTAAACGGAGCCTTAGAGATCACGATAATATTGCATATTTTGTGACTAGATGGGCATTGACACCCGGGGGAGGGGATCTCCTCTTCCCAGCTGCAACCTATAAGAGAAACTCTTTCCTGTCAGTAAGAGTTTACATAGCTCTGGAGATTTCTCCCTCAACTGCCGCATTAGATACCGATTCTTGGAAAAAAAAGCCATCACCCCTTGCGAACGAATGAAAATTGTTCTCCGTGCTGAGAAAAGTTAAATAACGCATTTTTAGTTTTTTGTATTTTTCATTACTTGTCGCTGCATGTAAAGTATTCATTCATTTGTTAATTGTCATTTGTGAATACAAGATGTCAGCAAAACAGAAAACTTGACAATTGCGGAAAAAAATTGGTAGAAATGTTTGAAAAAATCGAATGTATCTTCGAAATGCAGCTTTCGCGATGACTGATGGAATACAGAGAGCGACACTGAATAACGTCTTAGAGTTCAAATCTTGTTAAACAGAAGATGTGATCAACCAAAAGAGAAAGCAAGATCATGTTTCAACATTTGAGGGTGTTGAGAAAGATCTTGGATAAAATGTGCCAGATTGCAGAATGTTCCAATACATGGATGATTGTAAAAGAAAAATCTCTGAAAATTGGTGCATAACTAGGAAAATCGAATTTTACTTCCAAAAAATCGAAGGAATGGCTGTTAATGTGTTAAGTGACATTCTCAATAGGTACAGACCTTGTGATGTTTTTTATTTTGATAAACTTTGGCTGTTTTTTTCATGTTTTGCCAGATAAAACTGTTCCTTTTAAGAACGAAAAATGAAGTGGTGGGAAGGTAAGCAAAGAAAAAAAAAAAAAGTGGCCGTTTTATTAGCAGCGAATATGGATGAATGGCTCAGAGAAATTGACTCCATTAGTTATTGGTAAATTTCTCAAGCCTCGCTGTTTAAAAAATTGCAAATCTTTGCATGTATCTTACTATGCGAACCGAAAGGCTTGAATGACATAAAACAAGTGGGAGAAAGGTATTTGGCTTTTAGATAAAATTTGCACAGAGAAGTGGCTATAATCGCAGACAACTGTACCGCCTATTGCATGATTCCCAATTTAAATCCGATTAAACTTCTTGCCTTCAAACTGAATCAGTATGGCACAACAATTAGATAAAGGGATTATTAAAAATATTAAGATAAATTATCGAAAGCTGTTTCTAAAAGACGTCATTGCTGCCATTGATCAAAAAAAGAAGGTTCATGTGACTGTGTTAGATGCCATATGTTACGTAGACAAGAATTGGAACATGGTATTAAAGAAGACCATTGGAAATTGTTTTTGAGATCCTTGGCTTCCAGAATGTGAAGAATTATCATTCGAAGACAACGACAATGATGATGATGTGTCCCTATTTGAAGTTGCACAAGAACTACGGAATGCCATTTGCTCAATATGTGACAAACTGACATATGCAGTTGTTGACAATGAGATCGCTACTAATGGACTTTACCCACGAGTGGCAACAGTCGCATCTTTGCTGGTCTGTATATTCAGAAAAAGACTGCTTATTGGATGAAGGGGAAGCTGTGTTAAAATGTTCTTCACGCCTATTGGTGCTTTTCTTCTAGATATCCACAGCCGAAGTGACATCGGTAAAGTCCATTGTGAAGTGTCTATACTGGAAATAGTTTAGAAAATTTTAAATATAAACATTGATGGAAATGATGATAATGACAGTGAATTCAAAGCTGAACCGACAACAAAAGCAGAAGCTCTCAAAGCACTAAATACATTCAGATATTTTTTTACCAATCCCCAAGGCACTGAGGAACATTTTCAAACTGTTCGTGAATAAGAAAAAGTAGTTTTAACAATTACGATAAAAAAAAAAAAAAAAAAAAAACTTGCATAAAAGATTATTTTTACTACTATGAATATACTCATCAATTCGAAATTTTAACTGTAAAGCAATTCTTGTTTATACACCTTGTTTTGTAAATTATATGTTCATAGCTTCTTTGTACATTATTGTACTCATATAACTAACTTATTAATAATATTTTAGCGTCTAAAATAAAATTCCTGCTTACACCGCATATAAGGTCATCCCGCTTATAAGGTCATATTTTTCAGGTCCACATGGGTGACTATATAACCGATACTGACTGTATATACAACATTAATCAAGAAAAACTGAAAAAATCACAATTATTCTAATAATTTTCACACGTCTGTAGTGATCTCTGATAGATGCACAACTGCCTTTTCCGCAAAGTAGCAGATTATACAGCCTGTGGTGTAGTCATAAAAAATCCAGAGTGTATACACTATCTACTAAAAAACAACTTTTCAAAAGTAAAAAAAAAGCCAAGCAAAAAAAAAAAAAAAAAAAAAAAAAAGAAAAGAAAAGAAAAAAGGGGAAAGTTGTGGCTAAAAAATAGTGTGATATCAAATTTCCAAGCTAATATTATGGTACTTATTTAACATTTTTTATTAAAAATTTACCATATGTAAGTCGAGTACCTAAGTATGCGTTGATAGAAAGCCTTTTCTCCTTTACTAAATACATCATAAGTGTTTCTGAAAATTAATTTTTTTTAATTATGCATGATGGGCTTGGCGGCCATCTTTCCATATTTTACACAATTTTCTAAGCACACAAGTACATTGTTAAGATCGGAAATTCGAAATTGTTGCTAAAGCAAACATTTTATGCTTTTAATTTATGGAAATGAGTGCCTAGAAATTTGTGTCTTAAAATAAAGTTGAAGTAACTTCAGGTTTTATCTTATGATTCTCTTTTTTCGGAGGGGGTTAATTAATTAGTTAAAGCAGTAAAAATCAATTTGTTTTTTTTCTTCAAAATAAAAGACTTTCTTAATTTATCTGTCTGTAGCCAAAACTAGAAGTTCAAAATTCTTAATAATGCAAACATATTACGAGCTTGTCTGCTTAGAAATTTGTGTAAAATATGGAAAGATGGCCGCCAAGCCCATCATGCATAATTAAAAAAAATTAATTTTCAGAAACACTTATGATGTATTTAGTAAAGGAGAAAAGGCTTTCTATCAACGCATACTTAGGTACTCGACTTACATATGGTAAATTTTTAATAAAAAATGTTAAATAAGTACCATAATATTAGCTTGGAAATTTGATATCACACTATTTTTTAGCCACAACTTTCCCCTTTTTTCTTTTCTTTTCTTTTCTTTTTTTTTTTTTTTTTTTTTTTTTTTGCTTGGCTTTTTTTTTACTTTTGAAAAGTTGTTTTTTAGTAGATATCAGTTCTTTTTTTTAAACAGATTATATATAATTGAAATAATTCTACTCGCTAAAATTAGTCCTGGTATAGCCTTTATAAGTAGGTAACAAACACAATAGTATACACTTTGTTTACCTATCATTCATTTTTTAGAGTAATTAATAATTTAAAAGTAAGGAAAGTCAATTTCTTCTTTCAAAGTATCAGTCTTTTTCAATTTATATCGCCTTAAAATTTTCTATGAAGGATGAAAATTTAGTAAAAATCAAATAGAGTCAAAATAAAATATATATTTACAGTTAGTCTGTCAGTTAATTGTTTGTTCTAACTTTTTTTTGCTGACGGTTTTGCAAAATAAATTTATCTTTACAAATAGCTACGGAAAATCCGAGAATGAAGCCCCGCAGGCATCCAAAGAATCAAAGATCTGTCTAAAGAAGTAAATCTAGCAATTCTAGACATGATGATGAAACATTTTTGATAAAAAAAAATCTAAAAATTTAAAGATATAAACTGTACATATAACTTCATCTTCATTTAGATCGTGTTATAGAGAAGAAAGAATAAATATGTAATTTTACTCAAGTCTGTTTATCCATACCTATTTGCATAAATGTGAGAATATAATTTCGTACAAAAATTCCCGTAAATTGATTATATTTAATAGTCTATTATTAAAGCCGCATAAACATTAGAATAATTTTTTTTTTTTGCAGTTAAAAATTGCCTGAAATCTATAGTCTTATCATTCGTCAAATTTGTTATATGTTTTTTTTAATACCCAGACACCTTTTCTAAACTCTGACCAAAGATCACAGAAATACTGAAATTATCCAAATACTTATACCTTTCTATCGTATTTCTTTTTTTGAGTGGGGGGAGGGGTGAGGAAGGGCGCTTAAGAACTTCGTTTTGTTCTTAGAATTCTGAATTAATCATTGAAAAGATCTGCCTACGTAAGTCTTGTTGCAGAATTTTCATTAGGTAAGAGTTGCATCAACTTATACATCATGTGAATATCTTAAATTACTTTTGTAAAATACTAGATGGGAGCCATTGATATTTTCAGAGCATTTGCCTACATTTTAAACTTAAATTATTTACAACTATTCATTAATTTTCTATACGAATTAAAGAAGTCGTTGTTTCCATGGCAACTGTACCTTTCACTATTGCTTGTTTGTTTGTTTGTTTTATTGAACACATATATATCAGATCACGTGAGGATCACGGCGGTATTTGAACCCGCCCCCACCTACGTTCTCAAGCGATTAGCGGCGTGGTGTCTTATCCACTCAGCCACGGTGGGCCACTATTGCTTTATCTAATACCCAGATACTCAAATTTAACCAGCTGCGCTTAGAATCCTGCTCATAACAGAGTACATTTATATGTAAGAGTGGTGACACATATGCACAAGTCGTGTACTCATATTCAAGTTTTTGTCCAAAGTACAGTAACTCAGTTTTCATTAATAGACGTGGAAGATTTCGATTAAACTAACCAAAAAAGTTTAAAAACATTGGCTTTCTGATTTGATTTTATTCAAAATCGTCTTAACCAACCAGAGTTAATGTCCGGGATCCAGAGTGTTTACTTCAAACATAAAAAAAGTTTTCAAAAATGCAGGCTTTTGATTGATCAATCTCATCGCGCTAATAGCGTGAAATCTATCTTGATCCCGGTCTATTCAACGTCCTTTAAATATTCGAGAAAGCCTTGACAAGTCAGGAAAATATCACACAAAGCAGGCAAAACAAAGAAGAAAAATCATTCATTGGCTCGTTCATATCCACGAGTGAATGAATGATTTTGTTCCTTTGCTTTGCCTGCTTTGTGTGATGTTTTTGTGACGCGTGTCAAGACTTTCTCAAATATTTAAGGGGCGTTTGTTTATTTCACCACCATGAAGCTATGAAAGGAGAGGAGCAGGCATGTCAATCTTCCCGTGTGAAAAACTACATAAAGAAAACGAGTTCTTTCCCCCTCTTCTGCCCTTTTCTCTCTTGATTTTGACCGATAGCAGCCCATTTAGCAGTCTCCATAGCAAGATGCAGCTATATATGGCGGACGCAAGGGGGAGGGTGTTAGCGTGACCAATGACATAATAGGCCAGTTTATGACGTTTAAAAGTCACACGGAGTTGGATCATCTTTACACGATGATTAGTACAAAGCGGTGCGCCGATTTTTTTTTGTGTCCATTGCCGTGTACAGATAATCAACTCCACACTTAGGAACAGCTTAAAATGACGTCATCTACTTCGAGGCAAACGAAAAAGGACAGGCTACCGCGGCGCTACAGCGTCTAGAATATATAGTGTGGAAATCCAATCAGTCGATCACAGCGATATCTGCAGGATATTTCCCAAAACTCCAAGACAATTTGGTCTAGACGCTGTAACATTTTTTTTAAACGTTTTATTAACTTATATTTGACCTGTGTGCTTGGCGTCAAACCCGCTGTAATAATACGATGTTTACTTTGAAATTTGAAAATATGTAGCAGATGTCGCTGCGATAATCTCCCTGGATTTCAGCGTCAGTGCACATTTAAGGGATACACTTTTTAGCGGTTCTTGGATAGCAAATTTCCACATTATGTATTCAAGACGCTGTAGCGGTGCATTACACATGTCTCTTTCTTCTTTAAAAAATATCCTGCAGATGTCGATGCAAATGACTGTTTGGAATTCGACATCGTTGTACATTTAAGGGATTCAATACTTTCGCGCTTTTTTAAGTATTGCCGGGATAGTCGATTTCTACAACATATAATCTAGACGCTATAACGGAGCTATAGTTTCTAGAAGATATAGTTTAAAAATCGGCTTATTAAAAAAGTGCTAAAAATTGTATCCCATAAATGTTGAACGGGGCTGAACGACGAATGTCGATTACAGCGACATATGGTAATTCCAACATAACTATTTCAAAAGAAAATGTTTCGCTCAGAGAAGATCTAGAAAATGTTGCTCCCATCGACATTTGTCATTCAGTATTTTTCAATATTTATGGGATTCAATTTTTAGCACTTTTTAAAGAATTACTGGAATAGCCGGTTTTCACACTGTGACCGTGATCTAGGTAGATTTTTCTGTGTTATCGTAACGAGATTGACCAATCAGAAGCCAGAATTTTTGCTAACTTTTCACTGTTTGCAAAATTGTACCTGGATACCGGCCTATATTTCTAGACGCTATAACTGAGCTCAGGAATAGTACAGAAAGCAAACTCTGTATTTTGATACATTAAGGCCGGGATCTAATTAGGAACAAGTGTGTCTCTATAACGAAGTAGCGACATACGGCCAATAAGTATTTATTGGTAAAAGTGATAAAAAAAAATCGTTAAAGTTCTTTACGAGCATGCCATTATCGCCAGGTTAATGCATGCTGAATTATTTCCCTAGTCTAATAGAGATCATCCATGCGCGTATCTTCTAATGGAGGATATTCCAAATGTGGGTTCGAGGCTGAAAAAGTCACGTGGTACCGGTAATTTACCCAAAGAATTTCTAACTGATAGAAGGGAAACAGGAAACTACACTGTTAAAAATATCGTGAAAAATTACCTCAGTTCTTACAGGTTCTCTATTTTCTGACCAATGAGAACGCTACATAAACGCCTATGAAGCGTTCTCATTGGTCAGAATACAGATAGCCTTTAAAAACAGAGGTAATTTTTCACGATATTTTTAACAGTGTACTACTGCTTTCTCCCATGAACTGTTTCCTTGGCTAGCGGGGATTTACATTATGTAGACGGAGCCTTCCCTTCTTTATGCTAGACGTTCTTGCCTTGACCATGTGATCATAACGTAGATTGAATATCCTCTATTCAAGAAAGCGGATTGCCGTACTTTCGACAAAAGCTTGAAATGAGCATGTCTCCTGTGCATATATCACCACTCTTATGTATAAAGGCTCTCTGTTATGGTGTTGTTTCTGATACAGCGCCTAGAATACCTAGTGTGGAAATATGCTATCCAAACAGTTCTAAAAATTTGTATCCCTTAAATGTGCGACGATACTGCTAAAATTTCAAGTGTCGATCGCAGCGACATCTGTGGGATTTTCGTATTACTATTATTACATTGTATAGACTAGCAATTTCTTGCAGTTGTAGAAAATATCCTGCAGATGCTGCTGCGATCTGCATATTACAGCAGTATCATTGCACATTTAAGGGATACAATATTTTAGCGCTTTTTTAAGTATTACAGGGTTAGTCGATTTCAACACTATATATTCTAGGCGCTATAGTTTCTGAGCGCTGTTGGTTAAATTTCGATATTCGTGTTTTAGAGTGAGCAATAGAGAAAAGTACTAAAACTATTGAAACAACAACTTCTTTAATATTGAAATGTATAGCAAAGGAGTTCAGAATCAATGCCTTAAATAGTTTCGAATACGCACTGTTGTTATGACATCAATACCCTTCCTGGATGTGGAAATGCAAAATTGTGTTCAACATAATTGGCCGCAATCTAGATAGATTTTTCGCTGTTAGCGAAACGAGATTCATTAATCAGAAGCTTGCACTTTTGCGAACTTTTCGCTGTTTGCAGCAATGCAGGCTATTGATTGGTGAATCTCGTTTCGCTAACAGCGAAAAATCCATCTGGATCCCAGCCTAAATTTCTGTAAACATTGCACTTCATCCATGGCACTAAGAAAATGACTCAAAACTTTTATGACATAGGCCGGGATCCAGAAGCAGCAAAAATTCTCAAACATTCTGACTTCTGATTGGTCAAACTCATTTCGCTAACAGCGAAAAATCTATCTGGATCTCGGCCATAGTTTTCTTCGATGAAATCAATGCAAAAGGATAATATAAAAAATTTTAAAAGACTTCTAAAATGATTTGGCGGGTTTATCGCTGTTTGGCATAATTTATAAACTTTAAAATTAATTAACAGTTTTTCGCTAATTAAGAATAGAAAATTTGTGTTTTTAAAGCTGAATTTTACAAAAGCACGTAGATTGAGTAAATATCTGTCCAAAAATGCAATCCTTACTTTTTTATGTCCATTATTTAAGTCTCTACCTTGATTGAACCATAAATTGTGACGAAGAAAATAAATCGACCATTTTCAGTATCTCGACGTTATTTTAAAAAATCTATATCTCTGTTTATAATTAATTTATGAGGATGCATTTGGTCTCAAATTGAAGATATTTTCCATTGGGTCCTTCTGGTTTTGGTTTTATTTTTCTGCGATGATTGGTTCTTTTGATATGGGAAATTTTACGCTGGCATGTTTGGTTGATTTTACTTGGAGAAGTTGTCATCAGTATAATAAGCAGTTACGGTGTCTTGCGTTTTATTCTTGGCGTTTGTTTGTTTGGCGAGGTTAGCATTTTTTTTTTCAGCTTGGCTTGGCAGAACGACCGTCCTGCTTGATAGATTTACTTGAGAATCAAAGGATATACAGAATTCCTTAAATAAATCTAGAAGGTAGACTCCACTACTGTATACCCTCCGTTATATCCTTGGTTACAGCAAGGGATCATGGCACCTTTGCCAGAAAGGAGTGCAGCCCCAGTCACAGAAGATCCTTCCGGAAAATTTTAAAGGCTAAGTTCAATAAGTTTAATGCATCGTCCAATGGTTTTGGAGAAGCCAGGGTATTTATTACTTTGGACTATCCATTATAGCTCAAACAAAATGAATTTATACAGTTCATTTGTATTTTTTAAAAAGTATTTCTGTGTAAAACTTTTGTAATGTTCCATTTTCGACAGTTCTTTTTTCATTTTGTGGAAGAATTTCATATTTTACAAAAATGATGCCAGTAAGATTTTTGCTAAAATGCTTAAACAGAAAAAAAAAATCAAATTTTTATGTAACTAGTTGCATGACAGTAATTACAATGCCACCGGAAGCAACAGAAATCATTATTTATATAGTATAAGCAGTGTTGTTATTTATGTGTATGTGTTGTAGATTGTTTTCTCCCAAATGAACTTGATAAAAATAGATTTAAGAAATCCTTTAACAACAAAAAATCCAAGAAAATTATTCACTATAATTATATAAAAGTACTATCACATTAATTTTGAAAAGGTTTTCAAAATATGGCACTTGGCAAATCAAAGGAGGATTTTACAATAATATCTAATGTTTGTAATGTATTAAAATGTATATTGTCAAAATAAAATTAACATTAATTGGTAATTTTAGATTTAAGGGGTCTGCACTTTTGTGAAAAATGGTGAACATTCAATTTTCCACTTTTTTGCATAAAATGTATTTAGGCATCCCAAGTATATTCTGGCAAGGTTTGCATAATGATCCGTAATCACACATGTATAGTTTTTCATTCCATTTATTTCTTTTTAAATGTATCAGTATGATCAAATTACAATCAAATATAAACTTCATTATGTACTTTTCAATTGATTCATTATTATTTTTTTTCTTTTCGTGATCCTTTAAAGTGCATTTCATAAAATTTGGGATGGGATTTTAACTAATAAATAGTTTAATTGTTAAAAATAAAAATGTGAAGTAAATACGGTAGAACCTAGCTAATCTGAACTAATTGGGACCACTGCCCACTTGGATTAACCTGAAATTCTGATAAAATTAGAAAAGAAAAAGGTGCATGTTAAAAAAATGTAATTCATAAGTACTCAGTAGTACAGTAAACTTCCAGTAATTCGGCATCCTAAGGTCTGGCATGCTGGATAATCCGGTATGACTTTCTGAAAAAAATAGTATTCCTTATTTAACTTCAGAATGAGGATTTACGTAACAACCCTTTACAAACGGTTCAAAATCGTGAATCTATAAATAGTTCAGTCACGTCGACTATGAGGGGAAGAAAAAAATATTTCTGTAGATAATTTGCGAAAAAAAACTGTTGAAAGGAAAAATAAATTTTTATCATCTGATTTAATTACTTTTTGCATTTTAGAAAAGAATTTTATAGTGACTGGCAAACAAACTGATATTCAAGATTTTTTAAAGATGGCTTCTATGAGTATGCCTACAGTGCACATTTTCATTTTATATTCACGTACATATGTTGTATTTTTACATTATTGAGTTTTTTTTTTTTTTTTTTTTTTTATCCTATTCAAGCTGTTTAAAGAATAAATAACATGCTTTACTCCCATTTTTTGTTTAATTCTAACTTCTACACATTTTTCCCAAAATTCATCATATAATCTGGCATTCTTCAAATCCAGTAATTTTCAAAAATAAAATTTGTTCGGATTACCAGAATTTCAAATGAGCGGGGTTATACTGTAGTCATTTTTACTCTGTTTTTACACGTCATGACATTCTTATTTTTTCTCAAACTAATTAACATTTTTGAAATAACTAATTAACATTTTTGAAATATAATCTGTAATGTTATAGAATACTGTTGTAAAAAAAGCATGTCGAAAAAAAAGTTCAAAATTATAAAAAAAATAGAAAATTATTTATACTATTTATATTATTTATATTATTATTTATATTACTATTTATATTATTTATTATTAGTTATATTATGGATTATTTATCCCCCCCCCCCCCAAAAAAATCAAATTTTACCACAATTATTGTATTTTTTCTTCGTCAAGCCATATTCCTTCTTAAAAATAAATTCAAAAGTTATCAACCCCCCCCCCTCTCTTAACTTTTCTGAATGTTCTTAAGTGTAAGAATTATTATAATCTTCTGCCTTCCAAAGAAAAAACAAAAAGATATTGGTAAAAGCTAAAATGCTATAAAGAATATGGTTTGCCAGGTTAAACCTTGATGGTGATGTTTGTGTTTGTTAACTTCTATGTAGCACAATCCTGTCAACAAGCTATAGGGTTTGTCAAAAAGAATCACCTGATTTTGTAATGCACATATTATGAAAAATATTGAACATACACTTAAAATTAATTTTATATTACATGGCTAATCATAAAGTTCTTTTACAAACCAAATTAAAGGTGCTCAATATGTCCACCTTTGGATGCATGGCATATGTCTGCATGGTAGTCAAATTTGTCCCAAACTTTTGTAAGCATGCCTGCATTTATGTGCTTTTATAACCCCTCACAAGAAGAAATCACGCACTGAAAGTTCCGGTGATCCTGAAGGCCAGTGATGTTTAACTGAATCGCCAGGTTCCGTACGGACGATCCATCGTTGAGGAATGTGATTGTTCAAACATTCTTGAACACTCAAACTCCAGCAAATTTGATCAAAATGGATTAAAAGCTGAATAGTTATGATTTTTTAAAAATATGATGATTCTCTTTTAAACATCCTGAGTCTTTCTTTTTACATTTCTTTTCTTTCGTGTATTTGTTTCTGATTCTATATTCTTATTTTTATTGCTTCTATTTAGGAAAATGAGAATGACAAAAGCACTCTAAAAGCCAAAAGTATAGATTCCGACTCTGAAAATTTAGATGTATTGATGGCTGAGGCTATGAAAGAATGCTCCCGGGTTCTTAATGGTAATAATCATTTATTTATCTTTACATATCAAAAAGTGACTAACTTGTATGAGAGGAAAAAAAGGTTAAAAAACATTTTTTACTTTATTTCTACTTTATTAATGTTCATAATTGAATAATGTTAAACAAATTATATATTTGAACAGAATATCATGGAATCTCTTTTGAACTTTCAATTTAGTATTTCATAAGTTTTTGATAAGTTTGAATTTCAAAAACTTACGAAATGCCATGAATGAATAAAAATTGATAATTTGGATAAACGGAAATTAATTATATATAACGAGAAAGAAAGTAAAATTTAATATTTTAGAAACGACAAAAAATTTTAGACTGCTATTAAATAACCCTTTTAATTTTCCAAATTTAGGATTTTTAATCTTGAGAACTCTTATTAAATAATTTATTGTCAAAGTCTGTTTTTCATTTTTATCAGTAAATACCTTTTAAATAAAACTTATTCAGATGCTAGAAATTTCAATTAGTAGATAAAATTGTAAATTGTGAATCAAACTTAACTTTTAATTTATCAGCTGCTAAAAATTTTAATTTTTTGAATAAAATCAATTAGTAGATAAAATTGTAAATTGTGTTTCAAACTTCATTTTTAATTTATCACTCGCTGATTAGATTTGATCAGTTAATATTTGCATTCCTATGTTTTAACTATGTTTTCTGAATTTGTTAAATGTATTTGTGACAGCAACAAAAAGAAAAGAAAAACATGGTAAAAACTATAGTTTCTATGTTAATTTACTTATTTTCCAGGGGATGAAAAAATGGCCAATTCAGAATATGAATATTCCAATACTGATGATGAATTTTGCATATTAGAAGATGATCCTGGTGTTGGCCTTATAGTATGTTTCATTATTTTCTAGTTTCTGGAAGTTGTTTACTGATTTCCTAGTTTAAGTAAAAGAAGTCATTTTTTAAATTCAATAATTATGGCAGTTTCTTTTAATTTTCACCCACTTGGTACAATAATAATAATAATAATACAGAAAAAAGAAGTTTTCATATTCAAGATATATAATTATTAAGATGCTACTTGGCACAGAATGATATAAATTGAAAAGCAACCCTAAAAACAACCAAACAAGTAAACTTTCAGCAGACTAGTTTCGTTAGCGTTAAGTGTACCGTCCTCAGTGCCCCCTCTTGAAAAAATATCTTGTCATTGAGGACGGTAAGCTTAACACTACCTAAACTAGTTTGCTGAAAGTTTGCTTATTCTGGCATTTTTAACGTTGCTTTTAAATTTATAATATTCAAGATATCTGTAAAACTTGTTATAATTAATGATGGCAACTAGAAAAGATATGAAGAAAAATCTATTTATTATTAGTATTGTTAAAGATACTTTAAATATATTTAATTGCTTTGTAAATATTACATCATCTGAATGCAGGTAACAGTGTTTACAAATTAAAGAAGGAAAAGGGAGGGGAAAAAAATATTTTTGGGAAAATTTAGTGTGTTGAATGACAATTTTGTTTATGCAATTTTCTAGAAAAATTTGCTGTATCTTTTTCCCGTAATTTATTTATTGAAATTTCATTTGTTTATGCCTGTATACTTTTTAAAGAATTTAATTTGATTCATATTTCAGTATCTTTTAGAATTTTCTTTTGTGTAAGTTTCGAAATATTTAGTAACTGTATTATAGGAATGTCAGAATAGAAACTGTATTTCGTGTTAAAGGAAAGAATCTCCACCTTTTGGCATTTGTGCTTTTAAATGACTTTTTTTTTTAAAGTTTTTATTTCTGTTAAATAAAATATTACTTATTAAAGTAGCAACTGGATGTTTTGTTAGATATTCTGAACAAACTTGACCCTTCAGCTTCCACCTAGAACTTACCTTTACAATTTTTGTTCTCTTCAATTGTCTTTAGTTATTTGCCTCTAAATAAAACAAATATATGCAAGTTTTTATTATTATTATTAGTTTGTTATAGTGTGCGTTGGCAGCAATAATTCCATAATAATTTTTATACATAATACTTCTAAAACTATTATACTAGCAATACATCTTGAAAAAATATCTGTACTCACCTTTTAGAAGTCATGGTAAATACAAATTCCGAGCATCATCGAAGTGCTTAAAGTCAAAATCAATTGAAGAAATTTGGAAGGTTATAAAATGTACCAGGCTATAACAGCAACTGTTGATTCAATATCAATGATTTCATTAGTTCTCCATGAAGCCAAAAGATGAGCCTGAACTTGTCTATGGTAATTTTTTCAAGAATTATGGGGCGAAATAGAGGCTCTCCTAAAAGGTGTATGAAGAACTGAAAGTTAAAGCAAATTTATGTTTCAGCTATGATTGTATGGTTTATTAACTACTTCAATAAATAATATATTATTAATATGTAAAATTAATATGGCAATGATGTATTAATAGATTGATATAACAGCGTAGGTATAATTGACATGGCAAATTAATGTGTAATTCAGATTTTCTTGGGTTTTAATCCTTGTTGTGAAAGAAAGCATTAAATAATAATTCAGTATGGTTCAACAGTCTTTTCTAGAGTACAATTTTCATAGAAATATATATATTTTTAGTTTTTTTCATTTCTGTATTTCAGCATTTCTTTTGTTATTATTATTATTTTGTTTTTAAAAAGTTTCCAAGTATTACTAAGCTATCACAATAAATCATAGGTCTTCTAGGTAGATTTTTTTATACTGAATTTAAAATTTGTCAATTGTCTGTGGGAGTTTTTGTTCATTCTAGTATGAATTACACTATGTATCATTTTAAATCAGTTTTATTATAGTAATTTTTATAATAAATTATATTATTGAATGCTTTCTTTTCATAGGCACAAAATGGCAAAATTAAATTTCGCAAAAAAAAAAAAATAAATAAATAAAATAAAATAAAATAAATAAATAAATAAATTTCAAAAGCATTTTCTGACACTTTTATATACATTTTAAAAGCACATCAGATTGCTATATCTTTATGAATTAACTACCAATATATCAACTACATAAGAAATCTTTTCAAATTTTACACAATTTAATACATACATAGGGAAGCAATTTATTTAATATATCCATAAATAAATCATATAGTAATGCACATTTCACAGTGCATACATATTCAAATTTACCTTTGCAAGGCTGCAAGAAAAGATGTTCTAGAGCTGTTGAACCAATTCGCTATGTGATCCTCTCATTTTTTCTTCTTTTCTTTTCTTCTTCTTTTTTTTTTTTTTTTGCAACTGTTTATATTGCATCCCCAATTTTTTCCTGTGTCTTACAGTTAAATAACATCATTTTCATAGATTCTTTCAGAAGGTACAATATCTAAGAAAAAAAGTTATAGCATCTTTTGCTGTCACTGTACTCTGTAATTTCAATTGTCTTCTCAAGGATTTGGATCTCCTTTTTTATTCCACCTCTTCATTGTCATGGCAGTAGAAGATAAGAGCCCCTGGTTCCATTTTTCCCGCTGCTATAATCAAAGACACAACAAAGCTTTTTACTGATCCCAAGCAGAGTGGAAGAGGGTGGGGGAGAGTGGTCAGTCAGTTCAATTCGGTTACCATAATTACTGACCTAAGATAAGAACTGGAAAACTGACCTTGAGCAGTCAACTGAAATTACAGTATTGGCAGGAGTCCCGATTCCTCTCTACCCCTCCTTGCAGTATCTCTATGTGGGACACCAAAAGTCCTGATTTTTCATGATGCACAAATTCTTTTAAATTTCTTTTAATATCATGCCATTCGCTAGTCTGCATTAAATAGAACTTAATGCGGTGAAGCATGGGAAAACAACACTTGTCTATACTGGAAAAAATTTATGATTCTGCTCAAAGGAATACTCTACATATTTACCTGCTAAGGTACAATATTTTCCTGATCCCTAGCTATTCTGCATCTTAAAAGTTTTAATATATTTTTTTTAATAAAACCTTAGAAAATTGAACCTGTTTTATAAAAGAATCCTGTCATAAATGTAAAAATTTAATAGTTCAGCCAAAGGAGTACCATACAATTATAACTGCTCGGTTGGGGACCTCTGTAAAATGGAGTTTTGTTTCGGTCCCTAGCAGTTCTGCTTTCACAGATTTAACCTTATCAGATTATTGTGTTTATTTAGTACAGTAAAACCTACTAAGACAGAAGGTCAAGTGACAAGAAAAAGATTTCCTTTTAGAGAGATTTGTGTCCCAACAGGTAATTATGCCATTCCTTTCATAGGAATCATGATTTTTTTATGTTTAAGACAGAATTCTGTTATTGACAGATTTCGTTTTCATACTATTTACTATATTTTTATGTACTGATTTAGAAGCCACTGTCCTACTTCCTTTTTCTCCCAGTCCTGCTTTTTGTGACAATGGAGCTGGCAACACTAGACACCACTGGTAGATTAAAAAATAAATTTACTTGAAAAATTTAAAAGTGAAAAAACATATGCTACTTTAGCCGAAGGCAGATTTCACTACTAGAAGTAAAGCAAAGTGTGTGGAGACTAGATTTTTTGTCATTGGTCACAATTTCCTTTTTGTAACTGCCTATAATATTTGGCAAGAAATTGCATTATCTTGCGATTGAATTATGCTGAGGCCACTTTAAAAAATGTACGTCTTTACATCTTCATCCCAATGCTATTAATAAAAAACAGTCACTGTATGGCACTGTACTGACTGAGCTCCTAACTATTTGATTTTAATGTGCTTTACATAGCTGGATGCAGAAATAAAATTTTCGGTACTTTTCGAGTATAGGGACCTTTGCGAAATTGAGAAAACTGCCTTGGCGAAGAAAAAAATTTTGGCAACATATATTCTGTCAACCTATTCAGTGTTTCATTTCATATATACATGAATTTTTTTTTCAATATTTATGCAATTTATTTAATATAAAGAAGCCATTTTTCTAATTTTATGCAGAAACAGAGGCAATTTGTACATAAAAAACAACAATAATATACATTTAATTAAAGTACATACATAAACAAACAAAAAATTTCATCAAGTTTGTTTTCATAGCTGTTTATATCATTTGGCAACGAATCTCACTTTCTGATGCCCAAACTCTGCCAACCTTTTTAAAAAAAGCCAAGGACTTGCATAATGGAAAATCCTGAAGTATTGTGATCAGATTCTAATTTATCCTTAAATTTCATTTTTAGTATATTTATTACATACATAGTTTTTCATAAATATGCTTCATTTTTAAAATATGTTATTTTCATCGATCACTGTGAAACAAGCGAGTAAAAAACACGTTATTGCTCATTTGTTGTATATATCTCTTTTTTTTTTTTTTTTTTTCCGTCATTTTTGGCAGGCTATCTTTCTAGTGTATTTTATATTTTATATATTGATATTCTCTGAAGTTCATTTATTTGCATTTTCACAGCCAAAGAATGGGTGTCCTCAAATAAGGATGTTGACTGATGAACCCATTAGAATCATTGAGAACCATTTTTCTGTGCCTCCTGGTAAATCTGACGTCTTGAAGGCTCCAGATCATTACCCAGATCCTCTATTTTTACTGACCTTACAAGAAATGTCATTGGTATGGCATCTGTATGGAGGCAATGACTTCAAAAAGAGTAAGAGTTTCTTTCTTTATATATATACATGCATATCTATAAATAAATACATAGATATAGATATATATTAGTGTTTACCATGAAAATTTTTCATACAGTTAAAATGTATGTCCTCAAGGGAGGGGGGGGGGGGGGGGATTGTCACCAACATTTAGTACTTTTTTTTTTCTTTGTAATATGATATTTTGAAAGGCTGCAAAAACATAACTAAAGAGGTATTATAATGCAGCATTTACAATGTTACAGGTAGAAAGAAAATGAATTTATAACAAAAAGAGGAAGAAAAAAGTGGTGACATTTTTGGCCTAAATTAGGTAGCGATAAGATTTATAATGTTTTCAAAGATGTATTTTTGTCTTTATTGTGTCATCTTTTACAAAAGATTAAAAAAAAAAAAAAAGTTTCCATTTACATGTATTACAGAAAATAAAGCAAATAAATCTGTAGTTTCATTTTTTACTCTTTAGATAATAAAAAGGGAATTTATAATGTCATTTTATATCACAACATTTCAATTATAGCATTTAATATCACAATAATTAATAATATCAGGGAAAATAGCAGTAAAAGTTATTACAAGGTCTTGTACAGCATATTTTTAAAAAAAACTTACTTAAAAAGAATTTTTTTTCAATATTATGTTTTGAGTTTGATTATCTTGATGTTGTCAGACTTTATCATAATGCTTGTACAGCCTATTAAAAAAAAAAACTAACCTAAGATTTTTTTTTTTTTCAATATTATGTTTTGAGTTTGATTATCGATATTGCCAGACTTTATCACAATGCTTGTATTATTCAGTAAAAACAAATACAAATATAGCATAAGTGTTTTAATATATATTTTGAGTGCATATATCAATTATATGTTTTGCAGTTATTTTTACTATTATGTAACTTTTCTTCCATTATTATTATGACATGTCTTCTTGCCCATCCAGCCAATCATATTGTTATCTATTGGTTTTTTTTTTTTTTTTTTCAAATGAATAGGGGGCTCTGCCCCATATAAGTTACACTTGTCAACCTCCATCCAGATCCAGGCAACTCTAAAAACATTCTAATTTACTCTCTTTTGAATTGATTACCTAATTATTGAAGATTGACATTATCACAACCAGTTATGATCTTCTGTAATTGTGTTGCCATTCATTTCCCTTTCACTGGAAGATTTTCCAGTTCCCAAGGCTGTATCCACTGCTGTCAAGACAGCTGATGGCTGTTTTCATGATTGACTAAGTAAGATCAGTTACACATTTGAAAATCAGCTTGTATAAAAAGGGTTAAGTTAAAAATGTCTCTTCCTTATGAGCTTTTATAATGATGCTTTAAAAAAAATCATTTTAACTATGATATTTTAAATGTATTGTTTTAAATATAATGCACTTTTTCACCATTAAATGCCTTTTGCACATAATTTATTTTAAAGTTTACTTTCTTTATTAATATTAAATATATTTTGCAATTGAAAAGTGTAAATATTATTATTTCGGCTTTTTAAAATCTGGCAACAGTAAGTAAAATACGGCTATTGCATATTGTGAATTAAAAAAAAAAAAAAAAAAAAAAAAAAAAACTCTGGAAAAATTAGACAAATTAAAAAAAATATTGAACACTGCACACCACAATCTAGTCAATATATAGCTGAGAAACATGGTTAAATTCCTATGCATAGTTTTTGATTCTATAAAACTTTTTAAACTGAACTATTTTTACCAATTTCAACTTTATAAATAGCTTTTCAAATAATTCTTCAATTTTAAAACTGTCAGTTTAAACATGTTTATCCTATGTGTCTCTATAAAAATACCAGTTTTTATTCTTATATGCAATAGTTTTTGCAGAATAAGCTGAAAAAGTAAAAAGGTCACAATAAATTCAATTACAGCTGCAATAGTAGCATTAGTTACTTATTTTTAGAACAAAGAAATACATCATTAATATTTAATATGTTAAGTAACCTGCATATTATATGCCACCTTTTAAACAAAAAACATTGAAATCAAATCTTATGCTGCTTAAAAAAAAAAAAAAAAAAAAAAAACTTAGAAAACAGGAATTCTGCTTTTTCAGAATTTAGTGTCACCCACGATGACAAAAAAAAAAAAAAAAAAGTATATAAATATAGATAGAGCCCTGATTATCCGAGTTAATCAAACCTATTCCTTTAGAATGGATAATTTTCTTCTGATGGACTGATGGCTTCCATTATTATGAAACAGTCATTATAAATAAAGCGTTAGATGAAGAAGAAAGAGCAGTCGTAAAAAAGTTAGAACTCTGATTTTCTGGTCAGAATGGGAGGGGAAAAATGGCCATAATTAAAAAAAAAAATTATGACCATTTTTTTTTTCTTATTCTGACCAGAAAATCAGAGTTCTAAAAAAAATTATGGCCATTTTTTTTTTTCCCATTCTGACCAGAAAATCAGAGTTCTAACTTTTTACGGCTGCTCTTTCATCTTCACCTAACACTTCATTTATAATGACTGTTTCATAATAATGGAAGCTATCAGTCCATCAGAAGAAAATAACTTGGTGAAAGCGGAAACTCCGATAATCGAACTTTACTGTAGTTCAGTTTTAAGACTTATTATAACATGTGATTTTATTTTACATAAAGTGACGTCATCCACATCCGCTGAAGAATTCATCATTTGCGACCCAGAGTTAAGCAACATCTACAGTAAAGTACGCTTAGGACGTCACTATCGTTGAATAATACACAAATAAAAAAAAAAAAAAAAAAAAGAGAGATTTCGTCATTCAAAAAACGGCTATCTAAAGATTCACAGCCCTTCATTTGTTTGTATTGTTAATATAGATATTTAAAATTAAATTTAGTTTATAATAGTTCCCTGGTTTATCAGAAATCATTCATTTATATTTTTTAAAAATAGCACGTATTTTAATTAATTTTTTCTTTTTTTTTTTAGTTTATTTTAGAAAAGGGCAACAAAAAGATATAATTGTTATTTTTCTTTCGAAATGGAGTACTTTTGTTGCCAATATTAAGCAAATGGCTCCAAAAACTACAAAAAAATTAATATCTCAAACATAAATGGAGATGCAGTTTTCAAACAAATTGCATTTAAAAGTACTTTTAAGCCAAAAGTTTTTTTCCCAATACGACAGTATAAATATTGAAAATGTGCGATGCTTAGAAGCTATTGAGTGTTTAATCTTACTGCTTTGTTTTACGGCTGGGTTCTGTAAGGTAAAATTTTTTTTTGGAGATGACACAAAATAAGCTGGGAGAAAGAAATAGCATACCGTACCAGGGCCTAAAAAAACTCTTAAATTAATATTTAAAATGATACAGATGTAACAGAATATACACTTAAATGACAGAAAATCATGTCCCCAATGTGACATAAAATTGTGCTTTCTCTAAACTTATTTCGTACATATTCTGAATTGTCTTTTATTTTAAGCTAATTTTTCCCTACCTGTTTCAGAAGCTCCCACTAAGAAAAATGGTTCAGAAGGCAAAGGTGAAAATAGGTATAAGCAGTATTTCTTATGAATTGAAATTTTATTTTATGTCCTTTTTCATTCTTCAAAGAATTATATTTAATACTTAAAGCATGCAGATTTTTTTTTTTTTTTTAAATAGTTTTAGTTTAAACAAACCAGTTTTAATTGCTGAAAAAAGTGGTGTTGCAAGAATATAGTTATTAATGCAGAATATTTATGAATTAAGGAATGTAAACTAAAAATAAAATCAAAGGTTTGTTTGATAGATCTTTATCCATTCATCAACTGAACTGTGTAAAAAAAAAAAAAAAAAAAAAAAAAAAAAAAGATGTTTTTTTCCCTTGGTGGGGGGGGGGGGGGGGGAGAATCATTGTATTTTAAGCAAATTGAAATAGATAAAATAAATAATTATATTTTATTTCAATCACTGTTTGAGATGACAAGTGTAATGTTTATTTGAGAGTGAGAAGAAGTAAATTAAAATGAAGAAAGAAAAGATGTGTTGTACATTAATATGCATTTAACAAAAATAAAGAAATATGTGTTTTTTAAGCATTTAAGGAAATTTTATCCAAAGTGACAATATATATATATATATATATATATATATATGCAGAGAGAGAGAGAGTGTTCATTGTGATTTATTTATTATTATTATTTAAAATGTTGTGTTCAATGTAAAAACAGCAAAAATCAAAGGCAGTATTAATTAATCATTAATTATGTTGATATTTTCTAACCTATTTTTTGTATAATCAACAATAAATTAAGTTAATATGGAGTAGTCCAAAAGTTAGTTGCTGATTTCAGTTAAAGTAATCAGACTAATTAAAATTTGGCATAGTTTTAAAATGTTAATGGAATTAATATCATTGTTAAATGATTGTAACTGTAGTTGTAAAAAATTCTCCTACAAGTTTAGCAATATACAATTTAATTACACATTTTCAACAGTTAGGTTCTATGATTGATTTATTACATTTTATGGCTGTAGAATAGTGTTCCGCAAAGTGAGGTAAACCACAAGCTTTTGTCAACAATCAATCAATGTATGGCATAGGCAGCATTGAAAATTAGGCAAATGCAAGGGTAAACAAGTGCATCTGTCATTAAAAAAATTTCTATGTGCAAAGCTTGCATTATATATAAAATAATGTTATGTTTATTTGTATCTATTTATTGTTTGTTTCTGTTTTCTTAATCATGAGTTTTATAAGTAAAAAAAAAAAAAAATAATAGTGGACGTACCAGATTCTTCAAGAAGTATCCAAGGCATGTAAGTTTGAGAACCACTCCCTTAGACTATTGAGTGCATAATAATTGAGTATTGATTTTGAAAACAAAGTTCTATTACTTACTTTTTTATGGAAAAATTTCAAGTTATTAACTTTTTAAATGGACCTAGTAAATTTTTGAACCATCCTGTATAAATGCATGTGTATGAAATAAGATGAATTTTTGATGAATTTCTGATTGGCCATTTTATATTTTTCTTTTCTTGCCTTTTTTTCCAGAAACAAACAAACCGTCAAATTTTCAGATCAAGATGCCAACAACATAGCTGTTTCTTTTTGCAAAGTGACTCCAATGCCTAAGAACTATGATTCAGGAGTGGTGCAATTTTCCATGGAACATGTGACAATCAATGAAAATCAGAGGGCCTACAGTTCTGAATCTTGGTTGCACAAAGGAGGCTCTGGTCGAAACCATGATGTGCTCATGGAATTGCATATGACAAAAGTATTTATTTATTTTATACGATTATCTTTTAACAAGATTTGTTGGAAGTAGTTTTTAAAAAAATCAAGCTTTAAAAATTTGGCGAATATACTATGTAGTGTGTGTTGTGCTGCTATTAAATTTATTCACAGAAAAATAATGCAAGTTTTCATACATAATTAATGAATAATCTCCAAATTAAAATGTTTCTAAATATTACAGTGTTCACCAGTAACAGAAAGTTCGAGACGGGAGATGGGCGTCGCAGATCTTCTTTTCTCTTTTGCAGATTCTTTTTCTTTGAACCTTTATTTTACTTTAAATTATGTTATTTGTTAAGTACTCTGTGTTACAGTTGTCCTTAAAATTGTGGAAAAAGTGCAATCACACAGGACCTTGCAACCGGAAAAAATACTTAATATGCATTTTTATAACAACAAATAGTTTTTTTTTTTTTTTTTTTTTTTTTTCACAATTCACTTTATTTTTCATGACGTTTATATCTGTTCTAGGAATTAAATTGTGTGCCTAACTTATTAAGTTGCTAAACATAACACTAAAAAAGAAATTTGGTTCTGCTTTTTCTCTGCATATGGTTAAATTCCATTTCAAGACATAAATTTTAAAGACTAAAGGCAGTCGCCAAACAAAAAATACTAGTTGCCACAATTTTATACTTTTAAATTTTTCTTTACTTATTGTCTGAAGAAATAATGCAGACCTGTTTTTCTTTTATTTATTTATCGCAATTTACTTGTCAGCAAACTTGTTAAACTTATACAGTATTTGGTCAACGAAACTGAGGGGGCCGAAATTTTTTTTCTGTTAAAAGAGTTTTGCGTTAAAAAAATTCGTAAAAAAAGAACAATACTCGCAAATATTTTCAACATCGTCAAATTTTATTTCGATTTCCTGTTAAAATACTAATAAGTTGCATCCATTAGGATAAAAAGCAAGTAAAAAAAAAAATATATATTGTTTTTTTGGGGGGAAAAAAATCAGATATCTTTTTTAAGTGTCTTTTTCAGCATTCTGAGATCTAGCTTGTTTGAACCAAATAAGCAAAGCTGTCTCTAAATCTTCATGGATAGCAGTTCTCATACGTTTTTTCTCTGGCTTAAACTAGAGCCTCTAGAGTTAATCTAGTAGCCCTAGCTTAAACATAATGCGCTCAAACATTAACGTAATGGGGTCCCTGTTTTTTATTATTGTTTATAAAGTAAAATTGGCAATGCCAAACTCTTTGCAGATTTCTGTTTTCGTCCTTTTTCATCAACTGCATTAAGCAGCTTCATCTTCATTTAAAGCGAAATAGCAGTTTGTTTTCGCATCGATTTCTCAGCCATTGTGCTAATAAGACATAAGCTAATTTACAAAAAAACCATGAAATTAACTGATTTTCACCCAAAATTCAGTGGTTTTAACACAAAATTCCCCAATTTCAACTCAAACTAACTAGATCGAACGCGAATTTTTTTTCGTGTTAAATGTTAAAAGAAAAAAAATGTATTAAATTGCATATTATTAACTGCTATATCATTTCGTGTTAACCGATTTTTCATGTTAAGCATTTTCGTGTTAAACGTATTCTACTGTATATGTATATATTAACCCGAGAGTAGTCGCGACATTTTTTAGAACGTTAGTAGTCGCGTTCGGTCCGTTTGCCGCCGTTACCAGCAGGCCGAAAACGAAGGGGAAACTTGCCGGTGTTATCAGATGATCGAAAACGGATAACGTAGGGTGAAAATATTGACTGAACTTTAAAAGATTACAGCAATTATTCATTTTACAACTTTTTACAGCAATTATTTATTTCGCTTAAGTATATATTCAGTTGGCCTCTAGATAAATGTTTTTATAACTCTTTCTTCGTTTTGCATAAATACTGTAAATGATTTGATTGAATTTCTGATGTTACTATGAATCAATAATTAGTAGGAAAATATTTACGAATATGAATCTAAATTCGTGATAGGAGTATTTTTATTTATTTATTTATTTTTTTTTTTTTTGGAAGGACAGAATGAGAGTCAGGTAGATTTTTATGTACTCCGGCACTCTCTATCCATTTAATAAAATAAAATTAATAAATTTAGCATCAATATATTACACTGACAATAAATTAAACAATTAAACTGAAAGTAAAAATGGAACCTATGACATGGAACAAAAAATCAAATACAATACCACTAATTCACCAGCATATTGCCGACGATTAATTCATTTAAAACATATGAAAAACCATCAAATTTGATGCAATAAACAATTAAAGACAATATATATATATAAACTTTCTGTACAATAATACCATTGAAAAATAATGAAAATGACCAATAATTATGAAATCACAAACACCACATAAATCAAATATTATTAAAAATGTATAATTATATATGCATATACAGTCGAACCCGGTTAAGACGCGTTTCAAGGGAGTGGGCAACAGTCGCGTATTAAGCGGGATCGCGTATTAAACGTGATTTGTATAATGTTGCAGGAATTGCGTTTATTTACATATCTAATAGTCTAAATGAACTTTAGAGCTTTCATTTATATGTTTGCGGTCGAAAATTGTCTCTTTTATGTATATTTAGATACAAATTTTATTGTATTTATTGTTATTGTTTTGTTTTTTTATAAGACCGACTGGATTAATAACGGAAAGTAAATATGGATTCCAATATGGGTTTATTGTCGATAGGTTAAAACCAAAAATAAAACAACAAAAACAATTTTCTTAATTGGCTATTTTTTTTAACAGAACGAAAAAAATATTAAATCTTTGAAACAAAACCCTGTTTTAAAATCATATTTAGTACTTGTGATAATGAGTACCATTAAAATATGTCCTTCTTTTCAACATAAGGAAAAAAAACTGTTCTTATTAATTTTTGTGTAAAAAATATTGTTCTATTGTTAGCATAGCGAAAATTGAAGAAAACATAAAACAATTATTCAACCCCAGTCGTTGGGCCTACATCCTTCGAGTTGATAATTGGCCGTCAAAAATCAACCCAACCCAACTCAACCTCAGTCGTATTTGTTTAATCTTTACGAGTTTCATTTTTGTTGCCTATAATATGCATTATAAAACGTAGTAGTGATATAACGTACATTTAAAACCTCACTAACAGGTATGATCATCTCTAATCATAATAATTTTTATGACTTTTCTGAGTAACTTGAATCGCCTGTATCTCTCTACTACATAGTAACAACAAACACGAAGCGAGAGACAAAGAATTTAAGAGGCGGGTTCAAAGACGAACTATAGTTTTGGTAATTTAGCGGGGTTTTGTTTTATTCAAATATCTACCGCTTTTTCCAATTACTAAATTTCGCCTTAATAAATCTGTTAATAAATAAAGTAAGTAATAATATCCCGTTTTTATCTGAATAAAAAAATCCGCTAAATTGGCAACGCTTGAGAAGAGAGAAGAAATTCGCGTCTTAAGCGTGATTTTTCCTCTCAAAGGGTCGAAAATTTATCGCGTATTAAGCGGGATCGCGTATTAAACGTGATACTTTTGCATTAGCCTTATGGTCGATGTTCAAGGGATCGGAAAAAATCCGCGTATTAAGCGGGATCGCGTATTAACCGTGAGCGTCTTAACCGGGTTCGACTGTATATATATATATATATATAATAAAGAAAAAGGGAAAAAATACTTAACTTTGAAATTATAAATGTAAATGTTGTAACTACGCTTTATTTATTTATTTATTTTGTGGGGTGTCTGTGTGTGTATGAGGGGGGGGGGGGAGGCTCGCGAGATTTTGTGATTAAATCCATTTTTCAAATGAAAACGCACGATTTGTAGTTTTTCTACTTATTTCAGGGTGGGAGCAGCACCCTTGAATAAAAACTCTGGATATGAACTTCGCTTATATAAAGCAAATAATAAATAAGTTATTGAAATTATATATTTAATTTAAATACATTTGCAATTGTAGATTTCAATCCTAAGATGGATAAATTATTTTAATTAATAGAATCACTGAAAGGTTCATCTTAATAGGGATGTATTTTACAGCAACTATTTAATTAAAATAAATATTCAATTGTACATTTCATAATAAGGTATTAATGTTATAATTTATTGTTTTATAATAACATTCATTAAAATAATAAAAACAATAAGAAAATTTTCTCCGAAATTATAAATATGCAGCAATAATTTAATTTAAATGAATTTTCTCTCATATTCTGGAAAACATTATTCTGAAAAATAGTTTGAACAATTGATGAAGGACAACAAATTTTAATTTGTTAGATATCGTCCCCAAGCCTCTATTGGATTTCAATAATAATACAAAAAAACATTTTCTGCGGCATTGCTAAAAAAAGATGTGTTTTTACTTACAGTATGAAAATTTAACAATAGATAAATTTTAGAAAAATACTTAAAATATTTTTTAAAATCATAGTATAAACATTCACTGAATTATCCAAAAGAGATTTTTATTAGCGTAATTTCTAACCTACGTTATAAAATTCTCATTATTTTTCTTATTGTACAAATAAATTATATGTATGTTCTTCGCAGATATACATACTACATTTCTGAGAAAATTGTTTTATTTTTCGAATTTGTTTTATTGCACAAAAACGATACTTTTCAGATTTTGGAGATACGGCAATTTTTTTACTGATTCCCACAAAATTTTCTTCTCTCTTTTTTAATGGTTTGGCAGTGTTATTGTCTGTTTTCTTTCATTTATATATTCCAGTAATAAATGGAAAGCAAGTTCTTTCAAATAATGATGATGAATTTCCCTTTTTTTCCATACTTAAACGATTATCAATTTGAGAATTTATTCGCGCAATATTTGACAATGAAAAAAAAAATGTAAGTGACCATTCATTAGTTTTTTGTGCGAACTGACTTCACAAGTAAAATAATAAAAGAATTTTATGTCACATTCTAAAAGTAAAAAAACTCTATGAACGGAGAAAGACGAAATAACAACAGGCAGAGAGTCCGTACTTCGAAGACTTTTTCCCCACATATTTCGCGGAAATGGGAAAGGATGAACGCGAGGGGAGAAAATTCAACTAACGCAAGTGGTCGCAACGCGGTCTTTTAGACCGATTGAAACTTAAGAATGCGATAATGCTAAGAAATAGCAAGAATGACTTGCAATTTTACTACACAAGAGTGTGTACACTCAAGGTCAGCTACACGGAATTTCACTACCGTAACTTTAACGGGAAATGAGTTACAGGAAGATAACAAATTTCGGGCGGGGAAAAGACCAACGCGCGACTATTAACGGGTTAAGAAAGAAAAATCCTGCATCAAACATAGATTATGAAGCAGTTTCCAACTTATTCAGAATACTGTAATGAAAGTTCACAGTTTAATAAGGTGAAAGATGATGTTTGGAAAATGCATAACACATTAAAAAACCCAATTTCAGCAATTATTATCTATAGTCAGAAAAATATCCGAATTCTTTTGTGCAGCCCTTTAGAAAAATATCTGAATTCTTTTGTGCAGTCCTTTATAGAATCTATAGATTTATTACTGCAAAAATTTAGTTCAGTTAAGAACTGCATCATACTGTTAAAAATTCCCTACCCAATTTCTGTTAAGCAGAAATGTACTTCAATTTTTTTTGTGCAGTCCTGTATATGATCTAGAGACTTTATACACACCACATACTATGTAAAAATTTAGTTAAAAACTCAAATGAAAGTTGAAATTATATTTGCAGCAATTATTGCTCATAGACAGTACTCTCACTGAATTTGTTTGTGTGTCACTGTAAATGAACGATAAATGCAATGCACATCATACTTTTCAGTAACTTATGATGTCATTAAATTAACGACAAGGATTTAAATTAGCAGAGTTTAGAATAATACACAATGAAAGCAAAAGCTAAATGTCCCGTTTGGGTTTTAAATAGTTATGAAAAAGATAAGAGATGTATGGTGGCGAAATAAAAACAAATTAAGTTTAAAAACAAACTAAACGTTTATTAAATAAAATATAAAACAATATGATTAAATATATTTCCAACAGTAATAAATCTTTAAATTCTATTAAGCACATTATATTATCGAATTATACATATCTAGAAAAACATATTTAGCAATAAAAGGAAAACTGACCTCATAACACATAAAGAAATAAAAAGATGAAATTGCTTGAGTGACCGTCAATCCCTAAAAGTTCCGTGTTGTTTAGATATATCCATGACCTGCCAATGACCTTTTATGATTCGCAAATATCCGTGCTAAATAACACCGGGAAAATATTTCTTTAAAGATGAAATCACTTTATTAAAGGACACTTAAAAATGGATGCAGTAAAAACCATTGATGAATAAATCAACTTCGAGCTTCACTTTAACAACCGCCATTCATGACTCACGACTCGGCATTTACTTGTAGTCCATACATTAAAAACCGGAAATGGTTGACACAAGTTAAAGCAAGAACAGGTAAAGTGATGATTTGTTGAAAACCAACAGAACTTCTAAATGGACATCCTCAGCCATCGAAACTCCGGAGAGATAAAAACACTGTTAGTGGGTAAAGAAGAAGGAGGCGAAGAGCAAAGAAAATGGATCTGTATTTATATCAGCCGGCATTCAAATAGAACCTCATTACGCAATCCAAGGAGCAGCAGCAGACGAAACCGTGACGAAAGATCACACAGCCGATGTGCCGTAGACTCAAACGGACGACGCCATCTGGCGGCAGATGTGGAACTATTATCGTGGCGGTCATTCGAATGAAATGCGTGCTCTTGAATGCATGGAAGCCGATAGCTGAAAAGTGAAAGTACGGCCGGCAAAAAAAGTAAATAAAAATAAAGGACTTTACAAACAGGATAACAGAAGTAGATAAAAGGTAAGTAAAGAAATGATTGACTTTATATTATTAATAAAAGATATAAAGAGTGTTAAAGATATTTAAATAAAGAAATATATGAAATGTAGAGGAGAAATATCTGGACAGTGTCAAGATAGGAATAAGGTGTTTTACACTTGTCAACTTATAGTGCATTTCTGTAAGTATAAATTTTGGAATTGTGTAACATCATTAAAATACATTTTAAACTAGTTTTTGCCATTGATTGTAATTTAATGGAATACTTTTCAATCCTGTAAAACTTATAATTCTGTTAATTTGATCCCTGTAAACAAAATTTAAATGCTACACTTCATTTTCCATAGCGATTGTGCTATAATAAACATCATTGACATATAAAAATTACAGGGCATTCCAAATATATTTATGAGAGTTATAGAATGGACAGACGTCCAGACAAACTGAAGTCAGTCATAAACACTTTTCAGTTATTTAAAAAGTGTTAAAGGGCATTATTTACTAATAAAAGTTATTCAAATTGTATACATTATTTTAATAAAAGTAGTTGTAAAATCTTTAATCAAAATATGCCCAACAGACTGACATGTGGCAGCATTAAATTATAAAAAAATAATTAAATGAATAAGCAAATTTTCGTATGGAAAGTCAATAGAACTTTGCAATAAGTTTAAACTAGCATTTTATTCTAAAATAAGAAACATTTTTGTTCTACTATATTTAAAAATAGAATATAACGTGTTTAGGTTACCATAAGGTCAGTATAGGATCAGGCTTGAGAAATGAAAAACTCCTTTCTGCAACCAGGTAGAAAGAAGAATGGGAATATGTAGGAAGTGTTGATTAATAAATTTCTGGGCAAAAATATATGTAAAGTTTTATTCCAAGATATGGAAATGACTGCGTACACCAGTATTCAACCTTCTGGTCTCTAACCTCAAATTTCTTAGTCTTCCAATTAGTATGCAAATGTGCGATTCCTTAGAAGTGTTATGCAAAATACTCATCACAGCTCTGGTAACTTGAAAATACAATATAATTATTTAAAAATGCATTAATGATTTATCCCCTACCTCCCTAAAAATGCAAAACAGCCTAAGATAAGTTGCTTTTATAGTATAACAATTATTCTTGAATATACGCAACATCATTGAATAGTAAAGTTTCATTCTGTTTTAATAAAATTGTATCACTTTTTCTGATACTTATACTCACAATTAAGTTGTGGTCTGTATTTATTCCTTCATATACAAACACACAGAATATATGTACGTTAAAAGTTTATATTACACTTGATTTTATATCACATTTATGTATACATGTTCGATTGAAAAAAAAAAAAAATAGATAATGGGAAACATTTGATATTTCTTTATATTTTCTGGTTTTCTGATGAACTTTGCTTCATAGAAATCTAGATATGTTTTAACATAAAGTAATAAATGTTTTAAGTTAATATATTTAATCCTTTTATGTTGTGTTCAGCCCATTTATTTATCTCTTTTTGTTTTAGGTGCAGTTTCAACAGGAAATCTATCCTTTAGACAGTGAGAAGGCGTCTCGCTATATTTTGCTCATAAATGACATTGAAGTGAGAGATCGTCTTGCAGTATCGCAGATCAATAAATTTTTGTACCACTATACTTCCAAAGATCTGCCACGACAGTCACATGCTAATATGGTGAGTTTTTTCCCCTATATTATTTAATGCAAGAACATATCAGGGACGTTTTTACAAATGTATATGTCCTGATTTCAGGAACTTTTTAAAATTATTTTTCAGTGACTGTTACCAGTAGTGTTTTCTCTATGCCATTATATAAGGGCACGGTACTCTACCCATTATAAAATTTGCCAGAATACACCCTGTCCTTTTTTTTAAAAAAATAGAGAAATGCACCCTTAGTTGTATCAGAAATTTCTTGTAAAAATCTTCCACAATAATAGAGTGTGGTACTTTTCCGTTATACGGACACCATTGCTGCCAAGCGTAATAGTTGGCGCAAGATGAAAATCATGTGAATTGTAATAGTTGCCGCAAAATGAAAATCACGGGAATTGAAACATTTGAAAAATAAAAGAAAAAACATTGTCGATAGTAAAGTGAGCATTTTAAAATATAACATTTGAAAATTACAGATTTTTACAAACTATTTTATTAAATCACAAATATATACTTAAAATAAGTGAACAAATAACTGTTATACAATAAAGTAATAAAACAAAACTCATATTAAATAATCATTCACATGATTTACGTTTCATAAATAGCAAATCATAATGTTTCGCATGGTTTACAATAAAAATCCTTTTCACAATCAGGGTTGAAATAATTGGTGCATTAGCATACATTTTGGCATGGCGTTTGTGTGACGGAAAAGTACCCAGAGTTGTATTTCTAAGTCAGTGTGCCTGAAAGTTTTCAAAAATCATAGATCTTTCTTATTTCTTTACGAAAAATAAGAGAAATCTTGTATTTTTAAAAATTATTACTATTGTTAATACAATATTTTTTTCCCCTTGAAATCCTTTCTTTACTGAATGGGTTTCTTTTTTCTCCTTTAATCTGCCCTTACAAATGATTATCATCCTGCCTTTTTTGCTTCTAGTATGAACACTAATTACCAGTGGCACCATTTCAGAACCTCCATTGCAAAGGGGCAAAAATTAATTTTGCTTTTATTATACACATCTGAGAAGCATTGATATAGTTTTATTGTAACACATATATTTTTTAAATAGCCAAAGTACTCATTAATGATAAATGTGTTTCACTTTGAGAATGTTACAATAGAAAGGATTTAGCAAATGATATTAATTATTTTGTCTGCTTAAAGTGCTTATTTAATTATACTGTTGTTATTTTAGCCAAATCTGACAAATTATTTTAGTTTTGTGTAATGTTTATTTACTTTTGTCTGACCTGTGGTGACTGACACATTCTGGAAAACCAAATTCCTTAGGGGGAAGCTGCCCCCTATCCTAGTATTATAGAAATTTATATTGTATCCTTGATATTTTAACTGCACTTGTTTATTTATAATAGCTCTCAATATATTTTATTGGTAACAATCAAATTTAATCTTAAAAATATTTGTTGTTCTCATGGCTCTTTCGTAATTCTTTCTTACTTTCAAGATTTTAGCGATATGAACACCCCCGTACAACAATTAATAATAATATAATTAAATTATAACATATAGAAAGACAAAAAGTGTAAATATGTTGTTTTTCTACCACATCTAAAAGTATTTGATTAATAGATAATTATCATTTAAAATATATATATATATATTTATATACATTTTTTAATGTCTATAATTATTATGGAAATAATTTAGAAAAGTAAAACAATATTTACAAGAAAGAGAACAAAAAAAGAAAGAAAAAAGTTGTAAGTTGGAATATTAGTGGGTTTTAAATGACAAAGATCTTTAAATTATTAATATTCAGCTATAAAATATAATCAAATTTCTTTTTAAAATATAAAAATTATAATTAAAGCTCATACTGAGTTCACATTAGATATTACATACTTCTGTCATATTAACATTGTGTTACATGTGTAGTTTCTAGTGGTAAGAACCACAGACAATTTAAATTTAAAAAATATATATGTATGCCATTGCTATTATTGAAAATGAATATGACATGAATTTCTTTATTAATATCAGAAAAATTTGCTTGTACAGGGGTGATTGTGTTCCGGGTGTACCCCGGATTTCCGGGTTTATGTGATCGTTATGTTTAGTGGAAAATTTGAATATTAAAAAATATTGCAAATTTCGAAAAATAGCCGTCGAAAAATATCAATTTCCTCAATTGTTCGCTCAAAAAAATCGATACTTTCGTCATAGGATTGTGGGGAAAATGCGAATTTCGTCATAGGATTGTGGGAAAAATGCAAATTTCGTCAAAAAATCTCAAAATAAGAAACAAAATTTGTCAAATGATCACGAAATAAACAGAAATTTTTGTGATGGAAATATTTTGTAATATATTAATCCAATATAATGGGCCGTTAATTAAAAGTAAAATTAAATTTGAAATTCCTTTTTAGTTACAATGCGTTGTGTAATATTGCAATAAGACCCTTCGTTCTTTGAGGTCAGCAATTGTAAAAAAATAGAAATAAATGAAACTTCTTACTTGGATCGTGTAGTCTGTAAAATAAATGAAGAGGAGACTTGTAAGCATCAATTAATCTTTTATTTCATCTTGAAGGAGAGAAGAAAGGGCTTCCCGTTGGTCACCGTTCATAAATTAATTATTGCCAATAAAAACATCTACTCCACTAGAAGATAGCTATTTCTTTTAAAATTAAAGTGCAGCATGAATCAAGAAATTATTAAGAAATAATTTAACCGGAGTTGTTAAAGTAGTACACATCGTTTACGCAAAAGCTTTTCTCCGGATTCCACATTCATCGGCGTCGGCAGACCGGAGCCGGAGCCCGCGATCTTTTTAAAACCAAAACTAAGTCATGACAGCTCTCCAACAAAACAGATTCTGATTTAAAATTAACGGAATTTTTAATTTATAGTAAGAATACGGGGACTTCAAAAGTTACTGAAAGAAAAGATTTAAATCTATTAGAGAATTTGAAATATTAGCTAATGTCTTAATAAACAAATCCAAAAGAAAACATTTAAAAAGCTTTGTTTTAATTTGCTCCCTGCACAGCGAATGGACACACCTCCGAAAGATCAAACACCCATTCAATGCATATGCCGTGAGAGACTTGCTCCGATGACGTCATCACAATCGTACAAAGTTCAAAGGAGAAGCATCCCATACCAGGGGCAGCCGAACGTCAGCGAACTTGCCGATGTGCGGTGAAGCGAAATCGCCCGCGCAAAAATAAATATGGATTTAAGTTTAAAGAACATCGATGTATAAGGCAAAAGAAATAAAAAAGTAACATAATTTAAACACTGTGAGATTTCATCTCACAATTTTGTCAAAGGATCGCGAAAAAAAGTGCAAATTTCACAAAGGATCGCGAAAAAACATGATTTTCGTCAAAATATCGCGGGAAAAACTGAAATATCGTCAAAGGATTGCTCGAAAAACGCAAATTTCGTTAAAGGATCACGGAAAAAAGCATGAATTTCTTTAAAGAATCGCAGAAAAAATGTGAATTTTGTCAAAGAACCACAGGAAAAACACATAATTAGAACTGGGAAGGATTTTCCCCATCCCGGAAAAATCGATATTTTCGTCAAAAAATCACGGGAAAAATGGAAATATCGTCAGAGAATCGCAGAAAAAGAGCAAATGTCGTTAAAGAAATGAAAAAAAAACCCTCTAATTTCTCCAAAGGATCGCAAAAAAAACGCTAATTTCGTCAAAGGAGCTCAAAATGAAACAAATTTCGTCTAATGATCACGAAATAAACACAAATTTCGTCAAAGGATTGCGAAATAAACACAAATTTCGTCAAAGGATCGCGAAAAAAAAAGATTTTCGTCGTAAGATCGTGGGGGAAAACGCCATTTTCATCTAGAGATAGCAGGGGAAATGCAAATTTCATTAAAAGATCACGAAAAAAAAAAAACAATTTCTTTAAAGAATCGCGGAAAAAACACTAATTTCGTCAAATGACTGCAGTAAAAACACAATTAAAACTGGCAGGGAATACCCCCCCCCCCCCTCCTTCGGAATCGTGGGGAAAACGCGATTTTCATCAAAAGATCGCGGGGGAAAATGCGATTTTCATCAAAAGATCGTGGGGGGAAAACGCGATTTTCGTCAAAAGATTGCGGGGAAAAAATGCAACTTTCGTCAAAGGATCGCTGGACAACGGAAATATCATCAAGGATCGCAGAAAAAATGGAAATTTTGTTAAAGGATCATGGGGGAAAAACAAGAGTTTCTTTAAAGAATCGTGAAAAAACCTGCAGATTTCGCCGAAAGATCGCAGAAAAAACATATAATTAGAACCAGGGGTGATTCTCTTCCCCCTCCCCCTCTGCTGTAACCTTTCAGAAAAGTTGCTGTGAATTTCAGATGCCTTTTTTTTTTTACTTTGGATCACCCCTGGTACTGTGTCGTCCATCTCAATCTCTGTTCAAAAATGTCCAGAATTGCATATCTGTAATGTGTAATACCCAGGAAGAAAGCAGGAAAAAGAAATTTACCTTGTGTATGAGCAAATCTAAAAAAAGAAACAAAATTTCTATTTTCATTTATATGTTTATTTTTCTTTTTATCTCTAATACTTAGCCACAAAAGTAAAATTGGACTAGTTTTGACATTTTTTTACTGTTTTGAAATAACTAGGTGCCATATATATGACTTGCATTAAATCTACTAAGAGATCCCACTCTTTACACATAATTTGTACTTGTTTCATGAGTACTTGGAATAAATTTATTTACTGATTTTAGAATTCGAATTTTGCATGATAAATTGCACTCTCCATTTGATGAAGTCATTTAGCTTTCAGTAAAATTAATGTAAGTTTACCAAATTATGTTTTTCTGCAATTGTGTATTTCAAACAATAGCTGAAATATGTCATTTGATTCCCATGCTGTTGCAGCATTAGTTGTTATATAAATTGATATTGGTATGTTTTGCGTTGATAATTTTCAGGGTTTTTCACTTTGTATCAATTAATTTTTAGGGTTTTTCACTCTGAGTCACAATCACCCCTGCTTGTATCATGATATAACAGAAGAGTGTGTAACACATATTGTAGTGTAAATAAGTTACAACATTATTTTTATTGATATTGATTTATTACATAAGATCTGTGCAGTTTACATATTGTGGTTGTAACGAAAGTTTTCTGCCAGATCACCATTACATAATACTAATTACAATATATATAATTAACTGTAATATTATATATAACTACAATTCTGCCAAACCTTCACAGTGTCATATGATACAACAGTAGTACCTAAAGCTGTACACTTTATTCGGTGACATTCTGTAGCTGACTTTTTCCAACAGAACTGGAAGCAAATGATGTTTTAATCTGGTAGCGTGATAGTTCCATTTCAGACATCTTGTACTTAATGATAATGATATTTTTTACAAATTTCACTACACAGTGTTATAAAGCAAGTCTCTTTCTTTCAAATTCCAAAAATCATTTGACAAAATATGAGAAAACATGTCAATGTGAACTATTTGCACAGATTGTATTAGCTGTGGCAGGAAACTTTCGTTTCAATCTGATATTAATATAATCTACTTTTAGGCCACTCAAAATGAATTCTTTAAAGCAGAACTGAATCTAAATTATTTTTTCAATTTTGGTACTAAACCACAATTAATTTTCCATCCCATAATGGATACATAAAAGCATTTTTATTTTTTACAATTTAAGGTATTTTAAAGATATTTAAAATGCAAGCCATTGATACCATTTATTTCTGGTCTTAAACTTTTTTAAATATAAGACAAGTTAAAAGTTAATCAGCAATTCTGTATACAGAAACTAACAAAAAGGGCTGAAAATTAAAATTCATTAATTAAGGTATAGTAATGAACAAAGGTTTCTTAACAGATGTGCTCAGACCAAACTGAAAATTAGAAAAATCTGTTGCTTCTGATGTAATAAAATTCAAAATTGAAAAAAATTCTTTTGTTTTAGTAGAATGAAAACCAAAACTGAAATTAAATGTTTTAACTGAACCAGAATAAAAGGTATTATGATTCAAAGTCCTGCTCAAAAATAGGAAATTCTAATAAAATTTCTAGGGGGAAAAAAATGTTACAATTCATGATTTTTTCTCCTTACAAATTCATTAAAAACTAATTGCAATTCATGATTTTTCCCCCCCTTGCATATTTATAAAAAACTATTCTTTTGTGCTTTTCTAGATTGATGTTAAAGCTCTTTATATACGGCCTGACCCCAAAGTTCCTGATAGTGAAGAATGCTCCCTTCACGTATCAATGAAGCCTTTAAGATTGAATGTGGACCAGGTAATGTGAAAAAACTTGTCCCCCCCCCCCCCTATATATTCTTCAATATAATATGCTTACAAAATATTAATTTTTTTTTCTTTTCCATATAGGATTCTTTAATGTTTTTAGTTGATTTTTTCCAAGAATCTTGTGGAGTACCTATTGAAGAAAATTCTGAAGGTTAGTGCCATAAATAAAAAAAATATGCTATCTATACTAATAAAAGAAAAGAGTTTGTGTATCTATGTACAATGGCTAGGAAAATCCACTGTATGTAGAGGTCTGAAAGTTTAGATAAGGATAGCCCTAATGCACCTGAGGTTCATATTTTTAATTTTACGGGTACCATACTTAAAAAGTAAAAACGGAACCATTATAAGATCACCCCTGTGTCTGCCTGTCCATCTGTTATAGCCATTTTACTCGTAAACTATGGAACGTGGAAAGTTGAAATTGGGGGAAGTAATAAAGACTATTGACCCACATATTTACAGATTATTAAACATTCACAAATATATTTATGAAAAATGTAGAGGGGCTAACTAAGTTACTTGGAGAAAAAAAAACCTTTTCTTTGTATATCGTGTGGGGTATCCTGTGACAGGTTCCGAAATGCTGAACTCAAAAATACATTTCTTTTAATTTTAGGTATTGTATTTTCAGAGATATAGTCGAAAATGTAGTGCAAAAATATGTCCCTCCCCACCCCCCACCCCACCCCCCCTATCTATTTCCGAATCTACTGAAACTAAATTTATGAAAAAATTAGAGATAGTAGACATTAATTTAAACCTTGTAGGAAAATTATAGCGATTACCTTAAGTCACATAGTTTTTGAGAAAAGCACATTTTTCCATTACACACAAATTCCAATTTGCAGGCATTCAGCAAAAGTGTTGAGGAGCGCTGGAGGTACCTGTCGTAGCAGAAGTATAAAAGCATTGTTGATAATGACTTTTGAAAGAAACCATCGGTAATTAGCCGAGATATTAACCATTAAAGTCACGGACGATTTGGACGTACATGATGACAGGGCACTCCATATACAATTGGCTTTTAAAGCCCATATAACAACTTTTAATGATATATTTGTGTAATGCAATGCCCAGTAGAAGTATAAAAGTAATAAACGTTGAATTGTTAAAAACAGACTAATTTAATTAGAATTAATCACATAAATACTATGGGATTTGCGACTAGTTTGCATTGTGTGGATCTCTCAATATGCCTCCCGTGTCTTTAAAGCTTAATTAAAAACCTTTCTGGAAAAACATGGCATAGACCAAGGCGGCATTGCAACTTTGCGGCTTCCTTTCGAAGCGCGCTTAGCACAATGCCAAGTTTGAACTTTGAACAAGTGTTTTGTTTCAGCTACACTGTAAAAAGAAACGATTATTACTATGGTGAATTTAGTTTTATGAAATGCCAAATAAAGTTTAAATAGGCACTACTTTTATTGTCAGTGCCGAATTAAATTTATCATAAACAGATTAGGATTAGATTTTTAAAAAATGTTATACAGAATATCAATATTTGGTATTATTTAAGCTTCATATCTCTTTGAACATTTATGGTATACCCATTCATACTTTTCTAGTACATACAGCTATACCCAACCTTACATTGTATAGTTTTTCACAAAGTCTTGTTATTTTTTTATCAACGATTTTTTTTAAAATAAGTTAATAATCCATATATTTATTGTATGGAACCCTCTGAGTGCAAGTAATACTCACTCTTAACTGTTTATTTTATTAATAGCTAAGTAATTAATTAAGAACTACATTGAACACTCATCAAACAGACATTCTTTCTCTCAAAATGATGCTCAATATTTTATCTGAAAGATCACTAGCAGCAAAGATTCGAAGGTCGGAAACACCCTTTTTTCTTTTTTTTCTTTTTTTTCTTTTTCTTTTTAAGCTTCTTCTGAAGCCCCTATAAGTCAAACTATTTGAAATGCGAAAATTTTTTTAATACATGCTTAATTTTTCATACTTTTTGATTTTTGAACGATGTGTGTAATTGGCATGAAAAATACAAATTTTAACCCTTTCAAGGAAATTCAAAATTATACTTTTGCCACCCTTTTTTTTCCAAAGCCCGCATCTGCCTGAATTTTCGAGATATGGAAAAACAAAAAATACCCATTTAATTTAGATACTTTCTTCCCTACGATGGTGCAGTCTGTTTTTAAAAATATTAATATTAACTCTTTCAAAAAAAAAAAAAAAAAAAATGTATGGCTGAAAGTCTTTGTGTGCCTTCCCGAACACCTCTCCTTTTTTTCCATGCTAAATGTAACTAAATGTCAGTATTTTAATATAGTTTTTAATATTCTTTGGACAATTTACATCTGGTATAAATGCCTTCTAAACATTTAGACAATTGGAACTTTTTTTTTTTTTAAATCTGCAAAATTTTTCCTCATGATGTAAATATGTGGGTGGCTTTTGCTAATTTGTTTACAACTAAATATCCATGTTTTTGTCTGAAAATTACACCCAGGCTTCTAAAACATTATATTTATACAGTAGACTCCCTCAAATCTGCAACCCTAAAATCTGCAAACGCCTGAAATCTGCACATCATCGCAGATGTAAACAATCAGACTTTCAGTTCAAATGTAGGGTCAAAATTACAGAATTTTTTAGTTTTATATCATTCTGTTTGTCTTTTAATATGTAATTAATTCTCTATAATATGACTGATCTTATGGTTTTTCATGAAGGAAGTACAATTTATTTCTGGGAGGAAAAAAAAAAGATACTGCTGATATCTTTGGTAATCACAGTTTTTTTACCAAATCTTTTTATGTATTAATAGAGATTTTCTGGTTATTAAGACTGTTTATACCTGAAATAAAACTTTCTTACTTTATGATTTTAATGTGAACTAGTAGGGTACCATTATGAGGCAAGTTTTATTCAATAATGCAAGGAAAGTGTATCATCTTTATTATGCAGATTTAATTGTACATTATTAATTATTTATTTGATCTTTACCTTTAATAATTTAATCATTTAAAAAATTATCTTACTTCTTATCATTTTAGTTTATTACTTTACTGAATTATTTTAATATTTTACTATATTGCAAAGATTCTTTATAATTTTGATTGCATTATTACATTCAAATTACTGTTTAAAAGGTCCAAACAAAGCAATAACCAGAAATCCACAAAATTTTAAAATCCGCACAATCTCTGGTCCCAAGCTGTGTGGATTTGAGGGAGTCTACTAACTCATAAAAACTTCAAAGAGTTTGGACAGTAAGACCTGTTTTGTTTTTAACACTTTGATTGTCACGTTTTTCATATTGCATGAAATTTTCCCATGAATGTGCCGGGTGCAACGATTAAGGGATTAATATTAAGTGACTCGATGTGAAGAAAAAAAGTGAGAACAAAATACAATCTTTTTACAAGTAAATATAAATATTTTTGCATAACAATTTCAAAGAGTTTAGACAATAAGAACAATTTTGTTATTAATATTAAATGGCTCAATGTAATAAAATAATAATAATAATAATAATAATAATAAAATACAAGTTCTTTTACCAATAAATATCAATACAGTCGAGTCTCTATATGACGAAATTCATTGTTCCAGTAAAAAATTCGTTGTATAGAGAAATTTGTTACATAGAGAATGAGTAAAAATTCCTATTTAATGTGTAAATTTTGAACAAAAATTACTTTTGATGTATTTAATTAAGAATTTGAAATGTTTAACTATAAATATTAACCTAATATTGTATCTCTGAATTATTTAAACAGTTTCAAAAAAGAGAACAGACATTTATTTGAAAGTATAATAAAAATCACATAAGGAAAACTTACATTAATTTTAGACGAAGAAATATGTCATTTTTCGCTGTTTTAATTTCAAAATTGTTACTCTCTCGAAAAAATGTTCACACTTTAGCAAGGTGGAAGGGGGGGGGGGGGGGAGATGAATTCGTTGGGGATAAAAAATAAGGAGATTTAAGGTAGAAAAGTAAAATAAAAAACTCAGCACTGAACGATAAATCACTAATCAGTGATGGAAAAATGATTCCATGTGATTTGGAAGCTTTTTTAAAACAATAAATAAAGAACATTTTATGAAAAAATTCGTTATATGGAGACTGTTTTTAATGAGATCATGGAAAAAAAAAAACGTTCCTACTAAAAATTCGTTATATAGAGAAATTCGATGTATGGAGTTTCGTTATAGAGAGACTCGACTGTATTTTTTTCGTTTTTTTTTTTCATGAATTTTTGACACAGGTTCAGAAACACTGCATTTATAACTGAATTTTTTTTTTTTTTTTTTTTTTTTTCCCCCAAGTGTTTAGAAATTAAAACAATTTTTGATATTGAATGACCCAAAGTGAATGCGTACCACTCACAATGTATGCTGCCAAATAAATACAAGTGTTTCCCTAACTCTAGATTCGTTTGGATAGATTTTCATTTAAAAATATAAAATCTTCCAAATTCAAGAATGTATGCAGCTGAAGGCAGTGTGTTCGTCAACATTAGATTTGTTTAGAAAGATTTTCGTTAAAAAAAAAAAAAGCAATTTAACAAATTACAACGACCATTTGGAAAATGATTTTTTCAAAGACGAAACTTTAAGACATAAAAAATCGCATGGAGTTGATCATACATTACGTACGCCATGAATTAAACATTAATAGTGTTATGACACGTAAAACTTCCAAGCGACAAAAATTGCCTGCGACTCGTATTTGGTGTGAAACATTTATATGTATTCATCTCTGTCCTATTTATCTTTTTTTTTTCTTTTTTTTCTTTTTTTTTTTTTAATTGGCTTATTCCATTTTTCTTTTGCACGTGAAAATCTTACAAATTAAAATTAATTCTTTGGCAGAAATTGTTATTCATTTTTTTTTCATTTTCACTAGTTATTATCCACCTGAAACTTACGTATTATTCAAGCATTTCATTGGTTGTTCGGGAAAAGGCTTTTCCATCGTCAGATTTCCAAGAAATCTGACTACCAATTTTAAATGAAATTTCATTCTTAAACTTCTAAACATCCGACGATATTACTTCTTACACTGTCGGATAGAGAAAAAAATGTTCTTTTAAATACAATTTGTTTGAAAGCTGTATCTCAATTAGTTTCTGAGTTATTAATTTTTTTTTTGTAGTTTTTATTACTTTTTTGTCATAGTGGCAACAGAAGGTATCCATCACTGTTGAAAGTAAAGGGAAATACAGATTACTGTATAGACCCATCAGAAAATGAATAAAATGCAGATTAAACCAATAAAAACCTTCAGATATGCTTTTGATTTCCTAACCTGACGAGAACAATAACCATTTTTCCAAATGGTTAAAAAAAAAAAATCATTCAATGTTGATTTCAATTATATTTAAGGTTATTATGACAGACCCAGTTGTTCGGCTAGTTTAAAATAAAATAACATCTAAAGCAATAATATTCAAACTATAATCTGAAATAACATGTATTTTTATTTGATTTAATTATAATCTAATATAAAAAATTTATGGAATGAGAATTATTGTTGTTATTATTGGTCAGGGTTGGCAAAAAAAACAGTTTTTTTCTTTCTTTTCTTTTTTTTTTGTAAAAAACCAAAAAAACCAGTTTATTTGGTTTAAACCAGGTTTTTTTTGTTTTTGTTTAAACCAGTTTTTTTAATGTCATTTCCTATTGCATACAGATGCATATCTGTTGATAAAATAAACATTGTTGGATATTATATAAATAATATAACTTCATTTGAAAATATTTAAATTAAATAGTTAATTATATAACAGTCAATTATGTAGAAAATTGAAATCATTTCTAATTTAAACATTATTAGTAACAGCTATGTCTTATGTCCGAAGAATAAACTGCTCTACACAGTGAAACATTGATACCTTGAAAATCTTATGAAGAATCTTTTGGTTATTAATATAATAATCAATAGATATTTGATGCAGTTTCATGAATATAGCATATTAATCTGTGATTGTTAATTTTTTTAACCATTTGGAAAAGTGGTTATTGTTCTCGTCAGGGTAGAAAATCAAAAACATATCTGAAGGTTTTTATTGGTTTAATCATCATTTTATTCGTTTTCTGATTGGTCTATACAGTAATCTGTATTTCCCTTTACTTTCAACAGAGATGGACAACAGAGTGTTGCCACTATGACAAAAAAATAATAAAAATTACAAAAAAAATTAATAACTCAGAAAAAAATTGAGATACAGCTTTTAAACAAATTGCATTTAAAAGTACATTTTTTTCTCTATACGACGATATAAAAAGTAATATTGTGGGATGTTTAGAAGTTTAAGAAATAAATTTCATTTAAAATCTGACGATGGAAAAGCCTTTTTCCGAACAGCCAATGAAATGCTTGGCTAAGCACGTACGAGTCACAGGCGATTTCTTCGCTTGCTATTTTTACGTGTAATAATACTATTAATGTGTAATTCATGCCGTACGTAATGTATGATCAACTCCGTGCTATTTTTTATGTCTTAAATTTTAGTCTTTGAAAAAATCATTTTCCAAATGGTCGTTGTAATTTGTTAAATTGCATTTTTTTTTTTGTTGTTTTTTTTGTTACTCTTTTTAAATTCTTTAAGAATAATCTTCCTCAATCCAGAGCCCCACCAGTGGCCAAGAGGTTCTGCTCTCGAAACTGGTAGACGGGAGGTGCTGGGTTCGATCCCAATCGCGCACGTCGGCTTAATCGTTCGGAGTTTTCGTGGTTTTCTTCGAACCTTGGTTCTCCAAGCATTAATACGGGTTAGGTTCCCTTAGAAAGACCCCCACAAAGGGCACCCCCCCCCCCCCCCCTTAGGGCCCATATCCCTCGTGTTGATAATTGGCCGACATAAATACAACCAACCAAATCCTCAATCCAGAAAATTTTCTTTTACAACTTGACCAAAATCTTTGTATTTTGTTTTTAACTGATGTAAATAATCTGCCATTTTTTAAATGAAAATATTTTATGCGAAATATTGACTATTATTTATCGATTTTATCTTTTCTAATTTCACATGTTTTAAGATAAATATTTAGGGTACCAGGCATGTTCATCAGCATATGCAGATTTGCATTCTACATGCATAGAAATATGACCTAGGCACATTATATCTCATGTTATGAAGTGTGAAAAGTAGAAATGACTTCTATCGATAATTTAAAACACTTAAATTGCAAAAAAGAAAAAATAATACATTAAATTTGTTGTAAAAAAACCAAATGTTTTTTTTTTTTGACAAAAAAACAAAAACAAAAAAAAAAACAATTGGTTTAAATTGTGCCAACCCTGTTATTGGTAGTATCAACATCAGTCTATTAAAAATATTATTACCTCACAACCACCTGTAATTGTAAAATCTGATAGAATTTCTTGCCTTTTTATAAATTTATGAAAATATTACTTATTGTTCGACAATGTAATATCTCTTAACACGATTTTGATAAAGCAAATTTCTTTCATTTATGATTTATTTTCCATTGTTTTTCCTTTAAATTCAGATATACAGTTTTATTTGTATAGTTCAGAAACTTATTTACATGTTTATTGAGAGCAAATATTAAACATATTGGACTAATATAAATTGGATAGAATATTTTAAAGGAAAGTTGGTATTTTGGTATTTAAAAAAAGCCCATTTATTTAATGATTTTGCTTTCTAGAAATGTAACATATCCTCCCTATTTTAAGGTTCAGGCAGCAGTAATATGTTCTGAAGTTATTATTAATAGGGATGCACCGAATAGCGATTTTGGCCGAATACCGAATATTCGGCTAGCCGAATAGTAACTGCTAGGCCGAATACCGAATATTCGGCCTGCCAAATAGCAACTATTTGGCCGAATACTGAATATTCGGCTTGTCGAATACTTTTATATTTTAAAGTTTAAAGGCAGTAAAATGTTAAATTTTAAAACAATTTTACAAAATATATATCAGAGAAACTTTTAATCTAATAAACAAGAGCTTTTTTCAAGTAAACTTTATGCAGAAAAAATCTCCTTTGAGTTATTTAAAAAGAGGATAGTTATAAAAATTTTTAATTTCATGGCTTCTTCTGAGAATTAAAACAAATGAATAAAATTTTCTTAAATTTTAAAGCAAACATTTTAAAATCAAACAGAAATTCTGAAAAAAATTGGAAGAAAAATTGTACAGGATCATATATTACTTGTTTGTCAGGAAAAGACAAAAGTAAATAAATAATACAATATATTCAAATTTTATATGCTGGCAACTTAGCAAGAATAACTGTTTCTACTCCCTTAGATTAAGCAAGGAAGTTTTTTAAATGCACCCTAGATCGGTGTCTGGAGTGGGCAATCCTTTTCAGAGATTGTAAACATTGTTCTTAAAATCTTAGCAAGAAACAGATTATTTACTGGGCAATATTCAGGAACTCTCATTTGTACATAATTAATTCCTATGAACATCCCCGTGATTGGTTAACTTTCTTAAATAATACTTAACAAACAGCAAATGAATAATGTAAAAACATTCTCTTTTCTTTAAATATGATTCTGTTTCTAATTATTCTAAATATCTTTATGAGTTGACTGTTAAACGTAGAAGTTGCATAAGGTTTTAAAAAATATGTTTTAAAAGTTTTTTTTAAGTATTCGGTTCGGCCGAATAGTTTGTTATTCGGCGTACCGAATAGTTTGGTATTCGGCCAAACCGAATATTTGGTAATATGGCCGAATAGGCCGAATACTGAATATATACCGAATATTCGGTGCATCCCTAATTATTAATTCTGTTAAATGTCTAAAAACCTGTTTTCACTTCTTTAAGCATGGAAGTATGAAAACTCTTGTAATTTACAAAGTTTTAAATATTGCCTCTAAAAGGCCCTGCTTGACAGGCTCTTCTTGTATTGCACAGTTGTTTCAAACAGTGCTAATAGTGTGTCAGTGATCTGAGTTGTGTGAATAAAACCATAAATTCTTTTCAAATGATGTGTAAAAGTATTCAAATCTAAGATGAATTTTTTTTTGCAATGTGTCTAAAGATATTTTGCCTATTAAATAAATGAAAGAAGCTTTAAAAAAAATTGCTTAAGCTTGTAAAAAGTGGGTTTTTATCGGGCATAAAAACATTTAATTTAACCCTTAAATGCCTGACTTTTCAAAAATCATTGTAATAATGTTTTTCGGCTTTCATTTTTTAAATTAATCATAGGAAAAAAACTTTAAAAAATCATATTTTGTTTTTAGTATAGTTTACGGCTAAAAAACGGTTTGTTACTAATCGGCAATACTGGTGTTTAATTGAAAAAATAATTTCCCTTGATAAAATTCTATAATATTAAACACACAAGAATTTTAGGAACTATAATAAGAAATAAATTTTACTTGCTCACTGCAGGTCAAAATAGAGTATTTCGCAAGCTTCCAAACAAAACAAAAAGAACATGTAGCAACATTTGAAAAAATAATTTTTTCTTTATTCTTAAACAGCACAGGTGTTGCCATCTAAATGTTGAAAATCGATTTAATAATATTTTTAGAATGTATTTTATTGGCAACATTAGGCATTATAGCTTCAATATTATTCTAATAGTATTTTAGAGCCTAAATTGGGTATGTTGCCGAAAAGCAACACCAGGCATTTAAGGGTTAAGGTTGATATTTAATTAAATCATACATATTATTTCTGATCTCAAGATCTCTCTTTATGTGTGCATACAAAATGCTCAATTTATGCAATTGCAGTTATTTTGCAAAGTACAAGTGCAAGATGAGCTGTCATGATATTTGCTTGATTTGTTATTTGTGCAATTCATTAATGAAATTGCTTATTTGCAGCATTTATTATTACTATAATTACTAATTATAATGTTATTTAAGTATGCTTAATATGACCTAATTAGAGGTGTATTTGTTTTGGAAACCTATAATTCTTAGTAGCCATTTAACATTTTAAAGCAGAAAAAAAATCACAATCTGATTTAAATTTTTTTTAAATGTTATTTTAATCTTTAAATGACCTTTTTTTTTTAATCAGGCTTTTTTTTTAATGTCCTAAGTGATAACTGTTTTTACACTAAAGTTATAAGAGTGCAAGGTTTATCTTTCACAGCATTTTGTATATCATTGAATCAACAGACTCAAATTAATATTCAAACATTTTAAGGCGATTGTCAGACGATTGTCTATTTGCACGCTTTTTGTTTCAACATGCAAAAGAAACACCTTCGCTAGCATGTGTTTATTTTCCATGTTGAAACAAAAAGTGTGCAAATAGACGTTCATCTAACATTAGCCTAAATAGCTGCAATATCTTTTGAATATCTTATCTATCTTTCTGTAATATCTTTTCTACAAAATATCATTTTGTAGAAAATGGGTAATGCTCTAACTTATTGTAATTAGCTTTCTCAAATATTTCTGCTAGCTGTTAAGATCAAATTACTTAAAATTAGTAAAATACATTGACAGTTACAACTGAAAGAAATAAACTAATATTCTTTGATATCCAAAGGTAATCAAATGTTAGAAAACAAATCTTTATAAAAAGCAGATTAACCTATAAGCTGAATTTTAATATCTTTTCATTTACTTTAGGTACTTCAATTGTACAGGGTTCCTACGCGACTGGAAAACCTGGAAAACAGGGAATTGTCAGAGAAAATGACAAGTGCTCAAAAAGTCAGGGAAAATTACAATTTTTCTCTAAAACCTGGAAAAGTCAGGGAATTTTGTTATTCAAATAGAGTATGAACCCTGCTGTATCTATTTATTAAAGTGATGTTTCAAGAAAAAATAGTCTAAAAATTTTTATCTGGTTCCTAAAAATATGTTTTAAACTAAAAAAGTAAATTTTAAAGAAAATACTGAACCAACTTAGTGGGATTGTTACTTAATCCGTTGCTTGCTTACAGTTGTGCAGAAACCTCATGGAAAAAGAAATTGCTTTAAAAATTGTACTTATTGCATATAACATATTTTGCAGAGCGTGTGCAGCACGCTTGCTATACGATGCCACTGGCTGGTTTGTCAAATTTCATATGAATTTGAGGCCCCAATATAATTACAACGAAATTTGATTCATTTAAGGCTATTATCACGGGCCATGGCAACGCCGGGTGGATCAACTAGTGTGTATATTATTATGAAGTTCAACTTCTTTGTCCTAAAATTTACGTGATTTTTCGGATTTTGTTTTGTTTTGTTACAAAGAAAAGACATATCACCTTTGTACTTTTTGCAAATATTTATTGACATTTCATTTATATATTTAAATTTTTGTGTCTAAAGAAAATTAATAATACACCTGATGCGACAGAGAGTCCCTGCAGGTGCATGCTGTGAACTTCCAATTGAAGACCAATTTTCTCCACTCACAAGCATTCGAAACAAATTGGTTCACCCAAATGGTTTCCCAAAATTATAATGAAGCATTAAATTCTCTGGAGATTATACCAACATTTAGTTTAAATTGTTGATAATTTTTAAAACGGTTTTTGTTTGAACAAAAAAATTTATTTTGTCTTTTGTTTACCTTAGAAATAATTAATCAATATAAATATTATTTTTTGGTAGTGTATGTAAGCTCGAGCAAAAACTGTTATCCTAAGAAGCAGGAAATCAGCCAAATAATTCTCGAGAAAAATGGTTTCCCAGTTATATTAAATTTTGATCCAAAGAATTAGAATCTCCTCTTAATGAATCGTATGATCTCCTTTGTACCTGATTTGTTGGAGTTTCCTTTAAAACATTTTTAAAAATGTGATTCTTATATTTTAAATACATGTTTTTTGAGGTGTCAGTGACTTTTTAAAAAATTGTGTAAATATTTGTTTCTTAATATTTTTTTTTTTTTTTAATCTGCAGGTGAATCAGAATCCCATTGTGAAAATACTGCCCCAACCCCTAATTTAATATCAAATACCAATGACTTTCAAGATACTAGTGATTCCAGTAAAACATTTTACAGGTAGGACTGACTCATTTTTAAAAAATTAAAATAAACTAGGGGGTTCTACCCCCTATGAACTATATTTGCCAACCTCTATTCAGACACTGCAGACTCTAAAAACATGCTGATTTGATTGGCTTTAGAAAGATTACAGAAGATTTAATTATAATTTTAAAAAGTTACAATCTTCCTGTAAACGGGTTTCCATTCATTTCCCTTTGATTGAAAAATTTTGAGGTCCAATCATCTGCTGGTAAGACATCTAATGGCTGTTTTCGTGTTTGATTAAATAAGATCAGTTAAACATTTGAAAATAAGCTAATATAAAATGAACTAAATAAATAGAGTCTTAAGACATTTTAAATGTATCGTTTTAAGTCTGACATAATTTGCACCAAAGATTTCTTTCTCTTTTAAATATTCACATGAAAATACTTTTGTTGTTAGAAAGGAAACATTTGCACTGTCTTAGAATTGGCAACAATAGTTATAAAGATCATCTCGAAATATGAAATAAATATCTTGTGTAAATAGATTTTAAAATTTAAACTGTTTGGCAATATTATTAATTGGCTATTTTAAATGAAACACAATTTCTCCCATTTACTGCTTTTAACATGTATTAATGAATTCATTATTTTGAAGTTTTCTTTCTGTTTTAATATTCATGTGTGAATAAAATTTTTAACATACTTTTCAGTATTTTCCTGCTTTTAGCACATATTCATTTAATTCTAGTGTTAAAGGTTTTCTAATTTTGACAGTCTCATGTAAATAAATTTTTAATTGATAGGATATGGTATTCTTTGGGCTATTTTTACAATTGGCAACAATTTAAAATAATAACTTTTTTTTAAATATGAAAAAACTTTTGATATGCTGAAAATTTGAATAAAAAATTGAAAAAACTCTTCAATGCTACCCTTCAGTTTTTGTTTACCTCCCTTTATTATGTGATTTTTTAGACATTATTCTAATTAAATTTTCCTCATGTGTCTACATTGCATAAAAAAATACTGCCCGAATTAAAATACATTTTTTCTAATATTTACATTTTATATGTATTTTTCATTTTATGCATGTGTATTTTATTATACAAATTTCATGAATTAGAGGTCATTTCTATTTAACGAATTTTTTTCATATCGAAGTATTCAAGTGTAACGATGAGACTTCGTTAAATGGAAGTTTCACTGTATATTTAACTCTGTATCTGCTGAAATATTTGATGTATTCATCCACAGACAAAAATTTTTCATTTCTTTTTATTTATAGAAACCAAAAAAAAAAGTACCTTTATTCATGTTTGGCAATAAATTGCCAATTATGTCAACTCCTGCAGTTTCTGCTTATTAGAGTACATTTATTTTTGTTACTTTATCCTATTGCAGCAAGCAAATATTTATTGCTATGCTACATGTCACTAGATTAAAATATTACGTGCATAAAAATTATTTTAAAAAAATAGTCACAAGTCACTCAGTTAAGCTATAGTTTTAAAAGTAAGTTTTTTTGTTCTATTTGATAAAGCAAGGATTTAAATAATGTGATATTTAAGTGTGAAGATATGTGTGATCAAAATAATAATGCAAGTTGTGACATCTAGTCAGTGGCGTAGCTACACATTCAGCGCCCTGGAGCAATTAAAGTTTGTGCGCCCTCTTGTCACTCAAAAAAGTTCAGCGTAATTTTGTTTTGAAGTTACATATATACATATATATATGTAACTAGCTGACACGCCCAGCGTTGCCCGGGCCCCTTATAATAACGTAAACAAAACTCAAGTTTATATGATTTTATATATTTCGAAAGTAGTTCAAATGAACCTGGCTGTAGGGGTGGCCCACTGCCTTCGGCAGCGTATAGTGTATTCCCGACAAACCTCTTTCTGAACGAACCTGTGGACTGAGTCCCCGCTACCAAAGGCAGTGTATGCCAGGAGTGTTCCGTACGCGCCGGAGACAATCGAAAACCAAGTTGAATGAGTAAGCCCCGTAGCAATTGAGCCCATATAACCCAAGATAAGAATGCGAATCCTGACGGTGGAACTATAATCTTTAAAACAATCGTAAGCTAAGTTGAATGGACCAATTTCCGTTGAAATAGAGCCCATAACAACCGAGAAAAGAATGCGCCGTTAATGTTCGAAAATGGTAGTAACAGAAATCTAAGATAAACTTTCATAATGCAGAAAGTAGCTGAATAGTAAGCTAAGTTTAATTATTCAATTACCGTTGAAATCAGGCATATTGAACCCGAGAAAAGAATGCACCATTAATGTTCGAAAATGTTATTAACTGAAGTCTAAGACAAACTTTCATAATACAGAAAGTAGCTGAATCGTAATCTAGGTTGGATGAACCAATTCCCGTTGAAATCGGGCCCCTATAACCCGAAGAAAGAATGCACCCCCAAGCAGTTTAAGGTGCTTGTCGCCCCCTCCCCCTGTATATTTAACGAATTACCTTTAACATTAACGTGATATTTAATTTACGGATGAAATCCCACCCCCTCTAAAGTAAACCACTTACCTTTAAAAGTAGCGCGGATTTTAATTCACAACTATAGTGAGTAAACGTAAGTTGATGCCGAAATAGAAGATTAATATTCAAAAAGGCGGTAGCTGGAGTATAAGGAAATTTTTTAGTGGTTATAAAGCAGACGGATGACCCTAGAACTATGCTAAAGAAAATTGCAAGATTATCGAATAATTTTTAAAGAAACTGCACCAAGGACTCTAAGAAGGCCATTAATATCCAAAATTGGTGGTAGCTGAAGTGTGAGTATTTATTTTCATGTAGTAGCTGGAGGACCTAAGAAATTGTTAGGAAAAAAATCCTAGTGAATCGGACCATTTTTAAGGGAGCTATAATAGGGGGGCCGAAAGGAACCAATGGATAAGATCAAGGCCTAAGATGAAAACATGTTCAAAGCTCCTAGTACTTAGCGCTTTAGATTTTCAATTAGTTGAAATTAAGTATAGGGTATAAGTATTAATCATTAGAAAATTTTTTCAAAGAAATGCTTAAAAAAAGAGCCCCGGGGTCAAATAAAAAGAGCCCAATGAAAATATGAAGGTGTTGGCTCGGGGAGCGAAATCCAAGAATCAATTTTGAAGTTATGCAATGAGAGTGAGACACAATTAGGGGATGAAAAATGCATAGCGCACAAAAAGTTATCCTAGGGGGCCAGTGTCTTAACTGAAATGTAGAAACGAAAAAAAAACTAAATGGAAAAAGTGCCCCCAATACGAAGATCGGATTAATAGGGGGCACTTTATTATCAATTTAGGGCACAAAAACTTTAAGTGATCCTGTACCAAGCCCCGGGAGTCCAGGGTCTCAACTGGAATGTAGCTGGACACAAGGAAATTTTTTAGTATTTTACATAGTAGTCAAAGGACGCTAGAACTATGTTAAAGAAAATTGTAAGAGAGTCGGATCATTTTTAAAGAAGCTGCACCAAGGGCTCCATGAAGGCAATTAATATTCAAATTTGGTGATAGCTGAAGTCTAAAAAATTTTTATGTCGTTCGTGTGGAAGCCGGATTTCCTAAGATGTTGTTACAAAAAAAAGTTAGTGAATCAGACCATTTTTAAGGGAGATATAATAGGAGGTCCAAAAAGGGCCAACTGATAGTTGAGAGCAGGGCCCTAAGATGAAAACATGTTAAAAGGTTCTAGTACTTAGCGCTTTAGATCTCAATAAGTCGAAATTAAGCATAGGGTATATATTAGTCATTCGAATAAAATTTTAAAGAAGCGCGAAAAAAAGGATGGGAAATGCTTAAAAATGGGCACTAGGTGCCCAATAAAAATATGAGGATGCTGGCCGGAGAGAGGAGTCCAAGTCTCCATTTTAAAGTTATGCATTGAAAGGTTGACAATATTAGGGTGTGAAAAATGCATGGCGCACAAAAATTTCAAGGGACCCATGTTCTTAATTGGAATTTAGAAACGGAAAATAACTAAATGTGAAAAGAGCCGCCAAAACGAAAAAGATTGGATAAAAAGGAGATAAGTTATGAGCAATTCAGGGCATAAAAACTGAAAGGTGCTCTGGGAAGAGGGGGGGGGGGGGGGCATAAAAAATTAAAAATCTGAGCTCCAGGTGTATCAGGAGCCCGTGATAATATTCTTAAATGAACCTGAAATTTGTATGATTTAATTCTTAAGGCTGTTCTTAAATCTAAAGGGGCAACTTTATGACATACGTTTTAATTAATTTTTGCTCGAGAACGCATGAAACTGGCAGGTGTTGTTATTCAGAAACTCTAATCGAAAGACGTTTTCCGTATTTTTTGTAAACACAATAGATCTGACAGAAAACATTGTCAAAGTTGGCGTTTTCAACGGAATTTCCAGACCCAGAACAGCTTCCCCCCCCTCCCCCCGGCTAAATTTTGTCGCCGTGGGCTGATGTGTAACGTGTTTAATTCCGGCTCTTATTATTGTTTTGTAATCTGTATTGATGAATGTTTAGCTATCACAAAAAAAAAAAAAAAAAAAAAAAAAACCCTTCAAAATTTTCGTTTTCTTAGTTTTGGTCTGTAAAATGGTCAATACTTTTCTTCAACTTGTCAGGCTATTTTTTTTCACATTGTAAAATGATTATCGTAAATGACTACTGTTACATCGTACATATAGGTTTCTCAGCGGTGAATTCTTTGACTACCCTTTTTTCTGTAAAGTAATCATCATGATAAATTTCTAAAACATTTTTAATAGAAATGTACCAGAAAGATTATTGTTTGGAAATAGTGGTAGCCAGTAAATTGACCGATGAGAGCCTTGTTAAATAAGTTTTGATTACTTTAAGATCTGAAAATCTTCAACAGTAGTCTACGGGAAAGTTACAAAAAAAAATCAAGCATGTTGAAACGGTGTTGCCGAAGTTACTGGAGGCTGCAATATGGTATGAATTAAAATTAAAACTTCCTGAATAGAAGTCATTTCTTTCAACTGTGTATGAAAAGTATTTTAAATCGAAATAGTTGAGGTTAAACACAAGGTAAAACATCATAGGAATACGCTGATTGAAACAAGATTCATCTATAATGTCTGATTAATAATGAAAAAAATATGCAAATATTTTAAGAAATCTTTATTTCGCTTTTTCTAATTTTGCGCCCTGAGGATTCGTGCGCCTGGAGCAGTTTGCTCCAACTGCTCCACGGTAGCTACGCCCCTGCATCTAGTATTTCTTGTGAGATTAGCGATACAGACAGAAAAATTGACGTTTGTACATTATAAAGTAGATGCTTTGTCTATTTTGATTGTAAAGTTGAACATGATTGATTCTACAATAATTTGCATAAATCTATTGTTTTAAATACAGTAGAAGATCTTTCTAACGCAATTCTATATAATGCAATTCTTTATATAACACACAACTTCTCAGGTGTAAACAATGAATTTTGTAGTTAAGAAGCACCTGAATTCCCACATTCTAAAAATTGCTACTCTTTTAGAAAACTAAATTTGATGCATGAGTTCAACTTTATCTCCTTAATTCAAAACTTTTTAATGAAAAAATTGCTATTATTACAATAAACATTTTTGAAAATGAGTAATATAACGAATGATTTGGTCCAGGTATAGTTGGACCATGTTTATAATGTAAATTAAACAATATGGAATGATCTATATAATGCAAAAATTTATCATTTGGATAATTCCTGGTGACAAGGAATGCAGAGTAAAGATACTCTAATGTGTTTTAATATGCTTCAGACATATTTGGCCATGTTTACAATGTAAATTTAATGGTGTGCGAAATGTGATCCATATAATGCAAAATTCTATGTAATGCACAACCTTGGCCTTTTAGGTTTGCATTATAAAGATATTCTATTGTATTATATGCTTAAAAAAAGTTTATTGGATGTCATTTTGACTGTGCTTTGCTTTTTTTTTTTTATAAAAGCATGTTTTCAATTGCAGGTATTTTGCTTTTTCACCTGATGTGTTAATTAAGATAGATTATCATGGAAAGCGAGTGCAGATGGAACAGGTGTGTTATTCATCTTTATTAATTTTCTTAAAGTTACAAATGTTTCAAGAATGACAATATTCATTCTTGTTTTCAGGGTGCAGTAGCAGGTCTATTAATAGGATTAGGTCAGCTAAATGCTTCAAAAATTAGGCTGAAACGATTGATTTATCGTCATGGGTGAGCAATTTTTTTACTTTTTTATTTTGCTTTATTTATTTATCTATACTAATACAGGTGTTGATCCAGGCAAAATGTGGGACCTATTTAGGGCCCTTTCACAAAAATCTATTTAATTTAATAAAATAGGCCCCTTTACAAAAATAAATAATAAAATAGGCCCCTTAACAAAAATAAATAATAAAATAGACCCCTTCACAAAAATAAATTTAATAAAATGGGCCCCTTTACAAAAATAAATTTAATGAAATGGGCCCCTTTCACAAAATTCCTTTTACAAATCAGACCCCTTCGTAAAATGCCTTTTCATAAAAACTGTTTTAAAATATGTAATTTGTCAATAAAACCAGGTCACGAAAAAAAAAAAAAAAAAACTGTAGCTGTAACTGTAGCACAAACTGTAAAAACTGTAAACTGTAAAAAACTGTAGCACATTTAAAGAAGTTTTTGTTAATAAATGCTTCGTTCCAATTTGAGTAAATGGATTTCAACTTTCGTTACAAAATGTTATTTTTCACAAAAATAACTTTTACTTTTTACAAAATGGGCCCCAAGAATAAAAACCTGTATTGACCCCTGTATAAAGATGTAACATTTGTTTGTAGGGGTAATCTCTGGAACTAAAGAACAGATTAATAAAGTAATTGTGCCAAATGCTGGGGAGCCATAAAGTTCTAAAATTGTGATTTCTGTGATATTGTTGGGGCTAGGAATTTTAAATATGGTGTAGTGGTAATATTTAAGAAGTAAATACTTGCTATGAAGAGTTTCTAAAAATTTCGAAATTTAAAAGAAATAAGCAGAAAAAGTTCTAAATTACGATTTTTTAGGATTTGTTAGGGCTAGAAACTTGAAATTTGGCATGGCTATTACTTTAGAAGCATAACAGAGTTACTTTAGAGTTCGCCCAGAACAGTTTTCTAAAAATTCAAAATTGGGTGCTGGAGCAAAAAATATTCTAAAATTGCAATTTATGTGTTACAGTTGACATGGAATCCTGGAATTTAGGGTGGTGGTTACTTTTAAGATGCAAGTGCTCATTAAGAATTGGTTTTTAAAAATTTAAAATTTTAAAGGACGAAATGAGTGAAAACTGTACTAAATTACAAAACAGGTTAGAACTTGAAATTTAGTATGGTGGTTACTTTTTAGATGCAGATGTACAGTATAAACAGTTGATAAAAAAAATGTAAATGTGTGAAATGAGGCGGAAACATTCTAAATTACGGTTTATTTAGAATTGTTAGGGGTAGAAATTGTCATATTTGGGCATGTCAGGTTATTTTTGAGACGTAAATGCTTGCACAGAACAGTTTTTTTTTAAATGTGAAATTTAAAAGGGTACAGAAGCAAACAGTGTTCAAAAATTGAAATCTGAGAAAAAAATTTGGAATTTAAAAAGATAAAATGAGCAGAAAATGTTCTTAAAACTTTCTAAACTATGATTTATTAAAAATTGTTAATAATAGAAACTTGAAATTTGTCATGGCTGTTACTTTGGAGACATAAATACACCCACAGAACAGTTTTTAAAAATTTAGAAATTGTAAATTGTGCAGGAACAAAAAATGTTCTAAAATTGCAATTTTCTGTAATTGCATAGCTAGAAGCTTGGAATTTGACATGGTGGTTACTTTAAAATGTAAATGCTCGCTAAGAATGGTTTCTAAAAAATGCAAAACTTCAAATAAAAAGAGAAAAGAGCGTAAAAGCAACAAAATACATTCTGAAGTACCATTTATTTAGAATTAATTTTAGTTCTTCACATTAATTTAAGTCTCATGTTTGCCTAATGTGGTATAAGAATGAAGTTTAGTCAAACTATGGCTTAATTAGTACTTTTCGAAATATCTATAGCAATATATTCTTGCTACTTTCTTTCTCATGCCAAGGCTTTTGTAAGAAATACTTACCTAATTTTTCAACATTTCAAGAGTTTTCTTCTGTTTATTTATCTATAAAATATGTAATTGTTATTCCTGTTTTTGATTTGAGATTTATTCCCTTCTGCAGGCTGCTAGGGCATAAAAGATTGATACAATATGCTCTGAATGAATGGCAACAAGATATTTTGAAAAATCAATTGCCAAGCTTGTTAGGAGGAGTAGGACCTTTGTATTCTTTTGTACAATTGTGTAAGTCCTTAAAAAATTAAAATAATTTTTAGTTACATCTAGCTTTAAGTGAAAGTTTTTGTGAAGGTTTTATGTATGGTTATTTTGCTTAGGATTGTGGCAATGTAAAATCAAATATTGTTTTGTGAGAAATATTTTTATTTAATACAGTAGATGCCGCTTAATGTGATGACGGTTAATGTTATGATCCAATTAATGTTACCAAAATCACCATTGCATTCAACTTCATACTAAAAACATTGCTTTATGTGATCAGTACTTTGTTTAATGTTATCTCTTTTTCAGCACACCAGTTTCTGAAATTTTTCATTTGAAAGTGAAATTCTGTTAATAAGCCCATTCAAAACATGAATTCTAAGTAAGAAAGAAAATAGCAATATTCTTTCTTAGAATTTAGCTTTCTGTTTTTATCTTAAAATGTCTTAAAATGTTTTGTACTTACTTTACAGATATGTAATCAGTTACGAAACCGAAGTGACTAGCAGGCAAAATCTGCGATATTAAGTTCCAGGAATTGGTAGGGAAATTTTTTTTCAGTAAACTAGGAATGAGAACAAAAATGTGTGCACCAGCAGTGTCACATGCCCGTTTATTGCATCATCAAATGAAAAAATTCTAATCAGATAGTCAGTTGTTAGATATTGTTCAGTGATCTTTGAAGAACAGTGAAAATGGCTACTACAAATTATGAATATAAAACAGATAGATTTAAGAGTAAAAGAAAAAATCGATATTTATAATTTGACTCAAATGAGTCAACATAATGCCACAGTCCAATTACAAATTTCTCATCCTCTTCTGTGCAAAATCCTTACAAATCGTGAAGCTTTAATAAAAGAAGAAAAATGTAGAATGAAAACATAGAATGTAAGAGAATTCAAACGTTCGAGAAAAAGATGCACCAGTCAGTGGTCCACTCATGCAACAAAAAGTAATAGATTTAGCATAGAAAATGAGTAAAAAAGAATTTGTTGCAAGTGACGAATGGCTTCAGCATTGGAGAAAATGTGAAAAGTTATTTTTAAGCGATGGAGATTAATTTCATAGAGAGCAAAAATATGCTGATCTCTCAGCTGCAGAAAAATGGATAAAATAAGAGTGGCTGAAATTTATGTTTTCATATTCAGGAGAAAATATTTATAATACTGATGAAACACACTTCTATTTTAGAGGATAACTAGAACATGCATATTCATTTAAGAATGAGAGTGTAAAAGGCCACAAAATTTCGAAGGAGCACATCACTCTTTTGTGTTGTGTTAGTATGGCAGGACAAGAAAAAAAACTTTTAGTTCTTGGAAAAAGTAAAAAAACCCACATTGCTTCAGAGGGATTAAAAAATTTCCATTTGATTACTATGCAAATAAATCAGCATGGATGACAAACATTATATTTAGTAAGTGGCTTCGGAAGTGGGATAATGAACTGAAACATGATATTCTTCTTTTACTTGATAACTGCTTTGTGCATGATTTAAATGTGTCACTAAAACACATCAATATTGTGTTTCTGCCACTCAGTACAACCTCTCTGATACAGCCTTGCTATCAATGAATAATTCGTGCTTTTAAGTCCCATTATCAGCATGAAATGCATGCAAGAGTTTTAGAAGAATTAGAGGATGAACAAAACATCAGTGGGAATGAATAGGAAAAAAAAAATACTGTAAGCATTGTATCTAGTAATGTCATGGAATCTTATACACTATATGGCCAAAGGTGACCAGTCACTTTCGATTTTAGACATTTTGTTAAATATCTAGAAAAATACATGAGGAATTAACCTGAAACTGCAAGTGTGTAAACAGTATAGTATAGGTCATATATTTTCGCAAAGATTTTTTCCCGAAACCCCATAGGGGATCGTGAACAAATTGAAAAAGAACAATTATCTTTTGAATAACCCTGTAAAAACTAATGTAGTAAAAGCGTTCAAACTTGAGATTATTAATAAGTGGCTTATTGTTGTATACTGTGTCACATTTTTATGAGGATAGCATATGTACTCGTAGAGAAATTAAGGTTTTTATAAAAACAGTCCCAAATTTCGCCAAGTTTTTTGCTTATAATTTGTGGAGTTCTTAATATAAAAAAAAGTTCTTTTCCGAAAATATGACAAACAACATTGTACACAACACTCTGCAATCAGAATTAAAAAATAATAAAAATTGGATGAAAAATAAGCAGGTTTACTAAAAAATGTTTCACTGCGCATGCACGAATTCAATCAAAATATAACATGCATAATGCATTAGCTAAGTATATAGAGCAACTTTTGTGAAAGTCTCAAAATCATAGCTTGAAAAGTCTGAAAATTATCGCCGATAGAATAAGCTGGAAATCCGTTGTTCCCAAAAAGATAGGAGTTCTATCAAATATCTGTTGATTAGTGCCAAGATAGCGTACACAATATTGCATGTACTACTATATTTGGATACAACCCCTCATCTTTTTGCTTCCTTTTGGGAACAACAGTGTTTACACACCTGCAGTTTCAGGTTAATTCCTCATGTGTTTTTCTAGATATTTAACAAAACATCTAAAATTGCAAGTGACCAGTCACCTTTGGCCATATAGTGTATCATCAGCTACAATTAAAAGTTGTTTTGTTAGTGTAGAATTCTCTGAAGCTGAAAATGATGATGAACTGAAAACTTTATAAACTACGTAAAAAATTCCCGATGATATGACGAATGAAGATTATTAAGCCGGGATGATGATCGAAAATGACATTTCTGTAGATGCAAAACTCGCAGAAACTGAAATTTGCAAAAACGTTTGCGAAGAAATAAAAAAATTATGATAATGATCAGGAGGGTGTTGAAAACCAACTTTTTGAAAGACCCTCTACAAATTCAGAAATGGGAAATGTATTGAAAATTTTTAAATGAGGTGTACAACATCATTCAGATAATTTTCAAAAGCAATACGAGTATGAACAGTTCATTAATAAACTTTTAAGGGAGAATTGTAAACATACAAAAATTACAGAATTATTTCAATAAATGTTTTCTAACCCTTTAAAAGTAATTTTAACACCGGTGAGTAATAATTTTCTCTCTACTACTACTACTATATGTTATTTGGTACTTTTTTAAGTCGCTTATTGTTATCAGTCAGAATGTTATCAAAAACTCGAAGTCCCAAATTGATCACATTATGTACCATCTACTGTAGTTTAAGCAAAATAATATTTGTAGGTGCTTTGACTTTATTTTTCCTTGAAGAACTTTTGACAGTTGAGATTTGTTATTGTTTTTTAATGATTATTTTTTAATATTTTTTACCATTACAGTACAGAACCATTTATCCAGAATGCTTGGGGTCAGATGTATTCTGGATAACTGTTTTTTCTCGATAACTGGTTGGCCATTAAAGCATCATCCATTTGATAAGTTTTGTAAAATATATGCAGTTGTGGTATTATTTCTGACTTCAAATTAATTATTAGTTTACTCAGATAAAGAATCACATCCAAGCAAGATCAAAGATTAATCAGAGTTTTAAAGAAGCCCTCCCCCCCCCCCCCCTTAGAAACAAAATTTTTTCTGTTTCCTCTGCATAAAAATCAAAATGTGTAATATGTAACTAAATATGTTTTCATTTCAAATCCTAGATGCTGGCATCAAGTTATACCATACACTTTGCAATGTTACAAGCAATTCATATGTCAAACTACAGTGTATGGCACATTTTTCTGCAAAGATTCTGAAATCAGTCTATTAGAAATATCATTTTGGATGACTGGTTGTCTGGTTAACAGATTTCCGGATAAATGGTTTCATACTGTATTCAGTGTTGTCACTATAAGATGGCTGAGGTTGTTGGCCCAAGACTCAAAATTTCATTAAAGAAAAATTTGTATTCAGCGTCCGAAATCCTTGGTGGACCGCTGTCCGAGACCACCAAAAATTTAATTGGACCACTAATTTGAAAAATTTAATGGTTTGCAGGACCAGTAATTTTCGCCCCTCTCTGACAGGTAAACATAAACTTTTCTGTTGCTGAGAAAACTGCAACCAAACACAAATCACAATTTTATTTTATTTAAAATAATAAATTTTTAAAAATTGCATTAAATCTTTGTCAGTTGAAATAAATAATCTGAAATGAAATATTTAATTAATAATTTTATAGTTTTTCTTTATCTACTGTTTAATTTTTAGCAAATTATAATTTTATATTTTATTATGATTGAAAATTTGGGATAACTGCAGTTTGATTTATATTCTGGAAGGGGGCGGGGGTCACTCAAAGGGTTAAAGGAACTTAATAGAATTTTATGTAGAAGGCCCGTGATGATTACTGCGGACCAGAAAATTCTTATGCTTGCTGGTCCTTGGGACCACTGACTTTTTTATATCAATTCTATTCTACCTCTGGTATTTGTTATTTAGATTTTTTTTCTTATTATTGTTCAAAATCAAGACTTCTCAGAAAATTTCATCAAATAGACAATTCTCTAAAATAGAAGTTTACAGTATATATCAAAGCATAAGAAATGAAACTTGATTAAAATTGAAAATTTAAATTAAAATTCAAAATTTAAATTATAAATTTCTGGTTTCTTTTTCCTAACTGTTAAAAATCTTCTATTCAAAAGTAATTTGCCCCTGGTTGTTTCTTTGCCCGACATTTATTACGTTCAGGCCTCAAAATCGAATTAACTTTAAGATGGAAATTGCTGATGTTACTGCAACTTTACCTTATTTGCGGGTGGTGATATGCCCATGCTCGACCAAGTCTTTGTTTCATCACAGGCTAGATATCAATTAGGCGATCTTAAGCCAATTAAAATTAACTTCCTCTCATTTTGACGCCTTCATCCTCTACTGTGAAAAATACATGAATAAAAGTGGCTTATACTATTTCTAATTGCTAAAAGGCGTAAGATTAAAACTTTAAAAACAGCAAAATAGTTTTATTTGACTGTTGACATTTTTCAACTCTACCCGAGTCATTTTCAATACAAATAAATAATAATATTCTGAAATTGCACGATCTATGGTACAATGATCTGAAACACCATGTAACGCACATTATTTATTTTACTTGGATATTTATTTCTGTTTCCGTAACCATTGAATAACTTGAACCACAATTTTGGTAATTTAAATGATGCTGCATCGTTACATATGGAATTTTTATGTGTTAGAATCTCTATGGCTTCTCTTATAATGGATGGATAATATAGACTGGAGGGAAAAATAAATTATCTTACTGTATTGAAATTTATTTGGATGATGTCTTCTTGATATCATCTTGCCTGGGCTGTGGTTTTTCTATTATATTTAATATCAGCTACAGGCTCCTTTTTTTCTGTACTTAAATTTCCTGCTAGTCGTTCCAATATAGTAATTCTTTGATCTGTCTTCTTTAATAAATGGTATATTTCATATACGAATAATTCACAAAATTAATTGGGTCAATTTTAGTGCAAATGGTCTTAAGCGGTTCAATATCTGCTTAGTAGCCGAACCATCTCCGAAATTAAAGAATATGACTTGCACTGAAGTTGACCAAATTAATTTTGTGAGTTATTCAGGACATACATTTCATACACAACAGAGCCGAAACTAGCCTTTTTTGCACCCGGGGCAAACATGGATTTTGGCTCCCCCCTCTTCCGAAAGTCTATTTACAAAGAGAATTTTACTAATTTTCTAATTGCCGACTTATTTTAAAATTTAAAATATGTAATCATAAAATATGTAATACTGAACTACGTAATCTACTATGGCGGATGTCACAGGAGTCATGATCCCCCTCTGAGGTCTGAACACCAACAAAAATATTCTAAAGATCATTTTTAAAATGAAATATACAGTAGAGTCCCAATTATCCGAGTTTCTGCTTTAACTGTGTTATTTTCTTCTGATGGACTGGTGGCTTCCATTATTATGAAACAACCATTATAAATGAAGTGTTAGGGGAAGATGAAAGAGCTGCCGTAAAAAGTTAGAACTCTGATTTTCTGGTCAGAATGGGAAAAAAAATAACCATAATTTTTTTTTTTAATTATGGTAATTTTTTTCCTTATTCTGACCAGAAAATCAGAGTTCTAACTTTTTACGGCAGCTCTTTCATCTTCACCTAACACTTCATTTATAATGGCTGTTTCATAATAATGGAAGCCACCAGTCTATCAGAAGAAAATGATCCATTCCAAAGGTATAATCCTTCATTTGGCGCCCTTTCGTTCTGGTGCCCGGGACACATGCCCCCTCTGCCCCCCCCTTAGTTTTGGCCCTGCATACACATAAAAGTGGCTTTCTTGAGAAAAAGTGTTTACTTCTTCAGTAGAACGATGGCTAATGATCTTCACACAGTTTTTGGTATATTTTCCAGAAGAATGTTGAGTTAAAAATATGACACTCTCTAATAATTCTCGAGATTATGGCGTACTTCCAATTTTTCATTAACCCCTTGAGGGGCAAGCAAAAATGTCTCTAAATATTGAATTCTCATTAGAATAATCGAAAAGTTTTATTTTTAAATAAGGAAAAGCAAATTTTCAGCGATTTTCCTCCAAAGTTAAAAATATAAAATTTAGTTAAAATTTTCTGGTGAGAATCTTGTATAAATTAGTTGGTATATATTTTATGACACCACCCCTCAAGGGGTTAAAATAATCACTCTAGTGTGTGTATGTGTGTGTGTGTGTGGGGGGGGGGGTACAGTGGGGCCAATTCATTATGCTATTACTGATTTGGATTAGGATCTTTTGGTTGATATCTGGGCCAGTCTCCTGCAAAACTTCCTGGGATTAGTTTTAATTAAACACAGAAAAAGGAAAGTTGTGTTTACCTCAGAAGTTTTTATCTTAAAGTTAGTTAAAATTATGTTGGCCTGAGAAACAAACTTGTCAGAGACAAATTAAGTTTTGGGTATTAGATTTTAAAGTTAAAGAATAGAATCTGCTAATTTTAATTTTGAATTTAATTTAAATTTTAAATTTTTAAAAGTTTTATTTTCTTATCCTTTCATATGCATGCTTATATTTATTTCTGTTTTTACTAGCTTTTTTACCTATTCTTTTCATACCGAATGTATATTTATTTTTCATCATTTGGGTTTCATATTAATAGTGCATGCACTGTTATCTTACATTTTTATATGGCATTCCTTATAATTAAAAATGTTTCTAGATAACACTCTAAGATTGAAAATGACGTGCTTTTGAACATAGCTTGTTGTCACAGCATGAGTGGGGCAAGTTGTTTCATGTGACATATAAAAGCCACCTCATTGTATTTCATTTCATGAAATAAATTAACTTCTCAAGATGGTGATTTTTAAAAAAGTGCTACTCGAGGGAAAATTCCTCTTGATGTTTATTGAACGCAGCCAGGAGGATAAAAAATGAGAAAATTTCAATTCCGCAAGCATCAAAATTTTTAACAGTTGTCGCACATTAGCTAGATAAATTAAAAAGTTTTATTTTTGTGACAACTAGCTCCAGTCTCTCATATAAATCTATCTCTAATAAGAAAAAAATAATTATTATAATATTGCATTTAACATTATTGTTAACGGTATTTAGAAGAATGTGCCCAAAATATTTTTTCAGATTTTAAAGCATGTTTTTTTTCTTTTTCTTCTCTTATGTAGTTCAAGGCATAAAAGACTTGTTCTATATGCCTGTAGAACATTATAGACGAGACGGCCAAATCATTCGAGGCTTACAAAGAGGTGCTTCTTCATTCTCTACATCGACAGTTGTAGCTCTGTTAGTTATCATGAATAGATGTTTTTATGCTATTCAGGTTTGTATTTAGTTATTTTTAAAAACACAAAATGAACTAGTAAATACGTAAATCTGGAATCTTAATGTCAGCTACCGAAGTTAGAGATGATATGGGCTCAGGCTCCATGTCACTTTTCTTGCTCTGGCTCAAAATGAATGCACAAATTGAAAATCCAAAGAACAAAACTTGCTATTTGAGAAACATGAATATATTCTAAATTTCATATAAAGTCTTTTACAATCCTTTGAAAATCAGTTTGAAAGAGAATTGAATTATTATGGATGAGATATAAGGAGAAATATAGTGAAACCTCCCTGTGCAACCACCTCCATTAAGCGACCGCCTCCCTGAATGACCATTTTTTCATGGAACGAAATTTATTCCCATAGGCTCAATACTAATTTTACCTCTATTCAGAGACCATCCCAGTTAAACTCCCTCCATGAGCGACCCATTTCTTTGAAGAAAATGAAACAAATTCCTTTTTTCCAGGTCGCTTGAAGAAGGTCTTATTAGAAAAATAATTCCGGACGGCGCATTATTCATCAAACTTCTAAACTAAGTTTAGATTTTTTTAATTCCAGTAACTTTTAAGTGTTTAAACACCCTTTGTGCCTTTTTAGGCAATGAATTTAACTCTGATGATACATTAAGGATGACGGTCAATAAACTCACCTGCCCTATTCTGTCAGGAAACTCTTAAAGAAATAGATAAATTAATGAAATCATCATTATTTGTTCCCATAAAAAAAAAAAAAAAATGCATTTATTTACTGAACTTGGAAATAAAAGTTATAAAAGATAAAATCGTAAAATCAATGCAGATGTCAATGTATTCAATTTTAAAGTTCTGTAGTAATTAACTGATGTAATTAACTTTTGTTTTGATACTTAAATTTTTATATTTTTTCCTAATGTGATAAATAAATTTTAGTAACATTGTTACCTTTTTTCAAATATTAAAATCTAGATTTAAACATGACCTCCATTAAAAGACCACCTCTCGGAGCGACCATCTTTCATTGGAATGGAATGTGGTCACTTTAGGGAGGTTTTACTGTATACTGTCTGATTGGGAACTTTTTGCATGGTCAGCATTAGTAAACATAAAGGAGCAATGGGGTATCCTTGTACATCTTTGCTCTCTGTTTGAAGACCTTTTGCAGAAATTATATCTTTTACAGATTCTGCCAGTGGTTGGGTATCAATAACAGACTTTTCAGGGATATAAAAATTATGAACCATTGTCATGAAAGAGTATTTGAGATTAATACTTATTTCTATATAAGAAGAGTAGTACTGGGCGATGCATCAATACATCGCGAGATATCGATGTAAATCATAAATCGTCAAACCGATTTCCTGATCTTTGAATTAGCGATGCATCGCAGACATACGATGCATCGCAGCCATACGATGCATCACACTGGGATCACAAATGAATGGGACAGTACAGGGAAATCTGGTTTCACATCCAATGTGAATAAACAACTCGTGCATAGCTAGATATCGATTATGTGCAAAACCGATGGCAGAGTAAGGAGAGACTGGTTTCTCCTTCAATCATCGAAGCAGATAAACAACGTAATCCAAAATTGATACCAATTACAAATCGCTGCATGCTTCATATTTTCAATCCTGTTTTTCTAGCTGTATGAATAGTACCATGAAGTTCATTTGAGAAAATACTATGATGCCAAACATACATTTTCCCTAGGCCACATTACTCTGACTCTGAACATGTGCTATAACATTTAGAGTCAGCTGATTTTTCATCTTGTACTGACAGGAAAAGAGGATTGGTTTATTTGTTTACTTTGATAAGATGAGTCATTTTCTGTGTTTTTTTATTTAATATGTATTATAGCAAAACTATTGTAGTCAATCAATTAATATAACAAATAGCAACAATTGATGCAGTAAGTTTTAGCAAGAAATGCTTCTTAGTGTTATAATCCATTTGTTTTGTTTTTTAATTACTTTATCTTTATTAAGGAACTGTTATTTCAGTTTATTTTTCAATGATGTTGCACTATATTTTGATAACATCTTAATTATTATATTTCTAGTTATTTATTTTAAAAATATTCCTCATTACTTTTAATCAATTGAAATCAAATTTCGTGTTAATTCCCATATGATGTGGCCATATGACAATCCTTTTACATCCTTTTAATTAATTTTTATTTATTAGGTACTTATATATTTTTTCAATCTTAAAAATGTAAATATAGAAATTTTACTCTTATTTTATTGATTTTTATTTTTTAATTAAAATAAAATGGAGGTATTTATAATCCTTTTACATCCTTTAAATTAATGATTATTTCTTATTGCACTTTTAATATTTTATATCTTAAACAGCTAAAGATGTACAATCTGTAGCTATTTTATTGGTTTCACCCCCCCCCCCCCCTGTAAATGGAAAAAATTACAAATGTCTACGACTTTTCATGTCTTTAATATCCTTTATTTTGCAGAACCAATTCAGGGAAAAACCAGTTTGCAAATTATTTAACATTCAATTTAAGAGGGAGATTTTATTTTTTCTTTGGGGGGGTGGGGGGCCTCCCCTTCCTAGAATTTTCAATTTTTTATTAATCTGAAATGAATATTCTTGGATTTGTAACTAGTTTCTTAATCTTTTTTTAAATTTAATACTTGATTGCTAAGAATTAATCCCAGTATTTCTTTTCTAAACTGAGTCCTTTTTTAAGATGTGAAAATCTTTTTTACATCCTTTAAAAAAATGATTATTTTCTATAAACATGTATATTTTTTCAATCTTAAACATACCAGTATATAAATTTTAATCTAATTTTATTGATTTTCTTTTATTTTTACTTCATAAAAGGAAAATATTTCCTAAAGGCAAGCATATTACATTTCAGTCCTTAGTATTTGGCAATTTGTAGAAAGAAGGTGATCATGTTATAATCCTTTTACATCCTTTATTTTAATTATTATTTTCTAAATACATTTATGTTTTCACAATCTTAAAAATGTTGATCTATAAATTTTATTATAATTTTATGGATTTTTTAATTTTATGAAATGGAGTACTTGGAATTTTTCACAACATTTCTGTGCCTTAATATTGGTTATTTTGCAGACTCTCTCTTATAAAAAAGGCAGGGGCAATTTACAAATGATTTAAGTCGTCATCGGTGCTTCAGTTTTGCAATGCATCTCGCCGATCTTCAGACATCGGTTCTGACCGATGTGGAGACATAACTGAAATCCATGATTGCCGGTTCACGAAAATCAACTTCCACATTCATGGGAAGTAAATGTGCATGCGCAGAAAATCGGCGATCGTTTGGAATGAAACCGGTTCACTGATTTAAATTAAGGAGAGAGAGAGTGCCAGGAGGGGAGAATTTTGCCTACTCTCTCCTTAAGTCTTCAATTTTTGTATTAGCTGAGTTTTATTTTTAAACTAAAATAAAATGGAAGTGTTTATAATCCTTTTACATCCTTTAAACTAATGATTATTTCATATTGCACATTTAAAAATTTATATCTTAAACAGCTTAAGATATAAAATGTACTGCAATTTTATTGGTTTCACCCCCACCCCCCCTCCCCCCAAAATAGGGGGGGGGGGGTCCCCTTCCTTGAATTTTCAATTTTTGTATTGATCTGGAATGAATAAGAAACTAGTTATAAATCTAAGAATAATCTTTTATAAAATTTAATACTTGATTGTTAAGAGTTAATTCACATATTTCTTTTCCATGAAGTCCTTTTTTAAGATGTGAAAATCTTTTTACATCCTTTAAAAAAATGATTATTATCAGTATAAATTTTTTAATCTAATTTTATTGATTTTTTTTTTTTTTTTTTTTTTAACTTCATAAAAGGAAAATATTTCCTAAAGGCAAGTACATTACATTTTAGTCCTTTGTATCTGGTAATTTGTAGAAAGAAGGAATATGTTGATGTTTATTTGAAAAGAAAATATGGCCTGTGATGTGATAGTGACAGCTGATTTTTCTTGTGTTCACAAGAAAAGAAGGGTTGATTCTTTCTTTTGTTTATTTTGGTATGATGATCCATTTTAATTTTTTTTAAATCAATTTATCTTTAATAAGGAACTTTTATTTTAGTTTATTTTTTAATGATATTTTAACATATTTTAAGAAAATCAGAATTATTGTGTTATTCTTAATTATTTATTCAAAACTACTTCATATTAGTTTTAAATCAATTAAGACTGAATTTAGTTTTAATAATTAACTACAAAGTATTTTATTAATATCATAAAGATTGAGAATGTCTTTCTATTAAATATTTAAAATTACTTCTTTAAAACTTTTTTTTTTAAAACTGTAGGATCTATTGTATTTTTAATTAATTTGAAATAAATATTCTTAGATTTGTAAATCTGTTTTAGAATGTAACTTAATCCTTGATGTTAATTTTGATGATTAAGATTTACTGTTTTTGTAATTTACAACCCTTCAATATTATTTGAGTATTTGCTTTATAAACACATTACAAAATCTTATTTAGGTGTAATCAGATCATATGACAATCATTTTACATCCTTTACATTAATGATTATTTCTAATGTACATATATATTTTTTTCAATCTTTAAAATCAAAATATATAAATTTTATTTTAATTTTATTGAACTTTATATTTTAATTTAAGAAACTGGAAGTATTTATAATCTTTTTACATCCTTTAAATTAGTGAATATTTCTTTTTGTACATTTAATATTTTAAATCTTAAATATATAAAGATATAAAGTGCACTCTAATTTTATAGTTTCCCTTCCCCCTTTACAACCCTTCCCTTCTTTAAGACTCCACTAAATTTCATTACTTTTGTACATGGTATTTTGAAAAAAAATTCTGATGAGGAGGTAGAAGGGGATCAGTATGCAAAGTATTTGGCATTTGAGTTTAAAGAGGGCTGAGAGTGCTGGGATAAGTGATAAGTAATTTTATGCTTGATTGTTGTGTTTTCTTTTTAAACAAGATCTTTTTTTCAAGATGTGACTATATGGCAATCTTTTTGCATCCTTTAAAGTATTGATTATTCTTTATGTACAAATATATTTTTTTCTATCCTAAACATCTCAGTGTATACATTTTACTTTAATTTTATTTATTTGTAATTTGTAAAAAAGTAACTATGTGATAATCCTTTTACGTCCATCAGATTAATTATTATTTTACTTATACATATATGTTTTCTCAAACCAAAACATATAGATCTATAAATTTTACTATAATTTTGTGATTTTTTTAAATATTATGAAATGAATTATTAGCAGACTTACCCCAGTATTGAGTATTCAATATTGAGTACTTCAATGCCTCAATATTGAGTATTTTGCAGGAAATTTTCTTGTATAAAAAGGAAGGAGTATCAACTTGCACATTTTTTAATTCTTAGGTGCTGGTAGGAGTAAGAGACCTTCTCTTCTGAATTTTTATTTTGTAATTAATTTGAAGTTTACATTAATTTCTATTATTTTTTAATTATAAAGGAATTCTGCTTTTTTATAGATTTAGTTTGAATGTTTTTGTAAATCAAACACATAATATTCTTATCCACATTTTTGCTTTCTGAACAAAATCCCATTTAAAGTTGTTATATGATAATCCTTTTACATCCTTTACATTTATGATTATTTTTTTATATACAATTAAAGCTTTTAAATCTTAAATATGGGGGGGGGGGAGCAATTTTCAGTTTTAATATATTACCAAGCATCAATTCGCAAATCAAAGACAATTTAATGCTCTAAGGAGAAAATTTTCCACCCAGGCCACTCCCGAAATTCACCATCACTTAGAAATCTGAAGTTTTGAAGAATAATTATTTGAAAAAAATAAGGGGGGGGTGGTCACTTTTCATGTTATCAGTTGAATCATGGACACATACAGTGAGAAGTGCATCCCCCTTCACTACTACTTTTTAAAACTTTCTTGGTTAAAATATATATATGTATTCCCCAGTTGGATTTTGAAGTTTAGGTATTAAAAGAAAGCTATTATGACTTGCCATATTTTTTTTTTTTTTTTGTAATAAAACAATAGTTTAATCACGAGGTCCACACCTAGTCTAACATTGTGATGCATCGCAACATCGCGGTTTAGCCTCAGTGATGCATCGCGATGTAGAAATCCTAATATCGCCCAGTCCTAAAGAAGAGATTTCTAAATAAAAAAAATTAATTTTGAAACAATTTAAAAATGTTATTAACAATTATACTTTCTGCATACTTTCTTCATTGAGCTTGGGCTCTGATGACATAAGATTTTTTTGGGGCTTAGATTTCAAACAATTGATGCTCGCACTCTGAAAAATATCCCGAAGTCTTCTTTTCAAGTAATATTTTTATTTTGGTGTTGCTTTCCGTAATATTTGATACCCTACAATTTTCAATTTAATTAGTGAAACCTCCCTGTGCGACCACCTCCCTTAACAACCTTTTTTTCATTGAACAAAATTTATTCCCATAGGCTCAATACTAATTTTACCTCCATTCAGAGACCATCCCAGTTGAACTCCCTCCATGAGCGATCTATTTCTTTGAAGAAGATGAAACAAATTCCGTTTTTTCCTGGTCACTTGAAGAAGGTTTTATTAGAAAAATAATTCCGGAGAGCGCATTATTCATCAGACTTCAAAATTAAATTTAGAATTTTTTTATTCTGTTAACTTTTAAGTGTTTAAACCCTTTTGTGCCTTTTTAGGCAATGAATTTAACTCTGATGACAAATAAAGAATGACGGTTAATAAACTCCCCTGCCCTATTCTGTCAAAAAAATAGATAAATTAATGAAATCGTCATTATTTGTTCCCGTCCAAAAAAAAAAAAAAAAAAAAAAAAAAAAAATTACATTTATTTATTGAACTTCAAAAAGGACTTAGGAATAAAATCTATAAAAGATAAAACCGTAAACTCAAAGCAAACGTCAATGTATTCATTTTTTAAACTCTATAATAATTAACTTATGTACTGTCAACCGGGACTACTTTGAGCTACTATTTCCTGGTTCCACTCTCATTTGCATTATTAAAAAATATTATATATGATTTTTTAACGTCAAAATGGAGTTGTAAACAATTAATTTGAAACAATGAAACAAACTGTATGGTTTTAAAGAGGAATTTTTTTTATTTTTTAACTATTTTTAAAGTTTTGGAACTTAGTTTCCATGTAACCATTCACTTAGTTTCATATAAAATGAATATATTTCATATGTAAATTAATACCTTTTTATTGAAACCCCCTTGAAACAGCATTTAAACCAACTGTTAATATTAAAGAAATGAGAAACAGTTTTCGTCATGTTATCCTCAGCAACTGGAACAAAAACAATTAATGTAACATTTTGCTACAGTAACATTTGAAAAAAAATTTACTTAAAACATGTTTTAAGAAATTTGGTTGTATAAAAGGCATTTCTAAGTAATTGGGGCTATTTTCAGACCAAAAAAGGCCTGGCACAAAGTAGCCCCAAAATGCTAGTTTTCATGTTAGCTTTACAAAAATGTAACCATTTCCTGTCAAAATAAAAAGTTAAAGGAAAAACTATGATCACACATGGGTTACAGGTTACTAAAGGTAATATTTTGACACTTGCCTTATTTGTAGCACTTATCCTAATTGTTTCACTATAGAAAGTTTGAAGAGTTAAAATTTACACATGAAAACAGTTGTTTACAAACACATCCAGTGTTGCCTCTAAAAAAATTTTAATTACCCCCAAACTATTCAAATACCCTATAGTAGGGTATAAAATATCTTTCAAGGGCAAAAACTCCAAATTATCTTGTATTGTTTGTCCAATATAAAGAATAAAAACCTTTTTTATGGGATGGACCAAAGTAACCCCGCAAGGACCAAAGTAGCCCCGTTTGACGGTAATTAACTTTTGCTTTGGTACTTAAATTTTCATATTTTCTCCTAATGTGAAAAATAAATTTTAGTAACATTAATTGTTACCTTTTTTGAACAACTGAAATCTAGATTTAAACATGACTGCCTCTTGGTGCGACCATTTTTTATTGGAACATGGTCGCTTTAGGGAGGTTTTACTGTATTTTATTTTACATAGATTTATGAGTATATTAAACTTCTCAAAGATTCAGAAACTATAACCTTTTAGGAATTATTAAATTTTGTTAAACTTTAAACATTGTTTCATGCAATGCTGCTCTTGAGCTGCTCATTCTTGTAATTGTTGTTAGAATAAATTTTTGTTAGAATACATTTTTCAAGCCCCTATTTTCTCGCTAATTTGTTGTTTATAATTTCATAATTGTTCTTTTTCCGGATTGTACTGTGTCTTATTCATTAGGACAAGCATATCCTCTTATAAGGATTTTATCTTTATAACATTAATATCCTAATAGCAATATTTCCGTACTTATCAACTAAGAAACATCTGTTGAACATTTAATCCCTTTTATCCTAAATTATGAATTCATGAAAATTTCATCTTCTAAAGCAATTTTTGTGAATTTTTTAAACTACATTAGAAGATTTACACAATCATTTAATAAATTTTAGAAAGATTTTACCAATTAAAATTAATTAAATTTGAATGTATAGGGATTTTGTACAATATTTATAATTCCACTCAAATCTTTTATTTAAAATATATTTTTTAGTATTTTAGAGAATTAGGAAATAGGGGTCGATGCAGGTTTTTATTCTTGGGGTTCATTTTTTGAAAAGTAAAAGTTATTTTTGTGAACAATAACATCTTGTAATGAAAGTTGAAATCCAGTTACTCAAATTCGAACTAAGAATTTATGAACAAAAACTTCTTTAAATCCCCTTGCTAAAGTTTTTGTTTTTCATGACCTGGTTTTATTTACAAACAGTTTTTATGAAAAAGAATATTACGAAGAGGGCCTATTTTATTAAAAGGAATTTCCGCGATGGCGTATAATCCACAGTAACAATTTTTAGCCCTTAAAAAAAATTTCAGCAGATAATCCACGGATTATACACCGGACTATATGAGGGTTACTCATTGTTTTCAACATTCCAAAATACTACTAATAAACCTTGTTGCTCTATTTAAATGATAATTATAACAAAATATTGCCAAAAAAAAAAATAATAATTACAAGTTAAAAAATACAGATACTTTTTTTTCATTGAATCTTATACCTAAAATGTACAATGTCTTGTGAATACATATAATTCTGTAATAACTGCTGTTTCTGCTTTTTTAATAATGTTCAGATTTTCTGCAGTGTTAGATAACACGGGTTTTCTCTTAGGCTGATTGAGATTGCAATTTTTGATAGAGAGTACTTGAGAAACGCTTTATTCTTCATAAAAATTGGAAGCCACTCCCACTAGCATGTACACGTCATATGTGAATCAATCGCGGTCAACTCCTTGAACATATAGCAGACAATCGTGCAATAGCTGTTTACATTTTTATTTTATGACTGCCGATAGAAACTGGATATCTGACATGAACTTCTGCTTTAAAAAAATTTCAGCAGATAAGCCACACTTAAGATTTTTGAGGTTTTTTAACAGATAATCTGCAGATTATAGGGCGAAAATTACAGTAATTTAATTATAAAATGAATTAAACTGTAAAGTTTTTTTAAAATTTATTCCTGAACCTGCCTTATTTAACTTCTTAATAGGCTACTTCAGAGTTTGGGTTTGATATGGTGAATCCAGGCCCCAGAGCGAGAGACAAGTGTGTGAGGACGCAAGAATTGTACAGGAAAAATACTCAGCCAGCCAACCTCATCGAAGGAGTTTCTGCTGCTTTGCATGTTGTGAAAGAGGTAATTTTTTAAAAATATACTTGTTCCTGTAAACCTTGTGATCGTGGCTACTTTTAAACCTAGTAGCAGATCATAGAGGAAGGGAGGTGTATTTCACAAAAAAAAAAACCTTGTTATTCAGATAAAAAGCTGAAAAAAATGAGAGCAATAGATAAATCAATGTAACTACCTCTACCTGTGTGTGTATTTATCCTAAAACGAAAGAATAGTCTTATAAAAAATACCAGTAACACCCGATTTCCTCCTGCTTACCCTATATTTTTTTTAAAACTTTATACAGACTTGCCAAGTCTCCTGATTTTTGTTTGATTCTCCATACTTCTGATTTTTGACATATTTCTCCTGATTTTCTAACCCATTTTTTCTCATTCTGGCTTCACAATTTTGGCTTCCAAACTGTGGATTTGTATAACATTACAGGCAGACAGACAAATTTTCATTTTTATATATTAGATGAAGCATAACTTAGTGTTTCAGACGTTCCAGAAGTCACCTTCGTTCAGTGCAACACTAGGTTATCTTATTGTGTGTCCTACTGTTGCTCTAAAATATCACGCTGTATTGCCTGCTCGCTTTCACTTGTCTGGAGTCTGGAATTGATCACTCTGTGTCTGTGTTTGGTATGATTGAAAAGTTGATGCAAATATTCTATTACAAGTTTTTTTAATCTTCATAGATGATTGTTATTTCATTGAAATACGAGTTAAACAAATGTGCAACATGTAAAGCCATTAACAAGAGGTGAATATTTTAGTTCTATTGGCAAATAAAAATTCTGGGTCCACTTCAAAATACAAAGGAAAAGGCAAGATTTTATGTTACTCTAGTCTATCAATCCAAAACACACGAGGCCATTTTGCAGTCACACTTAAAGGGTTCAATTTGTCAAAATTTTATTTTCTTTCTTTATAGACAAATTTTAATGCCTTTTTTTTCTTCAGTGTATGTTTCTATACAGATTATTTATGATATAAAAGATTTTTGAAATCTTGAAATACTGCTTAAATTTTTTTTTAATTTAAAATTTTGTATTTATTTAATTTTTTATGTTACTCATGAACCACTTGTCCGATTTCATTACTTTTATCGCTGTTGCAAAAAAGGTTTCTTATTATTTTGTCTTCGAAATTTATAAAAACCTTATTTACAAAATTTATAATAAATTTAAAAATGAAAAAAGAACAATTTTAGAAAATCCATTCTGAGATAAATGGACTTAGACTTTAAGCTAAAGACAGGTTAGAACTGTTAAAACAACAGAAAAATTGTAATATCAGCTGATGTAATTTTCATAGAAATACGTGGTTTGCTTTATTTAATTGAATTAGCTTTGTAGTATTTTATTAGCAAAAAAATGCAAAATGCATATTTTTGAGAATTTTGATTCCGACTTTTTTAAGCCCACAGTGACACACTCATTGAGAATTTTGTAGTACTTTCATTAAATATTTACTAAATTAGTCTTAATCTCCATATAGAAATTTTACTCTAAATTTTTTTTTACTATTTTTTTTCATTGAATATCATTGATGAGTTCGAAACGGGGCAAAACTACACTACACTTCTTACTGATGTCCTTTATAAATAGCTGATTTTTTCAGGTAAACACTAGGATATGGTTCAATATCCTAGATATTATCAGAAATGTTAAGCAACAGTAGGACAAGTGAATTTAATTCTTCTTCTATGATGTCAATTAACTTTTTATAAACGCCACCTGAAATATAATCAAAAGTTAGGGTAGTTATCAAAATGTTTTTTAAATCCATTCAGTTTTTAATCATATCCTACTGTTGCTCTTGATGTCATATCGCGGCATTCTTGTCGATATCGAAATAGGGCATAGATATCAACATTTAAAGTCGTTTTGCTTTGTGGCCCAATTCTGAGACTGCTCGGTATCGATGTTTGTTTTCTAGTTTAGCTACGAAATCTTTTCAGCTTTTAACTTACGAGCGTTTTGTTTTTCTGACGATATGACATCATACATTTACGAATTCCACGTATCTGGAGATGAATGACTGAATTCCAATTTATATTGTATTGCGTCATCGTGCCGATGAAGTATGCTGGTTTCTAATTGGATGATTTCTATAACTGCATGTTTCACTGTTAGTTATGAAGTTGATTTCTGTTTGTATGGTATATATTGGCGCGACTTCATGTTCAGATTGCTCGTTTTTGTATGTTATATTTCAGTAATGTGACTGGTATAAGTAAAGGCTCGATAAATGAGCTTTTTAAGTTCTTGGCCGAAGTTATGGCCATATGTTGTAATATTTAATACCTTTAATCGTGTTTTTAATTGGTTTTAATAAAGTTATGTTTGAATTATATCCTAACTTATTTCTGCATGTCAGTGGACACTTATTCTTAAACTCTGCTTTAAGTTATTGTGGCTTCTAGGCCTAATTTGCCGTAGCAGCCCGTTACGGACCCAGCCTGGATTGAAGCCCACGATATGCAGAGGGGTTAGGTATTTTAAATTTGTGCTTATGTTCCTCAGTTGAATAGTTCAAAGACATGATGTCTTCATCGGGCGCCGAGTTTCTTCCCATCGATAAATTAACGTCGTATAATTACAGTACATGGAGGGAGGATGTTCGTGTTCTTCTGATGGAGAAATCTCTATGGGAATGCATGTCTACAAAATTACCGGAAACTGACGATCCAGCAAAGGCTCCTACTGCAGCTGAGTTGGCAAGGAGAGTATGCGCCTATTCCATTCTGTATTTGAATGTGTGTAAAGATTTGAGGCCTTTATTAACTGGTATCGAGGATCCATATGTGACATGGCAAGCATTAGAGAAACATTTTCGTCCCAGTACCCGTGCACATATTGTGGAATTGACGGATTCTTTTTTCGAATGCAAACTGCAGCCTGCTGAGGAACTGAATCTCTATGGTGCTAGATTGAGGGATATCATCATGCAACTAAAGGATGCGGGTCATCCAATTTCAGAGTGGTTAAAACCGTTTCAGCTTATAAGGCATCTGCCTGATGAGTATAGAAGTATTGTCCAGCTTTTTTACCGTTTTTCGGATGAAGACTTTACCTTTGGAAAAGTTCTGAACGAACTGTTGTCTGAGGAAGCAAGATTAAAGTTGTTCAATTGTTCATTTAACAAAAATTCTAATTTAAGTATTTTTAATGAAGTTGCTTTACATAATAGTGAAAATAAATATAATGATGTGAAGTTGAGGAAACCTACTAAGCAGAAGTCTAGATCTTCTAATATGCAGGTAAGTGCAGCAGATCCCAGTGTTAATTTTAAATGTAATGAATCTAGAAAGTGTTTTAAATGTGGTTTAAGTGGCCACCTTGCTAAAAATTGTAGAAGGTTTAAACATAGGGCTAGTGAAAAACAGGGTGAAGTGGGTTTTATAGCTGAAGCATATTATAATTCAAATACTGATAATACTGCCTGGCTGTTTGATACTGCCGCTAGTTCCCATTTTTGCTCGCATAAAGGTTTATTTTGGGATTTTGAGCCAATCTCTGGGATGGAAATGAAAGCAGCTATTAATGGGGTAGCTTGGGAAGTTCTAGGTAGAGGAACTATAAAATTTAATTGTAAAATTAAGGGAAGAAATCAGATTGTTGTATTAAACAATGTCTTATATTCACCTAAATTACGACATAATTTGATGGCGGGCCATCTCTTTGAAGAGAAAGGAGCCACGTTTGTTGGTAAAAATGGGCAAATAGATGTATTTTTAAATAGTGGTAAATTATTTTCAGCTATTCGAAAAAATGGTCTTTACCATGTTTTTCCTCAATACATTAAACGTAATGGCAAAAATTTTCGTAGTCCAGAGGTTAACCAGGTTAATACGGAAAACAGCTTAGAAACATGGCACTGCAGGTTTGCCCATATTAATAAAGGTTACATACTAAAAACCGTTGATACAGTTAGGGGAATGCCTTCACTCAAAAATGAAGAGTTAAATTGTGAGCCTTGCAAAATTGGTAAAGCCAGATGAGTTTCCTTTAGACCAATTGGAAAAATTAGGTCTGTAAAGCCGTTAGAGCTGCTGCACCTCGATGTAGCAGGCCCGTTTAAAACAAAAAGTAGAGGCGGTAATAGGTATTTTCTAACTGTAATCGACGATTTTTCCAGAAAAGTTTACGTTTACTTGATGAAGGAAAAATCCAAAGTTTTTAACTGTTTTGTAAAGTTTCAAAAACATGCTGAAACGTTTACTGGGAACAAAATCATTAATATATGAACTGACAATGCCGGAGAGTTTTGTTCAAGGGAATTTGAAAAATATTTAGATGATAGAGGTATTAAACCTGAGCGGACGAACCCATTTTCTCCTGAAATGAATGGACTTGTTGAGAAATTCAATTTAATGGCCCTAGATGCAGTAAGAACGTTACTTAATGAGTCTAAACTGCATGAAAGATTTTGGGGGGAGGCTTTGCTATTTTTTGGCTATACCTTCAATCGTACTTGCCATAAGAATTTCACTAAAACGCCGTTCGAATTATTTGGGGGGAAAGTACTGTCTGTCAAACATCTAAGAGTTTTCGGTTCCACTGCATATGTTGGGATTCCTAAACATAATCGTGGTAAACTAGATATGCGTGCTGAAAAGGGGGTACTTGTAGGTTATGCTCTTCGCACAAAAGGCTATCGTGTATGGATCCCCGAAAAAGACAAGTTATCGAGACCATCAGTGTTAGAATAGAGGAACCAGTTAAAAATAAACAGGTTTCTGACCGAAGTTTATTCCATTTGGATGCATTAGATTTAAACGATTCGGAAGTTTCCGATGCTGAAAAATCATGTGTTGAACCCGATAAACAAGTTAAATTAATTGATGGGGAGTCGGAGAGTTCAAAACTGATACAAGCAATATCTAAATCTCCTACGTTAACTAAACCAAATATCGAGTGGTTTCGAAAGGCTGTTCCTCGTTCAGATGGATTGCGTACCGATATTTATTACTGTATATTGGGGACAAATATGCGTTTAAGATCCCAAAACGATGCTAAAACTTATTGTGAATCTAAAAATATGCCTTTCGATCCAAAAATATTTGACTTCAGTGGTAAAAATAACTTTACGGGTATCGTAAGTCAGGAACTAGAAGCAAATAGTTTAAATGAATGACAATTAAAGAGGGATCAGGTGAACGTTCCAAATACATATCATGAAGCAATGCGTTCCCCTCAAGCTGAATCGTGGAAGCGTGCGATGGAGGAGAAAATTCAAATTATTAAAGATCGAGAAGTTTGAACTTTAGTTGAAAACCATCAAATGATAGGATCTTGGGAAGCAGATGGGTTTATACTATAAAGTGCAGTAAAGAGAACGAAATAATTAGGTTTAAGGCACGTCTCGTTGCACAAGGCTTCCAACAAGAGATAGGCATTCAGTATGATCAGGTTTTTAGTCCTGTGGTTAATTTCACTATAATACGTTTATTTTTCTCGATTTTAGTTTGTGGATTGAAATGGTATCATATTCAAATGGACGTTCGCTGTGCATATTTATATGCCCCTTTGTCGGAAGTTATATATATGGGACAACCAGTTGGTTTCGTGGAATCAGAAACACCAGATCACGTTTGTTTATTAAAGAAGGCTCTGTATGGACTCCATCAGAGCAGGCGGGAATGGTTTTATGAACTTCATTTCATCTTAGAAAGTTTAAATTTTAAGAAGTTCGAGTGGACCAACTGTGTATATTCTCTTAATTCCGAAATTGTCTTGCTGTTCTATGTTGATGACATGATTCTGTTAGGAAAGGATAAAGATAAAATGTTTAAAGTTATAGATGTATTAAAACAAAAGTTTGACATTAAAGTTTTGGGGGAGACCGTTAAACTGCTTGGGGTTAACTTTGAACAAACTAAAAATGGTATTTCTATTCAGCAAACGGATTACATTGAAAATATTTATGACCAATTTAAAGAATATTATCCGCCTATTGTTTCTTTACCCATTTCAAAGGGGTTGTATTTTCCAAAAAGGATTGCCCTCAAACTAATGATGAAATTGCTGAAATGGAAGAAATTCCATATCGTAACTTAATTGGATGTTTGTCCTTTTTGGCCAGTAGGACACGTCCCGATATTAGTTATGTGATTAATCTTTCACAATTTCAAAGCAATCCTGGTGAAATACATTGGTTAGCTTTATTAAAGGTACTTGGTTATGTATATCATACAAGATATGAAAAATTAAGTCTTTCTTGTAAGGATAACTTTTCAATAAATTGTTTTAGTGACGCCGAGTATGCATCTAACCGAGACGATCGGGTATCGACTGGGGGGTTCATTTTATTTTTAAATGATGCTGTAATATCTTGGCGAACTTCTAAACAACGTTGTGTAGCTCTTTCCACTATGGAGTCAGAGTATATTTCTTTAACCGATGCTGCTAAAGAACTCATTTGGATAATTAACATAATAAAAGCAGGTAAAGAACTACATATCTTTCCATTTCATTTTACAGAGTTTAATTTATATTGTGATAACAGATCTGCTATAGATTTTTCTAACTCTCCTATAGAAAATAGCAAAATTAAACATATACACGTAAGATATCATTTTTTAAGAAACTTAGTGAAAACTTAGCTGATTATTTTACAAAACCACCTTCTAAAATTACACTAGAAAAATTTAGAAAGAACACTTTTGAAAATAAAAGTTAATTTAGAATGCTTTACTTTGTCTAGTTGTACTTAGTTTATTTCATATTGAACTGGGATCTTGCTGTACTGAAAATGAAGGAAAAAAAACTAGCTCTTTTGGAAAATATTTAAATACCTTTTTAATGAAACTGCATATAAAGTTTTGAATTGGTTTCATATTTTTATGTACAGGTTTGTAACATCATCCAGATGTGTGGAAGGCGGGCCGTTGATGTCATATCGCGGCATTCTTGTCGATATCGAAATAGGGCATAGATATCAACGTTTAAAGTCATTTTGCTTTGTGGCCCAATTCTGAGACTGCTCAGTATCGATGTTTGTTTTCCAGTTTAGCTACGAAATCTTTTCAGCTTTTAACTTACGAACGTTTCGTTTTTCTGATGATATGATGTCATACATTTACGAATTCCATGCATCTGGAGATGAATGACTGAATTCCAACTTAGGTATTGTGTCAACGTGCCGATGAAGTATGCTGGTTTCTAATTGGATAATTTCTATAACTGCATGTTTCACTGTTAGTTACGAAGTTGATTTCTGTTTGTATGGTATATATTGGAGCGACATCATGTTCAGATTACTCGTTTTTGTATGTTATATTTCAGTAATGTGATTGATATAAGTAAAGGCTCAATAAATGAGCTTTTTAAGTTCTTGGCTGAAGTTATGGCCATATGTTGATATATTTAATACCTTTAATCGTGTTTTTAATTGGTTTTAATTATATCCTAACTTATTTCTGTATGTCAGTGGACACTTATTCTTAAACTCTGCTTTAAGTTGTTGTGTCTTCTAGGCCTAATTTGCCCTAGCAGTCCATTAGCTCTGAGGTGACAATTTATGCACCAGCCAAGAGGGATAATTAAGAAAAATAAAGTAAATAAATGAATACCCAAGATTATTATTATTTTTTTTTTATTAATATGTTACACATTTTATTGTTTAAAGTTATTGATAGTGGTTACTTTAGTGAGTGAGGGCTTTTCCAAATTTCTTGTAATTTTATTTATTTTTTGAGATTCTGATGACAACATTTTTCTATTTCTTTACTAAGCGTTATAGTTTGCCTATGGCTTTTTCTGGAAAGTAGTCGATGATGTAATGGAGGAGTAGCCTTTTACTTAATAAAAGTTCTGTTTTTTAAGGGGGGCAAAAACAGAACAGAAGGTTGGCAGCTATGTCTATATCCTCCAATTAGACAGAGACTCCTGAAAATGAATTTTTAACCTGTTGCGTTTTTAATATTTATTTAGATATCTCATTTCATTGTGTGAATAAAAATAAAAATTTTTAACACTATTCTGACAGTGTTGAAAGTGTTTCATAATCTATGCCAGCATTCAAAATCCTTGGTGGTCCGTTGATCCGAGACCACCAAAAATTCAATTGGACCACTAATTTGAAAAATTTAATGCTGCAGGACCAGTAACTTTCTTTTCCTCTCTGACAGGTAAACGTAAATTTTCCCGTCCCTGAGAAAACTACAACCAAACACAAACCACACAGTTTTATTTTAATTTAAAAAATTGCATTAAACCTTACAGTCACAGTTGGAATAAATAATCAGAAATAAAGTATCAAATTAATAAATTTATAGTTTTTGTTTATGTGCTGTTTATTTAATTTTTAGCAAATTATAATTTTATATTTTATTATGCTGAAAATTTTGGGTAACTGCAAAGGAAGTTTGCTTTATATACTAGGAGGAGGGGAGGGGGAAACCACTCAAAGGGTTTAAAGGTACTTAGTGGAATTTTATGTAACGGGGCAGTCATGATGATTGTGGACCATTAAACTCTCATGCTTACTGGTCCTTGTGACAAGTGATTTTTTTTAATCAATTCTACCACTGTATGCCGTGATGCATAATTTTTCTTTCTTTCTTTAAATAGGGTATAGAGGATTCTGCCCGCACCATCTATCGAGTGGCTGCAACTGAACACGAACACAAAGGTGTTCCTGGTGCAGTGGGAGGGGTGCTCCGACAAATACCGCCTTCCCTCATTAGACCCATTATTTTAAGTAGCGAAGCTGCCGGTTATGTTTTGGATGGTGCTCGGCATCAGTTGATGCCGGATGCACATCAAGAGGACATTCACAAATGGAAAACGAAAAGCAACTGATTAAAGTGGACATTAGATGTGAAATACAGATTGTGCAGTGAATTTTATCATATATATATATTTGCTATTGCGAAAGCTGTAAGCCTGTGCGCAGTTGCATGCCTGAAAAAAAAAACACAAAAAAGTCTATTTTTTATCATTTTCACTGTACATATTTGTAGATAATGATTGAATTTTTGTTTTATAAATAAAAATTTTGTGTTTTTATAGTGTTTGTTTTCTATGACTCGTAAAACTATTGTATTTTTTACAATGCTACTGGCATCTTTCATGGATTGGACAGATTTAAGAACATTGAATTAATTCTGTTGCATTCATCTCTGAAAAAGAGAGAAAGAAAATTGAACACTTTTATGGAATGCAATAGAAAAGTAGTTACTCTATTTTAATCTCCTAATTTGTCCTCGCTATTTTCACACGTTTCTATTTTCAAGAGAAGTGAAACACTTTTATATTTCTTACATACATACATGCACAATGGTACTACAATCCATGTAGGATTTTGATCTCCCTCAATATACCTCTTCAGACTTTCCAATCTCTGGCCTTTAATTTATAATTTGGTTTTGTGTTAGATACTAGTGTTACTAGTTAGATACTCTACCTCTTCTGTCCATCTCTTCCTGGTTCTACCAATACTTCTTTTCCCTATTAATTTGCTATTGCATATCTTCTTTGTACTTCTCTTATCCCTCATTCTAATTAGATGGCCTAACCATTGCATTCTTCTTATTTTTATAGTATTTATCATATCTTTTTCATTATATAACTGTTCAATCTTCATATTTGACCTGATACGCCATGTATTGTCTTTCTTAATAGGTCCAAAAATTTGTCTTAGGGTCTTTCTTTCCCAGGTAATAAGTAGCTTTTCATCTTTTTGTGTAGTGGTCCAAGTCTCACTACCATAAATTACTACTGGTTTTAGAGCAGTTTTATAAATTTTAAGTTGTTCAAGATATTAGAGATGATTTTAGAATGTTTTGAAGAGAAAAATAGCATCTATTTCCTGTTACAAGTCGAGTTTTAATCTCTGCTTCTACCATATTATCACAGGTGATCATAGATCCTAAATATTTAAATTCTCTTACTACTGTAATTCATTATTTATTGTTAAGGCTGTTCTTAACTGCTCCGCTCAACAAGCACAAAATGTTTCGACACATTTACGAATTCATTTTTTAATGGAAAGATATAAAATTGGAAAGCCTGGTCATGGAAACGATTTGGAATCGAACTGTGTTTTCCATTTTTTGATCAATCAATTACCTATTGAGTTATAAGCATTTTTGATCCTGTGACAAACACGTTTTTTGCCCGATTTGAGTGCTTATTCTCCGCTTGCATGGAAACTCAGTTGAAAACGTCCACTTTGACACTATTTTCTGAAAAATCTATTGCGTTTGCAAAAAAATGGAAAAAACAGCTCGATGACATAGTTTCTGACACCAGCTAGTTTCATACATTTTCGAACAAAAATAAATTAAAACTTATGTCAGAAAGTTGCCCTTTTGGATTTGAGAACACCCCTAAGGTTGCTGTTACCTGTGATTTCATTCAGTCGATTTTCATGTTTTATATTTTGTGCATGAAGTAATTTTAATTAAAATCAAGCATAAGTTGAGTTATATGAAAATCTAAAGGAACAATTTGCCATTTTTTATTACACATTTTCCCCTCTCCTCAAATGCATTATAATGTTGTTCCACTTGTTGCAATAGATAATGTTATATTATTGAATTATATTAATTCATTCTGTTAACCCTTTCATGACTAAGAACATTTTTCCCCCAATTTAAAATTGGTGATTGTTGTATTTAATTATAACCTTATCGGCATTTTTTATACAAAATGTCAAAATAGAATGTATGCTGAATGCAATTACCTAAAAGATGTACAAATTGTGCTAAATGCCACATAGAAAATAGGATGCATAATATATGTACTATGTGCCAGAATTGGTCAAATTTGTAATTCCAATTATCTGAATTGTAATTACAGAAATTGTATATAATTAATTATAGTTAAAATTACATGCCATTTAGTTAAAATATTTACTGTAATAATTCAGTCAATCAATAAGCATATGTTTTATACATTTATAATAAGTATTTTTTCTTTTTTTTATGGTGACTGTTTCTTATATTCTACTGTTTTATACATTTATAATAAGTATTTTTTCTTTTTTTATGGTGGCTGTTTCTTATATTCTACATTTTTAATGACAAGATATTACTTACACATACATATAAATTGGCCAATGTCCAAAATTGTCATTTTTGGTTAGTTTCCACCAATTACTTCACAACAGTCATAGGGATGCCATTTTAAAACTTCTTTGAGAGTTTTAATTTTGTTGCGCACATCGAAGAAGAAATTACTACAGTTTAATTCTCGCATATTTTTTTAATCAGCCAAACTTATGATAAATACCTCAGAAATGTTGCAATAACAAGGCTTCAGAAAATATTTGTATATTGTTCTATACTAGGCAGAAAGTGTGTTTTTGTGCTTCTTAAATGTAGGTAATGACAGTTACAGTGTATTTCAAATAATTTTTTCTCAAAACTTTTTCACAAGTCTTTAATAAAAATCTAAATGTTCCATGCATTTTTAAATTTTGTTCAAAATTCTCAATATGTCTTCATGACATGATCTTCATACATGCTACAAAAAATCTGTACGTGTGTTTTGGAATGTTGATTGATTGAAGTCATCAAATTAGTAATAGTCTTAACAGTAGAATTTTTTTTAACCGCTTCCCTGATTATCCCGAGTTATCTTGGATTCTTATATATTACAATTATTATTATCCTGAGAAAACCCAGGCATGGCATAATTTGTCGCTATGATTTGTTTTATCATGTTTTTACTCAACCTGAAGTTTTAGAAGAAAGAAAATATTCTTATATAATATAATAAAGTATATGTAATATTTAATTGGCAGTTTTCCAAGTTTTGTGATATGAAATGCAATGATGTAATTGCAAAAAATGTGATAATTTTTTGCATTTTTTTTTTTTTTTCAAAAAAATTGGTAAGCGAAGCACTTAAAGTTGAATGTTAAGTAGGTTTTTTTTTTTTTTTAAATAACTGAAGAGTAAAATCAAAACACTGTATTAACTAGTGCCGTGAAGGAATTTCCACCCTGTTATTAATATAAAGATTTGATTCACAGTAAAATTGATCCAGTTCCAAATGGTGAAAAAGCTGGAGTTTACATAATCCCATTCAGCACAGAACATCAAAAAAGTTTATTCTATATCGGCATGACATCTCGAAAATTTAAAGAAAGACTAAAAGAGTATTTATCTGATATCAAGTTTAACAAACAAAGTACAGCTTTATCCAGATTGCATCAGAAATAAAATATTAAGATAGGCTTTGGAAAAGCTAAAATTATCATTCCTACATCTAACCAATTCCTCTTCAATAATCAGTGAATCCATTGAGATTTTGCTTAGAAATGATACTGTCTGTAACGATCTCCTTTCATACAATATTCCCACTATTTGGTTTAACATTCTAGATATTTCGAGTTTCTTATAATTCAGTCAGTCACTTTTTTCCCTTGAAAATGAACATGTGTGTGTTTGAAAGATCTCGGGATATAATAACATCTTTATAAATTTTTAGCACCTTTTAAATAATTTTATGCTTGTTTTTAACTTTTTATAACTGAAAAGCTCAGATGGTAAAAGTGGTATGTGACAACAACAAAAATAATAATAATAAATTTAAAACTAGTATGTTGTGGCCATCACAAAACTTTCTTCTATATAAATCGCGTCAATTAAATCATTAAAATAGTATAAGAAATTACATCAATTTAGAACCAATTCGTATCAAAGTATACATGAATTCGAAGTTTGATGAAGATTCGTTTATTAGTTATTGAGATAGAGCTGTAGGGGAAATTCTGAAAAATTCAGCATAGCAGCGCCACCTGTTGAGCGATTTGCACCAAAACACAAACAGCACTAATTCATATTAAGGTATACCGGAATCTGAAGTTTGATGAAAATCGGTGCATTAGTTCTGGATCTAGAGCTATTGTGGAAATCTCAAAAAATGCTGCACAGCAGCGCCACCTGTTGAGCGATTTACACGAAAAGGTACAAAACATCATTTTATGTCAAGGACTAACTGAATCTGAAGTTTGATGAAAATCCGTGCATTAGTTCTGGACATTGAGCTATTGTGGAAATCGTGAAAAATGCTGCATAGCAGCGCCACCTGTTGAGCGATTTACACCAAAACATAAACAGCACTAATTCATATCCAGGTATACATGAATATGAAGTTTGTTGAAAACCCAAGTATTAGTTCTTGAGATAGAGCTATTGCGGAAATCTCAAAAAATGCAGCATTGCAGCGCCACTTGTTGAGCGATTTACACCACAAGGGGCAAAACGTCAATTCATGTCAAGCACTAACTGAATCTGAAGTTTGATGAAAATCCATGCATTATTTATTCAGATTGAGCTATTATGAAAATCATGTAAATGCTTCAAAATGCAGCATAGCAGCGCCATCTGTTGGGCGATTTGCACCAAAACATTACCAGCACCAATTCATATCATGGATTAACGGAATCTGAAGTTTTATAAAAATCCGTGCATTAGTTCTTGAGATAGAGCTTTTGCGGTAATCCTGAATAAATGCTACATAGCAGCGCCACCTGCAGGGCGATTTACACCAAAAACTAATCAGCACCAATCTATATCAGGGACTACCTGAATATAATTTTTTATTAAATTCCGTGCATTAGTTCTTGAGATAGAGCGCCCACAAAATTTGTCACATACAGACAGACAGACATTTTGTAAAAGCATGTTTTTTGGAATCTCTGACCCATAAAACGTATAAATCCGTCGAAAACTGGAATTCGAAAATTTTCATGAAACCAATACTTTCTTCTTGTCAAGATAGAAGAAAGTAAAAATGAGTTAATCATGTGATTGAAGATAATCAATGGTCCTCTACCACCTGTTAAATGACTATTTGAAAAAAAACTAATACCCACAGAGATTTTAATGGATAAAGGAGGCATGTGACACTAAAATCAAATAGATATTTGGAACTTTACAGCTCCTTTTCTCAAAATGATGATTGTGTCACTTACCACCTTTATCATCTGAGCTCTTCAATTGTCTTATTAAAAGAATGAATTAACAGTTTTTTAAGTCTTTTTAAGCAATAAAATGGAGAATATCTTTTGAAAATTGAAATACGTTAATATTTTAAAATTTCTTTTAAAAAAACTAATAATTTTAAGTATATTAAATTCATGGGACCATATGCTTCTTTAATAAATTTTTTCTAGGAATAATGTGAAAAATGGTTTATGGATGGCATAAATTTAGCCCAGTTTACTACATTAATTCAAACTAAGAAAATCCTCCTCGTATTTCAGGAGGTAAAAACTAGACTTTATTAAGTAATCCTCAATGTATAAATACTGAAAATAAGTGTGAAGTTTTATGCAAGTGAACAATATAGTTGACAAAGAATCCAGTTATTGCAAAATAAATTATATTTCTCTTAATATAATACAATTACAGAGCAGGCTTCTGCAGTCTTCTTTGCATACATAGTGATGTTATTCAGCAAGGGTGTCATCATCTTCGACAAATTTTTTCCTGTTAAATTTAGAAGCAAAGGCTCGTAAATTACAATTCTGATACTCGGGCCAAGATGAAAGGTTGTTGAAGAGCCACAGGATCTCACTCGGACTCAGATCTCCAAACCGCATGAAGACATTCATTCCCTCTTTAATGAGTCTTGGGCCACAAAAAGGTATCCACTGCCTGAAAGAAAATAAAACATTAAATGAAAAAAAAAATATTTTCATCTGATAGGCTAACATTGGGTTGGGGGTTCTAACAAGGAAGGTCTCCATACTGGGCATACTCAGAATATTTTGAAAAAAATACCAATTAAACTACTTATGTATGTGATAAAGGATCAGTCAAATTTAGCGGCGGAATTACAGTAGAAAGTCTGTAAAAAAATGAAATACTTTTGAGTATTTGGCGCGAAAAGACGAAAGCGTCACACAATTTGGCGAGCAGTACTTTTCCTCGCCAAAAGCAAACGATTTTAATGCATCTGAAAATTGTTTGTTAATTGATTTTTAGAATGCATGTAAAAAGTATTTAATGAATTTAAACATAAACAATGAGAGAGTTTAATAAATACATTTTTTCGTATTACATATTTATGTTGCTTGTTACTCAATGTTATTACTTTAAAAACAATTTCATCTATAAAAAATACTTTCATATATTTAAGCGTATTCCAAAATAAAGGCAAGATTCATTTAGCAGTTATTCATTTCAAACCAAGAAATTCGTCGTTTCCATAGTAACAAAATTGAACCGACAGCACTCAATTGGACTTAATTTTGAGATATTGAAACAATTTTAATTTTGTTTTAATTCATAAAATTTGATATTTAACTTTCATTATAAATACATATATGAAAAAACTATAGCTAAATCAAACTAAAACTGGCAAAACTTCAGTTATTTAAGTTAAATTTATTTAAACAAGTTCAATATGAAATATTTTTATCTTAAAGAGTATTCGATGTGAAAAAGTATTTTTCGAAATTTCATTTCATCGCCAACAGATGATAAATCGGCAAATAAACGAAAGTTTCATTATTTTTTTTATGAACGCTCTATCGGTGTTCTGCCAAAAATTTTTTTATAAACATATATATACACATGAGAAGAACACTCTGTAATTTTTTCAGATTTTTCTGAATATGCCCTTATGGAGACCTTCCTTGTAAGGTTAGGGACAAAGAAAACGGTGAACATTTGTGTATTGATAGAGTATAGTTAGTATATAAATATATGAAAGTTTAAAGGTGCTATTCAAATAGGAAAATGAAATTTTCTGACTTTTCCAGGTGTATTTTAGTCTAGCAGTGTAGTGTGAACTGGACACACCAAGAGTAAAATAAATATTTAATCATTTAATCATTCGAAAATATAATAATTTTCCAACTATGAGCAACATTCATCGAAATTTTCACATATGCACAGCTTAAGCCCAACTTTAGGCAAAGGGGGTTAAGGAGATTTGAAATTTATTGTATACATATATATTGCAGAAAATTTTCAAAAAAAGTATATTAAGTCAGAAATTTTAAACTGTGTGTTGGGATGCAATTGGCAAAAATAAGGAGAAGAAATTTTAGAAGGAAGGTGATTTAAATATAACTTTTTAAAACTGGAATTTGCAAAAACACAGATAATTTTTCTCATCCGGCATGGGACAAAGCTTCTGCTTATTTGTTGATCCACATGAAATTTTATTAAATTTCCTGATTTTTCCAAATTTTGGATAATATATTGAAATTCTCTGACTTATTAGGCAAATTTCCGAATTCCCTGACTATAGCCAGGCTTTCCAGGTGGTGTAGCAACCCGGCATAAAGCTCAATACCCAGGGAATCTTGAGAAAATAAATCGTAAAGTTTACATCACAGTTTATAATGAAATAAATTTCCTTCTTTGGCAAGTGACTCAGTAGTGTGGTTGGCAGCATGCTGGATTTGAAAATTTTCTTTGCGAGTTCGAATCTCAGTCACACTGATTTTTCATATATATATATATATATATATTTTATCCTATTAATTTTGAAGCGCAATTGAAAAAATATGTATCATAATTGAAATTTATGAAAAATATATAATATTAAACATATGCTTTGCAGTATATGAGTACATTTTTAACTATGAATTTTTGCATGTTTAAATATTTAATGGAAAAGTAAATGGAAAAAAAAATTAGGTCAATTGATATGTCTATAGACCAGAAATGTTTTGCTGTTATTTAAAATTATTTACAGATATTTAAATGAATAATATACTATTTTTAACAGAGAAATAAATTAAAATAGATGAACAAATATATTATTTTAATTTTGTTTCATTACACAAATATTTCATGGTTTATGAAAAATATGCTTTTTTTAAATCTGGGATTCTTGATTTTTAATCAGAATAAGTGTCTACGTAATAATTTTTTTAACAATTCATTTTTTTTTCTTGTTTAATATGTTAAAAAACAAACAAACAATTTAATTATATAAATATAATTTTAGCTGTAAAATTTTTCAAGTTTATATATTTAGTGGAAAGTAAAGATAAAATAAATAAATAATAATAAAAACTAAAAAAAAAAAGTCAATTTGTACTTTTATAGAACATAAAATTTATTATTATTCACATAAATAAGATACTAATTTTCACAGTGAAATAAATTAAAATATATTATATAAAATTATAACACGCTGCTTTAATTATTTTTATAAATTATAATTTTTTTCATCATCATAATAATGTTTCAAAATTTATCGTTTTTTAATTCTTATGTTCATAATTAGAATAAATGTCTATGTACTTAAAAATAAGTTCTAAAAGATATTGAATTACTAAAAATAGTTATTAAGTAGGCAGGAACTATAAAATCAAGAATCAGAAATTTAACAAAAAATCCATTTAAAAAATTTAGAACAATATTTTTACAAAATCATGAAATATTCGAAATATTTGCATAATGAAACAAAATTTAAATTATATATTTATTTGCATATTAATATCACATATTTTTATTTATTTCTCTATGAAAAATAGTAGATTATTCATTACAATAACTGTAAGTAATTTTAAATAACAGCAAAAATTTCTTATCTATAGAAATAAACATTGCCTACTTTTTTCTTTCCTTTTCATTAAATATTTAAATATGCAAAATTTCTTCTAAAAAATGTACTTAAATTCTACAAAAGGTACCTTTAATTTATATTGTTCGTAAATTTTAAGTATTATACATATTTTTTCAATTGTGGTTCGAAGATAATTGATAAAAATTTTCGTTCTGAAAAATAAGTCTGACTGGGATTTGAACTCGCAAAGAAAAATCTAAAATCCGGCATGCTCCCAACCATGCTACTGAGCCGCTTGCCAAAGAAAGAAATGTATCAAATTATAAACCGTAGTGTAAACTAAATGTAACTGTTATAAACTGTAGCATAAAAACATTGTGATTTATTTTCTCAAGACCCCCTGGGTATTGCACTTTATGACTATCACATATTTATATACTAATTGTACTCTATCAATACACAAACATTCCCTGCATTCTGTGTTTCCGACCTCAGAACCTTCCCTTGTAGGAGAAGACAAGGCCGCACAAACTTTTTATGCAATAACAGTAACATTTAATGAGTCATTATGGCTAATTTATTTAAGCATTACAATAAAATAACAAATCTACCATCCTAGTAATAAAAACGATCTTCAAAAATCTACTGAATCATATGCACATATGTTTTTATTTTGTAGCAATCCTGTATTATTATCCATATTATAGTTATATAAGGTTATACAAACCCAAACTCTAAAATTCTATATGAATTCGACTTGAACCGACACACTTTAACACTATATTTTAATTACGGATTGAAACGAAACCGTAACCAAAACTGAATTTCAGTAATCTTCCTATTTTTGGCTGAAAACGAAAATGTCCAAAAAAATTTTTTTAAGTAATTAATACATACAGAAATATACATAATTATTAATTATGTTTGTAATTATACGTGTGGCCCAAGTTGGTTCTCTGTGCCTCTGACCTACACTTTTTATTTTCATATAAAATAAAATGTAATTAATTCATCAATGACACAGAATGGTTTTCTAATGATATGAATTTCATCTCATTAAAAAATGTTTCAGGGACACATATCTCGATTTATCTTTTATAATGATTTTTGTAAATGATCATCTGTTATTACTAGAACTTTCTCAAAGAGTATTCGAAACACTTTTGCAGTTTCAAACTAAAAATTTTCTATTATGGTTAAGTCTGTAGCTTTTATAGAACATGTGAAAAGCATCTTCAAAGTTTAGTCCTATATCCTTTCTTGCTTTATATTTTACACTCACATCTTGAGTCAGTCATGACTGATCATTATAAACACTGAAATTCATAGCCAAAAATTAAGAGTGCCTCATTTGAGAAGATACAGCTCAAATCAATGACTCATGTTGAAAATTTCCAAAGGAAGAAACAAGATTTTTGGAATACAGATAGTTTCAGTCCGTCTGAATTTTCAGTAGCATTTTCACCAAGAACGAATTTTCGGCGAAACTCAGATTTGGAACCGAAAATTAAATCGAATTTTTGGTCGATCTCTAATTTTAATGCAATTTTGAAAAACATAATCTGCAATTATGTTATGTTTCTAATATCAATTTTATGTTGAAAAATAAACACGCTTTTTTCTTAAACATTATCATGGACATTCTTTTAAAGAAAAGTTAACAACTCAACCCACCTCCAAGAGTCAAAATACAACCTGAACCCAAAACAATTAAAATAAACATGACCCACAATGAAAAAAATATGCCAACCCAAACCACAGGTTGGGCCAGGTTATCCAACATGATAATCCACATTCATTTTAAATTTCATTGCTATCAATATAGTTCGATATAGTTAGTATCAATAATGATGCACAGTAAATTCATGATATTAAATTTTTTCTGGTGTCTCTGTAAAAAAAACTTTATCTGATATGGTGATTATTTAAAAAACATTAAGTAGTGCTTGTACCTTAACATCATAATCAAATTTTATGACTACTGGTCAATTTTTACAAAATTTAAAGCCTGTAAAATAAAATAAATTCGATAAAATAATATATCATGCATGCAAACTTCCTTTTACCAATGATTCTATCATAAACCTGAACAAGTTGGAAATTATACGTCAAACGTGGCAAATGAGGTTTGTTTGTACTATAAACTAGTTTTATAAATATTCAGATCTTGCTGGAATAACTGCTGCATTGGGTAGCTGAATTGTGAAATTTTTAACCACACCCTTTTATGTGATGCCAAATACACTCACCAATCGAAGACAATAAAGGTGCTAAACAAGTTCTTACTTAAAGATGAGTTCGTTGCATGATTCCATTTTATGCAATAACAGGAAGTGAAAAGGACAGAATTTTCAGGTATAGCATAATTGGGAGAAATTTGAAGAAAAGCAGTAGAATAATTGAAAATCAAGAGACTTGACAAGTCTGGATGTCCTATCAGTACAAGACCGTAATAACAAGTAGTATGTACTACAGTACATGAATTGTAGCTGTTTCTAATGAGAAATAACAATTTACAATGAAAACAGGAAAATAGCATTGTTCATGCTCCAACAGCAAACAAAAAACTTGAATACACTGATACCCAGCTTTGTGGAGAAATGAGTAGGAATGCTGGTATACATAAACCTGCACTAAAAAAGTTTTATTCCTCTGGAAAGCAGTGAGAAAATTAGCCTATGGTTAAAATTAAAACAAAACTGTAAAAAATTTATCCTTTTTTCTACTGTTGTCCAATTTCAGTTTCAGATATATTGCATTATTTTTGCTTTCTCCCAACGTATGCATACATAATGAAGGACCATTATAATATAAGCCATTTCATATTTTTTAGATTGACAAGCAATTAATTGCATTTACAAAATTTAGTAAGGTTTTTATTCAAAAAATGTTTTAGCAACATTTTTTTTTTAATTATAGGCTGAATATTTAAATATAAAATGCTTTTTTTTTTTTTTTTTTTTTTTTTTTTTTACATCTATAAGGTTACTTAGATCATATCCCCAACATTTGCCACTAAACAGCAAAAAAATTAATTGTATTCTATGATATACTTGTAAAATGAGAAGAAGTTATTTGTTTATTTTAAGTATTTAATGAAGCAAAATTTCCTTTTAACAAAGCTATTTCTTTTTTTTAATGTAGCACTGGTGCAGCAAAGGGGGATTGAAGTTAAGGCAAATTTCTGTTTTCAATATTAAAAGGACTACAATTAATAAGGCAAACTACGTACGTGTACTTAATCAATACTGATTATCACACGGTGCCCTCCAAAAGAACCGCCACGGCACCCACTGCAAGGGAATGACCTACGAGGACGGGCCAGCCATTCTGACCGGCACCAGATTCCTCAATAGGGTCCCAAGCAGGATTGTCCCGCTTTAGCCTCCTCTGGAGCATTGCACACTCGGGGAACCACGGACCAACACTCATGTTGGTCAATGACGGTCTCCCGAAATCCCATACACCAACGTCCGAACGCTGACCAAGCAACCCGGCTCAATACAACTCGAAAGAGTACAATTAATAAAGCAAAAGAAAAATATGCCATCTGATTTTGCAAAAGATGCTCTCCTTTTTTTTTTAAATAATCATTATAATTAAAAATTTCTTATTGCAATTTAGCACTCAACATAAACCTACAACCCAGCTACTATGTAATTTAAATGCTAAACAAGAAATAAGTTATGCACTTTTCAAAGAAGTATTTTGTGGTACTTATACAGGATGTCTTAAACTACTTCCCTTACCATTTTTTTTTTTTTTTTTTTAAATTGCAAAAAATAATCATTTTTTTTATTCCATTATTAAATATGAGGCATGTTTTTTAAGTAAGTACCGTTTTGGAATTAAAAAAAGACGTGCAAAGATATCGCAATAATTTTATTTTTACATGAAAGCCTGTACCTTCATCTACTTTTCTACATAATTTCCGTGATTATTGAGGCACTTGTCATAACGTGGCACCAGTTTTTGAATACCCTCCTCATAAAATTCTGCCGCCTGACTTTTTAACCACTGTATCACAAATGTTTTGACTTTGTTATCGTCTTGAAGACGCTGACCACCCAGGTGTTTCTTCAAGTGCAGGAACAAATGGTAGTCGCTGGGCGCCAGATCAGGGCTGTATGGAGGATGATCTAGAGTTTCCCATTTAAAAGATTTGATGAGATCTTTGGTCCGATTAGCCACATGTGGATGGGCATTGTCATGCAGCAAAACGATACCCTTACTCAACTTGCCACGTCTTTTGTTCTGGATTGCACGACGCAGATTGTTCAATGTCTCACAATAAGGCGCTGCATTGATTGTCTCTTTACGAGGCAGAAACTCCACTAGCAATACTCCTTTTTTGTCCCAAAAAACTGTGCACATGATTTTCTGGGCAGAAATTGTTTGCTTAAACTTCACTTTTTTGGGTGATGATGAATGCCGCCATTCCATGGATTGTTGTTTCGATACTGGTGTGACGTAGGCCACCCATGTTTCGTCACCAGTAACAATTTGGTCTAAAAAATCTTCACCTTCATTGTGGTACCGCTCAAGGAAAGTCAATGCACTGCCTAAACGTTGGGTTTTGTGCAAATCCGTCAACATTTTTGGAACCCAACGTGAACACAATTTCCTGTAATTCAAGTTCTCGGTCACAATGCGATACAAAACACTACGAGAATATTGAGGAAAGCAATCGCACAATGATGAAATTGTAAAGCGTCTGTTTTCTCTCACCTTTTCGTCCACTTTCTGCACCAAATCTTCATTAACGACCGAAGGACGCCTACTCCGTTCTTCATCATGCACATTTGTGCGACCATCTTTAAATGCTCTCACCCATTTCCTTACCATTCCATCACTCATAATGTTTTGTCCGTAAACTTCACAGATCTCACGATGAATATCGATCGATTTTACGCCTTTAGCACTAAGAAATCGTATAACAGCCCATACTTCACAATCAGCGGGACTCACGATTGTCAGAGGCATCTTAAACACTCAGTAAACAACGTATACAATGAAGAATCAGACTGTAATGGCGTCAGTGCGTAGACAAGAGATGTAGGTAACCAGCGCGGAACGCCGACAGTAGCGCTGCGGCGGCGGGATCGCAAAACGGTACTTACTTAAAAAACATGCCTCGTATAAAGAACTAAAACAAAACATAATATACAATTTTTACAGGTGTGAAAGTATTTAGTTTTATCATCAATTGACTATGCCAAGTTATCTCGGGCGAATGGAAAATGTTATATTTCTATGTTATGTAATGTTATAGCCTATGTATGATAGTTTTTGAAACAAGGGACAACACAGAGCGATACCTGATATTTGGTACGCTGGTATTTGGTCTCTTTTCTTACTCTCTTACCTCTGGAATCTCACTTAAGGGAGCATAGAGCACACCATCTCTTTGGATTTGAATTTTTCTTAGTAGCAGGAATAATATCTGGAAAAAGCCTTGAGGTTAACCCAATGGTTCCCAACGTGGGATGTGTGCCCCACAGGGGGAAATTGGACATTTTAGGGGGGCAATTTCAACTTTGTAACTCACCCATTTGCTGTGAGGTTTTTTTTGGAAAAGTAATCTTTAAAACTAAAAATAAAAGTTATATATTCAAAATTAAAATAATAATATTTTATTATCCAAGATGTTCCGAATCAAAGGCTTAAAATAAAATTAACACCAGAATAATTACATGAACAAACTTTAAAAATATTTTAAAACCCTTTTTAATATTTAATTTTTTTTATAATTTTTCTGGTTAATGATCTAATTTACAATTTTTTCAACTTTTTCGATTATTTATGAAATGAGCTTTGTATATCTATTTGCTCTGATGTATGCAACATGGAGAAACTTTTATACGTAAAACTACTTAAAAGTATATCTAAATTTTACTGTCTTGAACCTATTTAAACCTAGAAAATATTTGGAATATCTAAACGTGGTACTATAAACTTTATAAATCTTAATGCTTCTTGTGTATTTTGTTATTCATTAAAAAGTTGTACGTCCTTTGTTATCAATTTTAATGCTAAATGTGAGTCTCTCCAGCATTTTGTGAAGATAAAAATGCAGACCGTATAACACTTTTGTTAAATATTTAGGTAAGTTGGAAAGGCACAACAAAACTCTTTTGTGTATAAAAGTGAAGATGTATCGCCTCATTTATAGAATTATGTTAAAAACACATTTATGACAAAAAATTCATCATTTGATAAGTTAAAAAAATGTGAAATGAATAATTGTTAAGGCTCTATTAGACTTCCTTCAGGTTAATAGACTTCATTTTAAAATGATAAGAGATATCTGTCACAGAATTTGTGTGTGGGAAAAAAAAAGGGGGGGGGGGGGGGCAATCGCGATTTAACAGATGCTTCGGTGGGGTGGGGCCAATAAAAGGTTGGGAACCACTGGGTTAAACTGAGTGGTGAAGGACTAATGCTAGGTTTTCCTGGTGTATCAGAAAACTCGTCACAATGATTTTCTGCTATTAATTTTTCAAGATGTTACATTCAAAATTCTTTGGATGATCATGAACCTTCTGATTTACAACACAAAATGTAGAAATTCCATAAAGCCAAATTCAATAAATGGAAGGAAATCTTATAATATTTTTCTCCACCTTTTCATAATCACTATCTGAAATATCATCTGCAATGCTTTAGCTTTCATATGCAGTCGCCATTTCTTTACTGTTTTTCAATATAACTGACAACTTCCACTACGGTCAAGTTTTCTTGGGATATTAATATGTAAATACAATATGTACGGACCCAAGATAACTCAGGATAATCAGAGAAGTGGTTAAAATAAAAAATACAAATAAAATTATTTGTAGTTTTAAGTTAACTATTTTTAATTATAATTCTACATACATAACAAAAGAGTGCAATGTCATTTAAATAGAGAAGCACATACCATTGTAGAACTAACTATTTAGTACGTTATAGAAAATGAAACTTACTCAATAGATTTTATAACTAAATCTGATCTTTTGGCCAAGTGGGATCTAACAAAGAAGAAAAGATCTTGCAGTTTTTCCTGGGTCATTGCAGGTGAATAGAGTTCGGCTTTTGGAGTCAGTTTGACTAGATAAAAATATTCATCACGCACAAGCTGAAAAGAAAAGAAAAAAGAGTCGATGAGTTGATAATATTAAATACTAATTTCTCTAAATACATGATAATGAACATAGAGAAAATGAAAATTCAGCATTTTCTGTCAAATATATTCTTAAACCCACACTTTTTGACACATATATGTATGAAATCCCTTTCATCAGGAAAAACAAATTCCGTAAAAGTATGATAATTACACTGGCAATCTACAGAATTTTTTTTTAACAATATAAGATATTATTTGAAATATCAAACATAAAATTTGTAATAACCTTTTAAAATGCTATACATTGTAACTATAGTATTTTCTGCTTCAGCGTATTTTTATATCTAAGATATATCAAAAAATGTTTTTTTTATTTAATTAAAATTTATTTCCTATGGCAAAGTTCATACGTATAAACTTTTGAAATGTTAGTTCTGTTTAGGCTGACCCCCTTGTATCATAAAAATTATTAAGTATCCTTTTATCATTAATTTTAAAGCCGAGGCTCTCTTGCTTCTAGATATAAAATAAAGTGTGATTTAACTCAAAGCAATATATTTGCATCATGATAAATTTGTAATTTTGTATTATTATACATCAGAAGTGACAAACGTAACTTAATTGTTACATCGTCAGACGTTAAAAAAGACATGATATAGGTTCTTTATCTCATTATCCTGGAATAATATTTTAAAACTTAATTCTTGAAATACGTCTCATAAGATATTAAATATTCTAATGTATTTGTTATAGTGCAGTGGACTCGTTAAAATGAATTTTAAATAACCATTTCATCTTATTTTCAAATTATTCTGCAGGTAAAAATGTTTAATCATTGTAATAATATACAGTCGAACTTGGTTAATATGAGAAGGAAGTTGTAAAAGTTCTCATGTTAACAGTACTCATAATACCCATGAAGATAATAAAAATCCTAAAAGCACACACATAATTAAGATAATTACTGCTATTAATTGATCAAATTATCTGAATGCTAACTTAATATCATAAATTTAACATAAAATAATCAGTCCCTGTCTTAATGAGGGAAACTTCTTTAGACGAGAGGGGAAGGAAAGTACATAATTGCAAATACAGCATGATTCATAATTCCCTATGGGGTTTCACAAGGCTATAGGAACAAAACTACGACAATTCAACAGAAAAGCAGGGTTGGGTTTTTGACGTCAAAAAGAGGTTTTTGACATGACAAGCGTCAAAAACTGGTTTAAACTGTCGTAAACTGGTTTAAACTGTCGAAAACTGGTTTAAACCGTCGAAAACTGCCAAATACATGTAACACGCTAAAACATTTTAACAATAGATAAACATTAAATAAGTCAATGATTTATGTGATCTTTTATTGAAATTTAATAATTTAAAAAATATATTATTTGCAATAAAATATATATATATATATATTTTTGGATTTTTCAACCAGAAGAAAATAATTTTGTACAATTAAATAATCCGGATCAATTTTACCACACAGCATGCTGCAGCACACCATGTGTTTAGCACATTTATTTACACCCAAAAGATTTTTGAGTTTAGAGTGTATGAAGCATTAGAAAATAGTCTGTCTCTTAATTGATGCTGAGCTAATAGGACTTGATAGCAAAAGCATTGCTAGATGAGCAAGTTTTGAAGCAGGCTCAAAAAGCTGTTGCATTTAGTGATACCTTTCCACCAAACAATAGAGTCCTCCCTATAGCACTGAAATAAGAAGACTGGAAAGGGGATTCTTTAGCTTCATACACAATCAGTATGGGTAAGCATCCATAAACTCTCTCCGTAGCTCAAGCGCGAGCTGAATCAACTGATACAGCAGTCAACCCTTGCCCCTGATGGTTGGGATGCAAAGTATAAGACTAACAATGGTATGGTTTCATGATTTGATCCCTTCTATTATGCACTTTTTCAATATGGGCTTATAGGAATTTTCTTTTAGATGACCGAGCCAATTTTGTTCAGTTTTAAAATCGAAAACATTTTTATATATTGAAAGAAAGCATGTTTTAAAAAGATTTTGACTTTAAGCTTTTTTTTTTTTTAATTACTTCTCTTCTTTTGTAAATGTTTAAAATTAATAATCCAATTTCAATTTTGAATGGAATGGTTATTGCCTAGACTAGAATAACATTGATGCACATTATCTTGTTATACATACAAAAAAATCTACACTTTTCTAAGTTTTCTTTCCCCCATAAAAAAAGCTAGCTAATGCTTTAAGCTCTCAAAAGTAAGCGAAATTAAAACGATTTTAAGTAAGAGAAAAAATGTACAGCTCAGGTGAGCTTAATGTCTACTTTTTAGAAAAACACAATTTTACAAAAAAAAAAAAAAATAATAAAATAAAAATAAATAAAAATTTTACCCTGTTAAAAAGTTGTACTTAACAATAATACTTTACTATGTACTAATTACTGATATACAGTAAGAGTGAATTTAAAATATTACATGTAATGTTGTCAAGTGTGACATTTAATTTGAATTTTTACAGATCAATTTAGTATTTGAGGTTTTTGACATGACCGTTTAAACTATGGTTTAAACCCGACATAAACTGACACATGTCAAAAACCTGCCAACCCTGTAATTATTACTAATACTATATACTAATTATACAATTACAGTAATAGTGAATTTTAAATATTACATCTAATGTGTGACATTTAATGTGAAATTTTACAGATCACTGTAAGTATTTGAGGTTTTTGACGAGGTTTTTGACAAGGGGTTTTTGACATGACAGTTTAAACCGCAGTTTAAACTGTCAAAAACTGACATGTGTCAAAAACCTGCCAACCCTGCAGAAAAGAATCTTGCACTCCGTACATAAATAATTCAAGTTTTCTTACAGATATTCAATGTCTGAACCCTTGGTCACACAGCAAGCATCAAACTGAGTATGGCTTTATATGCAGTTTTTTCCATACAATTCATCACACTGATGATTGCAAAATCCCTAATTCTCAGCGTGCATAATGGGTTGATTTCAACAGGTTCCTTGTAAATGTTTTCTGCATATCACTTACGTTCTCTGCAGAGGGACCCAGCCGACCACTTCCTTTTGCATCGCACAAGCATCCTGTTTCTTTGAACTTGTTGTACCACACATGACTTGTCTTGTCAGTGAGTACCTTTGTTCAATAACACGTATTGATATTATTGTTGTGACGAAAAAAATCGACACAAACACACAAAATGGTCATTTGTATTTAGCCACAACTTTTGTCAGTACTACAGTCGAACTCGGTTATAGCGTCATTCAAGGGACCGCAATAATTATGATGCTATAACCGAGTGATGTAAAAACTGAGGTCGGGTAAGAAACATGGAGTATAAGTAAAGAACGCATGCATACTACCCTATTTCACACCTTATAAAATAAGAATAGTAGTATAAATTGTATAATAATTTATAAAATGAATATAATTTACACTTACTATTTTTTTCCAAGAAAAAATGAATTTATTCTTGCATAACATGATAATATTGAAGCTAGGAGAGCATATTCGGAGACAAAAAAGATCAATCTTCTTTTTTTTTTCGAGCAAAATAATTTTTGTCCTATGTCATCTTTAATGTGTCCGATAAATTTTAAGATAGTCGTATCTGTGATTTGGGATTCATAAAAACGTGACAACAATCTAATTGCTTGCTGAGCGTCTTTGACTCCAGGTGGTGGTACTACTTCATCAATGTCCTGCCCTTCTTCATCACTGACGGTTTCCTCTGTTTCTTGCACTTCTTGGACAATTTCTAAATCAGATCTAAGTTCCGAAGTTATCAAATCGTCATCTACAGCAACAAAATTGTCCAAATTTTTATAAAAAGACAAAACATCAGATCTTCCAAATCAACGGTTCCACTCTGACAAAAGCAAATTTTCTTCATCTTCTTCTCTTTGTGGGATTTCACTAATACCTTCTTCTGCAGAATCAAAACCGGCATGTCAAAATGCGTTTTGAATCGTTTTTTCTATAACTCGTCTCCAGGCTATATATAAATGAAAGAGTTTTTTCAAGTGTAAGCTTAAAAAAGAGGCCAGTCTCATCTGTGTTGAAAATGTCATTGTCTGCGTAGCCTTGTTGAACTTTTGGCCATACATCCCTTAGCCAATCTTGAGCACACTTATCGTTGACACTTTTCTCTTCCCCACATACCTTGTGAAACGCTATTCTGTGAAGCGCCTTAAATCGATCTATCCAACCATTAGTAAACGGAATTTGCTTGTCCAAGCAACTTGGCAAGCTGTTCTGCTTTTGTCATCAGCATTGAACTACTGATGGGTACGTTCATAGTTCTTTGATGTTTAAACCATTTTAGCAATACCCCATCAATTTCTTCCTTATCCGGCTTTTTCATTCGTTTAACATTCTCTCCATTTTGTACAAATGCACTTAAAATTTTCTCTTTGTTTTTACAAATAGATCACACAATTGAATTTATTAACCCAAATTCTCGACAAACTTCAGTTTTCTTCTTCCTTTTATCGAATGCATTAATAATGTTAACTTTATTTCCCAAAGAAAAAACTTTTTTTTTTATGGATGCCATAATGAGCCAAGCTTCTCACTCAAAGCACAAGAGAACTGGAAACCAAACGAATGATGTTACTGTCAGGTGAGAAACGCTACATTTTTTTAGTAATTTTTTCGGCCAAGCGCCAAGTGTCACTCGATTCCTCTCTGTTTCTCCATCTTATCTAATCTAACTGGTCTTCTATGCTATTTGCTTAGACAGATAAGGAACAGAAGTTTCACCCTGTTCAAACCTACCCCCCCCCCCCCCCCCCGAGTTATTTCATGGGCAAGACTGCAGGACAGGTCCGAAAAATTGCGTGTAGGTGTGAACTTGAGCCAGCTGTGATTTCAATGTTTCCCATCAATGGCGATTTGACTTCCTTGTTGTGAAAACAGATTATACTGAGACATTTTTTTTTTAATAAATATATTTGTTTATGTATATTTTTGACGCGATAACCGGGGTCATCATTTAAACTATGTCATTATTTCCAAGTTACCATAACATTGGTGGTCTATGGGAACGTCATAGGGACAGCAGAATTTGATGTTATAACCAACACTATTACCGGGTCGACTGTACTTCTAAATTTCTGTAACACTCACACAAATATGCCTTGTGCGCCTTGGCCATTTTTGCCGGTGCAGGTTTATTTTTAGGATGTTCTACGTCCTGTCCATTTCTCCAGCAAGTGACGCTGTACTGGTCGGAGGACGTTGAGGTGTCCCTCTCTTGGTCCTGTTGCTAGGGTCATAAGACGTTCTTTATTGGCTGTTTTGACTCTGCCTTCTGTGACCTTGTTTGTGACATTCAAATGCCTACGTGACTAGAGGCTGCCCTTTTTTGTAAACAAGGATGATCAAACAAAAACACTGGTTCCATTTTAAAAAAAGTCTAATTGTTAAGCTATTAAGTAAATTAAAATTAAAATTTTGGATTTGAATGTAATTATTGAAAAGCTTTAAAAAGATACCAAATATCCTAATTCTATTTTAATAATTATGAAAAATAAAAATAATAAGTAATTCTTGATAAATATTGTAGTTGAAACATAAAAATCAATTCAGGCTGCATAAATTATAGTACTAAGAATAAAAAGTTGTAAAAATGTTTACAACAATTATCTGTACAAAATTTTTGCTGCACCAACACCACTGATTCCAATTTTTCAAATTTTACAATGCAGAATGCTTTTTGTTCGGTCATTAATGCCATTTTCATTAACTGACTGCTTTCCGTGTAATGCATGCTGCCATCTACCAGTGACAGTGGTTATAAGAAACTTTATTTATGTATTTAGTGCAAGGTTCTTTTCGGTTGTATTTTTTATAGCTTTGTTCCTAGAGACTTGTGAAACCTCTGAAGGGATTATGAATCACCATGTATATTCTCACTAGTAACTACAAACGACATGAACCACCTACAGTAATGAAACTAATAACTTTACTTTTTTCTGGAAAAACTACTTTAACATTGCAATAGTCATTGTAAATTTCAAGCTATTGATTTTATTGGTTTCCCATATCCTTTACATTTTAACAGTGCAATGAGACACAAAAAGGCTGATTAATATGGACCAAAAATAAAGAAACTAGTAAAGACTTTCTTTTATGGTCCTTCCTTTCTATGGCTCACTTGTAAATCTTACAAAAAGGGTCAGGGTTAGAGAATTTTCAGAAAATCTTACTAGCCAAGGATTTATTTTACTAGCCATCCACTGCATGTTGCATCATGTATGGTGGAAAATTCTTATGACAAAATGTACATCACTTCAAAAATAGTTCATTACTATTACTACAATACAGTTTAATTTTATTTTTTATAAAATTAAGAAATTTACACAACAGAGGAAAGTTTAATATAGATAGAATAAATGTCATGTTTACATTGTGATAAATTGGAAAGTTGCAAAATATAGCTAAACTAGTAAAAAAGAAAAATTTTTGACACATCTCTACAACTTGCAGTTTTTCAAAGACTATCTAAAAATTCACCTGCCCTGTCAGAAAATCCACTTACTCCTTCAAGCTTGAAATTCTGTCTAGTAAAAAAGATAAATTTCTACATTTTGGCAGCAGTTGTAATGTAGGAAATAACATTGCTGAGAGAGAACAGTTTTTGACTTCTCATTCTACCCTATTTTTTGGCACAAGTCACACTGAAATGGGAACAGATGTTTTGCTTGTATTAGGCATGATACTACTTTTGCAGCCGTAAAAAGAATGAAAATCTGAATATAGTTTTAATGGTCAAAATATTTTCACTTTAAAACTAATTTAAGGAAATTAGAGGAGAGAGAGAGGGCTGGGGTTATAACAATACAGTGGTCTTCTTTTAGGCTATGGTTAAAATATTACAATATAAAAATTACAAATAACTGATGGTTACATCTCCATTTTGTGACTGCCTTTAAAAGATTTGAATGAGAAGTTTTATTTTATTTATTATCATTATTTTATTTTATTTTTATTTATTTATTTATTTTTTTTTTTTTTTTTTGTCAATCAAATTACAAATTTACCTCATCTACAAAGTATTTGATGCACCAGAGTAGACAAAATACATATAATGAGCTAATTATTATAAAGTTGCTTATCAAATATTTTTTTATAAGCAGGGTTCATAAATATCAGAATATTTTCGATATATATCTCTGATATTTTCAAAATACTCAACTTATTTGCCCCTGATATGCTACTTCTTCCAGCTAACAATTAAAGTGTCATCACTAAAAAATAGCATTACGTTACACGTATGCTGTAAAATGAAGCAGATTTATCATTGTACAGTTAAATATTGATAATCTCTAATGCAATTTTTTTAACTTCTAAGCATCGCACATTTTCAATTTTTACACTTTCATACAGGAGAAAAAAGTATTTTTAACTGCAATTTGTTTGAAAACTGCATCTCAATTTATTCTTGAGATATTATTTATTTTTTGTAACTTTTAATGCCATTTCTGTAATGGTGGCAATTGAAGTACTCCATTTTTGTACAAAGTAAAGGGAAAATAGTTAAAAAATAGTAATGATTAAAAACACTTAAAATGCTCATTAGCCTACTACTTATATAAAAACAATATTAAACACACATTAGAAATAAAAATATGCCCAATGTTTCAGACTTATTCTAACAAGCCATCATCAGGGGGTTCTTGACCTCTACAGAGTTTACATTGCAAACAGCACAGTCACTGTCACAAACATTAAAACATTACATTGGGAGTATTTTCATTTTTAATGTGTGTTTAATATTATTTTCATATAAGAAGTATGCTGATGAGTATTTCAAGTGTTTTGAATCATTAAATTTGACAGCGTAAGTGCAAGTTTTTATTGAAAAAAGTACATTACTAGATCTTTTTGTTGACATTTTCTCATAACAACTGAAAAAAAGTTGTAATTAAAACACGTGCTATTTTGAAAAAAATATAAATTAATGATTTCTGATAAAACATGGAGCTATTATAAACTATATTTAATTTTCAGTATCCATACTAATGTTATAAACAAATGTAGGCATATGACTCATTAGCTGATTTTTTTTTTTGTAGAGTTTACAACATCGCTTTTAGCTGGCTTTGTGTATTATTCCGCTATAGTGACGTCACATGCACACTTTCGATAGATGTTGTTTAAAACTGGATCGTCAATGTAGAATTCTTCAACAGATGAAAATGACGTCCTTTTATATAAAATAAAAGCATGTATTTTAAGTCTTAAAACTGAAATATGTTTTGTAAAAGTACATCATTTTTACTCCAGCAGCTTTGAAGTTCTCCACAGGTGAAAATGCTTCACTTTTGAAAATAACACAACTGAAATCACACACTGATAAAATGCAAAGTTTTACAAAAAATTAGAGTATCTTTATAGAGGAGCAGTGACCTTTAGGTTAAAATAACGTTTGTTTGAGTTGGACTAACCAATATAAGATGCATTTTTTATTGTAACTAATTTTGTAGGTTTATTATAAATTAATGAAACAGTTCCTTCTCAAACATTTTCTTTCGTCGAAATTTGATGGGTAACACCTCGTAATAATAATCTTTTTTTCTCATTGTGGTCGACACTAAATTCTGTATAAGCAGAATTCCTGCTTGTTGATGAGTATAAATATTTTCAGGCTTAATATAAATTAAAAGCTAAAACATACTGCACTTAACATGAAACTTAACTTAACAATATTATATGTATATATTTTTTTGCTGTTGTTCTACTGACAACAAAACTGAAGATCAACTAACTGAAAATAGAAATAATCTGCTTTTTACACTCGTTGATAAACGAAATTTAGGATTCAGTATCAAGTACCATGGAAATTTTATGTTTTATACAACAAAATTTTAAATACAAAATATTTTTTTAATTAAAAATTTTAAACTGATACAGCGAATAAAAGTTTAAAAATTCATTTGCACTTGTTTTCACTAAAAATATTACAAACAATATTTTGAAAATAGGTATCACATATTTGAAAATATGAAACATCATGATATTTTGAAAATAAATATTGGATATATATCATGCTATATACAATATATATCCAATGATACACAATATATATCCAATGATATGTATCACCAAATCTTGGTTATTAAATTTACACTGTAAAACGAGAATTTTCATGCTGTTTGTTGCAACAAAATGATTATATTTCACAGAATAATCATGTGCATTTTAAACACAAACATGAACATTTTTCACAAACAGTTTTTCAAATAAGGTGGTTACTGCCTGAATCATCTTGGATATCTAAGAATAATAATAAAAAACACCCTGGATAACAGAAATAAATTTCCTTTCATTAATTTTTCAATAGAAAATCTGTCCAGAAAATTAATTAGAAAAGCATACACCAGATTGTTAGAGAATAATGTAAATGAAAATTAAGCTAAAGACTCAATATACAACAGAAGGCTTTCATAATAAAAATATACTTGTATAAAAATAATTTAATAGACAAGAATTTCCTCAGCCATGATTAAACTTACCTTTTTAGGAGATTTCGTGCAGTAGAAAAAATTCTTTGAATTTGAAGAAAACTAAAAAGATGTATTAATCAAAATTAATAGTTTTATATAACTAATTCTTTTAATTTACACAATATGCATCTAATTTAAAAAATGAACAACAACAAAAAAAAGAACAATACATATTCTCATAAAACTTTTTATATACAGGGTAATTTTTTTGAATAGAAAAAATTAAAAAATTAAGAGATTTAATTATCAATATAAAAATAATACATATGCAAGAAAGATGTTTTTTGGATCGTCTCTTATAAAAACTAGAAGATCCAACTCGGGCTTCCTAGGTTCCAGAACATAGGTGAAAGTCCTTTTTTTTCATTTATTATTGAAAACAAATGTATCTTTTACATTTAATATAGTTTTAGATTGCCACCAACACCACCAAAGAGAATTTTTTGGTGAAAACTGTGAATTATGTATTTAAGGGGTCTCTTCTCTCACTTGAAAACATCCTCTCGGTAATGTTAACCCATTCGGGACCATGGGTGCATATATGCAACCTCAAGAAGAGCATACAGAATTTGTATTAGGCACCAGTAAAAAAGAAAAGTATTATTTAGTTTCTTTAATTAGAGCATTTTCGTGATTGTTTAAGTAAAGGTAACTTTTTTTAAAAAAAGTGTTGCCAACGGAATAAAATTTGTGTAAAAGCCTCTGGTCCCAAAAGAGCTAAACCTATGGACAGGTTGTTTTCAAATTTCTCTTTTAAATTAGAATATTTGTAAATGATTTTTTTGCGTAGGTTAGCTGAGGTCGATCTCTAATACCGCTATTTTTTACTTTTTCAATTTTGGTTGCAGATTTTTTTAATAAAGGCACTTTCTGAACTGGTTTCGAAAATGAAAGTACCTTTATCAAAGAAAATCTGCAACCAAAATCGAAAAAGTACAAAATGGCCCTATTAGAGATTGAGATCAGCTATCCTATGCAAAAAAAAATCATTTAAAAATATTTCAATTTAAATGAAAAATTTGAAAATATCCTGCCCATAGGTTTAACATTACCAAGCGGGTGTTTTCAAGTGATCGAAAAGTCCCCTTAAGTTCAATTATGCATGCAAAGTTTTGAAATTTATTGAACGAGATATTTTTATAATATTCGCATGCCAGGAGTGAATAGTCAAAGATTTTACTACTTACATCAGCCTTTTCTTTAATGATAATTTCAGTGGTTTAAGCATGTAGTTTGATTACATATCTGTTAAATTTTTGCTTTATTTATATATTTTTAATCATTTGTTGCTGAAGTTTGTATTAGAATATTAGCCAGAAACAAATGCTAAACTATTATTATTGTTTTAAGTAGAGATTGACCATAAATTCATTTCTGTTTTCATTTTTGTCCCAAAATCTGAGTTTTTTCAAAAACGAATTTTTGATGAAAATGCTACCGAATATTCAGCCAAACCGAAACTATCTGTATTCTAAAAATCTTGTTTCTTAATTCTTACATCAGAAAATTTCAACATTACTCATTGATTTGAGCTGTATCGGCTAAAATGAGATACTCTTTATTTATTGCTATAAACTTCACTGCTTATAATTATCAGTCATGACTGACTCAAGACGTGAATGCAAATTATAAAGCAAGCAATGCATATATGAATAAACTTTTTCACGTGCTCATTAAAAGCTGCACACTTAACAGTAATAGAAAATTTTGAGTTTGAAACTGCAGAAGTGTTTAAGATACTCTTTGAGAAAATTATAGTATAACAGATGATCATTTACAAAAATCATTATAAAAAGTAAATCGAGGTATGTATACCTAAAACATTTTTTAATTAGATGAAATTTGTATAATTAGAAAATCATTGATGAATTAATTACATTTTATTTTATATGAAAATAAAAAGCTTTGATCAGTGGCACAGAGAGCGAACTTTGGCCACACATATAATTAATTAATAGTTATGTAAATTTAATAATCACATATAATTAATTAATTACTTAAAAAACTTTTTTGGACATTTTTGTTTCTATTTTCAGCTGAAAATAGGAAGATTACCGAAAGTTTGGTTTCGGTCTTAAAAATCTGTTTCGGTCAATCATTAGTTTTAAGCAGGGTTGTAGTGGGTAGCTGCCCGGGTACCCGCCCAGGCTGGGTTTTTTATAAAAAAACCCATTTAAAAAGACCAGGGTTTTTTAAATATATTTCTGGAAAGGAACAAATGATGTATTTGTTGTTTATGGTTATTTTGTTTTATTCATTCACTTCTTTGAATCTTAGAAAATATATTTGTACTAATTTACTTGCACTTTTAGATAGGGAACCCTATAATTTTAAAATGTTTAAGCTTTTAATTTAAAATGTAAATTTAAGCTTTCCAGTTAGCTTCAAGAGTATTATATTTACTAAACTTATTATATTTATTAAATTATTTTATGTACTTTTTACTGCTGAATCCGAAAATGACCTTAATTTTTAACCATCACATAAGGAAAATTAAATAAAAAAAGTTTTACATCTGTTAGGTCATTTTCAGATTCAATGCTAAAAAGTACATAAAAATCAATTATCAAAAGTTAAAAAACTCAGCTGTCTCCTCTATTTTATAGTATTTGATTTTTGTTATTTTTTAATTTTGACAATTTATGATTTGCAAAACATCCTGAGATGATGATTAAAAATTAAGCTAATTCTCGGATTCAGTGCTAAAAAACACATAAAAGTTAAAAAACACAACCATCGCAGTCTTGTGTTATCTAATCAAAAACTTTTTCTTAAAATTCTTGGCAGTAATCGATCCGAAATGTTTTGTGTTATCCTGTAAAATAAGTATGAATGGTAACCACCGAAAATCATAATAATATTAGATTGTCATTGGATTTACATCAGTATACATGTAAAATTTAATCTCTATCGGATATTTGAAAGTGAGTTAAATTTTGAGTACAAATTTTGAACTGGGAAAACATACATACGACCGTTGAAGTTAAATAACATAACATAATATTTGTTAAATCATGAAAAGAAATAGTTTCAAATCCTTACAAAATAAAACATATGTTAAAATACAATAATTTTAGCAAATCTGAAACTTAATAAAAGTTAACTCAATCGTAACACTACTATTTTTTTCAAAGCACAGATACACATGAAAAGTTCTTCAAATACTTTAAGCACTTAAGATATGACCCCTCAAAGCATAGCCAAACTCATTTGTATTCAGATGTAGAAAAGTGGTATAAGTCATGCATTTTTAAAGTTTCATAACTCAGTCCCAGTAGCAGAAAATTCTCCAAGTGTCTGCAACAGATACTTCAGGGGTAGAAAATAATCTGCACATAAAATATTTTACAATTGAAGCGTTAATTAATCAAACGATCACTTACCTTTGATGTTATTGTGTATTTTATTAATTTTGCAAATAATAATCTTAAGTTTTTGTATTAAGTAAGAAAGAGCTAAACATAATATAAAGCGAAATAAAGATTTTATGGAAAAATAATCTGCAAAAGGGGAAAGAAAATCTGCGACGCCCGTCTCCCATCTTGAATTTTCTGCTACCAGGAACTCAGTCAATTTTAGTGTTATATGAACGGGACTTTTTTTTTGTCTGTCTTGTCAGTCTAATAGGAAAATTTTACTAAATATAACTTATAGGATCGGGGACCGTATAAAAACTTAAATTTCCTAATTTTTTAAGAAATGTTTTTATTGACCCAAATCGCTTTTAAAATATTTCTTAGCCTCAAATTAAAACATTTTTGTAATTGGAACTATATGTCTATGACTTATGGTTTAGGAATTAGCCATTGGACACCGTCGAGAGAGAGTGGACATCCTGTATATACATATAAGAAAAATGTTTGTTGCAAGATATTTTTTATCAACATTTGCTAATCTTATGATAATTTCAAAGGAGCAAGTTTTTTTTTAAGTTATATTTTATTATTAAATAACACACAATTGATAGCTTTGCAATTTAAAATTTGTTTGTTATTTAAATTAAAGGGAACATATATAGTATATATGTATTTTAAGAACAGAGAAAAATATTGAGATCTTTATTAAGACTGAAGTCATTCGCATCTATTAGACTATGAAGTGTTCACAAAGATTGTATTTGAGATCAGGATTGCCACATATTTCGGCAATCAAATTCCTTGCGCTTTCCTAAGCAAAAAAATTTCCCTGAGTAATTCCTCTGAGAATTTTCAAAATTTCAACAGATAAATTTTGCAAAGTACCAAAATTTAATAACATTTCTTGTTTTTGATATTCAGTTTTAAATTCCCTTGCTTTTTCCAGTTTTCCTTATACAGTGGCAAGCCTGAAGATTATTATTTGGGAGGAAGGTGGAATCATATTCCACATTTTGGCATTTTAACCCAATTTACCTGGGGAAAATTGCCCATTTAACCTGGGTTTTTTAATAAAACACACCCGGGGGCTGGGTTTTTAACAAAAAACCCTTGTTTTTTACAACCCTGGTTTTAAGTGCAAAACAAGTTTTATAATTGGGCTACACACAATAAAATCTTTTTTATATGTATTTGAAAATTATTTTTAAAACCATAAAAAATCAGTAAATTGAGATACAGTTTTCAAACAAAATGCATTTGAAAGAATATTTTTTTCCTCTGTTCGTTTTTTATCATATTTTTCATAATAATTAATAAGAAGAAAAACTGCACTTTTTCTGTAATTTAATATTATGCTTAAATAACATAATGTAAAATCAGTTTAAATAACTGCAATAGAATAAAGAAATTTAAGATATTTTTTAATACTCTCTTTACAGATATATAAAATAAAACATCATAAGCATCATCAAATTCAGTCGCAAAAAATCTTGTAAAGTAATCATATTTTAGATAAGGAAAAAATAAATATGATAACGATCATAAAAACAAAATATGTATTGCATTAGTAGAAGGTTTTAAAGCCATCTACTTAAATATCTACTATATCCTTCTTCTCCCTTCCCCTCAACAACAGCAACAAAAAAATATACAGTAGAACCCAGCTAATCCGAAATTCTGACTAATCCGAACCGATTTTATTTTCTAAAATTATATTTGAACAGATTAAAAAAAACAGACTAAAAAAAATAATATTGTAAAAGTAGAACATTGTACACAAATATAAAATGAAAATGTGCACTGTAGATCTGCTCGTAGAAGCCATCTTAAAAAAGTCTTGAATATCCATTTGTTTGCCAGCCACTATAAAATTCTTTTCTAAAATGCAAAAAGTATCTAATTTAGATGATAAAAAATTATTTTTCCTTTCAACAGTTTGATTCCTCAAATTATCTAGAGGAATATTTTTTGCTTCATCCCTCGTCGACGTGGTGAATGAGCTATTTATACATTCGCGATTTTGAACTGTTTGTAATGGGTTGTTAACGTAATTCCTCATTCTTAAGTTCTATTGGATTATTATAAACACCGGGCGTGATTAAACAAGAATACAATTTTTTTTTCCGAAAGTCATGCGGGACCTTAGGATGCCAGATTACAGGATGCTTACTATACTACTGAGTAATTACATTTTTTATAGTACGCATCTTTTTCTATTCTATTTTCATCAGAATTTTGGGTAATCCGAGTTTTTTGTAATCTGAACTGACACCAGTCCCAATTAGTTCAGACTAGTGGGGTCCTACTGTACATACATACTTTAAACTTTTTTTTTTTGTAAGTTTAAGCCTAGAAACATTACAAATTGAAATATATATGCATAAACTTACCTTTTGAAGGCATTTAATTTCAAAGAAAAGATTGTACAATACAGTTGACCAGCGGTATGTGGAAAAATTTTCTTTCGGCAAAGCTTGCATGCACTGCAAATAATCAGATAAATGCAACAAGTATTAAAAATGGATAATTCAATTTACAGTAATATTTCATGTTAAAATAACCACACTTATATTTTTAAGACCATTAACAACAACAACATTAAAATTGATAAAACAATGTGATAAAATGCATTAAAATGGAATCAGCAGACAGCTGTTTCACAATTTCTAAAACTATATCATGAATGCAAATTCAAAAGAACTAAAAGTACTGTTAAAAATTTAAAAAAGAGGAGAAACAAGTACAGATGAAGTGGCAAAAAGCCAAGAAAAGAACGAAACTATTATACAGATACTATTTCTTGCTTAGTGTAGTAAACTTTTTTTTAGATGCTCTCTCGATTAGTATGGACAACGTTTTGATCAGTGCACAAAGCGTCTGATCCTTTTTTCCCCCCAGCAAGATGATGTTGAATTTATAAAAATAAAATAAAATTTGCAGAGGCTATTTCACACACGCAAAAACATCCACTCACTAATGTTAATCCTATGGGACGGTTCTTTTAAAAAATCTCATTTCAAAAAGTACTGCTTTGTTTACCACAGTACCATAATTATGCATGAGAAACTACACATGTATGCCAAATTTTCTGGTTTGAAACAAATATATTGGAAGCAAAAAAATAAATAAATAAATAAAAATAAAAGCACCAGTTAAACTGATGGTATTGAGTTCACAGGCTATTCACACTAATTGTATATTATACTTGATTTCAAAGAATAATGCCCTTCAAAAATAAATTAAGGGAAGGGGGATTAGCTTCTCCCTTTATACTTAGCCAATGAACCTCTAAATCTAATCAGGGAAGCACCTTATCAGAATAAACTGGTATACCAAATTTGAAGCAAATTGGATAATTCTGCATGAAAAACCCATTTATCTTTAAGGGGTATTAGCCCCCCATTCCCTCCTTTATACTTAACCAATGAGCCTCCAAATCTAATCAGGGAAGCTCCTTATCAGAATAAACTGGTATATCAAATTTGAAGCAAATTGGATAATTCTGCATGAAAAAACTATTTATCTAAATTAGGAGTGGGGATTAGCTCTGTTCCCCCTTTTACACTTAACCAATGAACCCCCAAAACTAATCAGGGAAGTGCCTTACAGAATGAACTTATATACAAAATTCTAAGCAAATCGGATATTTCTATTAAGAGTTATCGTATTATGTACATACAAGTACAGAACCTGTGGGCATATTAGCTCTCAGGCTTTGATAATCTGTGAGCTAAAAAGATTTTTCAGCTATAAATTGTCCAAATAAAACACTTTGGAAATATTTTTATGTCACTGAAAACTGTTTGTTCTGAATATTCCAATCAACACATTGGGCCAACCATGGCCTGTTAGACATGGGTAAAAGACTCCTACGTTACAAGACTACGGTCCTTAGAGAAAAGTAAAAAAGCCACAAAAAAAGATATACATTATACACTGGCAGGACATTAGAAGAAAAAATTTAAAACTCATGTAACATGAATGACTTTGCATCTAAAAACATGGCATTTGCACAAGATCTTTATCTGGCCATCAATCTTCAAAATTTAGAATATGCTATCTAGGCAAAAAATAAATTCAAATTACACAAAATGCGACATAAATTGCGATAGAAAAAAGTTTGTTATTTTTTACAATTTATTAAGAAATACATAGAAAAAATTTATAAGGTGTTTGGACACTTCTGATTGAAAGGCAACATTTGCAGCTTTACAAGGTTAATGCTCTCATTCCATCCTCCCAATTAAACACCCCTCAAATGCCTTATCAACAGCATGTTCCATCTTCCAAACGTGAATGCGTTATTATTACATTTGCCTAATTTTGTGTAGTGAAGATGGATACCATTAGACTTTGTGATAACATTGAACTTAGGCAACCAACCTACCACTTTTCATTGGACTTCACCTAAGGGTGTTGATCAGTGAGAGATCGAATTCCCTTTGCCAATGCTAAACCTATGGGAATATGATGCATTCTTATTTATAAAATATCTCATCGGGAAATTAAAATTTGTAACTTTTTTTTTTCTGTGGGCTCTTCTTAAAGAAAGTCTCTTTTTTCCTTTATTATCAAAATATTTCTAAAATATATACTTAATTTTATGTGATGTGTTAAAATCTTACTCAAAGTTCCTCAGTTTTTAACACATAAAATATTAAATTAAGCGTAGATTTTAAAAATATTTTGAGAACTAAGAAAAAAATAAACATCTTTTAAGAAAAATACAAGGAAAAAATGAGTTTAAAATATTAATTTCCCAAGGAGATATGTTAAACAGCATGCATTTTATGCCCATAGACTTAGCATGAGCTACGGGAATTTGCAAATTCACTGACTAACAGTCTTAAGATTTATAATTACTTTTTAATTCTTATTTTAAAAGATAGATTTCAATTAATAAGATCTGCAAATGAGACTGATTTTTAATGTTTACAAATAACAGTCCTTTAGTATTTTTTTTCTATCACTTTTCTTCATGTTTTTTTGGGCCATTCCATGTCACTTGTGGGACAGCTTTTCTACATATTACTGCTTTTTAACAATGCGATTATATCCTCAAATTAAAACAACTATGCTAATATGAAAATATTGGGGTTATTTTTTGTTAGTTTTAGGTTATAGTTTAACAATTTATAAGTTAATAGATATAGGTATTTATGTAAGTGTCACATGCAGGACATTTTTTCCATTTTTCATGGAAAGTCCATTTTTATTGTAAAGTATCTGCCTACATTCAAAGCGATTTTTTTTAAAAAATGTACATGTACACAAACAATGTACATTTTGAATAAATACATATGTTTAATTCAATTGTAATACAGAATGATGAAAAAACAAAATCCTAGCAATTATCTTCCCAACCTCTTTAAAATTAGGGATTTTTTGCCATTTTTTAAAGCAAAATTTCATGCTTATGCGAGACAGCATACATTCAATTCACTTGAACATGTTTCAATTTTCCTTTCTACTACATACTGTGATATAGTAATCACATTTGTCTTTCAATTGTAGTGACGCATTCTTATTTCGTGCCTGTACTGTTTGTTTTCTGCTCAATGCATCGTTCGAAGGGCTATTTTTCTTTTTTACTGAAATGTAAAGAGATAGTTTTTTATTCTCAGCTTTCCCCCCTTCATTCTTTCATCATGTGAGCTATTTTTAGACTAGCACGTATTGCAGTGACGTCCGGCTGCATAATAAAAAGGGTGTGTCTTCGCTACGCGAATCAATTTACTTTCGGTTTCCTGCAGAGTTCATTTTTTCTCTCCCCCTTTTTTTTTATTCACCAGCACATATATCGTCATTTTAATTTAACTAATGGTTTTAAAGTCATTTTGGCTTCACTATTATTGAAAACCCCGTTTGCGTGGTATATATACCAAATACAGTCAGGTTTTCAACAGAATTTTAACAGAATCTCATAGTATATTTTTGACAATGTAATTGTTCCATTTATAATTCAGGCCTGATTTGAAAAAGCAGGAACCTCCGTTCTCTAATTACGATGTTCTTCTACTGTGAAGTTGCAATCCATTAAGAGTTTATTTTCAATCACCGATATTTAATTTTACACATCTCAATTTGGACCTTTTTAATATCAACTCATTTTCTAAAGAATAAATTGAACCAGCATCAGTCTGCATCATTAACGTCAGGGAATTTTTTTTAGAACTTAATTCTGTATGTGGAAACGTTTTTCACCATGTACGGTGGCCAGATAAAATACCTCCTGTTTCCACTTCTCTCTTCTCAAGAATGAATAAAGTTGGATTTAATATGAATATGTGTATTCATTGAACATCAAGTTTCTGTGTCATCAATGTCTCATTACCGTAATTTCGTGCGTATCTGCTGCACCTCAGATAGCTCGATTTCTTACCAGAATTTATTTTAAATAAAATGTGACTTAGTTCTGCTTAGAACTTATTTGGCTTCTCTTTTTCAATAAAATTTCCGGTTTGAAAGAGACAACTAAGCCGCGGCGGATATGCAGGAAATTACGGTAAGTAAGATCGTTTTTAATGTATTATTATCGGCACAGATTTATTTATTACTATCGGCACACATACTACTATTATACTTATCTGTTCGCTGAACTAGGAGTTTTACAATATCTCCAAAATGAACTGAAATATTTCAAAATATGTAAAAAAAAAACATATTTTTTATTAAAGATTATCAGGTTTTTATCTAGAGTACCTATAAAACAATTACATTATCCCATGGAGCTCAGATTCTAGTTCAGAACAGAGTGAGTCATAGGAAAAGCATTCTGACAAAATTTCACAGTAATAGGTTAAAAAAAATTTATGTAAGGAAGTTCATCGTACATGGAACTAACAGAAAAATTGATTTTCCAAAAATTGCGTTTAAAGATTTCTTATCTATAAAATTAATCTAGAAGTGTCAATTAAGGTTTAATAGTGGTTTTATGCAAAAAACTTAAGGAAAACACGCATAGAAACACTGTTTATATTTCTCCTGGCCTTCCAGACTCATTACTCCCTGTTTATTAAATTAGCCCCAACTCTTCTTCTAGTAATCGTAGGAATAAAATTAAAACAGATTTAGAATCGTAGAAGACTGCTCCTTCAAATAAAGCAATAAAACATATTTCAAAAAATTTTACCAAAACAGTCATTTTAATGCAAGCAGATACCTTAATAGAATTAACATAAAGTACCTTTTCATAGATGTTTCTTTAATTTTTTTCCACCAGTGCATGAAATGGATTTATATTATTATAAATTTAAGGAATTAAATATAATTAAATTAAAACTAAAAGATTTTAAAAATTAAATGTTAAAACTAACCTTGTACTCTGTTTCTGTAATCAAAAAGAAAAAGTCACATCTTCCAAATGTGAACAGAGTAGATCGATTGGGCAAAGCAGCCAGCAAGAAGCGTAAGAATTTGTGACTCTTTTTACTTGCTATCACAGAAAAAATTTGAAAAGCTGTACCTATAAATTAAAAAAAAAAATACATCATGTAAATTCTTAATATTAGCAAACTATACTTAAAGAATACTCTTAAATATAGCAAATTTCCTTCTATATTACGAGGATGGTTTGAAAGAAAACCTGTGCTATAAATAAAAAACCTGCATAGAATTTTTTTTTTTATTATATACATCTTAAAACTGCAGCTTTTCCCTTTTTTTCAACTACTAATTCTTTCTTCATAAAATTCGGCTGCCTGGGTATGTAGACATATTCGTATGTAAAAATGTTCGTCATCAAAGTGCTGCAATGCAAGCCACTTCTTCATGTGAGTAAAGTGATGAAAATCAATCTTCACCAAGTCCACTCAAGAACTTGTAAATCAATTTAAATGATTTCATTTTAGATCATTCCCCTTACAGCCCAGACTTAGTGCTGAGTGATTTTCATCTCTTGACTCACATGAAGAAGTGGCTTGTGTCACAGCACTTTGATGACAAAGATGAACATGTCTATGTATGAATATGACTATGTGCTAACAGTTAACATTATGAACATTTTAGTTACAAGAGGTTTGCACAGGTCAAAAGCTTCAGGCTATCTTGGAATGGAATCAGCCTGTCTTGTGCAAAAATCAACAAAATCAGGCTTAGTCTAAGGCTAATGTTAGGCGAACGTCTTTTTGCACACTTTTTTTTCCTACATATCATCCCCACACAATGCTAGCGGCATTGTGTGGGGATGATATGTAGGGAAAAAAGCATGCAAAAAGACGCTCATCTGACATTAGCCTTATTCAACTAACTTTCTCCAGAAAATTAAATTTTTTTTTTTAAGCAAAATTATCAAAAAATTAAAAATTGTCAAAAGTACTCTGTTTGCATGCATGCTTATGCAAAAATTTTAAAGCATGCTAATGAAATAAGGGATAGCAGTATTAATGAATTCTTTTCAGTAATAAATGAAACAAAATGGGTAAAGAATAAAGCTTTATAAAGAAAAAGGTAGACTTAAAATTTTACTCTATAAATTATTAAACTAAAATATACTTTAATGCGGCAGTACACAATTTTTTAAACAATTCAGGCTGTTTCTTTTCTCAAATCCAAATGAGCTACTTACAGATACATTATTTAATTCATTTTTATCTTTAAACGTATGAAATTGGCAGATGTTTTTATTCAAAAACTATGTAATCGAAAGAAGTTTTCCATTTTTCAGTAAAGGCAGAAAGAAGATCTTTCAGAAAATACTGTCAAAGTTGGCACTTTGAACCAAATTTTTGTGTGTGACACCGGATAAAGGAGAAAACTGGTTGCTGCATGACTGTAATTGCTTATAACTCGATAAGTGATTTATTTATCAAAAAATGGAAAACTCATTTCGATTCCAAATCACTTCCATAGTCAGGCCTGCCCATTTTATGCCTTTATATTTAAAAATGTGTCAGAAAGTTTTGCATTGTTGAGCAGGAAATATGAGAACTACCTTAGAGAAATATGCATAAAAAAATTACTGCATTTTTACAAACACATGCAAAAAAGAAAAAAAATGAAAACTACTTAAGTTTTTATACATTCAAAAATTGCTAATTAATAAAAATAATTCAAGAAATGCTAATAAGGGAAAAGCTAATTAGTGAAAAGAAAAACTGGTTCGACTGATGATGGGCTCATATTTCAAGCAGACAAAGGACAATATTCAACAAAGGACAATATCAAGCAGACATATTTAAAACCTCTACTATACTTTTTTTTTTTTTTTTTTCAACTGGCAGATGACCTTTATAGTCACCATCACTGGTTTCCATTGAAATTTCAGATAACTTGTTTTTCCCACTCTTTTTGTTCTTGACTATATAAAAGCTCTGAAACAACCACAAATGTAGTGTGAAAAAAGTATCCAACTGGGGAATTCAAAACTGCTTATCAGAGAAACACCCTCTAGGTCATATGCCAGTCTTCGCAAAAAATAGCATAGTTAGTGAAGAATGAAAAATGCAAAATTATTCTGACAAATAACTAACATGGCAATACTTTTCACAACATCAAAATTTAAATATACTCATTTACCATTTTCCCAGGGATATTCAGGTATGTCTTTGAAAGTGAGCTCATAGAACTCTTTTAAATAAGGAGATGGATTGGTCGGCTCTGATTGCTTCCTGAATTCAAGGGACGGTAGGTGCATCAAATCATGCTGGACAATTTCCAGGGATGGATATTGATCCACCAAAACCTATATCAGGAAGGGACATTGAATTAGTTGTCATATACAAGTGAATAAATCTCATTGAACAATTTCAATATAAGGAACATCAGATTTGTTTAGTGTGTGAAGAACTTAACATCATAATATACTGCCCATACATCATAATATATTGTTCATATAACTACTTCCATATCTTTATTGTAAAGCAAAGAAAGAAAAACTTATTCAGGGCAAATGTACTAAAAAAATAGTTATTATTCCTCTTTATTACTTTCTTCTACATAAAGTAGAATCCTTGATGGAATGCAAGAAAATTTTATTCTCTCCTTGTAGGAAAGTGGCCATAAGGTGGTTGCTGACCCGTCATGGAAATCGGAAAATAAAAGGTAGGCGTCAAATAACAACTACTGTAAAAATTTTAGTCGTTGAATTAAAATTTTTAGTTGCAATTTCTAAAATTCATTTTTAACCTTACTGTAATATTGTATGCTACTTTTTAGAAAAGCAGAAGTACTTGTTTTTACTTAAAATTATTGAAGTTCTTAATCTCCAAGATTATAATAATTGAAGCAACTGTAAAACTGATGTAAAGCATTTTTAATTATCACTATACTTAGAAATTAATAGAAAAATGCACTTAATCATGTAAAAAAAAAATTAAAACTTTATAATGTCTAGCAAAACAAAAAACAAAATTTTATCCAGTGTTGATAGTTACAATTGAATTTAGTAAAACTAAAAAAGCATATAATGCATCAATATTTGAATCTTGTAACATGAAATCAAAAGGTGCACTCATTTTTTTGTATATGTTTTAATCATTAAAAAATAATAGTTAATCAATATATTTTTTTAAAGCTAGCCGTCAAATTTGATGAATGAGTATAAATTTTGTAGTTGTCAAATGCAACAATTTAGTTGTGTAACGCGCACCACCCGTCTCAAAAATCGACTCGACCGGCAACCACGTGACTAGCAGAGTTGTATAAATATAGACGCACACACGCACACCGTGCGCGGAAATTTTCCGTAAAATTCGAACTTTGCGGAAAATTTTTTAGAAAAAAAAAACAAAATTTTTGCTTTGAATTTTTTTTTTTTTTTAAATACAGAATAAAAATATCCCCCAATTTTATGTACGATTTATTTATTGCTTGACAGAGGAAATTCTTTTCCGAAAATTTAAAAAAAATCGGCGGTCAGTCCAAAAATTCAGATATAAAAAAATATCATTGAAAAATATTGCGAATTTCAACAAATGGTCGCTGAAAAAAAAACAATATCGTGAATCGCTCGCAGAAGCATCGTTCGTCAAAGCATCGCGGAAAAAACGCGAATTTCGTCAAAGGACCGCGGAAAAAAACGCGAATTTCTGTAAAGGATCGTGAAAAAAAAGAAAATTTCGTCAAAGAATCGCAGAAAAAACGCGAATTTCGTCAAAGGACCGCTAAGAAAAAACGCGAATTTCTGTAAAGGATCGTGAAAAAAAGAAAATTTCGTCAAAGAATCGCAGAAAAAACGCAAATTTCGTCAAAGGAACTTAGGAAAAGAATGAATTTCTTAAAAGGATAGCGGAAAAGTCCGAATTTTGTCAAAAGATCGCGATAAAAACGCAAATTTCGCAGAAGAATCGCGGAAAAAACTAATTTCGTCAAAGGATTGCGGGGATAAAAAACGAATTTCGTCAAAGAACCGCGGAAAAGGGACAAATTTCGTCAAAGAATCGCGAAAAAACTGCAAAATTCGACAAAAGATCGCGAAGAAACTGCAAATTTCGACAAAAGATTTCAAAAACTCAAAGTTTGACAAAAGATAGCGAAAAAACTGTAAATTTCGATAAAAGATCGCTAAAAGACTGCAAATTTCGACAGAAGATTGCAAAAAACCAATAAATTTCGACAAAAGATCGCGAAAAAAACCGCAAATGTCGTCGAAAAATCGCGAAAAACGCAAATTTCAGCAAAAGAGACCTAAAAAACCGCAAATTTTGTCAAAAGATCACAAAAAAACCCTGAAATTTCGTCAAAAGATCGAAAAAAAACCACAAATTTCGTCAAAAGGTCGTGGGATCTCCCCCCCTCCCCACCCCCAATATTTGTTGTAACTTTTCAGAAAATTTGCTGCGAATTTCAGAATTTTTTTTTCACTCAGAATCACCCCTACCTGTCTTACAAAGTGTGATTCAGTTCTTTCAGAAGAAATGATAATATAGTCGTAATATTAAGGATTGGGCTGTTTCTAAACTCATTAACAAAATAATTGATAAGAATTCATCCCTTCTTATCATAGATTTTTAGCTTTATTTTTTAACCAAAATAATTATTCTTTAATTAATATTAATTATTTTTTAATTTAAATGGTAATTATTTTAAAACTACTGTTTTTAATTCATATCGTTAAAATAATATAACACAGTATTTTATTAAACATTAAATTAATTTACAGAAAGTTTTTGACCCAAAATTTATGTGCGCAGAAAGTTTTTGGTTTTATACAAGTCTGGTGACTAGCTTGCGTGAGCTTTGCCGAATGAGAAATGCTGTGAGTTCGAGGGAATTCTGTTCTGTTTTGAGTTGTGGAAACATGTAAAAAGTTATATCCGTGTTATTATATATGTGTTATGTGCCGTGCTATTTGTGATGTGCCGTCTTACCAAGATTAAATAAAAAATATTTAAAAAGTTATACCACGAGAAATTATTATCTTGAAATTACTGTGTGATTTAAATCTGAGCTAGCCTGACAGTTGTATATAACGACTAACAACTGCTAATTTTGAAGACTGTCACTGACAAACAATTTTTTAATAGACAGTTTTTCTCATTTAGTGGGCCGGTGGTTAGTGCTAATTTTGCCCTTTAGTTGCACATATTTGTTATGTCATTAAGTGATTTTTAATTAGATGTTCATCTGTATTTTAATGATGTTTTACTGATTTATTAGTTATTGATTTAATTAAAATAACAGTTATGTCCTTAAACGCTGATGCCATGATAAAAAAGAAAAAGCGAGATGCATAGCTATGTACAATAGATCAGTTTCAACTGATGCCAAGAGGGATAATTTTAAAAAATATATATAAATAAATAAATAACCAAGATTATTTTTTTCTGTTTTCATTAATATACTATAAATTTTATTGTTTAAAATTACTGACAGTTGATACCTTAACTTTAGTGAGTGGAGCTTTTAAGAATTTTCTTTTTTTGAGATTCCAATGGCAATATTCTTCCATCTCTTTATTGGGTGTTACAGTTTGACTTTTTGTTTTTGTTTTTTATGGAAAATGGCCACCGGGATAAGGGAGAAGTACCCATATTTGTTTATATACTTTCAAAAACAGATATGAAAAGTAAACAAAACAAAAAATTATTGTTCATATTAAGAAAACTTTTTTGGCAATTGCTAAAATTTAAGGAGTACTATTATTTTTTTTTTTTGTGGTGCGGGGTGGGCGGGGGGGGGGAGCATTTTTAAAGAAAATAATTAGTAAAGAATATTCAGTTACTACATCTTGTCAATCTGATAAAAATTAAGAAAGTCACGCCACTTTAATTTACTTTGTTGTATCATATATAAAACATAACTTGAATCTTTAAATGTTATTATCTCAAAGCCATATGTTTTTAAACTGTGATCACAATAATTTGAACAAAGGTCACTCAATCTTCAAATTTTGGCTCATTTTTAACAATATTATGTAGAAAGGTGTCATTTTTTTTGGAAATCTGATGATTTTTTTTTTTTTTTTTTTTAATATTATATATATATAAGTTCAAAATTTTTTGTGAAAAATTGGTACCTTAACTTTGAATGGACGTCATTTTGTTCAAAATCAACAATTCCAAAAACTAAACGATTATAGTCTAGTTTTAAGTGATTGGGGTAAAGACATTAAGTTTTTTACAGTTTCAGATAACATTTGACAGAGTCACGGTGATTACTCACCATGCACAACTAGCAGAATGAAACAATCTGCAGGGAAACAGGGTTCCTACACAATTCTAGTAAAAAATATTCCCTGACTGTTCCAGGTTTTCTTTGACCTTTTTCAAAAATTTCCCTGACCTTTCTCATTAAATATTTGGCTTATATATTGGCGTACAACCCTCCACAATGGACAACTTTAATCCAGATAAATGCTAGAAAAAAGTACGCGCTGTATGAATTTTCAATTTTTAGTTATTTTTCATATTGTAATATAGTTTGCATAAGTTTTATATAAAAATTTTAGATTAGACGAATAATTAAAATTTCTTCATTTATGACAAGATTCTGATAGAAGTAGTACATAAAAAATTCCCTGACCTTTTGAAATATTTAAAAAATTCCCTAACTTTTTGCCTAAATTTTCGAATTCCCTGATTTTTCTCTGTTTACCCTGACCCGTAGGAACCTTGGGAAAAAATCTGCTGGGGACACACAATTTTATTTAGTCATTACAAAAATCAATTTTTTCTTTAAAGTGTAATAAACAAAGTACAAAAAGAGTTATTCAAATATCTTGTTTCATTTTCCAGAAAAATATTCTCAAAAACAGACATTTTTTAGACCTTGCAAGAAGTTTAACCACAGCAAGGCAAAAAAAAAAAAAAAAAAAAAAAAAAAAAATACTGTTGATAATATAGTTTTTCCCCCTTACCTCAAGAGCAGTTAAAAATTCCTTGTTTTTCTCGAATACTCGTAAGTGATGAATACCATTTTTTAACAAAGAACTGGAAAGGATACCAGGCCCTACGATAAAAAAACAAACAAACATTTTAATCATCACTCTGTAGAAAGATTTTTATTTGTCATAAAGTCAGATTCATTTGTCAGATTGATAAACTTTGACTGTTTTTTTGTTTTGTTAGCACCATTTGTAGGATTGTATATTTTTGGACAATTTTATAGGAAATGTCATTGCAGCAATAGTTCCTCCTACAAGTGATGGAGGTGGCAATTTAAGAACCATGTCATCAAAATCCATCAGGCTTACATCTGTAATGTCTGGATAATAAAACTTCCATACAATATCTTTTTTCTTTAAAAATTTGATTTTAAAATACAATTCTTCTTTCTCCTCAGTAAATCCTACAAAATGCTTGCAAGTTTTCTTCATTGTAAATTTAACTAAAACATAGTCATTGGCTTTTATTTCAGTAGGATCATAAGTTGCAATGTCTTCTGGACTGTCTAAAGTATCAGAATCATCATGAACTGAAAAGACTGGGAGGCAGCTGCACAAACCATCACTTCATCGATCCGACGGCTGAAATTCCAGGAATAGTTAAAACTCGATTCACATATTAAAATGCAACTGATCTGCCAAATTATATCTTGGTGGAAAGCACCTGCAAAAACGATTTTAGGGGTTCACTGATAGGTTTACCATTGTGTTTTCCTGCTCCCAGTTCTTCATGTTTTCATACTTTTGGGTGCAGGAAAACACAATGATAATCTAATAAACCTACCGATTAACCACTCAAATCGGGTCTGCAGGTGATTTCCACCAAGATATGATTTGGCAGGCCAGTTGTATTTTAATATGCTAATCGAGTTTTGTCTAATCCTGAAATTTCAGCCATCAACTCAATCAGGTGATGGCCTGTGCAGCTGCGTCCAAGTCCATGAACAATTAACAGCATCAAAGATGTCCCATTTACAATGATCAAAAGTGCAGCATATGCCCATGTAAAATATTTTGTCCTAACTTTTGCTTTAATGGTTAAAATACACTGCCAATTTTACATATGAATAGATGCAGCAGCGGCTCGTCCATAAGTGCTGCAGCACCTCCTACAATTTAAAAAAAACCTGTATATTTTTAGTGTTATATTTGAACATCAATTAAAACCTTAACATAAGTAGAAAAAGAGATCACTTCTCGCTTGCCTGAATGCATGTGGGCATGAAAGGTCCTTTTCTTTCTCATGTTCGACTGCAAGGAGACGCAGCTCTTATCATTCCCATAGATTGTTCATTGCGCATGCCCCACGGTAGGAGGAGGCAAGCACTGTTACATTAGCGTCCGTGCTGCAAGCCATGCAGATCACCATTGAGAAATGGAAATTTTTGATGTCTTTCAACCGCGTTTTGGAATTTTTTATTCAACCTCGCAATGAGTGTGCTCTATTTACAAAGAATAGTGTTTTCACAGTTATCATAAACAGAGAAATAGTAGTAGTACTTTGCTACCTGGGGTCAGGGGCGTGCCTAGCGGGTGTGTGTGTGTGTGGGGGGGGGTAACACCCCCCCCCCACACTTAATTGGAAAAGTTGGTAAAATTTAGAATAGTTGGAAAGTTAAGAACACACCCTGCAAAAAGTCCCCTCTCCCGTTGTCAGTATCATTTCAATTCTCTGTTCTCTGTCTTTAAAGGGGAAAAGAAAGAACTTCTCACGGAAGATTGTGTATGATTCTGTGTGAGAGGGAGGGGTTGTCAGAGAGCGGAGGTGATAGATAGAGAGAGAATCGTTCGAACCAGAAGAAAGGTTGTTAAAACTAAAAGATTATCTGGATAAAACAGGCGAAGGAATGGCTAAGCTTATTTCTGAAATTCTACAGTCAGTTGGAATATCGCTTTCTCAAGCTCGTGCAGAGTCTTACGACACCACGTCATCTATGTCCGGCCGCATTTTAGGCTGTCAATCAAAACTTTCAGAAATAGCTGGTAGATCTATTTTATACATACCCTGCCTCGCGCATAAAGTGAATTTATGTGTTGAACATGCGTACGAAGAAAGCAATATAATAAAATTGTTCTACAACAGTATTCAGGATCTCTATAACTTCTTTTCACTGAGTACAAAGCGATTCGGCATACTGAGATAGAAAATGGTAGTTCTTCAGAAGAGTCTTACCTTGAATCTTTGTCGAAGACAAGATGGACTGTGCGAGCGGATTCAGTCAGAGCTATTTTATCGTCCTATGATGCCCTCATCCATACTCTGCAAATTATTTCTGAAGACATGAAGGTTGACAAGGATACTCGAGCTAAGGCGGCAGGGTTAAGAAGCAAAATGATGTCATACGATTTCATTGTTTCTTTACTTGCAATGAAAACAATTATGTTTAAGACCAAGTTAGCAACAGAGCAATTGCAACGTGAAGACCTGAACATTTTAGAGGGAACCGACATAATGCAGAAAACTTACGAAAGCATTCAGAAACTCCGGAATGATGATGCGGTGGCAATAATGAACATTATTAAAGAAGCTGACAACATCTGCGAGACACATGGAATAAATCAAGATTATGAGTTCAATTTGCGGTACAGGCGACGGAAGCCTCCATCGAAGATCGACGAAAAACCTGAAACTGCAGTTCTATTTACACGAGAGAATTATTTTAAAGCAGAAATTTTGAAGGTGGTAGATCGGCTTACGACTGCATTTGGAGACATTCATAAGTTGGTATTTGAGAAAGTTAAACCACTGGCCTGTCTCCTTCCATCTAGGATCAAGTATAGCTCTACCGAGGACATTTCTAAACTATGTCAATTATTCCCTGATAATCTCAAAGATGTAGATAATTTGGAATGTGAAATTGATCTCATGTCCTCAGAAATAGTTAGTTCTGAATCGGATACAATTGGCACAGCAGCGCAAAAACTTGTGGGGAAAGCTCATTTGTATCCTAATCTTTCTTTGGCCTACAAGTTGGCCTTAATTATTCCAGTAACTGTGGCAAGTAATGAAAGGAGTTTCAGCAGGTTAAAGTTAGTAAAAAATTACTTGCGTACCACCATGTCGGAAGAGCGACTGGACAAACTAATGCTATTAACCTCCGAAACAGACATAACTGACATGTTGGATTTAGACAGTGTAGCTGAAAAATGGGCTATTCTGAAGGATAGGCGGGTGATAATTTAAAAATGTAGAAGGATAATTTTTAGTCTCTTATACTAATATATATCTTATTTTTAGCAAGCAAGATTTGTCTTTTTTATGTAAGTTAAAATTTATACACTTACATTAGACAACAGCATGAGGTTTTATTTATAGAAACATAAATTCTGAAGTACTTCAACATTCTTAAATTGTTACTTTTGAGAAATGGTTAATGTACGGCACATCCGTACACATTTCCTTTTAAATCGTAAGCAGAATCCAAATTAATAACAGGATTCTCAACTCTACTTATATAGTAAAATAATCAAAAAAGACTTACACATATTGAATAACAGCATTTAATTTCGACTGTTGTTAAGGAGAATGCAGGTGAACTCTTAAGACTTTTAGTGATTTTTATAAATTCACAGTATTGTAGAACAGTTGACTCCGTCGCTGAGGGGGGAGGGGGGGGGGGGTATCACAAAGCCTTTCTCACCCCCAATCTTGCAGTCGGCAAAATTCAGTTCACACCCCCCTCCCCACTAAAACAGCCTTCGGCACGCCCCTGCCTGGGGTAAGAGTTATTTTGTAAACTATTTACTCTTTTATTCTAACCAAACACAACACATACAGAACAGATGTTAATTGTCATCCCTCAACATATGTTGCCCTAAGGCAGCAACATACCCAGACCGTGACCAATGACATACAAGACCAGTTTATGACTTTTAAAACATCACACGAAGTGGATCATCTTTACATGGTGATTAGCACAAAACGATAGGCGTGCCGAATTATACCAATCACTGTGTAAAGACGATCCATTCTGTGTCACGTTTTAAATGTCATGAACTGACCTTGTATGTCATTGATCGTGCTCGGACTGGACCGCCGGTCAGAGAACCAGTGTGTCCTAATACTTTTCAAGACTTTTACGCCCTCTGAAAATCCAAGGTTAGCGCCCTTTCATAATGCCCAGCCCAGCCTAAGGCAGATCACACACTGAACAGACAAGCAGACAAAAACGTCAGACATGCGACAAATTGCAGTGTTCAAACCGGTTTCTCCTTTGTTATCAGGGTGAAATGTCTCTTGACTTACGCTTTTCTGTTGCTTGTCTGCTCAGTGTGTGATATGCCTAACCCTAGGCAGCAACGTGGGTGCCTCATGTGTGGTACTGGCTCTGGTAGAACCTTGTAGCGTTGCAGCACTGCCTCATTCCTAACTCACGAGCTGCTACCGAATAGATGTTTGTTGCTTTATTGCTCCGGTATATTATTGACAATTTTAACTTATTACCTGTTTATATAAGAACCTTACAGCAGAAAATAAAAAGAATTACAAATCAAGGGCAATTTTTTTTCATTTGAAGAGAGATAAACAAAATGAAAGAAAACAGTGTGTCACAAGTGTGGTCACTATTAGTAAAATGGTGAGTAAATGATGCTACCATTAGAATTATAGAAGTTTACAAAATGTAGAGTTTAGACTGATCAAAGGTGCCCCACTCTCCCTTAAATAACGCCACAAGGTAATTTTTTTATTTATAACTTTTGAAATGTATTTTTATATTTTACAAAAATTATGTCAAATTGAAATGAGCAAATTTATAAACAGTTTTCACTGTGAATACCATTCATATAAACAACCCTTGGAATTAAAAGCTTAAATTCAAATAAATTACACTGAATGTTTTCTTAAAAGCTTATTTTGGAAATTTTAGATAACATTTTAGTTTCTGAAACAGGTGGTTCTGAATTTGTCTTATTTTATATATTTTTAATGTTTTAGGTAGCTTAAATTACAAAAAATAAGATGCTATCTATTGCAATCATTCTTAGGTAAGCAATTTAGGAAAATGTCAGTATATTTTCATCGATCATAAGGCCCACCTCTGTCCAAATGTTGATTTACGTACAAACTCACATTACATGTATCTGTTATTAAAGAAGAAAGAACTTTTTCTAAACAAAAAATTATTTGTGATTAAGTATAAGCCAAGAAAAACTTAAAATAGTTTTGCAATTATTTCCATTGAAAAGGGCATTGCTAAATCAGTTGATACTGATGAGTTAAGAAAAGAATTTGCAAAAACAGAAGCCCACAGAGCTCCTTTGAAGTAAATTAAAAGTGTTAATTTGTTAATAATGGTTATTATATGAAATATTATTTTTGTAAAGAACATTTGTAATGAAGTCAACAAAGAAAAAAATAATAACCTGCATTTGCCTCTAATAAATATCCTCCATTCCATTCTCCAGCTATGCAAGATGCTATTGAATCTAGAAGAAAAAAATACAGTTGAAAAAAAAAACTAGCTACTGGTTAGATAAATCAGAGTTTCCCACAGGTTTTAAAAGAGGCAGGGTGCTTGCTGCTTGTGGAAAGAAAGGCACTTTTTAATACTTAAGGGCACTTTTCCTAAAGGAACTTTTAGATTCTAAAGTGCACTTTTTGGAGAAGTTTTAGGCAGGTTTTTTTTTTTTTTTTAAGCCATTTTTAATATTTAAAATTCTGGGAACTCTTTTCAAGACAATGAAGAAGTTTTTACTATGCAAACAAACTTTTCAAAACAAAAAAAGAGTAAGGGCTAATTTTTTGGAAAAGGAGCAAAAACGGTACTAATTTTTTTGAATAAGGGGACAAGAAGGATGTATTTTGTAAATCAGAGGGCAGGAAGGGCACAGTATCCCCCTGAAACTGTCTAGGGGAAACTCTTTATAAATAAACAATTTTAATAGAATTATTTTTTTTTAAATACTATTTCAATAGGGACCATCAAAAATTTCATCAAAGACCATCCTTTTCTTTAAAGGCGGCTCAGTGTAAGAGAATGTTTAGGGGCCTAAAATAAAATTACTTTCAAACTTTTTACATTTTCAATTAGTCAGGCTTGCGATTCATATAAGAGAATAAAATTCCCTGTCTTTTCCAGGTACATTTAAGGAAATTTTCAGTCTAGCAGTGTAGTGTGAACTGAACACATCAACAACAAGAGTAAAATAAATATTGTGCCACTCGAAAAATATAAAAAATTTCCAACTATATAATTATATTGATAAAAGTTTTTATCTATGCACCAGACCCCCCCCCCCCCCCCAAAAAAAAAAACCAAAAAAAAAAAAACTCTTAAGACTATAATAGAAATTACTTTCTTTAATAATTTCTGAATGTTTCACAGTAAGTTTTCGTCAAACTTAAAAAAAAAAAAAAAAAAAAAAAAGGAATACAATATATTTGTATTGAATCATAATTCACTTCAGCAACTATCACAATCTCACTTAAGCCTGATTTTAAGGAAAAGGGATTGAGGAGCGGCCATTTCAGGGAGGTGGGGTAAGCAGATTTGAAATGATTTATTAGTTATATTAATTGTCAGTTCAAAAAAAAAAAAAAATCATATGCTTATATATATATAAGCATATTAAAGAGTTAAAAATTTTAAACTGGGTTTAGGAATGCAGTTGTAGAAATAGGAAGAGGATATTTTAGAAGGATGGTGATATTAAAATTCTAAAAACTGGAATTTGCAAAAACACGGAAGATTCTTCTCATACATCATGGGATATAAAGTTTGTAGATATTTGAAATAAAATTTGATTAAATTGCCTGACTTTTCACGATTTTGGATAAAATATTGAAATACCCTGTCTTATTAGGCAAATTTTCGAATTCCCTGATTTTTCCAGGTTGTGTAGCACTAGCAACCCTGAGAAGTGTTGAAAATAGTAATTTAAAATATGCAATATCTATAATTTAAAATACATAATATCACTAAAAATGGTAGGTAAATAATGTAAAAGTAAATTAAAATAACACAAAACAATATAATTATTGAAACATCAGTGAAGATATGAAAAGTTTTTGTCTGTTAGTCTGTCTGTTCCTTGATAACTGCCACAAAAAAGCATCCAATTAGCTCGTAATTAAGTAAGCATGTTGTAAGATCCTGTATTTAGATGTATAGTTTTTGTTTAAATTTGATTCATTCATTCGAAAAATATAGAACATTTCTTTTCATGTCATAATGCTTTCATATAAGAATTCAGATGATTTTCAAATTTTCCTTTTGTTAAAAAAAAAACAGTGTATCTGATTAATGGATTAAATTGGCAAATTATGGATGTTAAAATTTATGGAATGGGGATCTTAAATTATTCTGATTAATTTGAAATTTTTATAATACGTTTGTCAGATTTTTAAAATTATATGTATAACATTTGATGGAATATAAAACATTCTGTTTTATCACATTACTTATTTGACATGATACATATTTCATTTTCTCTTTTTCTTTTATCAGCAACTGTATTTCACAGCCTTTAAAAAAAAATTCAAATAATCCTGATTGCTAAATATTAAGCAGAAAGTTTGGCTAAGAGAAATAAAAGGTTACTTTGATCTTATGTAATCTGGTCTGCAACATAGGTTTGCATCAAATAGGAACAATGTTAGTAACATTATGGTTTCAAATCAGGGTTGCAAAAAAGCCGGCTAAAATTTAAAAAAGCCAGGCCGGTGGCTTTTATTGGTTTTAACCGGCTTTTTTTGGCCAAAATTGGCCTTTTTTGTCCATAATTGGCTTTTATACAATGAAGCATTGTAATTATAAACTACACATTTTAAAGTGTTTTTAATTAGTTTTAATGACATTTAATTGATTTCAAGTTTTAATAAGTAACCCAATTTCTCAATAATGAGGACATTAATACTGGAATAAAACATAAATGGTTTTGCTAGTGATTTGTAGTGAGAATTGCAAATATGTCAGCTAAATTTTAAAAGGGCTATACCAACTGCCAATTTTTTTATTTTTACTGCTTTATAAAATTAAAGAGGACAATGGTTACTTAGTTACATGTTTTATTACAACTTAATTTTAAGAGCTATTAATATACAAGTCTTATTTTATTTCTAGTAAACATTTAAAATTTTACATAGTCATATTAATAAAAACACTATTTTTCACTATTAAAAACATTGTGAACAGCATACGCATGAATATGCTTAACAAGAAGCTTTTCAAAATTTTATTTAGAGAATTTTTTCTTCTTGTTTAAATGCTCTATTTTTTATGCACTTATATACCACTCTCCTCAAATATTATATCCTTTCTAATTTCTCTTTTAACATTTATAACTTAATTAAATGTAATCTTCAAAATGTGTAGTGTATGTGGAGCTATGTAATATAGAATTTCAAAATACCAGTTTGGAGCCTAACTTATATTATTTTCAATGTTTATATATATATATACAGTCGAACCCGCTTAATACGCGGATTTCTTCCGGTCACTTGACGTCGTCCATAAGGCTAATGTAAAAATATCACGTTTAATACGCGAACGGTTATTACGCGATCCCACTTAATACGGGATAGATTTTCCATCCTTTGAAGTAAAAAACCACGCTTAAGACTCGAATTCATAAATCAAAATGCGAATTAATCTACCATGTTGCAAAATTAGAGGATTATTTTATTAAGATAAAAACCACTCATTCCAAATAGTAATGTTTATTTTATTTAATGACAGATTAATTAAGGAGAATATTACTAACATGAAATAGTGGTAGATATTTGAATGAAAATAATTTGCTAAATGAGCAAAACTGATTAAATGCGGATTGTTCATCAAAGAAATCAAAGAAATCAGTTAATGATTGAAAAAGCATTCGCTGCGAAAAATGCCTTGAACAACTTGCTCCGATATGTCAAAAATTATGATTATACCTGTTGTTAGTCAGGTTTTAAATGCACGTTATATCACTACTATATTTTATAATGCATGTTATCGGCAAAGAAAAAAATGAAACTTTTGATGATTAAGCAAATGCAATTGAAGTTGTGTTATTTTTTGTTTTCAAAGTTTCGTTTAGTTTTTGCTAGGCTAACAATATTTTTTACACAATCATTAATAAGGATGGTATTTTTTCTCAAATTAAAAATGAAGGACAGTTTATAATGATACTCATTATCACAATTACTAATAATAATTTTTGTAACTGGCTTCAAAAATTTAACATTTCTTCTTCGTGTTAAAAACATTAGCCTAGCATGAAAATTACATATATTTGTTTTTTTTTTTTTTTTTGTAAGAATAATCAACTATAAAGTCATGTTGGAATCCTTATTTATTTTCAGTTATTCCAGTGTCCTATAAAAAAGAAGAAATGAGTTAAAATTGAATACAGTAAAATTTTAATTTAAATATACTTAAAAATCACAACTTTCGGCAGTACACTTTAAATGAAAGCTCTAAAGTTCATTCAGACGATGAGATGCATAAATAAGCCAGTTACTGCAAAATTATACAAATCATGTTTAATACGCGATCCCGCTTAATACGCGATTTTTGTTCACTCCCTTGAAACGCGTCTTAACCGGGTTCCACTGTATATATATATATATATTTTTTTTTTTTTTTTTCTGACATAATGTCTTCACATTTGCCTTCTAGAAGTTATAGACTTATATATTTGACAAAATTTAATAGAAATCTATAATTTTTTTAGTAGAAAATATTTATAAGTGCATTAAAAATTAATTGATCCAAATTTGAAACAAATTAACTGCAAACCAACTTTAAAAAATAAAAGCCGGCTTTTTTTAAGTGGTTAAAACCAAAAAAAGCCGGCCGGCAACCCTGTTTCAAATTGAATGTTGATACTATTAAAAAAGCTATCACAAAAAATATTTTATAGCACCAAATCACATATTACTATTTAGTCAATTGGCAGTAGACACAATGATAAATAACGTAGTAGACTTAAAAGTCTCCAAATTTGCTTAATTTTGGGTGATTTTAGTATGGTATTGCTATCGAGTAGATTAGAATGCATCCAGATAAGATCTTACATCTAAATACCATAGAATGATCATCAAAACTTTTTTTCAGAAACAAAAATTGAATTAGATATAAGTTTGATATAATAGATTCAGTTTACATTTCCATAAGCTCCTTTCGTATATGAGATTTTATTCAACTTATCCATCAGATGCAAGTGTTTTGTGGTTGGCAGATAAGTAAATATTGCAGTTAAATCGCAGTTTACTCTCCTTTGCAAAGGTGTGGGCGATAAGTGTGCCAATGTGGCAACCTTGGTATTTCAGACTCTTATGTCAACCCTAAGATTTCTCTTGAAAGAGCGGCTGATGGTTTAAACTCATTGTTTTGTAAACAGCTTTCTAATTGGATGCTTATTTTTTGTAAAAGGCTTTCTTATTGGACAAAAGAGGAGAATCAGTGAACTGTTTGAATTTTTTTGGAAATTAAATACGTTATTGACGCACTGGATTTTGCTTTGAACAGGTCTCTCTGTTCTGTTGCAGTCAAGTGATTTTTATTATTTGTTTTCACATCCCGTATATTTTGAAACAAATACCTATCTGGATGAAAGCTTGAAAGGTGAGAATAAATATTCGAATGGTTATTTTTCTCTTATTTTTACCTGTATTTTTGAGCTTTGATTGAATTATGTATAAAAGAGAGGCTGATTGTTTCAAGATATGAATGACTAAAAATGATAGACTGAGTGATGCTTTTGAATGACATCCTAGAGTACAAAGTAAAATTATGAATTAAAAAAACGGGCGACTCAGGGGGACAGAGACCCCCTGATTAAGAAGAAAAGGCCCCTCTGTTAAAAAAAAACAACAACATTGTTTTGCTCTCCTTACTGTTAACAAATGTTCTTTTTTAACAATTTGGGTAAGTGAAAATTTTGTTTGTTTTTTTTTTGGTATTTTTGATTAAATGTATTTCGAAACAATTTGAAATTTTATTTATTTTTATTTTCACTCAAAAATACAGGTAAAAATAATAAAAAAATAAATGATCGAATATTTATTCTCACATTTCAAGCATTCGTCCAGATAGGTACTTGTTTCAAAATATACGAGTAATAATTTTGCATTCTGTTAAAGGTCAAAATTAATACTAGCCACCGGCCACAGGACCAGTAAATGAGAAAAAGTGGCTAGTGTAAAATTGTCTATCAGCGGCCACCTTCCGACCACTTTTTTTACAAGGATAAAATAAAATTTTCTTGCATTTCATCAAGGATTCTACTTTTTTTGGTTCTAATATTATATTTATATTAACATATTTATTTGGGATTCAGTTTTAGATTAATAATTGTAGAAACTTTAGGTACTGTTTAGTATTTTTAAATTAAAAAATGGCCACTTAAAAAACTAGTCTTACCGGCCAGTGACCGCTAATGAAATTTCCCAGTTTTGACCTTACATTCTGTCTCCCGGATGTTGCATCGATAGTACGCAAAAACGCGCCAAGAAGGAGATTAAATTGCGATCGCACCAATATTGCTAACTGGATATCAGAATAACGTAAAATTCTTGTCTAAACTGTTGTTTATCATAATAAAATCAATGTAAAATGATATCAAAGATACATTAAAACATTTTGCACAATCAATAAGAAATTACTAAAGGTAAATTGAATGAGACTACGGGTTCAGAGTGCTGAGCCCTCCTGTAGAAATGCACTTTTTTATATAAAAAATTACCAGAATAAACAGTTCATTAGAATTTCAAAATATAATTGTATACCACTGTGTTTAATTTAACGCTTCTAATTTCCGAAACCTTCCAAGAATTTTATATCCTTATAAATATTTATGTTATTTAAAAAATTTAAATTGCGGATTGTAGGAAGTTGAATATTATGCAAAATGAATGATTTACTAGTTTAGTACAGTACTTTTATTAAATACTAATATTAGATTTTTGGCTTTTACAGATAAAAGGTATTTACGATGGTAGTTTTACTTCCAGCAGGATAATGCAACAGACATAGTCACCTAACAATGATAACAATTTCAATAATTTCCTCCTTTATTAGAAATTCCAACAATTACCCGCTACATCTTTGTTTTGAACATATACGCAACCAAACTGGTCAGCATTAATTTGCTCCTTCTGCATGGAACATTTTTGAATGATGTCATTAGCTACAGTCAAATGTAAACTGGAATAGCACTTGTAATTAGAAATTATTTTGTACACTGTAAAACGTGATCGGATGAAAAGTACACACACTGAATTCATAGTGAATTACTGTATTCATTATATAAAATTTAAAAAAATTAAAGAAGAAAAATTTCAATGATACATAAACATGCGTCTAAACTTCAAACAACGACAACAGAAAATGTTTGTTTTTGTTTACCAATTTTTGTATTATCCGCTCTGTAGGCTCACAAGACCAGCTAAATTTTCTAAAATACTTCGCCAAAGAAGGAGTTGTCTTTCTAGATTAAAGTACCCTTATTTACTTGAGTAGTGATTGGTCTAGAAACACGTCATCTAGTAAAGAACAATTTAAGCTATTTGCTGTCGGAAAATCTTACGGAAACATTGAAAATTTGACTTCAACTATCAACTGAGTTGTTTATTCGAACATTTGATAACAGTTTTAGTCGTATCTCACGATGTAATTATTTTGGGTTACTAAGGTCTTGAAAGTTTCTCGTTTATAAATTTCCTGGTAAATCTCAGACAGAGACAAAGAGGCCACCTTTTATTTAACACCTTTTTAAAAATATTTTTTCATTTTTTAAGTAATTTGCATATAGTGTAATTTTAAGTTTAACTTTTAAAAGATGAATTTAGCAATCTATTTATTTAGCTGCTGGTGTAAAGAAATCGATACTGCATCCAAATGGAGTGCGTAAACGTAATTAAAAAATACAAATATGACAATAACTACGTGAAATTTGAAAATAAGACGCTTGTATTTTCGTATGTTACGTTTAACTTTTTAAAGATGAATTTAGCATTCCATTTATTTATTTGCTGACAAAGTGGCCATTTCGATAAATGTCAACTAGTCACGTGATGTCCATGTTTTTGACGTCGTCACCGCTAATGGAACGGGAGATTTGGTGTTTTTTTTTTTTTTTTTTTTTTTTGGCGATTTTCTGATAACCTCGTATATTTTTGTTGACATAACAAAAAATTATTAACCAATATCACAATTTACATAAAATATTATATAATATATTTAAGAATATTCTGTGTTACAAGTTATCCCCGAAATAATTATTAAACATAGAGTGGATAAAAAGGTTCCATAAGTAGCTATAATAAAACAATCGATTTTTCTCTCAAAATTATTTATTATAAAGAAAATGAAAATTTGTAGTTACAAAAAATATAGCGGTTGATTGACATATTGCAAACAGAAACTTGCATATTTTTTTAATGCTTCAATTGTAACATCTATTATATATACTATATGTATTTTTTATATATAAAATCGTATTTTAATTAGGAATTGACCGAAGCAGGAATTTTGCCGAAGCTTCGGCCAAAGTGTATACCGAATATTCGGTATTCGACAACCGAATACTTAAATATTTTTAATACAAATTTTTTCATGTATCCGCTTTTTTAATAAACTTTAATTAAAATTAAATTCTAAATAATTAAATTAAATTACATTTTTATTCTTTTAAATCAGATTACACAAAAATTTTTAATAATGCCTTTCCAATCACAAATTCATTAATCCATTACTTATTTTTTATTATTTTATCACTAGTCAATATTCAAAATAATCTATGAAAGTATTAAACTATAGAGGCTATTATTAAAGATAAGGATTGTTAGAAAAACAAAAGTTCATTCAAATAAAAAGAAACAATGTAATCATTAAGCTGATTTACTGATTGTCTATGTCTAGTACGTATAGAATAGAAATGTTCTCAAATACAAAAGGTGTCATATCAATTTGTACATTTAACTGTCCCTAAGGGGATTTTGCGCCATAAAACCCAATACAACCAACCAGCTAAATGTTCAGACTTTTACGTGTGGTAGATTTTGTCACACACGCAGATAAACTCTTTTCTTATATTAATAAAGGTTAGTATATATATAAAGCATGAATATATAATACATAGACATATGCCTGCAAAAAGGAAAATGCGGTCTTTGAGTTCACTCTTCTACCAGATTTTAACCCTTACAGTAATTTTAGGGAGTTCCGCGCTGGTCTAAGGTAGCCTTTTTCTAGTAGTATTGACATGCACGTAGAGTTGCAAAAAACCCACAGATTTCGAGGGACGGGAATAAACCCGGGAATTTTGGGGAATAAACCCGGAATTTTGGGGAATATTGGAAATTTTGAAGGAGTTTTGAAGAGAAACAAACACAATTATTTTTCAATTTGAAATTTTTATTTTAAAGAAATTCCAGGGAAGAATGTTCCAAAAAATAGATTTTACATTATGAATTCACAAAACTTATGATTTTATAGTCTATCTTTATAATTTATTAGCTTTACAACAATGGCGTCTGTGAGGATATGAATATTTCCTTAAAAAATATTTTTTTTTTTTTGTTTCTGTTTGCTCGCATAGCTCTTTTATTCAGGCATACTTTATATTAATTTTCTAACGAGTTGCTTTGTATTTTTGCATCGATTTTTTAAAATTTTGTTCATTTTCTTTTTTGTTTACATTTGTTGATTCGAAGAACAGAGGTGAGGTTTATATTTATGGCAGGGAAGATGAATTTCTCATCTGCCTCTTTCACTTTTTAATCACCGACGATCAAAATACCAAATTTCTTAAGATATTTTAATTTCTCTTACTTAATATTTCTGCAACTTAAGCCTATATTTCTTTAGTTTTCATGAAAACCATGCATTTTTAAAAATATTTTATGTTATTAGATTTGTTCACATTGACAAAAATTGAAATCATAAAAACTAACTGAAAATAATAAATTAAAAATTTTTCATTCTTAAAACTTTCTGAAAACTTCCGGAAATTTTCAAAATTTCCTTCCCAAAAAACCCGGTTTTTTCCACCCTTTGCAACTCTACATGCACGGAAAAGAAGATCTTGAGAAAACATTTAAAAATGTTAACTTTTCTTTAAAGAAATGTTTAATATTTCTGTTAAAAATTTCTAAATAAATTTTCTAGTAATTAATTGAGTGTTCTCCGTACTTTTTGGATACTACTTTACTACTACTACTTATTTTCCGTATTTTATACATTCTTCTTCTTTTTTAAAAAATTCTACGAAGATCTAAGAAAATGTATCTAAACTGTTACTTTTCCTGACTGCGTTAATCCAAAAAATCAAATATGCTGTTAAAAGTAGATGTTACCATTTATAAATTGAAAGATATTACATATTTTAATATGTAAACCGCTCAAAAACCCTAATTTGTGAACATTCTTTTATAGTAGATGTTATTGCCAACTGTCTGGTATCAGTAATATTTTTATACCGCGAGTTTTCGTTGCATTAATGTTAGATTACCTCTTTTTTTCTCCATGACTGTATAGTGTATAGTCTCACCATTCTTAGTACAGTCGGTGATAAATTGCACTTCATGCTAATTTCGATATAAATAATAGTACGAAATCTATGAAACGGGAGCTATTTAACTAGGAATAACATTTACTTTTATTTGGTACTTTCAAATTCGTCTTTCATGTTATTAGAATGAAGGCAAACATTAAAACTTCAAATACTAACTCTCTATTTTTGTCATCAGAATCCGAATCTAGCAGCAGAAATAATAGTCTCACCGATCTTAGTTCAGTCGGGGAAAATGTATGCACTTCATACAAATTTTTCATAAATAATGGTAGGAATATCTATGAAACGGGTGCTATATAACTGGGAGTAACGTTTTTACTTTTATCTGGCACTTTTAAATTTGTCTTTCACATTAAAATGAAGGCAAAAATTAAAATTTCAAGTACTAACCCAGTTACTTTTATCGCCACAATATGAATCTATACCGTCAAACTAACCAAGGAATTATACTTACTCTTCTTAGTGCAGTTAGACAGAAAATGGGCACTTCATGCTAATTTCGCATAAATAATGGTAAGAATACCTATGAAACGGGTGCTATTTAACTTGGAAAGAACGTTTACTGTCATTCGATACTTTCAAATTTGCTTTTCGTATATTAAAAGGAAGGTAAGCATTAAAACTTCAAATACTAACTCCCTACATTTGTCACCAGAATACGATTCTAGGTTCTCAAACTGGCCCGCCCAAGAATTATAGTCTCACCGTTTTTACTAAAGTCTGGGAAATAATATGCACTGCCTGCTAATTTCCCATAAATAATGGTAGGAATATCTATGAAACGGGTGCTATGTAACTGGGAGTAACGTTTTTACTTTTATCTGGCACTTTTAAATTTGTCTTTCACATTAAAATGAAGGCAAAAATTAAAATTTCAAGTACTAACCCAGTTACTTTTATCGCCAGAATATGAATCTATACCGTCAAACTAACCAAGGAATTATACTTACTCTTCTTAGTGCAGTCAGACAGAAAATGGGCATTTCATGCTAATTTCGCATAAATAATGGTAAGAATACCTATAAAACGGGTGCTATTTGACTTGGAAAAAACGTTTACTGTCATTCGATACTTTCAAATTTGCTTTTCGCATTAAAACTTCAAATACTAACTCCCTACATTTGTCACCAGAATACGATTCTAGGTCCTCAAACTGGCCCGCCCAAGAATTATAGTCTCACCATTTTTACTAAAGTCTGGGAAAAAATATGCACTGCCTGCTAATTTCCCATAAATAATGATAGGAATATCTATGAAACGGGTGCTATGTAACTGGGAGTGACGTTTTTACTTTTATCTGACACTTTTAAATTTGTCTTTCGCATTAAAATGAAGGCAAACAATAAAATTTCGAATACTTACTCCCTACTTTTTCTCCAGAATACGATTCTAGACCCCAAATTTGCCCAGGAATAAATTTTCACGAAGTCCAGATATAGTCACTATCAAATGTTAGGCTGATATTGAGGTTCTGTCTGAACATACTTTAAGTTGAGAAAAAAATCCCTACTTTAAAGACAGATTTAATACAAATTTTATTAAAGGTGTTGGTCAGTGAGAACTTAAATTCCCGTCGCTAATAGCAAACATGTGACTATACAGTAGAACCCAGCTAATCCAAACTAATTGGGACCGGTGTCTGTTCGGATTACAAAACATTCGGATTACCCGAAATACCAATAAAAATAGAAAAGAAAAAGTTGCGTGTTAAAAGAATATAAGTTATATTACTCAGTAGTACAGTAAACATCCTTTAATCCGGCATTCTGAGGTCCGACATGCTAGATAATCCGGCACGACTTTCGGAAAATAAATAATACTCTTTGTTTCACTCATGATGTTTATAATAATCCAATGGAACTTCAGAATGCGGAATTATGTAACAACCCATTACAAACTTTTCAAAATCGCGAATCTATAAATAGCTCAGTCACCACGTCGACGAGGGAGGAAGGGAAAAAAAAAAAACATTTCGGTAGATTATTTGATAAATTAAACTGTTGAAAGAAAAAAAAATGTTATCATCAGAATCAAATACTTTTTGAATTTAGGAAAAGAATTTTACAGTGACTGGCAAACAAACTGGTATTCGAAATTTTTTAAAGATCGCTTCTATGAGTAGGCCTACAGTGCACGTTTTCATTTTATATTCATGTATATACATATATTATTCAGCATTTTTTTTTACTATTCAAGCTGTTTAAAGAATAAAAAACATGCTTTACTACAATTTTTCGTTTAATTCTAACTTCTACACGTTTTCCTGACATTCATCCTGTAATCCGGAAAATTTTGTAAGTTAACCTTTTCAGTTAATCTGCTCAATATAATTTTCGAAAAAAGAAATCGGTTCGGATTAACAGGAATTTCGGATTAGCGGGGTTCGAATTACCGGGGTTCTATTGTATTATAAACAGCGAAAAGCTCTGATAATATTGCATATTCAAAACGACGAATACCAGATGAATATTATATATACAGGGTGGCCATAATTAAAGTGCACGTGTTTAAAGGGCTCTCCTAGCTAAACTGTTTGGAATATTCTTAAAAGTGTTGATGTTTATACTTTTTAGAGCAGTCGAAAATGAGTTATGCAATAAAAAGGATTATTTGAAAATTTACCGATAGATGGTGGTTAAATATTAGAATTGTTTTATTAGCAAATATTAACAGAAATAACTCATTTTAAAACACTATCTTTTAAGACGACGATATTCTTTAGTAGCAGTGTGATAATGAATATCATTTTGAAAAGAACACCTTATCAGGTGAAACTTTCCACAAAAATTTTTAAAAAATTATCTGGAAGGAAATTCTAATTTTTTCTTTTATATACAGCGCCTTCTGTCTTAGAATTTGTGTTTTTTTTTTTTTATGCAGAACATATTTCCGGATGCTCTAAGCTGAATAAATACCAAATCTTTTTTAAATATTCCAAATAGTTAGCTTGTAGAGCCTTACAACTACGTGTACTTTAATTATTGCCACCTGATATGTATTAGATTAATTTTTAACACAATTATTTAATTCGTAAATAAATTATAAATGTTGTAAATTTCCAAGTGGGTTAAAAATGTCCGGGCCAGGATTCGAATCAGTTATGTATTGGCTGAAGCCGCAAATTCTCTATCAACTGAGCCATCCCGGGTGAATATGGAGGACTCATTCACCCAACTAACCTTTAACGATCGCAGAATCTGGTCTGATACCTGAATCAACTCAACAGTGTAAATCGAAGGTTATTTTTGGAACCAGTAAACATGCGTAATTATATTAGATTATTTTTGACACAATTATTCAATTAGTAAATAAATCATAACTAGGGCTGGATTATTTATCAATATATCGACAGATATTGATATTTCTTAACTATCGCAAAAACAATATCTAAACTTTGACTCTGTTGATATATCCCAATACAATAACAGTGTATAGAAAACACTGCAATTACAAACACAAACACCACCAGAGCCCCCCCCCCCCCACCCCCCCAAAAAAACTATTCCAATGTCTTCAATCTCCTGCCTCATCCAAAACAGAAAATCTATCTCGATAATCTTTCTTTCCGCTGATTACCTCAGTCAGAAATTATCCCAATCATTGCGATACTTCCCTTCACTGTAAACCTAGATTTCTTTTGACTGTCTGCGTAAAATACTGAATAACACTTATCGTCCGTTCTTCTATCGTTGGCGCACACACGTATTGCAATAACTCCAAATATTGATACATTATGAATATTCACATGAGCACTGGTTATTCATTGTCGCGTTTGATACAATAGATAGCTGGTTATCATCGATTCTGTAGCTGAGCAGCTGAAATGCTCATCTTGCGAGAAACCAATCAGAGTCCGCTAATGGGAAAGTTTCGCTTTTTGTTACAAACAAGTTGGTGAAAAGACCAAGGTCACAGAAAAGCAAGTTTCTGTTGCGTCTATCATCCGCTGAAACCTATTTAATAACAAGTATATTAGAATGACATGCGGCATTAAATTAGCTTTAGTTTTCCCCGAGCTTACTATTTTCCTGTGCTAATTAAAATAAAATCGTCAACGTCCTAAATTTGAGAATATTTTATTTTAGTTTGTATTTTATAATTTTCTCAGTTATTCGCAATGCCATTAAATAGTTAAAATGTTACTGATAAATAATGCATAGGGTAGGAAGAATAGGAAACATGCTATTTTTGAAGGAAAATACCTTGAGACAAATGGTATAAGGGTAAACAGATATCAAGCATTGTTTTCTTTTCTAAAATATTTGTTGTATAAATATATATACTTATTTTAATGATGCTGTGTGAACATATCGGTATATAATTTTTCACCTGCACCTGATATATAATTTTTCAAAACCATTGTTCGAAAAAGAGATATTTTATGCGAAAATTGCTTTGGAATAAAAAATAAAGACGCATTAACAACCTTTGGTATTTTTAATTGTGTTTTTTTTTACAAAGATTTCGTTAGTCTACATAACAGAAAAAAATATCAACATAGTTATTGTACACCATGTTAATGCTGTTTGCAAGAATTTTTACAAAAGATCAGCGTCGATTTATTATATTCATTCTTTCATTTCTTTATTTGTATTTTCAAGAAATTCTGAAATATAGATATTTTAAATCAGTTGTTTCAAATATGAATAATGTCGGCATTTTGTCAGCAGGGTAGATTTTTGTTTCTATCCTATACCAGTGAGAATCATTACAAATGATAATGAATTTTGAGTGATGACTGAAGCATCTTTCTCTGTCTCTAGTTCCCTACTTGTCCTTCTCATTCTCTTTCCTTTCTCCCCTCCTCCAACCATCTCTTACTTTTTGCTCCCCTTCTTCCCCTTTCCTTTTCTCTCACTGCCCCTCTTCCTTCACTATCGTTCCCTCACCCTAACACTTTCCCCTCACGTCTTCTCCTTCTAACTGTCCATCTACTATCCATCATCTCACCGTCTCTTTCTTAATTACTATAATTATTTGCTAAAACTTAACCTTTTAATTACTAAATACTTAACTACTTAAAAAAAGAGATGGAAAGAGAAAAGTGATCAGACAAACAGCAGAAGGAGGAAGCAGTGGGAGAAGGAGGCTATAAGGAGAAAGAGGAAGGTGAGGGAACGGGACGGAAAGAGGAGAGGGCAGAATGAAAGAGGGAAGAAGGAGGGAGGAGGGCAAAGAAGGTATGAGAGGGAAGGAAATGTGAGGGAAAGGAGATCGGTGAGAAAGGCTAGAAGAGGGGAAAAAAGAGATACGAGAAGAGAACTGGAGAAAGAGAGAAACACTTCAAACATCACTCCAAATCATTTTTATCATTCTCTGATTGACTGGAGAAAAAAACTGTAATTAAATATTTGTATGTATATTGATTACTATAGCAGACCGACGAACGTTCTTTAAAACTTAGCTTCTAATTTTTAAGTTGCCTTGATACTTTTTCGAATGATCAAAATGGTTGAAATGATGACGGATAGAAATAGGAATCGAAAGCCCAGATTAACATTCTTTGCATCATCTTCTTTGCTGAGAAAGAACTTTTGTTTTTATCTTCGTTTTCTTTAAAACCTACACTCGTATTAGTTCCTCTAGTGAGATTTTCTTTTCTAGAAATATTTATATTGTGAGATTGTTCAACTGCGCTTAAGTTCTCTAATCTTTTTGCTCAACTGTTTCGTAAATATTTTCAACTAATTTATCCATGGGAACATCTTTAGCAATATTGATACCACTGGATTGCATATTTTTATCTTTTAGTAGGGCTGTTCCTTTAATATTTCCAAATTGATCATTTGTGATAATTTCTGTAACATCATTTTTAACAAATATTTTAGAATTTTTTGTGGTACATTGAAAAATGGATTGAAATTCTGGGTGGGTGTATAGAACTTTGAATAGTGGATCTCGTTCATCAAGAACGGTAAATTCTTCATCTGAAGAATCGCCTTCATCTTCGGATATCCTAGCTGAATATTCTTTCATATCATTGATGGAACTTAAGTAAGGCACATTTTCAATATTATGTTCAGTTGTTTCTTTAACATTTTCAAGTAATTTATTTAAGGCAACTTCTTTGACAACATTAATACCACTGTGATGCATCTTTTCATCTTTTAGCTCAACTCTTTTCTTTATATTTCCAAATGGATTATTTATTCATGGTAACTTCACTGACAACATTTTTGTTTTCATGTGCAGCAAATATTTCAGAATTTTTTGTGTATTGAAAAATAGACTGAAAATATGGATGGGTGTATATAACTCTGCATCGTGGGTCTCTTTCATCAAGAACGGTAAACTCTTCGTCTGAAGAATCATTATCGTCTTCTGCTATCGAAACGGAGTAGTTTGCCAACATATTTATTTTTTGATAATCTAAAGACTTTTTTTTCAACCTACATATAAGACTATTTTTATGAGAATGGTGAAAAGGAGTTGTCGAAATTTGCATTGTTTATTTAAATACATTGTTGTAATCTGTTTTAAAATTATTTTGTAAAGTAAACCTCCTTTTTTTTCAACAATGAATGATTTTTGTAACAAAGAATCACCCATAATTTGAAAATATTTTGAAACAACAATTAAATATTCTTGCATAATGAAAAAAGTTGTTGGCATTTTCAACCTCTGCAATATGGGACTAAAATTTGTACTTTAACCTTTGGGATTAAATTCCCATTAAAAGAAATTCGATATAAAACAAAGCAACTTATAGTAGTAAAAGAAGCTTATCACTTTAATTTAACGATATTGTAATTTGTTTATTTTTCTTTCGCAAACATATGCGCCCTTGACGATAAAAATCACGTGACTAGACTACTACGTCGGTTCCACTTTCGAGTTACCAAAACTCTCTCCACCCATATCTCTTCTCAGTGGTTATTTTAACCGCAAACGGCAAAGCATTTGAGGTAGATTTATTACAGTTTTTATAGTATAAAAAACATAAATAATTTCTGTCACATTCGGAGACCTGTATTTGTAAAAAAGCTCTAGCTATATCCCCACAAAAACCTATTTTATATTTTCGAAATTTCAAGATAACTTGCACTAAATCGGCATTTAAAATTTCCCCCGAAATAAGACATTCATTTAGACTTTAATTAGATCCCCTTTCTTACTATTTGAGAGGAAAACCACTCTTGTTTTAGAACTATGAGAAGACTCCTTAAAAAACTTCTCTATGCGGCATTGTATACCCATTAAAACAATAATTGAAACACATTTAAAATATCCCCTCTTTCAATTGTCCTTTCATTACCTCGTTATATCTTTCAAATAATGATTCATCCCTGTCAAATCTTTTCTCTAAATACACAAATCTTGTCTTTTCAATATTAAAATTATCCCTTAAATTATTTCGCATTTCTTTAGATTTACACACTGTCTCCTATAAACATGTCAAATCTTTTTCTTTAGATGAGCAATAAACATTTAAACATTGAACAGAATTGATTAACTGATTATCTGGCATCTGTCCAACTAACGATTTCCAAAAATCCATCTTTGAAAATATAATTGCTTGTTACTTACCCATCATACGTAGTATAGGGTAAATCTTGTAATCGTTTTAAAAATCGAAAATTTTTTTTTTAACGGATTTACACGTTTCAGACACTGGAGATTCCGAAAAGCACATTTTTAGAAGAAAAAAATTGTCCGTCCGTCTGTATGTCTGTAATCGCTCTATCTCCCGAACAAATTGAGATAGAGACTTGAAATTCGGTGTGTAGTTAGGGAGTAATAATGGGAAGAAGCCTATTGAATATCAGTAACCTCGATTAACAGGAACTATTTTTTTTGGATTCTTAAAATATTCGTTCTGATAAAAGGTATACAAAAATTTTCGAAATTGTTTATTTGAAGGAGTGAATATAAAAGACAATAAAAAAAACATAAATTTTGCATCATGAATGAACTCGATCGGATAATGAGTTGCCGATATATTTGTAATTCTATTTTTCACACTTTTCGATTTTTCAAGACCCTGTATTTCCTTCAAATTTCAATTCAAAGATATATTTTAATTGGAAATGAGACGCTTAATCCGACGCAGTAAACTGTTAGTTAACCAAGTTTGAGTCACCAAAAATGACGCCAAATTGGCGGTATCTCTAATATTTCGCCAAATTCCCGTAGACTTCCATTGTAAACTAATAGCGTTTACTTGCTTACAGAAAATCAACAAATTGAGATATTTTAATGCAACAAAAAGTAATATTAGCTTAAGGGGTTATATTAATTATATTTAAGGAAGTCCAAATAAATTAAATTATGAATAAAAGTAACATGGTACAATGTTTAGCAAATATCACATGTTTTATTTTCATATTTTATATTATCTATATCCATGATGGGTATTATTACGGTGGCCCCCAACGACTAGTTTATTTTTGTAAGCGATCCAGAAAAAGTTTGATAAATGTAATTTGCGCCTAGCAGAATTAGATCTGGATAATCTATTTCGAATGTGTATGCCCATTTGTACTCTTTACAGATAATATCTTTAAACTGGGGATTCATATTTTGATATAAATGAGCACCGCATATTTCATCAGTAATTAAATCTTCAACATCCAATAGATCTGTAAGGAAAAAATCGACTTTTCAGAGTTGCCCCAACACATTCAAATTCTCATTCAGTAAGATTTCTATTAGAAAATATGTAAATGGAAAGTTTTTCCTTTCTTAAGATTTTTGCATTTAGCCCTTTCGCTAAATCGCTTCAAATAAATGTCTTGCTGGAAGCCGAATCGTATAATATTCTAGCGATTTTTTTAGATCCACACTCCGCTTGAACACAAGCAGTTTGAAGTGGTATAAATTTTCCTCAAATTTTCTGACTCGTGAACCGATGACATAACGGTGTCATTTTCGGGAATTTCAGTAACTTCTTTTAAATTTGAATCTTGATTTTGAACTTTTTTTACATTTTGTTTGGGGACAAAACAGGTGGATATATTGAGAAATCTCACATGTTTGACAGGGCTGAATTTTAACTTTACAAGCTGATTGTAAGTGTTTGAAAGACACCGATAACATCAACCTTCTTTTTTCAATTTATATCTTTTTGTTCATTTGTTAGTATTTTGCATTCTTATCCAGTAAGCGAATGTTCCCTATTCTCCCTTTGGGTTCGAGGCTGTAATTTCGGCAATGTTTCCCCAAAGCACGTGACCCCACATCACAAGAATATGCTCCGTTACTGTTCTATGATATGCAGCCATAAGTTGGGAAACGAGTTGTTGCATAATTAATGGCTACGATATCGGGACTGTTTCCCCAAAGCACATGACTTTGACGTCACAAGAATAAGGTCCATTGGAACTACAAAAATACAGGCATTTTTAACAATAGATCAGTTTCAACTGAGGTCACACCCTATCAACCAGCTTGGCAACCGCGTGAATGTTTTTCGTTTGCCTCCCAAATTTCCTGGGTTTCTCCGCTTTCATTGGTTGAGCGCTAAAAGATCTGTGATTTCGATTGGTTGGTGGAAACTTGGGGGGCTTGTGGTCACGTGGTTGAAACTGATCTATTGTATTTAATTCAGACGCTGTCGGAAATTATTTTTTGTTTAATATTTGCTTTTAGGTTATTCATCTTTCGAACGAAACGTTTCCTGACATTTGAAAGAAAGTCCTGAAATTAAATTTGCAGCTTCCCTAGATTAAATTTCAAATTTGATAAATTTGATTAATTCATTTATATCACCCAATTTCTTAGGGTCTATTTTTCTGTGGAATTCTACAACTACATTATGAGGTAATTGCTTAAACAATATTGGGATTAACAATAACAAATATCCAAATTTATCTGACTCAATACCCATAGCTTGAAAATTCGTAATACTGACTTCACTTTCGTCATAAAAAGTCCCAAGCCCTTTAATATTTGAAGAAAATTTAACTGGTTCGAGTTCTAAGAGTTTATTGACAAAACAACTAATTAATTGGTCTTGCTTTCCATACCTTTCTTTTAATAAGGTTAAACAAGACTTAATTTTCTTCTTTCAAAGCAAAACCAACAATTGTTTTATAAGCTTTACCAGTTAAGAAGTATTTCAAATTTAAAAATTTATCAACAGTACTTAAAGATTCATTTGAAGCTATAGCGCTTTCAAAACTATTAAAAAATTCCAAAAATTTACTTGGATCACCATTAAACGTGGTTATATTAAGTTTAGGTAAATTGACTGAAATTTGTGAGGCTATATTAAAATTAGAAACATTGATACTTTGAACAGATTCAGCTTGCTCGACCTTGAATTGTTTCAATTTAGTTCTGATAGTAGCTTTCGATCTCGATATTGATTTGCATATTCAACTGATTTTTGAATTTCCGTTTTGAATTGAACTTCATCTGAAATTAGTTACTCTATTTTTTCAGTTTGCGTTTTAAGGTCATCCTGTTTCTCTTGCAAATTTAATAAATATCCCGATAGTTTACATTTATCAGTTGCACTTTGAGTTAGAGGTCTGCACGGGCCCGGGCCGGCAGAATTAGGACAATTTTTTCAACGGTCTGGGCCGGGCAGACAGACAAAATAAACTGTCCGGGCCAGCAAAAAAACTGAACGGGCCTGCAGGGCCAATAAAAAAATTAAGCGGATATAAAAATTTAAGCGAAGCAGATAAAATACGAGCCATTTTCAATGAATATGACTTTCTCGAGAAGTATAAATGTGCGTCATGAGCCGATGCGAGTTTAACAACGTCAATACAGAAATGTAACGTGTCCATCGTAGAGATCGGCATCGTACAGTTACATGATGTCTGATACTGGGTTTAATTTTTTCAGCAGACTCGTGCCGGGCCTAGATCGTAGATCAGGCTTGCGGGTTTTTTTCTACATAGTCATGCCCGGATGGAACTGGTCTTAATCGTTCTCAGGATGTGTAGGGCCGTCATTATGTTTTGTAAAAGTATTAATAGCGATAATAAACTTAGGTTAACAATATTTTTGGAAATATACCTTAAGGTCTAAGGTGTTTCTCATATTCACTGCTCAGACAACTCGAAACTTTCAGATACATTTTCAGGCTCATTTTTAAAGGCATACAATTGACAGACCTGACTATTGACGGCAATTTGGAATCGAAGAGCTTTTTCCATTTTTGATAAATTACTTACAGAGATAACACAGATTCCTGCCACGCGACTGTAGGTTTTTCTCCTTTCCTGTGCTTATCGACTCCGAAAATTCGATTCAAAACGCTAACTTTGGCAGTATTTTCTGAAAGATATATTGCTTTTATTTAAGGAAAAAGAACGGCATTTACACAGTTTTTGAATAAGAATACCTGCCAATCTTACATGTTTCCGAAAAGAAATGAATTCATAAATGTGTTAAAATGTAGCTCCTTTAGATTTGAGAAAAGCCTTAAAAATGAGAGAAATATTATCACAAATCTACTTTTAATTATGCAGCTTCAAAAGTTATCATGTTTTCAACCCTTTATTATAAACTACATTAATTTCTTAATGAATCCTTATTTGAATTTTGAAACGCCTGTAGAGACGATGATTAAAAAACTGTAAGTAATCATTAATGTTACTATTGTATGTTTTCTGTTTTGCGAACACTTAGTAATCTAAAATATACTGTAAAATGTTCCCATAAATATGTATGTAGTATTCATTAAAAGAATCTTAATTGTATGTCGAGAAAAAACGGAATTGTTTGTAGAAATTGAGTCGGGCCGGGCCGAGAACTGTAAAAATGTAAACGGCCGGGCCGGGATCGGGCCGAACTTTTAATTTTTACACCGGACCGGGCCTGAAAATTCCGGCCCGTGCACACCTCTACTTTGAGTCTCAAAATTCTTTATAAATGTATCAATAGTAGTAATTAATTTTGTACATGCCGATCGAACAATCTTCCTCTTTGCTTTTAATTTATCAATTGATTCCATTATACTATAATAATAATAAAAGTTTACAGTACCTTTCGTTCGAAATTATCCTATAGTTTCAGCTCGTTCATCAGTATTCATCACAGCTAAATATTTTCTTGCATTCCCGGGTTTCGGCACCAGATTATAAAAATATAAACAGAAAAATTTCACGAATTCGAAACTAATATTTCAGGATTCGGGTGCGACGTTTAAAATATTAGATATAAAGGTCTTGATGCCTTTTCTTGATTTTATTAACAAAACGTAAACACAACAATTAAAAATATTTAACAATTAAATAAGACTTATGATAAATTCTAGGGGAGCATATCAAGAATAGCTCCATTTTCGAGATTAAATTTATTCCATACTAAAAGAAAAAACAATAGATTTCCCACCAGTTCGGGATTATTACGTAACGGCATGAGTGACGGTCAAAACTGCGCCCACAGTCATGTGATTCAATAAATTCTCAACACAGACATTACAATTTTCAGAGCAATAACTTCTTTGAGCTATCTTTCAACTTCAAAAATTGAAAATTTCCCGGAGTTATTAGTTTTAGCATAAATTTATTTTTTAGCATAAAATAACTTAAAATAATTTTTCTTGTTATAATAAATAGTTCATATCTTCATATTTATATTATTATGAATATTTTCCGGGGGAAGAGAAAAGAAATTTGATCCTCACTAATTCTTACGATAAGAGTATAGAAAATTCTACCACAAAAGTGATCGGGCCCTCGTGAGAATAAAAATTATCTTATGCACAAGTCCGAAACTACAATTATTTTCACCTGGAGCAAGCATGGATTATGGCGCTCCACACCTTTCCTAAATCAATACAGTAGAACCTCTTTTATCCGAAACTCTTTTAACCGAAATTCTCGGTTAACCGAAATCCATTATTAAAGCTTTTTTTCTATCACATTCCTTGTGTGTGGTCCTTTCCGAACTACGAGTACATATAAATATTTTCGAACCCTTTTCTTAGAGTTCCTTCGAATTTAACTTGATCTCCCGTAAGCTGCGGGGTGGAACAAAGAAAACGAACAAATTAGCAATTCTGAAGCTTTTGAATGTTTTGCAAAAGATTTCGCATGGTTGGAGCAGCAGAAAAACTGTCATACTGGTTAACTAATAATATTAAAAAACTCCGTGATAGACCTTCAAAGCAAAGGCAATCGAAACTTTGACAAACAAAACATTTTTTTCAAACCCTTGTGATATAGGCAAAAGGTACTTCATTTCAAAATTAAAATTCAGGTAATTTATTCTTGTTTCTATTTTGCTATTGTTTTATTTTTATTAAGCACTTGTTACCATAATAAAAAATATTGCATATATTTCTCCTTAATCTTAAAATTAAAGCATTCTTCGATTATCCGAAAATTTCGATTTTCCGAAAGAGGCCCGGTCCCAATTACTTCGGACAATAGAGGTGCTACTGTACATGTAAATGTAAGCGTGGTTTGTCAGTGCGTACCGTTATAAGTCCACAACCCACACCCGCAGCCCATAAGGGTTATATGGTATGGTAGCCCTCCATCCCCCATCCATGAATAAGGTTTCGGTTTGGAGCTGCAAACTGCAGTGGTTGGGTTCGAAGATATGGGTGCAAAAAGGACCAAAGGACTTCTTATGGGAAGTCTCTGAAGCAGCTGGGAGCTGGAAATCGAGTGCTGAAGAATTTCCTTATATCATCAAGATCTATTGCATACATTTCTATCATTTCAGTGGCATACTAAAAAATAAATGAATTCTTCCAGAGCATAATGCTTTCAAATAGAGCGATTTTTCAATGTTTTCTCAAATAGCTGTTTTTTTCTAGCCTTGAACCCAAGAGAAGGATATTGTCTCTTCTACAGAATGTGTTCATTCCCCAATGGACAGTATTCTTCCTTTGGGTTCGAGGCTACGAAAATTCGTCTGTTTGGGAATAACATTCAGAACCGCACCATAGAAAAGCACGGTGTTTTGAAAATTTACGCTTATATTTTAGCTTTATACCGAATTTTAGATCTTTTCAGTAATAGATATAGATTTTACATGACTTCCTTTTTCTATTTAAATCAACTTTGTACATATTTTTCCTTTTATTTGTAAAATGAAATTTTTCAATTTTAATTAATAAATGTATATGAATTTTGGAACAAGTATTTATCGAGTAGTAAATTATACAAAATAAACCTAAAGTATTTTGTGCTTCAATTTACCTGTATTTATGCTGATCAAATGATGAAATATGTAAACAAACGCACTAGCCACTACTTTTAACACCACGTGCTTCCCACTGTGACGCCACATGAATACTGTCCATTTTTCTCGATTAATATTTCCAGATTTACCAAAAAAAAAAAAGCCTTTATTCGTAGATCGATTACAAAAATATTAATAAAATCGCAAAAAATGAGCTTTTAATCGTTTGCAATAAAAGGACACCTGTGTTGTGATTTTATTGTAAACGATCTGTCGAATGGACCATATTCTCCCTTTGAGTTCGAGGCTACAAAAATTCGTCTGCTTGGGAATAACATTCATAACCGTGCCATTGAAAAGCATTGTGTTTAGAAAATTTATGCTGATATTTTATTTTTATATGGAGTCTTAGATCTTTTCAGGGACAGGTATAGACTACATATGAATTTTCCCTCTCTATTTTAAAGGAATTGGATGCATATTTTTCATTTTATTTATGAAATGAGAATTTTAATTAATACGTATATATGGATTTTAATTAATATGTATATAAGTATTTATCGAAAATAATCCGTACAAAATAAATCAGCCCTATTTTACTCATGCATTGATCTATATTTATACTGCCTCGAGGCTAACGAGAAAGACAGGATACCGCAGTGCATTCCACGTATCTTTTTTTACTGACCGCTGGAGTCACGCGATGCTCGAATGCACCAATGGAAATGTGCGAAAATAGCATCACGTCACTCTAGCAGTCTGTAAAAAAAGACGTGAGATGCACCGCGGTAACCTGTCTTTTTTCGTTAGCCTCTATACTGCATCAAATGACGCAGTAAGGTAAACAAACGCGCTAGTCTGTATTTTTACACCACGTGATTCCCACTGTGACGTCACATGAATATTGTCCTTAAAGGCGAGTGTATGAACGGAACCCTACACTGTCTCTTCTAATTCTACCCTTCTAACGTGAAGTTTTCCGTTTTCGTAGGTTTATGGAATTGACGTTAATAGTATGAAACTATACACATAAGTGACAATTATGTAGAAATATTTATTTAAAAAACAAATACATATCTTTAAAATATATACAATATATATAAATTCTTGAATATTCTTTGTAAATCAATTAATACACCTCCAGTCTTAACATTATATATATGGATTATAAAAAATATCTACTTAGCACATGCTTAATCAAATTTCTTTCCCGCTGGTTTTGAATCATAAATGAGGAACAAGCTGAGTTGAAATCCTGATAGTGTAGCTGCTATAAAGTTAGGGACCTGGAATATAATGCAAAATAATGTAATTTACTTTACATGTAAGTAACTGAGTAATTTCAGAAACATGTTCTTAACTAGTTGGATGTGCTTATCCCAAAGCTTTCTTCTATCTCATACATCTTAATATTTCAAACAGTAATTACAAATGTTAATACTTCAATATTATTAGCTCGATACTATAGCAACTTTGATTTTCATCTTAAATATCTGTTTCAATCAATTAACCGGAGTAAAAAAGAGTTAATCTCATCATGACATTTGTTAAAATCAATAGTTTTCCGTCATTCTGTTGTACAGTCGTGGAAAAAAAGTAAACACCCCTTACTAACTATGCAAAAAATTATCGTAAAAGAAAATTACTGGTACCACACGATAGGTAATAAAGTCTACTTTTAAATGATGCATATAAAATTTGCTTAGGGTGTCATCTACATATTAAAACGAACCGCAACTTTGTTTTTTTTTCAATAGCAGTACACAATTCTGAAAGCATAAATGAACTCTACACCCTTCAATTAGCCTAAAAACAAATTTTTATGCAATTCGTACGATAAGTTTCAGAGAAATTAATTATCTGTATCCAAATTGAAGTTCTGTACTGGATTGTTGACCGAGAGAGCAGTCATCGAATACTGCTAGATTATAGGATAGCATAAGAAATTTCAAAATATCTATTCACTTCTATCATAGACGGCCCCTTAAACCGTCATTTTGCCGTTTTTTAAGCATAATTTGAAAACTACTCGGAAGAAAAATGTGAAATTTTGGATTTCCATAAAACAGGGCTTAATAAATCTAAATCCATAAAAAAAATTATAGGTTGTATATTAATTATAGGTAGTATATTAATTTCATAATTCATATCATAAAATTATAAAAAATACTAAATCAACGTATTTATGTTTGGGTATTTTAGTATTATTGCTACACAAAAATTAGCACATTAGGAGTATAATTTCAGGAGATATTAATGAAAATATGAAAATGTAATTTAACATTAAGAGCACTAAATTTTGAATGTTTATAATTCAAAAACTTACCATTCAAATGACTTGAAATTTGGTGTTAGTCATAATTTGAACCGGAGATTTGAAATATCTTGTAAAAATTGGGTATTACCATTGAAAAAAAAAAATGAAGTTTGGGTTCGTTTTAATATGTAAATGGCTCCCTAAGCAAATTTTTTAAACATCATTTAAAAGTAGATTTTATTTTTAATATTTCGGCACCAGTAACTTTCTTCTACGATAATTTGTTGAGGAGTTAGTTGGGGTGTTTACTTTTTTTTCCATGACTGTACTCTCTCATCCTACTGGCGCAATAAAACATCTTATTCGAACGAACCATCGTTCCTTACTTCATTCCAGTCCATGCTTGTTCCGCTCGCAAAACGACCATCTTCAGCTCCAAACTTCCTGTCTCTGACGCATGCGCTGCGTGCTCGCCACACGATCCCGAGAGACTGTGCATAGATCCGCAAGCTTTAAAAAGATACAAAAGCAGCGGTCCATAGATTTGTGTAGGAAAAGGGCCAAGTGCTTTTTCACCCCTCCCCCCACACATATATATATAAAAGGATAAAAACCCTTTTAAAACTCAAAATTCCAAATTAAATTTCGAAAATTTAAATTAAAATCCGAAGTCTCTTTCTTCTAACTTTAAATCTCTTTCTAAAACCAGTTTTAGCCCTTGTAACTGATAGCAATATTTAAACTTTGCTATCAGTAATTGCGTGATGTTCGGTTTTATCCTCAAAAAATAAATTATCTATTTCTTAATATAAAACAAACATAGGTAAGATAAATTGGGCTTACCTTGTATTTATGTATATCAGTATATCATCTGGTAACACACGTCGATAAGGGTAATTATGTCTTGATCTTCTCCTATATTTCTGATTTATCCACATCTAGTGATCGTGTGATGTTCATGTCATTTAAAAGACGCATGTTTTTTTGTGTGACTTGTAAATCTTAAATTTGTCCGGAAACTTTTAAATAGAGAGAAAATTAGTATTTAATGAAAGCTTTAAGATATACATCTTTCCGTTGGAGAGTCTGAGATACAAGTGAATATAGAGAAAACATGTATAAAATATTATCAGCAATAAAAAAAGGAAATTAGGGCCATAAATCAGAATAACAAATTATTTGTATCAATATTTATATTTATAGTAATTTAAAATAAGAGTCTATGAATGTCTATAGTTCTTGAGTATCGCGAAATGTTTATAATAAAATGTCTGTTTACGATTGTGCAATCACTTTTCCCTTTCACTTCCTTCCTTCAGATCATAAACACTTTTGATAATTACTTTTATAAATCACATTTGACACATACATGAAAAACAATTTACTTAGCTTAATTATTTTAATGTCCTTGTTTGGAGATTATATTTCACAATAGCTGTCAATAATTCCACCCCCCCCCCCCCTTAATCTCCTAACGAGGATTGTTCTGTAATTTCCGTTTGTTTCTATTATTTAGAAATTCAAGCTTGGGCTCTGGTTTCGTCAGTATGTCCGCTGTCATTGACTTGCTTGGGCAATAACGCAATTCAATAATTTTATCTTCTTTCAGCTGTTTAATCACATTATATTTTATGTCAATATGTTTCCATTTATTAGAAAACTTTTCGGATTCGATCATTTTTATGCAAGATTTATTGTCTTCATAAATTACTATAGGCAATTTTTGCGGTATATCAAGATCTTCTAATAGTTTTAGCAGCCATATTATTCTTGTGTAGCGCTCGCCTCTGCTACGAACTCTGCCTCTGCAGGTTATTGTGCAACACATGTTTGTCGTTTCGTTATCCACTGCATTGGATTCTTTCCTAAAAGGAATAAATTGCCTGTTGTCGATCTTCTTGTTTTTAGATCTCCACCCCAATCTGCATCAGTATATACTTTCAGAATGGGTGGTTCTTCCGTGCTGATTACTAAATTTAAGTCTTTTGTTGAATATAGATATCTTATTAATCTTTTAACACCTTTCCAATCTCTTTCAGATGGCGTTTCGTTTTTTCTACTCAAAATGTTTACACCTACTAAAGTATCGGACCTACTTATTGTAGCAACATATAACAGCGCACCTAATGCTTGTTGGTACTTAGTGTTGTTTGGCATTTGTGTTTCCTCATTGTCTAATCATTGAAAGCCTGTTTCCATTGGAGTGTCATATGGCTTAGAAACTTCTAAATTAATTTTTTTTTGCAATTTCAATTATTTTTCCTGTTTGATTTAGTTTAAAGCCGTTGTGAGTCTTTTGTATTTTTATCCCGAGGTAATTGGAAATTTGACCTAAATCTTCAAGTGCGTACTTAGATTTTAGTTTATCTATTATGTCATTTATATTTTCATCTTTTCCTGCGATTAGTACATCGTCCACGTATACTGCTATATAAACCGTGTTTTCCCCTTCTTTTCTTATAAATAAGCAATTATCAGCATTGCTCTGTTTAAATTTTAATTCTTTTAGTGTTTCACTAATGTTTGAATACCATGCTCTTGCAGCTTGTTTTAGTCCATATAGGGCCTTTTTTTAACTTACAAACCTTATTGGGTTTTCTAGTGTTTATATACCCTTTAGGTTGTGATACATAGACATTTTCTTCCAATTCACCATGTAAAAATGCCGTTTTGATGTCAATCTGCCTAATATTGAGATTGTGGTATGCTGCGGCAGTTATGAAGACTCTTAAACTTGTATGGGAAACTACTGGCGCATAAGTTTCATCGAAATCTACTCCGTATTTTTGTCTAAATCCTTGTGCGACCAATCTCGCTTTGTAACTCTTGATTTTTTCCGAAATCGTCATATTTCGCTTTAAAAGTCCATTTCGACCCAATTACTCTTTCTCCTTGTGGAGGATCAACTAAACACCAGGTTTCATTTTCATTAAGGGAATTCATTTCCTCTTCTGTCGCTTTTATCCAATTCTGTTTTTCTATAGGATTTTCTATACTCATCATATCTTCCCAACTGTTAGGTACATATACTGGATCGTGCCGGACTGCATAAGCAAACCTGTCCGGCGGCACACCTCTATTGGTTCTTTCTGATCTTCTCGCTTGTGGAATTTGTTGTTGTGACGCGGGTGGTGGAATTAGTTCATTTTGTGTTGGTGTCAGATCTATTTTCATTTCATTCGTGTCTTTCTGTTGTGTTTGTTTGTTTGTTTCCGCGATTAATTCTCTTCTATCTAGATTTTCGTTAGTATCTGGATTATTTTTATTTTCTATAAATTTTACGCTTCTGGCCAATATTACTCTTCCGTCACTTGTATAGATTCTGTACGCCTTAGAGCGACTGTCGTATCCGACAAAAGTGCCCTTTTCCGCTCTATTGTCTAATTTTCCTCTCTTTGATTTGTGTATGTAGGCTTATGCAGTACAGCCAAAAACTTTGAGATATTTCAAATTTGGTCTCCTATTCACCCATAATTCATAGGGTGTGGTGCTTACCGATTTTGAAGGTAGCCAGTTCTGTAAGTGATTCGCGGTACATATGGCTTCCCCCCATAATTTGTGCGGGAGATTTGCTTCATTTAGCATACTTCTAACCATATCTAGTAGCGACCTATTCTTACGCTCTGCGACACCGTTTTGGCTTGGGTTAAATGGTACGGTGAGCTGTTGATGAATCCCATTTTCTTTTAGATATTTTTCTATTTCGTTACCCGTATATTCACCACCGTTGTCCGATCTTATCTCAGTACGCATTTTTCCAAATTTGTTTTTCACCATTGAGATGTATTCTTTCAATTTTTCTGAAACCTCACTTTTATTTGCAATCAAATAAATTACACAAAATCGCGTATAATCATCGATAAAAGTGACGAAGTATTCCCCCCCCCCCCAAATTGCGGTTGTATTTATAGGGCCACATACATCAGAATGAACTAACTCGAGCCTTTTTGTAGCTCTAGATGCACCTGATTTAGGAAATGGGGTCTCGCTGATTTTTGACTTGATGCATACCTCACATTTCGCATTATGTTTGCAGTTGTTGATTTTAATTCCCTCAACTAAGTCCTTTGATAACATGGACTTTATTGTGTCGTAGCTCCTATGCCCCATTCGCCTATGCCACAAATCTATGCAATTTGCATTTGAGCAGTTGTAGGTGACATTTGCATAGTGCTTGTGATTTTCATCTTTATTAACATGTATTTCATACAGATTGTTTTTAAGTTTACCTTGAAGTATAATCTTACCTTCATGAATTATGTCACATTTATCTTTTCAAATTTGACTTTGCAACCGTTTTTAGTTGCCCTACTCACTGACAGCAGGTTAGTTACTATGTCAGGAACGTATAGTACGTCACGCAATATAACTTGTTTGTTTTTATTTTCGGTATGAATTATTACCTCTCCAGATCCATATGAAATCAGTTTATTACCATTAGCGACTGTGACGTTTGTTTCATTATTTGTAATTTTGGTAAAAAATTCTTTTGAATTTACTATGTGACTGGAACTGCCACTGTCCACTATAAAAGTGCCTTTATTTTCGGACTCTCCGGTTAGTAAAGCAACACTGTTGTTTTCATTTACTGTGAGTTTTCTTTCTTCAGGTTCCGCATTTTTATGTAAATTATTTTCTTCATAAACTAGTGATGTTGAATTGTTTTTATTTTTATAGTGTCTGTTATTAGTGTAACTGTTGTTGTTTTTCGTTTTTAGAAAACAGCAGTCTTTATTTGAGTGGTTTTTCATTTTACAGTGTGAGCAGTACTTATAGTCCAAGAGCTGTTAAACATTTTAGGGAAGGTATTTGAGGCACCTTGAAAATTTGTGCAACACTTCTTTTGTAATGGCTGAATACAAAATCGAATGTCTGGCTGAAGGATCGTGGCCCAAAAACTGTGCCAGACACGTGTCAAGTGCCATTTTTGACTACCCAAAAAAGGTATTTGAGGCACGCTGAGATTGAGACAGAATAATATTTATACTTAGACAAAAATATTTTGAAAACGACAGACACTTTAGTCGGCCCAAAAACTGTGTCAGACACGTGACAAGTGCCATTTTTTGACTACCCAAAAAATGGCACTTGACACGTGTCTGGCACAGTTTTTGGGCCACGATCCTTCAGCCAGACATTCGATTTTGTATTCAGGCATTACAAAAGAAGTGCTGCACAAATTTTCAGGGTGCCTCAAATACCTACTCAAAAATGTTCAACAGCTCTCCTACTATTATTGCTGCCTCTTTTCTGTTCTGAATGATTAAATTTACCTTGCGTTTTATATGCTTTATTGCTGTTTTCGGAATTTTCACTATTATCTACTCTGCGAGTATATTCATCCGTAAGCTTGCTTTTTATAAATTATACGGTTAACTCAGCTTCATCTCTGGCCTCCAGGACAGTAACTAGAGTATCGTAGGACGGTGGCAACGAGCACAGCAGCAGTGCTGAAATGTGCGAGTCAGTTATGCTTTCGCCAATGGCTGACAGTTTATCCACTATCTCTAAAATTTTTGTTATGTGGGCTGTCATATTGCCACCTTCAGTTAATTTTGTACTGTACAATTTTCGTAGCAAGTACAGCTTACTAGAGAGATTAGATCTCTCATGGATTTGTTTAAGTGCGCCCCATGTTTGTCTAGCTGTATTTAAATTTTTGACATGCACTATTCGACTGTCGTCAGTGGACAAATTTATTAAAGCCCTTGCTTTTCTGTCTTTCTTGGTCCAAGCATCGTTCAATGGAGTGGGGCCTCTTTCGTAATAACTTCAATAAGTTCATCTCGAATCAATAGCATTTCGACTTTGAACCGCCAATTTGTATAATTGTTGGCGTTCAATTTTTCAATGGTCGTGCTATCTTTTGTAGAAGCCACAATGTTGCGAAGATTTGTTTTATTTTTTCTAATTAAATTACCCTATCGGATTACCAGATTTTATTTTTATTAATTAGTGACAATGTTTTTATTGAGAATTTTTTTTTCGTCTCATAATCAATTTGATATCAATATTTAAACTTTGCTATCAGTAACTGCGTGATGTTCGGTTTTATCCTCAAAAAATAAATTATCTATTTCTCAATATAAAACAAACATATGTAAGATAAATTGGGCTTACCTTGTATTCATGCATATCCGTATATCATCTGGTAACACACGTCGGTAAGGGTAATTATGTCTTGATCTTCTCCTATATTTCTGATTTATCCACATCTAGTGATCGTGTGATGTTCATGTCATTTAAAAGACACATGTTTTTTTTGTGTGACTTGTAAATCTTAAATTTGTCGGGAAACTTTTAAATAGAGAGAAAATTAATATTTAATAAAAGCTTCAAGATATACATCTCTCCGTTGGAGAGTCTGAGATACAAGTGAATGAGATACAAGTGTATAAAATATTATCAGCAATAAAAAACAGGAAATTAGTGTCATAAATCAGAATAACAAATTATTTGTATCAATATTTATATTTATAGTAATTTAAAATAAGAGTCTATGACTGTCTATAGTTCTTGAGTATCGCGAAATGTTTATAATAAAATGTCTGTTTACGATTGTGCAATCACTTTTCACTTTCACTTCCTTTCTTCAGATCATAAACACTTTTGATAATTACTTTTATAAATCACATTTGACACATACATGAAAAATAATTTACTTAGCTTAATTATTTTAATGTCCTTGTTTGGAGATTATATTTCACAATAGCTGTCAACAGTAACTTTGTTTCCCAGCAATACATCTTATTACTGTCATACATCATTTTCGGTCAATCTTTAAGAGTAAAAATAGCTGAGTTGCAAATTTTGTAGCCATGTGGTGGTTAGCTGACTCCCGAACTGACCAAACCCAGTTCTGGCATTTGAGCCCGGACAATCAATCAAAAGCTAATCAACCAATTAAAGAAATGTTCCTCCCAAATTTACAAGTATGCCCTCTGCTGGAAAATATGACAATCCCCAAGATATTAGCTAACGCGCGCTCGAAAAAACGGGAGAGTTTGCACTTTTGAGATTCCTGCAAAACCTATGGCGATGTAAATCATAAAATCAGTGACGTAACTGACTCGAGGGACCTCCGATCGAGCTCGCGAATCGAGCTGTAAGATGAACAGCTAAATAAATGAGTTCAATCCACCAAGAGGTTCCCGAGTCCAAATTATTTATCCCCAAGTCCTGTCAATCCCAAGATGTCGTTACATATGGAAAGCCGGCTGAACGAATACATGCCGGGAACTGAACGGGCCGCTACTCCCCTCTACAGGTCCGGGACGTCGCGATATATTACACACACACACACACACACACATATATATATATACCGGGTGTCCCAAAAAGGACTGACTGATTTTAAAATTAGATAACTTCCAAACGGTGAAAGATATTTAAAAAATTCTTGCAGGAGGGTTATGCATGAAGTCAAAAGTTTTATTGCTGTGATTTTCGATTTTAGTTCGAATTACAAACAATAGATGGCGCTGTAAGCAATAGTCGCTAAATACAGGCTCGATTTTTGGTCCTTTATCTTGTTCCATGCAGAAAAAGGAGATGGAAATGTATTATCCGGGCCACGAAGTACCAAAAATCGAGCCTGAATTGAGCCTCTATTGATCGCAGCGCCATCTATTGTTTGTAATTCGAACTAAAATCGAAAATCACTGTAATAAAACTTTTGACTTTATGCATAATCCTCCTGCAAGAATTTTTTTAATATCTGTTACCGTTTGGAAGTTATTGAATTTAAAAATCAGTCAGTCCTTTTTGGGACACCCGGTATGTTTAAAATAGCAAATTTTCAATATCTTTAAAATATCATTACAATACATCGCAAACGATTTTTCCCCATAGACCGTCATGTAACGGGATGCTTTTAAGTACCCCAGTAAACGAACCATAAATGCTACACTTTTCATTTTCAATAGCGAACATGCCATGGTAACCCATCAATAGCATATATCAATTTCAAAGAAATCTGAGTATATTTACGCAGATTAGAGCACGGTTAGACAGAGAGACAAACCGAAGTCATAAACACTTCTCAACTATGCAGGAGGAAAGTGTTAAAAAGAAAAAAAAAAGTATACCTGTATGTACAAGTCGTTGACGAGGAGTCCGTAAAGGAACCAGAGAACCGACACTAAGAACCCGCCGAAGATGATGAGGAAAGGAAGACTTGCAGTGCTCTTGCTTCTAAACACTTCTTTCTGGAAGATTAATAAGAAGCATATTTCATAAAAAATGGCTCATTTTTTATTTATTAGTACAGTTCGATCGCAAATGAAAATTCTAAATACAGAATGTAAAAGTTCTTTAATACAGTTGACTCCCTCAAATCCGCAACCCCAAAATCCGCAAATCATCACAGAAACAATGAAACTTTCAGTTGAGATTACAGATTTTTTACAGATCAAAATTAGACTTTTTTTTATATATATTATTCTGTACTTATTTTAAACATAATTCTCATTAATATGACAGAACTCATAGTTTTTCATGAAGGAAATAAAATTTATTTCTGAAAAAAATTCAAGGTATTGCTGATACCTTTGGTAGCCACAATCTTTTTTACCCGATTGCCAAGAAGGGTTATGTGTTTCACGCGTATCTGGGTATGTGGATTTCTTTATACCCTCGAAACATCCCAACGGATGGATGGATTTTAATGAATGAGGTCTCTATCGATTCGTCTTAACGGTCCGATGGTTATAGGCTAGATTTTGTTTTTATGAATTCAAAATGGCGGCCGTAAAATACATAATGGCGGTAGAGAAGAAAAAAAAATTACGCACATTATTGAGTGGCCTATCATTGAATAGGTCTTTCAAAATGAAAGCGATGTTCCATTGACTATTTTACAGTCAGAAGCTCCGTTTAAATAGTACACAAGCTGGAAGTTGTGTAGGTAGGATCTTTAGCTTGACTGCAACTCTAATCTTCATAGACATCTATAGGCCTCATCAAAACAGTGTTTATAGATAGGAACTAAGAATTAAACACAACTTAAGTTTCATCAATACAAGTAAATCAAAAAAAAAAAAAAGGTAAGTAATATAAAAAAAATAGTTTCACATTGATGAGAAAGAATTAATTAGTTCGCTTTTTACGCAGTCGGGTTTTTTTATTTTTTAAATTTAATTTTTACTTGTTATCAAATATATTTATGTACTAAACATGTTTTTTTAGTTATTAAGTCTGACTAAACCTAAAATAAAACTACCTTATTTTATGATTTTGATGTGAGTTAGTAAGATACCTTCATGAGGCAAGTTTCATTCAATAATTCAAGACAAATGTATCTCATCTTTTATTATGCATATTTAACTATACACTATCAATTATTTACATGACCTTTACTTTTAATAACTTATTTTTAAAACTATTAGTTTACTTAATTATTTTAATGTTTTAGTGTATTGTAAGCATTCATTACAATTTTGATTGCATTATTACATTCAAATTACTGTTTAAAAAATGTAATCAAATTAATGATCAGAAATCCGCAAAATTCTAAAATCCGCACAACCTCTGGTCCCAAGCAGTGCGGATTTGAGAGAGTCTACTGTATTACACGCGTACAGATTACTCAGCTTTATCGTTAAAGGTATAGCAGAACCTCGGTTTTTGAAAGTCCCAGTTATGAAACCGTTCCTTGTAAAATGAAATTCGATTCAGTTTTCGAACGTCGTAAGTTTAATACTTTTAAATATACTTTGTCAAAATAGGGTGTTGCCAATAAAAATTTAAAAGTTAATTCAAATTTTAATGGAGTATATTCCAAATCTGGGTTCGAGGCTGAAAAAAGTCACGTGATACCGGTAATTTACCCAAGGAATTTATAACCGATAAGAAGGGAAGATACTACTGCTTTGCCTCATGAATTTTTTCATTGGCTAGCGGGGATTTATATTACACGTCTACGGAGCCTTCCCTTCTTTACGCTAGAAGTTTTTACCTTGACCACGTGATCAAAACGAAAATGGAATATCCTCCATTTGCCATAAGAGCATGGACCCTATTCTCACCTTAGGTTCGAGGCTACAAAAATTAGAGTCTGCTTGGGTATAACATTCATAACCGCGCTATTGAAAAGCATTGTGTTTAGAAAATTTATGCTTAAATTTTATTTTATACGGAGTTTTAGAACTTTTCAGGGTCAGGTATGGGTTATACATAATTCTTTTCTCCATTTTAAAGTAATGGCATGGATATTTTTCATTTCATTTATAAAATAAAAAATTTAAATTTTAGTTAATACGTATATATGGATTTTAATTAATATGTATATAAATATTGATAGAAAGTAATTCGTACAAAATAAATCTGCAGTATTTTACGCATGCATTTACTTGTATTTCTGCTGCTTGCGATGACGCAATAAGGTAAACAAACGCGCTAGCCGCTATTTTTATACCACGTGATTCCCACGGTGACGTCACGAAAATACTGTCCATTTGGAGTCCCGATTTACGCGGGACACCTGTCAACGCTAGTGGTGAGTGAGAGCCACATCCATGAACATAGAATAGAGAAGGACTTCTCACGAAATAGTGTGAATATCGTGTCGCGATTTTGGCCTTAAATGAGGGGATGGCAACGGTTAGAATACAACTATGTACATACCAGCGCCTCTAGCGGACAACGTTCATTGGCTGGATCTCAATGATCAAAGAAGTTATTGGTAGATACATATTGAAGCAGACGAAACCGAGTACAACCGTGCGACACAGCGCCATCTATTAGACAAACTTTCAAGGAACGGTTTTCTTCTTCTATAACCTATTTCGTGGGAAGTCCTCTTCCTCTATTCTATGTTCATGGCCACATCTCAAGGGCAAAGGGTTAAAAAACACTGTCTTTCCACAAAGTTATTTATCTGCATTATTTACCTTAAATTTGCAACGTGCTATGTTCGTTATATTTTTATAGCATACTAGCTGAAGTACCCGGCGTTGCCCGGAATTTTAAGAATGTTTGTTTTGAAAAACCAATTTCAAAATTTAATATACAACTTTAATTTTTAGGTAGCTTTCTTTACAAAAAAGCTACCTATTGCAGCCGTTCGGAGGAAAGCGATTTCAAAAAATTTTGGTATATTTTCATCGATCATGACCCCCAGACCCCGAAACCACCCTCCGTTCAAAATTGATATATATATATATATATATATCTGACCTATGTCACACTGTAACTCCCGTAATTATGAACCGATTTCGATGTAATTCGGTGTGTACATAGTGCATACCAGTGTCTCGACCGAGTTCGTTGGCCAGCTTCATCCGCCGTTTTGTTTCAAAATGGCGGCCATTTAAAATTTTTAAAAAAATTTAAAACTTGAAATGTGGTACCAAAAAATTAAAAATGGAAAAATATTTTTTTCTTATGTATTTGACCTTTATACAAAGATTCCGGAGCAGTTTTTGTTTCGTCTATATCTTAAAAAATGGCTGAGTTATAGCATTTTGAATTTCTAGCGTGGCTGACATTTTGAAACGTCCTGAATTTTGTCACGCGATAAAAGGCGTATTTATGAACCGATTTGGATGTAATTCGGTGTGTACATAGTACATACCAATCTCTCGACCGAGTTCGTTGGCCAGCTTCATCCGCCATTTTGTTTAAAAATGGCGGCCATTTAAAATTTTTTTAAAAATTTAAAATTTGATATGTGGTACCAAAAAATTGAAAATGGAAAAATATTTTTTCTTATGTATTTGACCTTTATACAAAGATTTCGGAGCAGTTTTTGTTTCGTCTATATCTTAAAAAATGGCTGAGTTATAGCATTTTGAATTTCTAGCATGGCTGACATTTTGAAACGTCCTGAATTTTGTCACGCGATAAAAGGCGTATTTATGAACCGATTTCGATGTAACTTCGTTTATACATAGTACATACCAATGTCTCGACCGGGTTCGTTGGCCAGCTTCACCCGCCGTCTTGTTTAAAAATGGCGGCCATTTAAATTTTTAAGAAAAATTTAAATTTGAAATGTGGTACCAAAAATTGAAAATTGAAAAAATATTTTCTTCTTATGTGTTTGACCTTGATAAAAAGATTCGGGAGCAGTTTTTGTTTCGTCTATATCTTAAGAAATGGCTGAGTTATAGCATTTTGAATTTCTAGCGTGGTTGACATTTTGAAACGTCCTGATTTTTCTCACGTAATAACAGGCATATTTATGAACCGACTTGGATGTACCTTGGTGTGTACATAGTACATACAAATATCTCGACCGAGTTCGTTGGCCAGCTTCATCCGCCATCTTGTTTCAAAATGGCGGCCATTTAAAAAAATAAAAAAATAAAAAAATTTAAATGAGATACCAAAAAATTGGAAAATGAAAAAGATTTTTTTTGTATGTGTTTGACCTTAATACAAAGATTCCGGAACAGTTTTTCTTTCGTCTATATCTAAAAAAAAATGGCTGAGTAATAGCATTTTGAATTTCTCTTGTGGCTGACATTTTAGAACGACCTGATTTTTGTCACGCGATAACAGGCGTATTTATGAACCTATTTGGATGTAACTTGGTCTGTACATAGTACATACCAATGTCTCGACCGAGTTCGTTGGCCAGCTTCATTCGCCATCTTGTTTCAAAAGGGTTGCCATTTAAAAAAAATTAAATTTAAAATTCAAAATGAGGTATTAAAAAATTGGAAAACGAAAAAGATTTTTTTTTATGTGTTTGGCCTTGATACAAAGATTCCGGAGCAGTTTTTGTTTCTGAAAATTTGTTCTTTTGTTGATATCTTAAAAAATGGTTGATTTATAGCACTTTGAATTTCTAGCATGGCTAACATTTTGAAACGATCTTGTATTTGTCACGCGATAACACACGTATTCGCCTATTTCGATGTAAGAAGGCATGTGGATAGTATACATCAACACCTCGACCAAGTTCGCTGGCCAGATTCATCAGCCATCTTGTATCAAAATGGCGGCCATTAAATTAAAAAATATATATATATTTAAAGTGAGGTGCAAAAAAATTAGAAATTGAAAAAGGTTTCTTTCTTAAGTATTTGATCTTGATATAAGGATTCAGGAGCATTTTTTGTTTGTCTTTACCTTAAAAAATGGCTCAGATATAGCAGTTTCAATTTCTATTGTGGGTGACATCTTGAAAAATCTGATTTTTTGCATGCGACAGCACTCCTATATATTAACCGATTCCGATGTGAGTGAGCATGTGCACAGCAATTACTAAGGTCTCGACCAAGTTCACTGCTTAGCCTCATCCACCATGTTGTCTTAAAATGACAGGCACTTTAAGAAATTGCCGAATTTGGCAGCCAAATATAAGTTACTTTAAAGAAAATCAGCTTGGATAAAGCTGACTAATTTCGCGAAATTCTCATTCATTATATTGATAAAAATTAGTATTGAATCTCCTATATTCGGTTTCCACTAAATTGAGCTTCGTGTGTTTGCATGATATAAGTTGGTTTTTTTTAAATAAGGATTATGAAAGTTACCTCTTCCTCCCGGCACTGGCCGGAAGGACTTTTTTTTTTTAAACCAGTCAAAGTGTTGTACACATGAATCAAATGAAAACCCAATATAAAAATGTATACATTTACATAACAGACACAAAATAATACAGCTATAAATGAACTTATTTCCATTCATCATTGGAGCAATAATATTAAAATACGCCATTATTTCCATAATCGAGTTTCTATCTTGCTTCAATATATTTTTTCACACTTATAGGACGTTATATATTCACCACGTCCTTTATATTTCCAATAGGACGTAATATTTCTTTTTTTTTTTTATTCGTCAAAATTAATTAAATAATTATAATTTTTCACATGAAAATCATAAAACAGAAAAATTATGACGTAACATTCACTTTTGTTTTTAATTCATGAAACTATTTATTTTATTTTCATTTTTTTCACATGGAAATCTTGCAGTAGAAAAGTTATGATGTAATATTCCCTTTTATTAAATTCGTCAAAACATTTATTTCATTTTTTCACGTGGAAATTTTGCAATAGAAAATTAATTGTTGTGGTAAGAATTTTATTGTGGATTTTTAATGGTTGGCAACAGCTATAACGAAATATGTTTACATTTGATTGGAAATTGCTGCTAAATTTGTGGGGTTTTTTATTAATTAAAAATTAATTATAAGTTATTTCGATTCCGGATTACTTTAGTTGCTTCGGCCGTGTTTTAATACACATGTACGTAACATTTCACAATTCTGGCTTCCAAACTGCGGATCTGTATAGCATTACAGATAGACAGGCAAATTTTCATTTTTATATATTAGATAATTTTTTAAATATATTTTTGAAGACCTAGCCCATCATTTTTCAAATTATAAATTTGCAAAACACTAATACTGAGTTTCCGCAGAATTATACCGGCCGATTTTCCATTTTACGAAAGAAAGCCTTTTTAAAAAATTTGTTTATGCGACGAAGGTTGAAGACGACACGCAATCTATTTCCAATTGTGATAACGCCGCCACTTTCTCCACAGTTTTGCAGATTCATTTATACCACTGAAAATGTTACTTTACATCATTCTAACAAATGTCATCCTTGCGATAGATTTTTTTTTAAAACCATGTTTGAAAATTATTTAAAAAATGATAAAAAGAAAATCAGTAAATTTATTTACAGATTTAAAAGGAATTTTATTTGGAAGTTCATCTTTTGCTCTTATTTGCAGTGCCTGATTTACGGCGGGGCATTCAGGGCACGGGCTCAGAGCCCCTGATTTTCAGGGGCACCCAAATGCTGCTGAAAGTTTTTCAGTTATTGTCCAAAATCTAATGTAGTTTTAATATCTAATAGAATTTTACATTTCATTCGACATTCTATTGTGCTCATATTGTATTTTTATAATATTGTGTATTTTGTCTGAAACATCCATATTTAATTTATTATATTGAATATCTTTAACACCTAAAATATATATTGTATTTTTAATTCTTATTTAATCTTGTTCCTGTTCTCATCAGAGTATTTGAGATTGGTGAGCGTAGCTCGTAAGCGGCCGAGCCCCCCCTAATATTTTAAATAATTGTAGCTTGGTATTGTGGAAAATTTTATTGCATATATTGTCATTACAGATATATAATCTTGCATAGGAAAAGATTATCAGCAATTTATTATAAAACGTCTACTCGTTTAAATTTTGCAATTGTGAAATAATTATTTAAAAGTAAATGAATAATTATCATAATTAATTTTTAATGGATATTTTAAAGTATTTATCAAAGTCAATAGTGGTTATCTTAGTAAATACATTTTTCATTTTTTTAAACTCAATTTTCCTTGCAAGCATCGGTGCAAGGGGGCCCCGTAAGCATCTATGCCCAGGGCCCCCAAATTTGTAAATAGGTCCCTGTCTATTTGACAGTACACTGTAAAAAAAGACAAATGTTTCTAAATCTACGGAAATGTACAAATAATCATGAACGCAAATATATAATAACCTCTTCCGAGTCCCCCAAGATTCTGAAAAACGCTCTTTTATCTTTAGAAACCTCAGAAAACAATTTATTTTCGAAATTTAAAGAAAGATTTATCAAAACATTTTTTTATTAGCTGCCCGTCATTTTCGGAAACGTTTCCTAGTAGCTTTTACAATGCATTCATCAGTTCTCTGTAACCCGGAAAATCGGTTTCTCGGATTCGTCATCCATTCTCAAATAAATATTTTCAGCTGCATAACTGAATTTGTGCATACAATTGTAACAAAATAACGTTAATTTTCATATTAATGTTAATACTGTTAATTTAGCATGTTTGTCTGTTAAGGGGTCTCAGGACTCTTAAAACTGGAGAAAATAAAAAAGACCATACAAATGTAAGTAAGTACGAGTAATAAGAATCTCTATTTATAAGAAATCTCTTATTTATAAGAGAGTCCACTGAAATTTATTTAAGAGGTTCAGGGGTTTGTAACGATACGTTATCTTTTCGCATCCCAAATATATGGATTGAATGGTTGGACAACTTGCGGAGTCGTGACATCATAAAAGGAACACATGCGATGGTGAAAATGTAGGACGCGTTATAATGTTTACTTGTTTGTACTCAATGATTTTATTTCCATTTTTCATATGCATTGTATTTGTAATTTCTGTTATACATTCTGATGACGACTCAGTGAAGGAGTTGAAACATGTCAATATAGGTTTTTAATTTACTTTTAATGTGTTTTTGGTAACGTATTTTAAGCAAATAAATATTTTAATATATGTTTTGACTTTTCCGTTTGGAATATATATTGTGATATGATATAAAAAAGACCATTTTCAACATTTAATATTCTAAAATGCACATAATTTTAAAACACAATTTTTATTGGGATGAAAGATATATATATTTTTTTCATTTCACATATTTAAAAAAATTGCAAGATGGAGAATTAGCATTTACAGGGGGGCTTCAAAGTGTCTTACATTTGACGAGCAGAAAATTAGCATAACATTTTACGCGCAGGATTACAAAATAAATATTGCACCTAGAATGAAAATTTTGTTCTCTACTTATACTTCAGAATGTAATAATCACCCTAAACCTAATTAAATTTGTATTTAAAGCCTTTTTATAGTTTTAATACAAAGTTGTTTTTAGCTTATACAAAATTTTGAAATTTTCAACAGTAAAATCACATAAAAAATATTTTTTTGAACAATAAAAAGGAAATTTTAGGTTTAGTTTATACAGACTAACAGGAAACATACGTTTTGAAAATTTCATGAAAAAATATTCAGAAGTTTTTGAGATATCCTGCGCGTTACGCCCCAAAACGTCATTTGGAGAAAAATGACTTCAAAATTTCGGAAACGCCGCTTCAGCTATTGGGCGTGTATAATTCTAAAAGCCACAGCTTCTATTTTAATGGGAATTTAATTTTAAGGAAACAATTATATCAAAATGTTCAGAAAAGATTGGACATCTAAAAAAATTAAAATTTCGAAAATTTTGAAGCTTTAAGAGTCCCAAGACCCCTTAAACATGTTTTCTGAATATTCGAATATTTACCTGAGAATGGATATCATTCGAAAAAAATCATATTTCGATTTGAGAAAACTGATTAGTGCACTGTAAAAGCTACTCAGAAACGTTTCCGAAAATGACAGGCATCTAAAAAAAATTAAAAATTCTTCTTTCAGTTCCGAAAATAAATAGTTTTCTGAGGTTTTTAAAGTTAAAGGAACGCTTTTCGGAATCTTCGGTGACTCGGAAGAAGTTATTCTATATTTTCATTCTTGATTATATAGTACATTTTTGTAGATTAAGAAACACATCCGTCTTTTTTACCCGACTGCCAAGAAGGGTTATGTGTTTCATCCGTATCTGGGTATGTGGATTTCTTTATACCCTCGAAACATCCCAACGGTTGAATGAATTTTAAGGAATGAGGTCTCTATCGATTCGTCTTAACCGTCCGATGGTTATAGGCTAAGTTTTGTTTTTACAAATTCAAAATGGCGACAAAATGAAGACGATGTTTCATTGACTGTTTTACAGTCAGAAGCTCCGTTTAAATATGACACAACCTGGAAGTTGTGTAGGTAGAATCTCTAGCTTTACTGCAATTCTAACCATCATAGACATCTATAGACTTCATCAAAACAGTGTTACATCAAAACAGAACAATTAAACACAACTTAAAAGTCATCAATACAAGTAAATAAATAAAAAAAAAATAGGTAAGTAATATAAAAAATAGTTTTACATTGATGAGAAATAATTACTTCGCTTTTTACGCAGTCGGATTTTTTAATTTTTTTAATTTAATTTTTACTTGTTTACAGTGTATGAAAACTGGAAGGATGCGTTATTTTAGGTGCGGATATATTGAAATGCTTCAACAAACTTAGAGGGATGGTAGTACTCATGAAGACGAACAAAAAATGCAATGGAACATTTGGTCGCAAATGACGTTTAAAGGATGAAAATCGAGAAAATGCGTCTGGAAATGGACAAACTGAGACAAGAAAGAAACACTCCAGAAAATTATTTATTGCACAGAATAGGTACAACACAGCTCGTGATGTCCGAAGAAAACAAATATTTTACAACAATTGTCCAAAGTGTCGACCGCGGACATTATTACACAGAGTACATCTACGGAGGAACGACTGGCAGACGCGCTCAAATTTGCATACGTAGATTCCTGCTCACAGATTTGTTTGGCTTTCTTCCAAGTTTTTGTAATATCTTTCTGACCGGATATGCACAAAGTGAAAGGAAAACCAGCTTCGTGCTACTAGCCAGTTCTGCAGAAAAACAGCATGCGAGATTTCTATACTTTTATTAGCTTTACGATTTTAACCCTTTAAACGTCATTGGCGACCCCATGTTCCATTGCATTTTTTGTTCGTCTTGATGAGTGCTATTATCGCCTTAAGTTTGTTGAAGTATTTCAGATACACCTGGTATATGTGATAAAAGGAGAAGTGGTAGCGTTGGTCCTTGCCACCCTCTTTCACGTGTTTGTGAAACACATGTTTCTGATTTATAGTATAAAAATAAATGTACTTACGATCCCCGCTAGAGGAGCAGCGGAGACGACGATGCTTCCGCAGCAAGACAGTATGCCCAATAAGCCCGCAGCTTGTTCTTTGCTGGCCGCGAAAATAGAGTAGCCGTGGACGGACAGGAGAGCTACGGCAGTGGGTACCAGCATCTGCGAGAGAGTGGCCTACAGGCGAGAGAAAAATGCCGAAAGTTACGAAGAAAAATTTATCAATTAACTATTTCTCAACTACAGTTTTTTTTCATCTATGTACCGGGTGAGCTAAAAGTTCGTTACAACTTTAAAAACTCATAAAAAAGGTTTGCAAGAAAGGGTTCACAAAATAGTCGGATTTTTTTTTAGCAGCAAAATTAACTAAAAAAAATCACATGTAGAGGGCGCTAATGACCCGAAACACAATCAACAGAACAACAATACGCTCTATTCATTTGTTCTCCCAATAACAACTGTTCAACATGACCTCCAAAACATTCTACGACACAACTGTTGTCCTGTTTATTGTGTTTCGGGTCGTCAGCGTCCTCTACATGTGATTTTTTAACTAAAAGTTTTTTGCTGCTAAAAAAAATCCGACTACCTTGTGAGCCCTTTCTTGCAAACCGCACTCCTTTATCATTATTTCTTCCTTTTTTATGAGTTTTTAAAGTTGTAACGAACTTTTGGCTCATCGGCTCGTCCAATATATGAATATAAAAAAATCCATCTAAAATCCCTGTTAAATCTTTTAACCGGAAAAGAGGAACACATTCACATTACGTAAATCCCTTTATGTAAATAATAATTAGAAGCAATACAATTATTTCTTCATAAATAATTAAAAAAGAAAACTAAGCCCCATAAAAAAGTTTAGCAATATAACACAAAGCAAAAATATCTTTTTTTAAAAAAAAGAAAAGATTAAAATTTATATTCACTTTATAGAGCATATCATACACATATCTTGACTATTTCATGAAAAAATATCGAAAAGTTTTTTATTATCTTGCGCGTAATGCTACCAACATCACATTTTGATAAAAATGACTTTAAAGTTCTCTCTATGAAAATATCTCATATTTAACAACTATTAAGAGTGTCATTCATTTTGTTTTAAAGTCTTCAGAAATGATTACTCTTTAATATATTTGTCATAAAATTGATAAGATGCTCTATAACATTTTTCAATCAATATATTTTCCTCTTAGTTACTAAATCAAATTCTATAAGTGCCTTCAAATCGTTAAAACTCCACCCATCAGAAACATTTTAATGATTATTAACCCTCTCGCTGCGCAGCCCGAGATATGCTCGGGCATGCATTTTCCCGTCAAATTAATACTATTTGGTTAATCCCACCAGTTATTTTTTAGCGAAAACTTTGTCTGATTTAATCAGGACATTTTCCCCCGATTACGATAGTCAAAAATTTTTGCTTTAAAGAACCGGTGATAAACGGTTAAAAAATCTTTAAAAGACGCTCATCGCGAAGAATTACTTGCGCAGCGAGAGGGTTAAAAATTCTAAAAGTAATTTACTAAAATAGAAGTTCATTCACATGTTTATTTTTAAATAAGTATTTAAAATCATAAATCATAATAAACTTCAGTTAAAATAAACATTAGATGATTACTTAATACATTCAGGACGGGAAACTCGAATTCTTGTTTTCATTCAAAAAACATCATTGACCAAGGGCGTGGCTTCTACCTTACAGAAAATGCATTTATTTCATGTTGTCCATATTTTTTTTAGAGTGCAAGACATTTTATATGAAATTCGTGCACTGAAAGATATTTACCGATGCATAAACTTGGGAAACCTATCGAGAACACCAATTTACAAAAGATTATCAGAACAGGGGGGAGTTTCGTACTGTTTTAAAATTCAGATTTGATAAAAATTGCCCGCCGGCAATGTGTTAAGCTATAAATTTAATTAAGTTTCCTCATATTAGACAATTATGAGATTTAGAACATATAGATCAAATTAAATCATTATGTTAAAAGATAAATTCGCATCAATGTCAAAATAAGTACTGGGTGAGTCAAAAGTTCGTTAAAACTTTAAAAACTCATAAAAAAGGAAGAAATTATGATAAAGGAGTGCGGGCTCACAAGGTAGTCGGATTTTTTTTAGCAGCAAAAAGAAAAAAAAATTGTTAAAAAATCACATTTAGAGGGCACTGACGACCCGAAACACAATGAACAGGACAAAAGTGTCGTAGAATGTTCTGGAGGTCATGTTGAACATTTCTTATTAGAAGGAATGAATAGATGAATGGAGCGTATTTTTGTCCTATTCATTGTGTTTCGGGTCGTCAGCGCCCTCTAAATGTGACTTTTTTACTTTACTCTTTTTTTTTTTAATTATGCAAAAAAAAAAAATCCGACTACCTTGTGAGCCCTTTCTTGCACTCGTGAGCACTCCTTTATCAGAATTTCTTCCTTTTTTTGAGTTTCTAAAGTTTTAACGAACTTTTGGCTCACCCGGTACTTGATAGATGATAAGTCCTAATATTAAAAATTTCTCTAGCTGACATTTATTATTAAATCATAAATGTCAATTAACTCAAATTTAGAATTGACTGTTGGTGGTGCTCTTCTCGTAGAAACACTATTTCAAGTAGTCTCCTAGTAGTAACCACGGGTCGGGACTACTGGGAAATGTTTCCGACGGGATGTCGTACTGGATGACTGATCTCCATCTAATAGGTTCCTCTACGTCCAATAAAGCAATGTACCGGGCGGTCATAAAAAAAAACTTCCCCGATGTATGAACCCCTAGCGGCCTAACCTCTTAACCAATCGAAAAGAAATTTTAGATATACTTATTTGAAGGTATGCGCTCGAGATCGTGATGATTTAAAACAATAGAGCCCTCACGGTTACCGTTACAGTGAAAAAATATTTCGAAATTTTCGAATGACAACTACCTTTTTTTTTCATGCACAAATTCATCAGCGCACTGAAAAACCATAAATGGTGTTGGAATGATACTCGTACGATGAAAATTGTCGGCATAAAACAATTGCAAAATAGACCATTGCGAGGAACGAAGGAGTGGCTTCAGGATATGTTTTTCAGTAGCCGATTATTTTTTTCACTTGTGAACTCGGTATTATTGCAAGATTTGTTTTAAAATGTGTTTTTGAGTTTGTGCACACATAGTGAAAATAAAAATGTAATCATTTGTTTTAGAGTGCTGAAGCTGAATACTACGTTACATAGGAACTGATTAGGATTGAGTGCCACGATATTACACCGGCAATTTTAGTCATACGTGTATCGTTCCAACGCCATTTATGGTTTTTCAATGCGCTGATGAATTTGCACAGGGGAAAAAAAAAGGTGTTGCCATTCGAAAATTTCGAAATTTTTTCACTGTAACCGTAACCGTAAGAGCTCTATTGTTTTAAATCATCACGATCTCCATCGCATACAGTGTTGAATTGAGACACTTTTCTCCGGGGGGGACATTATAGAGTTCCGGGGGGGAAATTGCACCTTTTGACCATTGAAATCCCAAAATCTCAAATCTTCCGGGGGGGGGATCTCATTGCTCCGGGGGGGAATGTCCCCCCTGGACCACCCCTGAAATCAACACTGATCGCATATCTTCAAAAACTAAATCTGAAATTTCCTTTCGATTAGTTGAGCGGTTAGGGTTAGGTCGCTAGGGGTTCATATATCGGGGAAGTTTTTTTTATGACCACCCTGTGTATACACGAACTGTGTGTTTTTTAAATAAGAATGACACCAGCCACGGATCCAAAACCGAGTTTATAATATATATATATATATATATATATTACTCTTCCCCCTCGTCCTTTACTTTTTCGTAAGTGTTTAGATGCTCGGTGCAAGACATGTCCATACGCTTCTCAGACACAAATTGTCTCAGATCCTAATTATTCATATTTTTGTAAAGCATTTAATGTTATTTATTGCATAAAGTGCAACTTATGTAGCATGAAATATATAGGTGAAACATCAGGTCCAATTCATAAACGTATCAATCAACATCGTTCAGACTCTAATAAAAACAAAGCAAAAAATCTACAGTCTATGGCTGAAATTGAACATTTTCATAAACATCAATTTAAAAATACGACAACTGAAATCCTTCAAATTCTAAAAAATAAATCAGAACGGCTTTATATGGAGTCATCATACATGAAATATTACAACACAATTTATCCTTATGGACTTAATAGTGAAATATTTAATAGACCTGTCAAAGTCTTCACATCTATAAATAACACTATTGATTATTCTTTCCAATTTATCCTACTCTTAATCATAATTTAAATTGTAAAACAACGCGAAACAAACGCGGAAAGGGCTCATCATCAGTTGTAGTTTCTAAAAAATATATCACTAAACAAATTAATGATCTTCAAAGTAAATATCTAAAGCATTATAATTGGTTATTAATTCGAAAATACATATTTGCTATTAAAAAGAAACAGATTATACAACATTTAAATGTATTTCTAAGTAAATCTTTCTCTAAACATTTTTCTGATATTTATTTTGATCTCATTATGACTAGGGTTAATCTTTTAAATATTAATGTACAAAAAGAAAACATAAAATTCAAAACACGAATACTCAAATGATAATAACTTTTTCAAAATCATATATTTAATAAAATTAATATCAATTCTATAATTAACGATAAAAACTGTTATTTTCCTATTAATAATCTTCATATATCAAAAACCTTTAAATATCCGAATACAATTGGTAGAAAGATTTTTAACTACAATACATTATCAAAAAATACATCTGCTGCAAGTAATTTTCCGTGTAAATGCAATGACCCTAATCTAAAAAAATATATAAACATGATCATGGACATATAATCACTGGAAATCTTAATATTGTTAATGATTTTAAATTGAAAAAACTAATGGGTTTTGGTACTAAATATAGACTTCCATCTAAATTTACTGTTAAATCTATTATCAAACAGTTTACATATGATATAGATATTTTTATATACTGTAAAAGCACTTATTTTCGCAAGGCTTTAATTTTCGTGACTTTAGCGAGCCCGTCGTAATCGCGAAAATTTAAGCCTCGCGAAATATTTTTTTTTCCCACCTCAAATAATATTAAAAAATCAGAAAATTTTCACTAGTCCAAAATTTAATGATTACATAGTTACTTAAATAAGAAATAAGTACAAAAATTTCTTGAATAAAAACAATAATACAATTAATAGAACGAACTTTTCGGACAAAAGGAAGTTTCTTAAAATGCCGTTTCAAAAGGTGTTCTATTTAGGTAGTTTCGGGATTTTTCAACTTTCGTTTCTGCTCATGTAAAATTCGCGAAATTTTCAGCTCGCGAAATCACCGATATCTTCATTTTCGCGAAAATTACGGCTCGCGAAATTAAGTGCTTTTACAGTATAAAATTTCAATCTATTACAATAAACCTATTGCATATTTTAATCAATGGAAAATATTAGTAACTGAAAAATTAACTATGGCTTTAAAAAATAACATTTCTGATTTGGTTTCTATTAACACAAACCTTTTTTTCCAACAAATTACTAAATTACAAAAAAACTACGTTATTACATATGTAGGCAAATCTCCTAATAATTATGCAATCATATGTAAATCTTATTATCACCAACTTCTTACAACCTGTATTTCTTCTAATAAATCTTTTCAAAAAACTAAGGAAAATGTAATCGTAAATAATCGTAAAATTCAAAGTTATTATAAACTATTAAATATTCTATCTACTAACTTTAATTATCCTTATTTAGTTCTTATTCCCAAATTTCATAAAACTCCAATTAAATTTAGGGCTGTAACTATTGGTTGCAATACATATAATAATAAAGTCAATAAACTTCTATTAAAAATTCTTAATCAATTATATATACTTACTACAAACAATGATAATACACATTGTATAAAAAATAGCTATCAACAGGGGCGTAGCCACAGATATTTTTTCGGGGGGGGGGGGGGGGGAGAATCCGAAAATTTCCCAACTTGAAACAAATTGCTCCAAATTTCGACTAAAATGATATGCACAACGTGTGTAATAATTATAATGATACTTTACTTTTGCATAAAAAATCCCTTTCCAAAGAAAAATTCTGAAACTGAAAACATAAAAATTCTAATTATGGGTTTGTTTACTAAAAAAATAAATACGCTTTTTACTTTCTTCTATCTTTACAAGAAGAAAGTATTGGATTCGTGAAAAAATTCGACTTTCGGTTTTAGACTGATTTATACGTTTTAGTAAGTCCTGAACACTATTAGACTGTTTTTAGAAAATATCTGTCTGTCTATATATGATACAAATTTTGTGGGCGTTCTAACACAAGAACTAATGCACGAAATTTAATAAAAATTTAGAGATTCACTTATACAGTCGAACCTCGTTAACGCGAACACTCAAGGGGAAACTTTTTTTGTTCGTATTAAAAGTAGTTCGTGTTATCGGAACTTAACTACATTACATTACAACTGGACGAGGCAATCGGAAACAGTTCATGTTAACGAGGTTTGACTGTACCTTGATAAAAATATGGTGCTGATTTGTTTTTGGTGTAAATCGTCCAACAGGTGGCCCTGCTATGCGGCATTTTTCACGATTTACATGATTTTAGCGATAATTATATTTCAAAAACTAATGCACGGAATTTGATCAAACGTCATATTCTGTTAAACCTTGACATAATTTGATGCAAATTAGCTTTTTATGTATATTATATAGCAGGTGGCGCTGTTATGCAGCATTTTTCACGATTTTGCGATAGCTGTATCTCAAAAACTAATGCACGGAATTTAGACAAACTTCATATTCCACATAAGTAGCACTTCCACATAAATAGATCCTTATTAGGCTTGGGTCTATACTGTCCAAAGCTATCGTTTTTGTGCACTTTGAGTAAGGAATTTTGGTTGCAGACATCTAAGAGGCTGGGTGCCAAAATTGAATGATTTGTTTGAAAAATGCTATGCTTATATCTCCTTTTTAAATGCATACAATTCAACAAATCTATACCTTTAGAGTTTGTTATTATAGGCAAAGAATTGCCATTTAATTTTGGCACTGTGATTGCAAATTTTGAGGCATTAACATGTATGGAGTAGAAGAAAATTTTGGGATTGGCACATCCGACTAGTTTTCAATTAATATTAATTCTTGTGGTCTTCAAAGAAGCCCACCTGTTAATAACATCGCTTAGTTTAATAAAATTCCCTATTTCACTTTCATATTTTAAAAGCATTAGGCTGTCATGTCTGTCATCCCTCACATTGTAGCTTGCAATATATATTTTTTAAATTTTTATTTGACTAAAGATTCTTTCATTAGATGCAACGCCATAAAGATAAGCTGCTGTGAATGTTAAGGTACGAATATATAGTTTGACGGCGTGACCCAAATAGTCTTTGAATTTAATGGCATGAGTAAAAGGTTTGTTAAGTGAGTTAGAATTTGGTTTATTTCTATTTGACTCTGCAAGTGATGTACATCCGGTTTCTCATATCCAGGTGGAAACATTATTAACTTTTCCCTTGTACAATTGTAATTTAAATATGGAATGCATTGCTGTAATATTCTCTTGATATAGGGAACATTGTCATTTAAGCCAGTTACTAAATTCCCGAAATTTTCTTGTATTTCTTATAATTCTTTACTGTAAAACTTATGTGTATCAATGTCCATTGCTGTGCTATTATTTTTATCTATTGCCTTTGGTGAAACCGTTTTTCTACGGTGCTTTCGGAACTCAGCTTCTCCAGTCACATCCTAATATTCATAATTGTTTGTGAGCTTGTCTGTAAGGAAATCTTTATTTCTTCAAAATTTTATTCAAGTGCAACGTGTCAGTGTTACAGTGCATGCCGATTTTTTCTTCAGTTGATGGACTGCTTTCATGGTCATATTTCTGTTCCAAATTAAAATTGCCCATTTTTTACCCTTTTCATCCTCGAATGGATTTTTAGATGCTCCAAAATCTTGCACGAAAACTCTTTTCCTATTATGAAGGGTTTCTTCGTGCTGAGATTTATAGTAACTTTTTAGAACAGCTTTAAGCACAGAACACTGGACTTTTGGTTTAAAATTTTATAAACACATATGAATATAAACGAACAGGACTGATATATATTTCCGCACACAAATAAAAGTAAAATGTGACAAATTTATCTAAAGTAACGACTTCTTATATCCGCATTTGCTCATATAACGCTTTTTACTTGACAGCGAAGGGTTAACTAATTTTTGGGGCAAAAAATTATGAGAATTAAAATATTGTCCAAAAATCGCAAAATTAGTCAAAAAAGTTGTGAAAACTCATCAAATCCTCTTGCCCATAGCTGTGTTTCAAGTAGGTTACTACATTCCTTTCTGTTGTGCTACAAGTGATCTCCAATTTTCAAAAGAAGCTGCAATCCCTTTGGATTAAAATAGCTGGATTCTCTTTTGGGAGGAGAAGGGGAGGTAGGGTGAAATTTTTGAGAAAGGAACAAAGTTTTGGAGGAAATAAAGGAACTGGTTAGTCAGTTATTGATGGACAGGAGTAGAGAAATTTAGGTCTGGTAGATGTACAGTATTTTTGTTGAGCTGAAAAATACAATGATAGATTGAGTGTGGCTGATTTCTTTTTGTATTTCTTTTGATAACTTAACTTGTTTACTGTTGCAGTACTCAAAATAATCACCAAAACAATAAAAATTTCGTAATTTTTTTACTATTACTTTAAAAAAAGAAAATGCCTCAAAAATCTAGAATTTCCCAACTCTAAGCTCAAATTTCCCAACTGCACATATATTGGGGGGGGGGGGGGAGGCTCCCCCCATACCCCCCATGGCGACGCCCCTGGCTATCAACTGGTCAATATTTTATAAAATCTTCATTGTGTATATAAAATATAACGACATATGACTTCAAAGATCTTTTTAATAATATAGACTTATTAGATTTACATAATATTATAAATGTATGATTTAAAAAGTATTATAAAAAAATGTATGATTTAAAAAGTATTATAAAAAACTGGAATTACCATCTAATATTGACATCGCTTATTTTAAATCATTAACAAACTTCATTATCTATAATAATTATATATTGCAAGATAACACATTATATTTACAGCACGTCGGTATACCACAAGGTGGTTGTACATCCAGTTTATTATCAGACTTATACTTATATCGTTATGAACGTACTTTTACTAATAATAATCTCCATTTATATCGTTATATTGATGACATAATTTTAATTGCCACTGATAAATCTAAAATTTCTCAATGTCCAGTTGATTATCCCACTAATTTGGAATTAACGGAAAACCTCTTATCTAACAATACAATTAACTTCTTAGATCTTAAAATTACAATAAAAGACAACAAAACAATAACAGATTTATATGATAAACGTAAAGAATTTAAATTCAAAGTTAATACATTTACAAATTTTAAATCTTGTCTTCATCATTCTGTATATCGAAATATACTACTTAATCATTTATATAGAATAAAATGTTTATGTTCTTCTCATCTAATTAACAATAATATTAAAAACTAATTTATGATGCATCAAATCATGGTTTTCCAAAAAAATTCATATATTCATTAATATACAATTAGTACTTACACGATCTTAAAAAAACAAAACAAATTAACACATGCATAAACAAAATTACAAAAAAATTATAAAATTAAAAAATATTTATAAAAAATTAAAAATTGTAAAATAATAAACAATTACTATAGGATGGTTGGGTGGGTAGATGTTAGAGTACGGAGGAGGGTGGAGTTGTCTGGATAATACGCAATGGTTAATTGAAAAAAAAATGATGGGGCTTTTTTATTATAACTACATTTCTAATACGTATTTTATATGGATGTTGATTTGATGTTTTATATGTAATTGGAGACATTTTTTTTCAATTCATATTAAATTTAACTTATTTAAGCAAATTCAATATTAACTTGTTTTTAAATTTTAGTCTACTCGGGACAATATCATATTAATTAATAATAGTATACCATCTTTTTAGTGATTATTATGCATATAAGTTTATTTGATATAACTAATGTTATACTGTATGTATTAAAATTGGGTAAATAGCTTTTATTATTATTCCTCTATACTAGGGATGCACAACCTGTGGCCCGCGGGCCAAAAGTGGCCCTCGACGGCTTAACGTGTGGCCCGCGAATTTATAATAGGAAAAATTTATACAATTTTTGTCCATAGGTCTCAAGGAAAAAAATCATGAATTTATTTCGTGAATTTGCTGCAGGAAAAATGGAAAATTATGTCAGTTAGTTAGGAATCACAAATTTCATTGATCGGGTGCAGAAAAATTGCGAATTTCATTGATCGGGTGCAGAAAAATTGCGAATTTCATTGATCGGAGGCGGAAAAATTGCGAATTTCATTGATCGGGGGCGGAAAAATTGCGAATTTCGTTGATCGGGTGCGGAAAAATAGTACATTTTGTCAACGAGGCTCGGAAAAATCGTGAATTTCGTCGATCGAGTACGGAAAAATCGCAAGTTTTGTCGATCAGGCGAGAAAACATCGCAAATTTCGTTGATCGAGCACGGAAAAATCGCGAATTTTGTCGATCGGACTCGGAAAAATTTCGAATTTTGTTGGTCAGGCACGAAAAAATCGTTAATTTTGTTGATGATGCGCGGAAAATTGAAAATTTTGTTGATCGGTTGCGGAAAATCGCGAGTTTCGGCAGTCACGAGAAAAAATTCCGAATTTCGTCACGTTGCCTCGGGAAAAAATTGCAAATTGCGTCAGTCAGTTAAGAATCGCGAATTTCGTCGATCGGTTCCGGAAAAATCGTGAATTTTGTCGATTAGGAGAAGAAATATCTGAAATTTCGATGATAGACTGCGGAAGAATCGCGTATTTCGCCTGTTTATCGCGAATTTCGTCTATTTGAGGCGTAGAAAATTGCAAATTTCGTCAGAGTCAATTAGAAATTGCGAATTGCGTTGATCGGGCGTGGAAAAATCGCAAATTCCGTCGATCGCGCACGGAAAATCGCGAGTGTTGTTGCCCAAGCTCCGAAAGATGGCATATTTCGTTGGTCGGACTGGAGAAGAAAATCGTGAATTTTGTCGATCAGGCATGGAAAAATCCATTTCGTTGATCAAGCACGGAAAAATCGAGAATTTTCTCGATGATGCGAGGAAATATTAAAAATTTCATTGATCGGATGCGAAAAAAAATCTCGATTTTTGTCAGTTTATCGCGAGAAAAAAATCTCGAATTTCGTCAGTTTGCCGTGTCAAAAAATTGCAACTTTCGTTAGTCACTTAAGAATCGCGAATTTCGTTGGTCGGGCACGAAAAAATCGCGAATTTCATTGGTCGGGCATGAAAAATCGCAAATATCGTTGGTCGGAAAGGAAAAAATCGCAAATTTTGTAGATCAGGCGAGGAAAGATAGCAAATTTCGTCAATCCGGTGTGGTTAAAATTGAGAGTTTTGCCTATTATGCGTGGGAAAATCGCGAATTTTGTCGATCAGGCGTGGAAAATCGCAAATTTCGTTGATCAGGCGCGGAAAATTCGCGAACTTCATTGATCAGGTGCAGGAAAATCTCAAATTTCGTTGATCGACTCTTTTTCCCCCCTTCGTTCATAAAGTTCACATTTTTTTCGGCACTAGCCATCTTCATGCCTATGTTTGTTTTTTAGTCCTTTTAACAAAACAAAATTTGCTCCCCGAATAAAGTCAAGGAATATTATCACTCCTTCAAAGGAATTCTTGCTATATCTTTGTAATTGGAAGCTGTTAATGTATCCTTCCCAGCTGAATTGGATATGGTGACTGGGTAGGGGAACCTAGAGTGGTAAAACTCCCTCCCCCCTGAAACCTGAAATCATATTTTTTATCTGATTATAGGCCACAGATGATCTCGCCAAAATAGAATTCTCTCCGTGTTACTGATGTGGCCCTCGACAACCCAGATATTTTTGTAAGTGGCCCTTCTCTTAAAAAGGTTGTACACGTCTATAACTTTTTAATATTGTTTTATTTTCAACTTTGTATTCCATGATTAATTATCAGTTTAATGTGTTTGATTGTCACAATCATATTTTTTAGCTTTTTTATGGCTAATATGAAGATAATTCACACACTATATTTGTGATCTTTAGGCTATTGGAATTTTAGAATCTGACAATCTTCTATAAACATCCATTTTTTATATTTTTTCCTGTTCCTTTTTTATATGTAATAGTAATTATTAAAGTTTTTTATATTTTTTATTATATATACTTTATTTTATTTTATAGCATATAGCTATATTCTATATATTATCAATGTTAAACATTTTTTTAATTTCTCAGTGTAGATTAAATGGGTTTGGTAATAGAATATATTGAGAGCATTTTATTAGCATTTAATTTATTTAATTTTTTTTTAATAATGATATATAGTATGGTATTATTTTTACATTAGGATTTGTGTAGTAATGCAGTTGATATATTTTAATTTCATTAGCTTTTATTAGGTTCTTCTTTTTGCGACATTTGAATAATAATAATAGTTTTAAAATAATAGATGGCAGCACCAAAAATTTTGTCTTTTTAAAGTTTCTATTAAAGTAATAATTTTAATTTTTTACACCAGGTGGTATTGAACGCTGAATATTGGCAATATTGTAAAATTGATATTAAACAATTCAAAATTGTTTTTAGGTATTTTAAATAATGTAATTATTTTCTATTTATATTATATTAATTGAATTTATCACGGTATTTAAAAATGAATTAACTGAATCCATAGGTTTTAATTTCTGTGTTAACTTAACTGTTTTATTCACCTTAATCTTATCATGCTTTTGGATTCCATGTGCGGGAAGATATTTTGAAAATCAACTGGGAATTTATTCGGTATGTTGTGTAAGATTTCTATTGCTATAAATTAAATATTTAATGGGTTGTAGTGTTTTTTCCATTTCATGCCATTTGATAATGTTCTGTTTTCATCTTGAAACTATTATTTTGGTTATATTGGTTGTTTGGTAACGGGAGAATTTTTTTTTTCAGCTTTTAGCTTTTTTTCTCACAGAAAACAACCGATTTGCTTATATTATTGAATTCTGTACCCTTGAAAACGTAATTCAATATTAAGTTTTTCAATTTTTTCGGAATCCATATTCTTTTTTTTCTTCCATATTAATTCTTGTAATTAAGTATAATGCACTTTATTTTATACATACAGTTCTATATTGTAGATTTGTGGCATCCATTTTTATTGTCAATTCATTCACAATATTGCGGTTTTTGATGATGGTCGGTAATGTTTAATTAATGGTTACATATATATATATATATATATGAAATGTATCCGCTTTACTTCAGGGTAGGTGATTGTAGTCATGACCTTACAAGAAGATGAGGCAGTTTGTCCTGAACCTGACTTTATTTTCTTTCATGTTACATGGTCTCACATTAAGTCAGGCCCAGTGACTGGGGAACTGGAAGGAGCAAAAGCTCTCTAATTTCTGTATGTTAATTAAGATAGGATCACATCACAATCAGACCGCTCTTTCCCCCTGCACTCTGCTTTTCATCAGCTAGTTTTTACTTTATCCAGCAGAGGGCAGAAGTATCAAAGTGGGAGGCTTATTCTTTCATGATTGGTGCATTATCTTTTTTATAACTGTTTTATGTGAAGACAAGAGTTTGAACTTATGATTGCACAACAGGAGCTAATTCTAATTTAAATGTTAAATATTACTTATGAGGTAACCATAGTCTGAACTGTCCAATCAGACAAAAGTTAATTATGATTTATTGTTTATCAATTTTCTACTTTGATATTAATTAAACTAACATATTTGATTTATTGATCTGAAATTAATCCTTTGTTGTTTACAATTTGATTCTTAAACTATCTAGCATAGCCTGAAAAACTCAGTTTGTTTATGCTATAAATATAATGATGCTTTACTTCCTTGTTCATGAGAGACTTATTACTTTTATAAGGATTTTAAGATAATTTAATATGTTTTATGATGCCTGTCTTATGTTAACAAAGGGTAATTTCTTTTCCAGCTCTGCTTCATAAATATCAATTAGTGTCAAAGATTTTTATGATGAAGAAAATATTTTTATTTATTTGCTTTAAGAGTCTATGAAAAATAAGTTGGGTTGTCTGATTTAACAATTTAATTTCAATTTTGAATTTAAAAAAGGGTTTATCTTTTAAAAAGGGGTTTATTTTTATTTTTATCCTTTCATATATATACATATAATGAAGGTTTAAAAGTCCTATGACCCCTTAAAGTAATCTGTTAGGAGCTTGTTCGAAAGTAATTAATCGAGTGTCTGAATCCCTTTACCTTATCGGACGTGGCATAGTAGTAGCTGATTAAATAGCAGCTTTGCAGGAAGAGGGCGATGAAGTTGACCATCGTCACCGTCATGTCCTTAACTGTTATGCCGTAATGGAGCCATAGAGAACAACTGTCGGGGGAAAAAATATGCAAATCTATATTTTTAATCACATATTTAAAAATGAATATATTATTAGTACGACTATGTATTAATATAAACTTTAATAAATTATTTATATTAATGCAGTCTGTTGTTATAATCTGTACTACTAAAAAATAAAAAAAAGTTTGGCTGTGTGTGTGTGTCTGCGATGGCTAGCGAAATCTACGGCACGTACGAGGCTGGAAATTTTTGCGAGGCTAGCCCAAAGTGTCTCCTTAAGCACCTGAGATTCAGAATTTTAAATTTCTAATAATTAGCTTAGCTATTAATTAAAAAACCCAATTAAAAGAATGGAAAAGTGTTCATAATTCAACTAAAGCATAGACATTATCAAACATCAGAAAAGTTCTTCGAACAACTCGAAGAGAGGGGAAGGGTTTGCTGGAATAAAGGGTTGCTAAGGGTGATAAACGTTTTGGGTCTTTTTAAAAAGGGCCGTATTTAAAAAGCTTCCGGGCCTAAAAACTCGAAAATTGCACAGCCAGACAAAAAAATTCCCCTTTCAGAAATTCTAAAAATCAAATCGGGAATTTTTTAAAAAACCGTACAATTTTGTATAAAAACGTTTGTCCACTAATTGTTATTTTACATCCGATTTCTTGGATCGATTTGAGATATTTGATTAAACTTAATTTTTTTTCTAACATTATAATCTTTAGTAATCAGCAACTGATGGATTAAAATTTAAACATACTATTAATATATTATAACAAGAGATTGAATTAAAATATGAAATATGTGGAGCAAAAAAAAAAAAAAAAAAAGGCACCGAAAAGTAGTCTTACTTGATAACGGCGGTGAGGAAAGGTAGACAGGACACTCCAGAAGTGGATCTTATCTTCACTATATCCAGGCATGTGGGTCTGGAGAACAAAGAACATAAATCCGATAAATAATGGGTTCGCCTTTACTTCTCAAGCCTCTAGGACTTGCCTTCTCTTTAACCGCTTGAAGGGCTTTGGGACATTGTATATCACAAAACTCCTCAAAGCTTTATATAGCTTTGGGATATTATATGCGCCATTTAATTTTAATCCTCAAATAAGACAATGAACCAGAATTTTGGAATAAAATTTTGCTTTTATAATGTACATGAAGAAAAGGCTTTTACTTATTTTCAAATCAATTTGTCCTTAAATTGTTAAGTAATGATTTCAATATTTTAGCAACAGAAATACTTTGTCCCTAAAAGAAACTGAAAAATGCTGAAACACCTAAAAGTGCAAGAAACTTTGTGTAACGGGTGATGGATTATGGGTGGTGATGGATTAAAATGTAAACATACTATTAATATACGTATTATAATATTATTACAAGATATATTATATATATTATAACCCATCATTATATCTCTTGTTGTGTAAAAACTAGGGATTCAAACAGTATTTTTTTTTCCCATTTATTGTTGCTGTTCAATTAAAATGCAGTGTGATTCATAACTCGTGGTACAAACTTTAAGATGTATAGCAAACATTTTTGGCACAGACAAAAAAAAAAAAAAAAAAAAAAAAAAAAAAATGTTTGTTGTCTTTGTCATGTGTTGTACCACCCCTAAAAGTTTGTACCCTGTGTCCTGAATCACTTCGTAAAATATTTCGTTTCAGTTTCGGTTTTATTCTGAATTAACGAATTGTCAAAAAAAGAAAAAAAAAGAAAGAAAGAAAAAACCCCTTAGGGGTTATGCATATACAGTGAAACCTCCCAGTGCGACCACCTCTTTGAACGACCCTTTTTTCATGGAACGAAATTTATTCCCATAGGCACAATACTAATTTTATCTCCATTCAGAGATCATCTCAGTTGAACTCCTTCCACGAGCGACCCATTTCTTTGAAGAAAACGAAACAAATTCCGTTTTTTCCTGGTCGCTTGAAGAAGGTTTTATTAGAAATCTAATTCCGGAGGGCGCATTACTCATCAAACTTCTAAACTAAGTTTGGAATTTATATTTATTCCGGTAACTTTTAAGTGTTTAAATCCCTTTGTGCCTTCTTAGGCATTGAATTTAACTCTGATGACAAATTAAGAATGACGGTCAATAAACTCAGCTTCCCTATTCTGTCAGGAAACTCTCAAAGAAATACATAAATAAATGAAATCGTCATTATTTGTTCACGCCTAAAACAAAAAAATTGCATTTAATTATTGAACTTCCAAAGGAATGGAAATAAAAGTTATAGAAGATAAAACCGTAAAATCAAAGTAAACGTCAATGCATTCATTTTTAGGTGCGTTCGTAATTATATAAATACGTAGTACCTATAGTCGTCGTTCAGTCCGTCCGTCCGCATATAACAGAGCAAAAACTACCCAACCGAATGGTCGGAAATTTTAAATATATAATCGTTGCATAATTTTGTAGAGCCATTTCAAATTTTATGAAAATCGGATGTATAGTTTAATAACAGGGACAGTCAAAAGTTTTCCGTTACATTACGGCTAATGGGAAAAAATAAATGCAAGTGCATTTTAATTATGTTACAGCCTTCCGAATGGTCTGAAATTTTAAATATATAATTGTTGAAAATTTTTGTCTCCCAATTTTATGAAAATCGGATGTATAGTTTAATGGCAGGGACAGTCAAAAGTTTTCCGTTACATTAAGGTCAATGGGAAAAAAAATATTTCAAGTGCATTTTAATGATGTGACAGCCTTTCGAACAGAATGAAATGGATATGCACTTATGAAGTGCATTAAAATATACATTTATTACAATATGCGGTTCAAAAAAATTTATAAAATTAGTTATAGTACAGACGCACCTCATTTGCCACGTTTGACGAGCAATTTCTAACTTGTTAAACTCTATAGTAATTATCTTATGTAATTAACTTTTGTTTTGAGCTTAAATTTTCATATTTTTTCCTAATGTGAAAAATAAATTTTAGTAACATTAATTGTTACCTTTTTTTAACAATTTAAATCTAGATTTAAACATGACCTCCATTAAGAGACCATTTCTCGGAGCGACCCATTTTTATTGGAACGGAACGTGGTCGCTTTAGGGAGGTTTTACTGTATAATGTTATCACTTTAGGGTGAGGGGTGGGGGCTGGCACTTGATATCCCAAGGTATGTCTAGGGCACAGAGTAAAGAGAAAGAATAGAGATGATGTGTGGTGGTGGAGGGTGACGCCGAAAATGCAACCCTAAAATTCGTTACATTCGGCCCAAACACAACCACGTGCTTTGATGCGTCTGTCAATTCAAACCTGTATTTCTTTGATTTTGCTTTTACCGTTAGAAACAGGGACGTAACATCACCCCCCCCCCCCCCCCCCACATTCGGAATAGTAATATGCATTTGGTAATTTCACTTTTGTTCAAAAATTGCATCATTTGGCGCTGTATTTTTCCATTCTAAAAATTTTTAAAAATATATTAAAAAATTTATTACAAAACAGAAAACAATGTAAAAGCATATTTAAAATTATTAAATATTTTCTTAATTAGTAACGTTCTACTCTTTGCACTATGTTATTTTTCTTTCGCTTTGAGTAAATTGCAATTTCACATTTCAGCTATTCTTTCGTAAAAATGCGACAAGTCGGAAACAAATCTTTGTCGTCTTGCTCGCAGAGCTGTAGCGACCGCTCCTTCCATTCCTCTCATTTGGAGGGGGGGGGGGGGGCGAAGCCAGGGGTCCCCATAATCGGCTTTACCAACCTTTTAACCGAAGTTTGTTAATTAAAAAAAAAAAAAAAAACTAACTAATTTTCAAACTGCAGAATACTATCCTCTTTTATTCATTTATTTTCGGACCGGTCACTGACTTTGAACTAGGGATGGACCGAATAGTGATTTTGGCCGAATGCCGAAAAATCGGCCAACAGGTAAACCGAATACCGAATATTCGGCTTGCCGATTACTTTTAAATTTCAGAATTTGAAAGCATTAAATGTTGAATTTTGAAACAATTTTACATAATATTTAGCACACATACTTCCATATTGATAAACAAGATCTTTTTACAAGTAAATTCTACACTAAAAAAAATATGCCTTGAATTGTTATTTAAGAAGAGGGCAGTTTTAAATTTTAAATTTCATGGATTCATCTCTGAATTAAAAAAACAAATCAATAAAATTTTTTTATATTCTAAAACAAATATTTTAAAATCAAAGTGAAATTTTGAAGGAATTAAATGAAAAATTGTATAGTCATACACAGTTTATTTGTCAGGAAGGAAGCTAAAATAGTCATTATTGGTTCATTTTCTTACGTGATACTTTTCAAATAGCAAATAAAAAATATAAAAGCATTCTCTTTTATTTAAATATAATTATATTTCTAATTATTAAATATCTTTATTAATTGAAAGGTAAAAATAGTAGTTGTTTTAAGGTTTTTAAAAATATTTTTTTAAAAAGGTCTTTTAAATATTCGGTTTGGCGAATATTTTGATATTCGGCCAAACCAAATATTCGGCATACCGAATAGTTTGATATTCTGCCAAGCCGAATATTCGGCATACCGAATAGCTTGATATTCGGCCTGGCCGAATACCGAATAGGTAACAAATATTCGTTGTATCCCTACTTTGAACGCAGCTGAAACAAATAAATAACACCTGAAAAATCCCCTTAGTAACTCGGTTCTTTGATGTTGAAGGTAGTACTTGCCTATCCAAGTATTTAGCGTTCCGAAAATGCACAGATGTGTGAAAATCTATTCAAACGAACCTACAGTCTGGGCCCCATTGCCTTCGGCAGCGTACACACTCGAATGCATAAGATTTTATATATTTAAACAAACCTAGAATAGGCACCCCCACTGCCTTTGTCAACGTTCACTATCGAATTTGTATGATTTTATATGTTAAAAGGATATGGAATTGGGGACCATTTTGTCAGTGCAGCTGTAGACCCTCGAATTGGTATCGTTTTATACTTTAAAATGAAAATCTATCCAAATGAACCGAGAGTCGAGCCCCATTACCTTCGGCACCATATACCCTCGAATTTCTGTTTATAAACAATCCTAAAATTGGTGTTGGGGGAGGGTGTGCACTGCCTTGATCAGCGTACAGTCTCGAATTTGTAAGATTTTATACCTTTAACCCTTCACTGCACCACGTGCCATATCTGGCACATACCTAAAAACATTATAATTTTCATTATGTGTCATGAATTTGGCTAATATGATCATTGTAACAGATCAAGAACAATCCAACGAATGGAATAACACTTATTTTGTCCATGCCAGATGGCTTCATTACACAAAAAATTACAATTTGTTCTTCGGAAAGAAAAAAAAGATCGATCAAGCTATTAAAGTAAGATTTACTTTCATTATTTTTACTGAATACTTAAAAATATTAATATAATAAAAGTTGCAGAGTGTTAAGCAGATAAAATTAATTAATTTAAGCTCATGTAGTTGCAAAATATAGCAATACACTATTTTAAAACCCTAAATGCGTACATGTGGCATACACCATAAAATATCAAATATTAGCTGAAATGTTGAAATTTAATTTTTTTTCTATTTTTTCCATTGTTAGACCGATATATAGATTTAAAAAAATAATAATAATCATAGAAATAGAAAAATTCGTACAGTGAAGGGTTAAATGAACGTGGAATTGGGACACTGCCTACGACAGCGTACTTCTTCAAATTTGTATCATGTATTAAAAAAAAAAATTATCTAAACGAACCTATAATCAGGGCCTCATTTCCTTCGGCAGTGTACACCCTCGAATTTCTATGAATTTATATTTTTAAACGAATCTAGAATTGGGGCACCATTTTGGTAATGTACACATTAGAATTTGTATTGTTTTATATTTTTAAATGAAAGTTTATCAAACAAATCTAGAGTCGGGGCCCTATTACCTTCGCCAGCATACGCTCTGGAATGTATATGATTTTATATCTTAAATTGAAAATCTATCCAAAAGAACGTTGAATCAAGAAGTCATTGCCTTCGGCAGCATACACACTCGAATTTATAAAATTTTATATTTTTAAACAAACCTAGAATTGGGGATCTCCACTGCCTTCGTCAACGCTAACTCTCGAATTTGTATGGATTTTTATTTTAAAGGACCTACAATTGGGGGACCATTGAGTCAGGGTAGACCCTCAAGTTTGTATCGTTTTATATTTAAAAATGAAAATCTACCAAAACGAACCTAGAGTCGAGGCCCCATTGCATTTCGCAGAGTATACCCCGGAATTCCTATTTATAAACGAGCCAAAATTCGGTGGGGGGGGGGGGGGAGACCACTTCCTTCGTTAGCGTAACACTCTCGAATTGTAAGATTTTATACATTTAAATGAACGTAGAATTGAGGCACTGCCTCCGACAGCGTACTTCTTCGAATTTGTATTTTATATTTTAAAATAAAAATCTATCCAAACGAGCTTAGAGTCAGGGCCCATTGCCTTCGGCAGCGTACACCCTCGAATTTCTATGAACTTACATTTTTAAACGAACCTAGAATTAGGCACCATTTCGGCACTGTACACCCTCGAACGTGTATGGTTTTATATTTTTAAAATGAAAGTCTATCAAACGAATCTAGAGTCGGTGCCCCATTACTTTCGGCAGTGTACACTCTCGAATTTGTATGGTTTTGTATTTTAAAATGAAAACCAATCCTGTTGAACCTAGTGTCAGGGACTCAGTGAATGCGGCAGTGTACACCCTCGAATTTATAAGATTTTATATTTTCATACGAACCTAAAATTGGTGCCCAAACTGTCCTTGTCAGCGACAACTCTCGAATACGTGTGATCTTATTTTTTAGACGAACGTGGAATTTAATCCCACTCCGCACTCCGCCCGGTGACGGCAGTCACTGTACCGAAGTGTGCAGACACTGTGCAGTCACCGAATTTGCATGATTATATATTTTTAAAGGAACCTAAAATTGGGGCGCCATACTGCCTTCGGCAGCGTACACCGTCGAATTCGTATGATTTAAAATTTTTAAGCGAATCTAGAATTTTCGCGCTCCCCCGCCTATTTCCTTCAGCAACGTTCACCCTCGTGCAGTTAGGTCGAAATAGCACATCACTTCGGGCGCTGCGTTAAATCCGACAAATTTCCGAATTTCAAAGTCGCATAACTCGGTACGTTTTGGTTGTAGAAATATAATTTTTTTGTCATTTTACATGTCAGAGCTCAAGGTCTTTTTCACTAAATGTAAATTTTAGGACGGTATAAATGTTAATTTTCGTAACTTTTCCCGAAATGCATTTATTGACTCGAATGGAATTAGATTAATTTAGAATAATTGTTTAGTAAGTTTGAAAAGTTTTTGTAATTAGAACTATATGTCTAAGACTAACGGTTTAGAAATAAACTATCCGACCATGTTTAGAAGGAACACGCTGTATATTTAATCGCATTTTACGACTGCTTCAAACAAAATTGTCAATATTTATTTGACAATGACATTTTTGCCTAGAATAAAAATATGCTCTATATGGTCTAGCACTTGCATGGACCTTTGTTTTTAACGCTATCATTAGTAATTTTAATGTTTTTATTGTTGTCATACAACAAGTTATTTTCACAGTGCTCACTCCAAAATATAATAAAGCATAAATATGCAAAAATAGAAAATTAAAAAATGCAATCATTCGGTGATTTTACTATGAATATTCGGTAAATTCGATGTCGACGGCCCCTCTAACAAAATGCTCTAGCTACGCCACTGGTTAGAAATTGTTATTCATTATTTGCGTGTTGACAATAGGTATGATTAAAATTTAGATTAAAAATGACTAATACATCACTTAATAGGTAAGAATTATTTGCTTATTTTATCATATGTATTTTGGTATCATATCAGAAGCGTCGTTTAAGATTTTCTTGAAAGGAACAAAATTCTTTGTTAGATATTCGTTATTGTCCAAAAATTGATTCTTTGTTAGATATTCGTTATTCTCCAAAAATTGTTGTTACCATTCTTCTTTTTCAATTCCTACTATTAGTTCACACTCTCCCTATATTTATTTATTTATATATTTATTTATTTATATATTTATTTATTTAAGTATTGCGCGGCAGCGCAATACTTATTTATTTCCAGTGTCTCTTCTCAATGTTAATTTAACACAGAAAAGCCTATGGAGATCATAACTTTTTCATTTTTTCTTCCCACCTTTTTGTCCCTGATGCCACTCATTTTTAATCTTTTGCTAATTCTAATAATATTATAAATTCAAAGTGTAAAAACATTTGCCAGGCGTCAGGATCAAAACGGATCATAAAATGCCTTTGCATATAGGTGGATTATAATCTAGAGAGTAACATGGGCTAATTTTTATTTACATTATTCAAATATTTTTCTTAATAATTCCAAATTTCGCTTTTTTTTTAAGAATAAACGGACATTTTCTAATAAAATTTAAAATTTTTCCTTCATTGTTGTCAATAATTCAAAAGCCGTAATAATAATTTGCCTATTTTTAGTTGAATGATTTTCACGTGAAACATAAAACTAAAGAAACAAATAGGTTTTTTTTTTTTTTTTTTTTTTTTTTTTAAGAATTAAAAAGAAGATGAATAGATGAATATGACGTCATAGTGGGGAAAAAATGACATTTTCAAGCAGATTTTTAAGTTCCGATTGTAATTTTTTGACCAAACTACAACAACGTGCATTACTGCACTGGTGAAACATTTTGAATTATACATAGGTAAATTGCATCACAAATTGTGATGCGATATCGCACAAATCAAAGCCTGATGATGATACCCTCCATTAATTTTGAAATGTGTTTGTTTGAGTGCAGTAGTTATTAAAAAACTTGACATATTAAACAAAAACCTAATTTGCAGAACAAATTAAAAAAACAAAATTTATTTCTTAAATTGTTTAAGCTCGAGAAGGGGCAGATATTAAGATATTTCATTCAATTCGTTCTACATTTAATGTTAAATTTTTGTAACAAATAAGCTAAACCAATTGAATATTAAAAAATAAAAATGAAATTCATACAATATAATGCTTTAAACACCTATATACTTAGATTCCGTTCAAATGAAATCGACATAAATCTTAGACTTTTTCCATTTTTAAGTTTTAAATATTTTTACTGCAATGTTTATGACGATTGTACATAATATGATAAGGTACATGCAAAATATAAAACTTTAAAAAAAGTCTAAGATTTATTTCGATTTCATTTGAACGGAATCTAAGTATATAGGCGTTTAAATCATTGTATTGTATGAATTTCATTTTTATTTTTTAATGTTCAATTGGTTTAACATATTTGTTACAAAAATTTAACATTAAATGTAGAACGAATTGAATGAAATATCTTAATATCTGCCTCTTCTCGGGCTTAAACAACTTAAGAAATAAATTTTGTTTTTTTAATTTATTCTGCAAATTAGGTTTTTGTTTAATATATTTATATATCTTGTTCAAATTTTCAATCGTTAATAAAATACTCATTATTCATGCTATCAAGTTGAAATAAATTTTTTTGAACTTGTACTGGATGACAATTGATGTTAATACAGTTTTTTCAAATATTAATTAATTAATTAAATTTTAATTAATTAATTTTAGTTTTGCATGGGAAACAAAAGGGCGGCCATTGGTTATTGAAGGTCAATGAAAGTATTTTCAATAAGGGATTACCATAGGGGGGACCCTGTTCTGTCACCAAATACCGCCAAGTTTGTCGCCAACTTGGCAATATATCGCCCAATTTGGCGGCCAAAATGAGTCGCCAAAAGTGACGCCAACTTGGCGATATTTCTAATATTTCGCCAAATTTCCATAGAATTCCATTGTAAACCTACTTGCTTATAGAAAATCAACAAATTGAGATATTTTAATGCAACAAAAACTAATATTAGCTTAAGGGATTATATTAAATTTTTCTTTGATGACCTAAGCAGGAATTGACTTTAAAAACAAAGTTTTTATATTACTTGTTTGTTGAAAGGGTTACACACATAAACATAAACAGATCACTTTTATTTAGAGAAATGCGCAGGTGACGCCAAAGAATTCGGTCCTTGTTCCACGTGCTTGTTTGGTTTGGGTCGAATGAGGGCATTAAAATTTGAGCGATAACCGGCATCGTATTGCAAACCGTTTTCACGGCATACTGCATCTCTATTCTTTCTCTTAACTCGGTGTTCTAGGGGGAGGGACGTTGCTTTTTGATATCGTTATAATTTTTTATCCAATCAAACTTTTCTTTTTCGAGTAACTTTTTTTCTTTTTTTACATCTAAACAGTCTGCTACCTTTGGTTTATTATTATTTTTACATGTTTTTATGAAAATTATTAAAGCCATTAAATGTTTATAAAATCATTTCGTTCCAAAATTTGCAATACGTTTGGCATATCTGCTCTTCGGCCATGTGCGCATATAATTCGCTGTTTGAGAAACCAGGAGCATAACCCAGATAGCATGAACATTAGCAGCAAGTTTGATTTTCTCTTATATTATCTTGCCGTGACAAATTTGAACTGGGAAATTCTCAGCAAATCTCCCGCAAGGTATACCATCATCCACTTGCATGAGTAGTTTGTTGTGAAATTGGGGGCAAGACTGTCTTTAATTCACGAAAGTAACGAAAGCAAAAAATCCCTCTATTGAGAGAATAGACAATCTGCAGATACGCAGAAATTGCAGAAATTTTATTCGGTTGGCATCGCTTTTTTTAAACGCTATACTTCTCAAATACCAAAAAAGGCTCGAATTGGAAAGCACAAATAGTATTACCCTAACTTGTTTATGGTGGTAAAAACGACGCATGCACCTTAACGGTGCGTATGCATCAATAGACCTGATCAGGTCTATTGACCCCTTCGACGGGGTTAAACTTATAGTGCAACAGTTGTAAACAGTTAATGTGGTATGGAAAAGATTACTTCTTTGTAGTAAGTTTGCAGTATTTTTGATTACTTAGTTTCCGTTAATTTAGAATAAATGTGATACAGCATGAATTTACTTGCACGACAAGTTAGCTGCAAGTTCAAAGCGTGATGACTTCGGCGTTTACATTATCTTGCTGCAGTCGTGTTATGAGCTTTCAGTCTTGTCATGCTGAGCTGGCTGCAACTTTGCAGGTTTTCAACGCAAGACTTCTCCAAATTTTCTGCAAACTAAAAATGCTGTGTGGGAATACATTGGAAATAATACTTGCGTTTACCAGAAAAGAAAGAGAAATAATGTTAATCACTGCTTTGTTGATAAATTCTACTTTTACCCTTTCCCGGCAAAGGGACAAGTGCAAGGCGACAGTATTACTGTTGAATACATTATGTAACAACAAGCTATTATCAAATTATTAAATACTTTTAAATAGTAAATAACTCTTTTAGATGTTATTTGATATAAATTTGCTTCATATATTGATATTTTATTGACTTCTTCAATACGTAAAGTATGCAACAAAATCATAAATGTATAATTATATGTGTATATCACTGCAAACGTATGAAAAAAAAAAAAAAAAAAAAAAAAAAATAGAAATTGATAACGATATCATCGGGGAGGGAGGAGGAGTCGACGAATGAAAACGTATGATATCGTAAGGTGGGAGGGGGTTCAAAATTAGCAAAATGTTGATAAGGTTATATATGTATAGCTATGTTGATAACGCTATATATGTATACTAAAAGTAAACATGGTAAACTATCGCAATTCTTATTTCTTCTCGTCTTATAATTTCCCATAATTCTACATATAATATAAAAACATTCCAATTCAATTAACTTCCTTATTCAATTTAATTATAATCGCGCATCCTGTAAATCTTGCATCTCAAATTTATTGTAACAAAATATTACCTTTTGACTTTCTATACAGTGCTGTTTAAACAAAATCAAGGTTTGGTATTTTTATGTTAGCCGGGCGCAGGGGATAAACGCCACATATTATTCTTATCACCATCTTTCGCACTGCATTAATTTCATTTTAAATATAAGCCGTTCACCCATTTCATTTAAATACAGCAAAACATTTTATTTCATCCTCAAAGTATTGTTTTTAATTTAAACACGCGAAAATAAAAGCTGTTACTGGTACGATAAAATGCTATTGGGGAGATTTCAGCCCGCCAAACATAAAAGTACGCAAGGTTTTTTTTTTCCATTTTCGCATGCATGAACTTCATATTTGATCTTAAATACTTTGATTAAAACACTTTATTTCAACTCGACAAACTTTATTAAAGACGAATAAACTTATTTTTGAAACAATGAAGTAAATCTAGATTTGGATAAAAATAAAAATAAAATTAATTAATGAATATTTCTATTTTTTTATTATCGATATTAAAAATTTGCTCCTAAAGAAGAACCTTTGAATATCTGGTAAGGATAGAAACTAAGCATTGCAAAGAATTATTTGTGTGGTGCTGCCATCTATTGCTAAAGATTTCAACTTTTCTTAGTTCAAATTCATAGCAAGAGATGGCAGCACTACAAATATAATTCTTTGGAATATTTAGTTTCTCGTAGAGAACGTTTCTTGCGAGCCAGGACCCAATCATGACTAATTGGGGCCATGGGCAAAGATAAAATTGGGGGCCCCTTTTGAATCGTTGCAACATTATTCAAATAGAACTGATGTTCAATCATATGTGTAATGCATGAACAATATTTTCGCACCTTGGATTTTTAAATAGAAGAAAATTCTTAGCTCCATCAATTCTAAATTAAGTACCTTAATTAATAAAAATACTCTTTTTTTCATAGTATAGAATAAAACTCTTTTATATAAATTTATCAACTTGTTATATTACTTTAAGGAGAATTTAATAACTTCAACTTATGGAAGAGTGTAAAATACTATAGAATGTAAATATGAGTTATCATGATACTTTCTTTTATGTATTTTTAAGTTGTACTACACACAACATAATATAAAATCAAACACATTCCATTTCACAAGTAGAAAGTGTTTTTTCACTAAAAAGATGGCAATTCTGCGTTTGTTTTTTATATTTCACTCAAAGTAAAAGAAAAAACTTTGAATTCGGAAGAAAATTTATCTCATGACAATTGGAACTGATAATTTTCAACTACCAAAGTTTAGATATGATTTAAGTTCATTGTTAATTCAATCTATTAAAATCAAAATATTATTTCTTATTTAACAGTGGTTGAGGTGGTTAGCTTTGCGAAAGTACTGAGCTCTGTGAATTTAAAATGAAATTTCTTTTTCAGAAAGTTTAGTAGAATTTTTTAAAGATGAAATTTGTATTTTGTATTTGAAAATTTTTAGAATTGGAGTTGGGAAACAAAAAGTAAATAGTTTATAAATTAATATATGGATTTGGGGGGGGCCCTTGGTGTCCAGGGCCCCTGGGCAAAGTTCCGACTTGCCCATGCGATAATAAGGGCCTGGCGTGGTACTGTTTTCACGTTCCTCTATTGTTGAAATAATATTTTATTGTTGTCAACAAAACACAATAATGAGTTCGTTCTGTAATGTTCAAATAAGTAACAACAATGAACAATTGTTAAAACCCTTAATATAGAAACAATGAAGAAATTTCTCATTCTCAAAAAACAATTTGCGAGCTTGTAGGTTGGATTGCTATTGAACGGATTTCAAACAATATTTTTCAGTGAAAGAAAGACAACTATTGCATAATTTTCGAAATTTATCAGTTAATTTAAGTGTGCACATCTTCATCTTCAAAATAGCCATGTTTTGGGACATTTTATTGATTTTTCTTGCGTCGTTTATCTTCATCTATGCCATTTGTACTGTTATGATGCAAAAAATAGACATCTCTCCGATTTATGTGTGAACAAGAATATTTCTCTAAGAACGATCACCGAATTCTGTGGATGACAAGAGAATTGTGGCAACGCTCATAAAAGAAAAAAGGAAGAAAGTGCGAATATCGGAGGTATGTACACTACATGAACGAAATTAATTTTTTCTCTTATACCTTGCTTAATTACTTAATATGTATAATTTTTTTTCATTTCAGGAATGCATATTTTTACAAGCGGACACAAAAAAATAGACATCTCTCCGATTTATGGATGGACAAGAACACTCCTCATCGAAAGTGGATGACAAGGGAATTGTGGCAACGCCCATAAAAGGAAAAATGAAGAAACTGCGAATATCAGAGATATGTGTACTACATGAACAAAATTATTTTTTTCTCTTATACCTTGCTTAATTAATATGTTTATTTTTATTTCATTTCAGGAATGCATATTTTTACAAGACACAAAAATAGACATCTCTCCGATTTATGGGTGAACAAGAACACTCCTCTCAGAACGATGAACGAATTCCGTGGATGACAAGAGAATTGTGGCAACGACCATAAAAGGAAAATTGAAGAAACTGCGAATATCGGAGGTATGTATTCCAGATGAACGAAATTATTTTTTTCTCTTATACCTTGCTTAATTACTTAATATGCATGTATTTTTTTCATTTCAGGAATGCATATTTTTACAAGAGACAAAAAATAGACATCTCTCCGATTTATGGATGAACAAGAAGATTCCTCTTAGAACGATCACCGAATTCTGTGGATGACAAGAGAATTGTGGTAATGCCCATGGAAAAAAAGGAAGAAATCAGGAATATTTGGATTACGTATGCTACACTGTTTAAGAATTTTTTTTTTCTCTTATACCTTGTTTTATAACATAAAAAATATATATATGAATTTTTTCTATGATGCCTATTTTTACAAAAGATATAAAATTGGATATCTCGCCGATTTATGGTTGAAGCACACTCCTCTCAGAAAGATCACCGAATTCTGTGGATGACAAGAGAATGGCGGTAATGGCGAAGCAAAAATGCAATAAAATAACTAAGAATGTACGAATATTGGTGGTGTGTATATTAAACGGAGTAATAAGTGACATTTTTATCTTATGCCTTGATTTGTTTTGAGGAGTGCTTTTATTTACAAGAGGACTAAAATTAGTCATATTTTCGATTTGTGGATGACAAGAACTCTCCTTTTTGACTGATCACCGAAGGAGACTGTGAATTACAACCATGAAAGAAGCAAAAGAATGTATGAATACTGGAAGTAGGTATATACACACTGATTATAACAAGTTAAATTTTTCTCTCTTACTTTGATTAAAACTAAAAAAATATATTTTTTTAAATTTCAGGAATGATTATTTTTACAAGAAGAACTAAAAATGAACATCTCTGCGGTCCGTTGATGAAAAAGGGTTCTCTTTTTTGAACAATCACCGAAAAAGACTGTGGATGATAGGAGGAGAACGAGAACACCCATGAAAGAAACAGAAGAATTTACGAATGTCGATGGTACGCACTCGGAGGTACTTTGAGTAAGAAGTTAAAATTTCCCCTATACCTTCATTCATAAATGATTTTTTTTTTCCAGAAATGCCCGTTTTTACAAGAGAAATTAAAAATAGACCTAGATCCGATTTGTGGATGAAAAGAACTTCCTCTTTGAGTGAGAACTGAAGAATAGTGTGGATGACAGTGGCAATGCATTCACAATGAATTAAACAGAAAGAAAGTTCCAATATCTGATGTAAGGGGTACTGCATTGGGTAATAATACTAGGGATTGACCGAATACCGAATAGTTGATTCGGTATTCGGTGGTTCGGCATGTAAACCGAATATTCGGCTCCGGCCGAATACTTTTAAGTATTCGGCCGAATAATTGCAGATAAGTTTTTTTTTAGAATTAGAAGAATTATCTTTTACTTAGCAGTAGAATAGGCTAAACAATGAGGTTTAATATTATGTGCATGAGTTCAGAATTCAGCTTGCACTACAAAAAACAAGTCAAAGGCCATTTTTTATTTAAAAAAAACTTTTTCCTTCCTAAAATAGCATACATAGGGGTGAAATCAAAACAACTGCCAACTAGAGAAGAAGAAAAAAGTAAGGAAGATGCATCCCTTATCATTTAATTTTAATTACTTCTACATTAGTTTTTTTTTATTTAAATTTATTTAATATGTATTTTCTTTAATATACACATCAAATAAGTATATTAGAGTTCATATCTGTATATCTAAGGTTATTAAAGAAAATACACACATCCAATAAGTATACTCTAATGCTTATCCTATAGCTTTTATAACCGTTATATCAAAATCGTTCAAATTTGTAATCTTCATCACCACAGTGTTAAAATATTAATCAAAATATAAATATCTATCAATAATTTGATAGAAAATAGTTAAATGTACAAATTGATATGATACTTTTTGTATTTTGAGAACATTCCTATTCAATATGTTTATAATTAGACAATCAGTAAATCAGCTTAATAACAACATTGTTTCTTTTTATTTGAATGAACTTTTGTTTTTCTGGTAGTCCTTATCCTTAATAATACCCTGCATAGTTTAATACTTTCATAGGTTATTTTTGGTTATTGACTAGTGATAAAATAATAAAAAGTGATGGGTTAATAAATTTGTGAGTGGAAAGAAGTCATTAAATTTTTTGTTAATTAGATTTAAGAATAAAAATGTAACTGAATTAAATTATTGAGAATTTCATTTCAATTAAAGTTTATTAAAAAAGCTAGTATATGCAAAAATGCATATTTAAAATTTTCAAGTATTCGGTCGCCGAATACCGAATATTCGGCGTACACTTCGACCGAAGCTTCGGTATTCGGTATTCGGCAAAATTGCTGCTTCGGTCAATCCCTAAATAATACGTTAATTCTTTTCTTTCGCTCGATTTATAACTGAAAATAATTTTATACTTAGGAAAGCCTGTTTTCAAAAGAAGAATTAAAAATAGGTAAATCTAAGTTAAAAGCATAAAAATTGAGTTTTAAAATCCGATGAAGCACCTATTCTACAATTGTATTTGTTTTGAATGAAAGGTAACGTAATTCCATATGGATATATTGTCAGAAAGAGTGTGACTCCATAACAGATTGCTGTATTCTAATTGTAATAGGAATTATAGAAGAATTTCAACATGTCTTAGAATATTTATTTCTCTTACTATTGATTAAATAGTACAGATTCAAATTTGTGTTTAAGAGAGGGTTGAATTTTCATGTTAGCGAGAGCAATTTTGAAGATTTTTCATAAGAAAGAAAAAATATAGTTTTAGAAGAACTTTTTCGATCTTAAGCGTACGTAATTTTGAAGATTTTTCCAGAAAAGTAATAAAATATAACATACCTTAAGCTGAAAACCTATACCGCCAGTAGTGTAAAGATATAATCATTAAAAAATTTATTTAAATTTATTAAAATTTGAGGAATGTTAATTTTACATTAATTACAAATAAGATTTACATTATTTTTATTAATCTATCGATTTCATCAGTATTATGAGACAACTATTAAAACAAAGAACTGCTTAAGTTCATCAAATGTTCACTGAAGCTGTTTTTAAATTCGTGTTGCAAAGTAATATTATACCATTTTCCACTAATCCTAGGAAATCGTGTCTGGCGATAAGGAAATATTAAAAAAAGAATTACTATAGTTCATTAAATGTTCAATGATGCAAGATAATTGATACAAAAAAGTTTATAAGTTGACTATGACTTTAATCTTTATGACTACAACAGTATACGAGTTACTACACCAATGGAATTAGTAATGCGCCAAATTACGCTCTCTAAAATAGACCAATATCTGTGAAAGTGCATCAATAAATACTTCAGACATTAAAAAGTAGAAAATACTTTAGAATGTATTTGGCGTCTTTTTTTTTTCTTTACAGAAATATTTTTGTCGGGATATACTTTCCCTGCAGATTTGAAACAAAGAACTCAAATAAAGTGTCAAAAGCATTACTATATGGAAAAATAAAGTTAGAACAATTTTCAATTTGTAGACGTCCCCTATTTATATAATTATTATAAAAACATTATCACGATGGGGTCATTACGGTACCTTTGTTGTTATTTTACGGAAAACGATCTATGAATAAAAATGATTGATTCTTTCTCTCTCTCTTTTTTTTGTAGACACAACTAGCATTCATTATATTACATATTTGAAACAAAAGCAAAAACAAAAAGCATACAACAATAAAACTGCATTTGCTTACGCTCGCTAAAGCACGCCAACAATATAGATTCAGTTCTCTAGCAGGGATCCTAGTTAAATCTATTTCTTGTTACTGGTAACAAAAACAAAGCTACGAAGAATTACATCCATTTCGTCATTTAACAACAATGGACTTCAAGCATTCGCAACAAAAACGTTTCGTGGAACGTGGAACTGTTTTCACGTTTCTCTATTGTTGAAATAATGTTTTATTGTTGTCAACAAAACACAACGAGTTTGTTCTGTAATGTTCAAATAAGTAACAACAATGAACAATTGTTAAAACCCTTAATATTGAAACAATGAAGAAATTTCTCATTCTCAAAAAACAATTTGCGAGCTTGTAGGTTGGATTGCTATTGAACGGATTTCAAACAATATTTTTCAGTGAAAGAAAGACAACTATTGCATAATTTTCGAAATTTATCAGTTAATTCGAGTGTGCACATCTTCATCTTCAAATAGCCATGTTTTGGGACATTTTATTGACATTTCTTGCGTCGTTTATCTTCATCTATGCCATTTGTACTGTTATGATGCAAAAAATAGACATCTCTCCGATTTATGGGTGAACAAGAATATTCCCCTAAGAACGATCATCGAATTCTGTGGATGACAAGAGAATTGTGGCAACACTCATAAAAGAAAAAATGAAGAAAGTGCGAATATCGGAGGTATGTATTCTACATGAACGAATTTTTTTTTTTTGTCTTATACCCTGCTTAATTACTTAGTATGTATATATTTTTTTTCATTTTAGGAATGCATATTTTTACAAGCGGACACACAAAAAAAAACATCTCTCCGATTTATGGATGAACAAGAACAATCCTCATCGAACGTGGATGACAAGAAAATTGCGGCAACGCCCATAAAAGGAAAAATGAAAAAACTGCGAATATCAGAGGTATGTATACTACATGAACGTAATTATTTTTTTTTCCTCTTATACCTTGCTTAATTACTTAATATGTTTATTTTTGTTTCATTTCAGGAATGCATATTTTTACAAGCGGACACAAAAAAATAGACGTCTCTCCGATTTATGGGTGAACAAGAAAACTCCTCTTAGAACGATCACCGAATTCTGTGTATGACAAAATAAATGTGGCAAAGCCCATAAAAGAAAAAATGAAGAAAGTGCGAATATCGGAGGTATGTATACTACATGAACGAAATTATTTTTTTCTCTTATACCTTGCTTCATTTCTTAATATGTATATTTTTTTCATTTCAGGAATGCCTATTTTTACAAGCGCAGACAAAAAAATAGACATCTCTCCGATTTATGGATGAACAAGAACATTCCTCTTAGAACGATCACCGAATTCCGTGGATGATAAGAGAATTGTGGTAATGCCCATGGAAAAAAAGGAAGAAATCACGAATATTGGAGTTACGTATACTACACTGTGTAAGAATTTTTTTTCTCTTATACCTTGTTTTATAACATAAAATATATATATATGAATTTTTTCTATGATGCCTATTTTTAAAAGAGGATATAAAAATAGATATCTCGCCGATTTATGGTCGAAGCACACTCCTCTCAGAAAGATCACAGAATTCTGTGGATGACAAGAGAATGGTCATATGCCCAAGCAAAAAAAATAAAATGACAAACAATGTACAAATATTAGTAGTGTGTATATTAAACGGAGTAATAAGTGACATTTTTATCTTATGCCTTGATTTGTTTTGAGGAGTGCTTTTATTTACAAGAGGACTAAAATTAGTCATATTTTCGATTTGTGGATGACAAGAACTCTCCTTTTTGACTGATCACCGAAGGAGACTGTGAATTACAACCATGAAAGAAGCAAAAGAAAGTATGAATACTGGAAGTAGGTATATACACACTGATTATAACAAGTTAAATTTTTCTCTCTTACTTTGATTAAAACTAAAAAAATATATTTTTTTAAATTTCAGGAATGATTATTTTTACAAGAAGAACTAAAAATGAACATCTCTGCGGTCCGTTGATGAAAAAGGGTTCTCTTTTTTGAACAATCACCGAAAAAGACTGTGGATGATAGGAGGAGAACGAGAACACCCATGAAAGAAACAGAAGAATTTACGAATGTCGATGGTACGCACTCGGAGGTACTTTGAGTAAGAAGTTAAAATTTCCCCTATACCTTCATTCATAAATGATTTTTTTTTTCCAGAAATGCCCGTTTTTACAAGAGAAATTAAAAATAGACCTAGATCCGATTTGTGGATGAAAAGAACTTCCTCTTTGAGTGAGAACTGAAGAATAGTGTGGATGACAGTGGCAATGCATTCACAATGAATTAAACAGAAAGAAAGTTCCAATATCTGATGTAAGGGGTACTGCATTGGGTAATAATACTAGGGATTGACCGAATACCGAATAGTTGATTCGGTATTCGGTGGTTCGGCATGTAAACCGAATATTCGGCTCCGGCCGAATACTTTTAAGTATTCGGCCGAATAATTGCAGATAAGTTTTTTTTTAGAATTAGAAGAATTATCTTTTACTTAGCAGTAGAATAGGCTAAACAATGAGGTTTAATATTATGTGCATGAGTTCAGAATTCAGCTTGCACTACAAAAAACAAGTCAAAGGCCATTTTTTATTTAAAAAAAACTTTTTCCTTCCTAAAATAGCATACATAGGGGTGAAATCAAAACAACTGCCAACTAGAGAAGAAGAAAAAAGTAAGGAAGATGCATCCCTTATCATTTAATTTTAATTACTTCTACATTAGTTTTTTTTTATTTAAATTTATTTAATATGTATTTTCTTTAATATACACATCAAATAAGTATATTAGAGTTCATATCTGTATATCTAAGGTTATTAAAGAAAATACACACATCCAATAAGTATACTCTAATGCTTATCCTATAGCTTTTATAACCGTTATATCAAAATCGTTCAAATTTGTAATCTTCATCACCACAGTGTTAAAATATTAATCAAAATATAAATATCTATCAATAATTTGATAGAAAATAGTTAAATGTACAAATTGATATGATACTTTTTGTATTTTGAGAACATTCCTATTCAATATGTTTATAATTAGACAATCAGTAAATCAGCTTAATACCGGGTGTCCCAAAAATGACTGATGAATTTTAAAATTCAATAACTTCCAAACTGTGACAGATATTTAAAAAATTCTTGCAGGAGGGTTATGTATGATGTCGGGAGTTTTTTTTACTGAGATTCTTGATTTTAGTTCGAATTTCAAACAATAGATGGCGCTGACAGCCATTGACGCTCAGTCGAGGACTAAACTGACCTCACTCAGCATTGATGCGAAGGAAGGTGATTAAGGCTATGGAGTGGGTCTAATTCACCAGCACAATCTTGCTCTTAGGGCCCGATTCTGAACTCATTCGATATGATTTCAATGGAGTGCGTTGTTGCCATGGAAACAACAAATTTTTCGATGGTGGAATACAGCGAAAAGAACTGGGTATGGATTTAAGAAGTAGTATTCGAGTTTGCAGGCGATTTTACATTGATGAAGTTTTATTTTCCCGGATTAAATTACTTTTTATGGTCTGATTTAAAGAATATTTTATACATCGTATTTTAAGACTAGGTGAAGAGATTTAGTATTTTTTGCTGTTGTTAAAAATTTCTTAACTTTTATTACATTCTAATAAATTTTATATCTTAATGGAAGTTCGTCAGTAGATTTTTATGAATGTTGGAAAATAATCGTGAAAATGGTTAATAGTATATTGTGGTTCAAAATAACTCGTTAAAAACAGATATTAGAAGTTACCTTGTTTAACCCTTTTGAATAGGGGTATTATATATTTGCATTAATATAAAAAAAAATAAAGTGAATGATAGTTAATTAAAATTTTGTTTGACAATTTGACATTAAAATATTGTTCTACATGCAGCTTCATCTTGATGTTTGATAAAATAAAACTAGTAAATATTTTTATATACATCTGCTATTTAAATTGTAAAAATGTGTTAAAAGAATTCTTGGAGTTTGAAGTTTTAAGCTTTGGCAAATCTTTCTACACACAAATGCTAATATGCATATATTTTTTAATAATAAATATATCAATGGTATCTAATGTGATAAACTAAGCTCAACTTAAACTTGACAAGAGTATAAAGCTTAGTAGTACTTAAATTATTGAAAGCCACAGACAAATTTTTATTGAAATTTTTATCGTGGTATAAATTAAGACCATATTTCTAATAGCACTTTTTGTTGGAAAGCAATTGTAATTTTAAAACTTTTTAGTTTATACATACTTAAAAAAAATTCATGAATCGTAATAATCAGGGCTCGGCAAATGCGATCGCCACTTGCAACCAATATTTTTTACTCGACGACCAAGATTTTTAATCTGGCGGTTTTTGTAGCGTTAACGAAAGAACAAAGTGTAAACGGCATTTTTCATATCATGCACAGAAAATGACATTCTGTGCTGCTCTAGCCAGCTAGCATGTCAGGTCATGTGATTAGAATGTGGGGAGAGGGTGGGTCGTTCTTACGGGTTGTTTACCATTGTTTTTTGCAAGCGGGTTCGGTTTACACTTTTGCAGAGAAATTTACTAGTAGTGGTCCAGGGGGTGGGGGGGGATTGAGAAATATTTTCAAATATTAGAATAATAACTTTATTTAATGAAGAATATTCTATAATTATACGTGTTTAGTGTTTGAATTATCATCCACAGTAAATGGTAAAAATTTCCACTGAAAATCAGAAGGACATTTTTTTGGAGGTGGGGGGAGGTATTTATCCTTAGCGATTTCATTGTTGTATTAAATCAATCCTTAGATTGTTGTATTAAATCAATCCTTTGATTGTTATATTAAATCAAACCTTTGATTGCTGTATCAACCCGTAAGAACGATCCACCCTCTCCCCGCATTCTAATCACATGACATGACATGCTAGGTGGCTAGAGCAGCAGAGAATGTCGTTTTCTGTGCATGATATGGAAAATGCCGTTTACACTTTGTTCTTTCGTTAACACTGCAAAAACCACCAGATTAAAAATCTTGGTCGTCGAGTAAAAAATATTGGTTGCAAGTGGCGATCGCATTTTCCAAGCCCTGATTATTACGATTCACGAAATTTTTAAATATATATATAAACTAAAGAAATTTAAAATGACAATTGCAGTCCAACAAATGTGCTATTAGAAATACGGTCTTAATTTATCTCAAGATAAATATTTCAATAAAAATTTGTTTGTAGCCTTCAATAATTTAAGTACTACTAAGTTTTAGACACTTGTCATATTTAATTTGAACTTAGTTTATCACATTAGATAGCAATGATACCTTTATTATTAAAAATATATGCATATTAGCGTTTGTGTGTAGAAAGAGTTGCCAAAGCGTAAAAATTAAAACTCCAAGAATTCTTTTAACACATTTTTACAATTTAAAACGGATGTAGATAAAAAATATTTACTAGTTTTATTTTATCAAACATCAAGATGAAGCTGCATTTAGTACAATATTTTAATATCAAACTGCCAAACAAAATTTTAATTAACTAGCATTCATTTTATTTTATTTTTATTTTAATGCAAATATATAATACCCCTATTCTAAAGGATTAAACAAGGTGACTTCTAATATTTGTTTTTAAGTAGTTATTTTGAACACAATATACTATTAACCATTTTCCCGATTATTATCCAACATTCATAAAGACCTCCTGACGAGCTTTCTTAAGGGGTCTCATGACTCTTAAAGCTTCATATTTTCGTAATTTTAATTTTATTAGATGTTAAACTACTATCTTTTCTGAACATTTTGATAGAATTATTTACTTGAAATTCCGATTAGAACGGAAGTTCTGGTTTTTAGAATTATACCCACGCAATAGCTTAAACGGCATTTCCGAAGTTTTGAAGTCATTTTTCTCTAAATGACGTTTTTAGGCATAACGCGCAGGATATCCCAAAAAATTATGAACATTTTTTCATGAAATTTAAAAAAAATATCATTCATGTCAGTCTGTATAAACTGAACCTAAAATTTCCTTTTTATTGTTCAAAAAAATATATTTTTAGGTGATTATACTGTTGAAATTTTCAAAATTTTCTATTAGCAAAATACAACTTTGTATTAAAAATATAAAAATGCTTTAAATACAAATTTATTTAGGTTCAGGGTACATATTGTAATATAAAGTATAATTAGGTACAAAAAAAGTAATTCTAGTGACAAAATGTATTGTGTAATCCTGCGCGTAAATTGTCATACCAATTTTCTGCTCGACAAATATCTGACAGTTTGAAGCCCCCTATAAATACCAATTCTGCAACTTGAATTTTATTTTAAATACATGAAAGGAAAGAACATACTTATATCTTTCATCCCAATTAAAATTGTGTTTATAAATCATACGCATTTTAAAATATTAAATGTTGAAAGTGATCTTTCTTTTTAATTTTTTTCCAATTTTAAGAGTTTTGAGACCCTTAAAAGATCAAAAATTTATTAGAATGTAACAAAAGTTATGAATTTTTAACAATAAAAAATACTAAATCTCTTCACCTAGTTTTAAAATACGATGCATAAAATATTCTTTAAATCAGACCATAAAAAGTAATTTAATCCGGTAAAATAAAACTTCATCAGTGTAAAATCGACTGCAAACTCGAATACTACTTCTTAAATTCATGCCCAGCTCTTAATGTTGTATTCCGCTACGAAGAATTTGTTGTTTCCATGTCAACAACGCACTCCGTTGAAATTATATCGGATGAGTTCAGAATCGGGCCCTAAAAGCAAGATTATACTGGCGAATGAGACCCACTCCATAGCCTTAATCACCTTCCTCCGCATCAGTGTTGATTGACGTCAGTTTCGGCCTCGACTGAGCGTCAATCGCTGTCAGCGCCATCTATTGTTTGAAATTCAAACTAAAATCAAGAATCACAGTAAAAAAAACTCCCGACATCATACATAACTCTCCTGCAAGAATTTTTTAAATATCTGTCATTGTTTGTAAGTTATTGAATTTTAAAATCCATCAGTCATTTTTGGGACACCCGGTAACAACATTGTTTCTTTTTATTTGAATGAACTTTTGTTTTTCTGGTAGTCCTTATCCTTAATAATAGCCTGCATAGTTTAATACTTTCATAGGTTATTTTTGGTTATTGACTAGTGATAAAATAATAAAAAGTGATGGGTTAATAAATTTGTGAGTGGAAAGAAGTCATTAAATTTTTTGTTAATTAGATTTAAGAATAAAAATGTAACTGAATTAAATTATTGAGAATTTCATTTCAATTAAAGTTTATTAAAAAAGCTAGTATATGCAAAAATGCATATTTAAAATTTTCAAGTATTCGGTCGCCGAATACCGAATATTCGGCGTACACTTCGACCGAAGCTTCGGTATTCGGTATTCGGCAAAATTGCTGCTTCGGTCAATCCCTAAATAATACGTTAATTCTTTTCTTTCGCTCGATTTATAACTGAAAATAATTTTATACTTAGGAAAGCCTGTTTTCAAAAGAAGAATTAAAAATAGGTAAATCTAAGTTAAAAGCATAAAAATTGAGTTTTAAAATCCGATGAAGCACCTATTCTACAATTGTATTTGTTTTGAATGAAAGGTAACGTAATTCCATATGGATATATTGTCAGAAAGAGTGTGACTCCATAACAGATTGCTGTATTCTAATTGTAATAGGAATTATAGAAGAATTTCAACATGTCTTAGAATATTTATTTCTCTTACTATTGATTAAATAGTACAGATTCAAATTTGTGTTTAAGAGAGGGTTGAATTTTCATGTTAGCGAGAGCAATTTTGAAGATTTTTCATAAGAAAGAAAAAATATAGTTTTAGAAGAACTTTTTCGATCTTAAGCGTACGTAATTTTGAAGATTTTTCCAGAAAAGTAATAAAATATAACATACCTTAAGCTGAAAACCTATACCGCCAGTAGTGTAAAGATATAATCATTAAAAAATTTATTTAAATTTATTAAAATTTGAGGAATGTTAATTTTACATTAATTACAAATAAGATTTACATTATTTTTATTAATCTATCGATTTCATCAGTATTATGAGACAACTATTAAAACAAAGAACTGCTTAAGTTCATCAAATGTTCACTGAAGCTGTTTTTAAATTCGTGTTGCAAAGTAATATTATACCATTTTCCACCAATCCTAGGAAATCGTGTCTGGCGATAAGGAAATATTAAAAAAAGAATTACTATAGTTCATTAAATGTTCAATGATGCAAGATAATTGATACAAAAAAGTTTATAAGTTGACTATGACTTTAATCTTTATGACTACAACAGTATACGAGTTACTACACCAATGGAATTAGTAATGCGCCAAATTACGCTCTCTAAAATAGACCAATATCTGTGAAAGTGCATCAATAAATACTTCAGACATTAAAAAGTAGAAAATACTTTAGAATGTATTTGGCGTCTTTTTTTTTTCTTTACAGAAATATTTTTGTCGGGATATACTTTCCCTGCAGATTTGAAACAAAGAACTCAAATAAAGTGTCAAAAGCATTACTATATGGAAAAATAAAGTTAGAACAATTTTCAATTTGTAGACGTCCCCTATTTATATAATTATTATAAAAACATTATCACGATGGGGTCATTACGGTACCTTTGTTGTTATTTTACGGAAAACGATCTATGAATAAAAATGATTGATTCTTTCTCTCTCTCTTTTTTTTGTAGACACAACTAGCATTCATTATATTACATATTTGAAACAAAAGCAAAAACAAAAAGCATACAACAATAAAACTGCATTTGCTTACGCTCGCTAAAGCACGCCAACAATATAGATTCAGTTCTCTAGCAGGGATCCTAGTTAAATCTATTTCTTGTTACTGGTAACAAAAACAAAGCTACGAAGAATTACATCCATTTCGTCATTTAACAACAATGGACTTCAAGCATTCGCAACAAAAACGTTTCGTGGAACGTGGAACTGTTTTCACGTTTCTCTATTGTTGAAATAATGTTTTATTGTTGTCAACAAAACACAACGAGTTTGTTCTGTAATGTTCAAATAAGTAACAACAATGAACAATTGTTAAAACCCTTAATATTGAAACAATGAAGAAATTTCTCATTCTCAAAAAACAATTTGCGAGCTTGTAGGTTGGATTGCTATTGAACGGATTTCAAACAATATTTTTCAGTGAAAGAAAGACAACTATTGCATAATTTTCGAAATTTATCAGTTAATTCGAGTGTGCACATCTTCATCTTCAAATAGCCATGTTTTGGGACATTTTATTGACATTTCTTGCGTCGTTTATCTTCATCTATGCCATTTGTACTGTTATGATGCAAAAAATAGACATCTCTCCGATTTATGGGTGAACAAGAATATTCCCCTAAGAACGATCATCGAATTCTGTGGATGACAAGAGAATTGTGGCAACACTCATAAAAGAAAAAATGAAGAAAGTGCGAATATCGGAGGTATGTATTCTACATGAACGAATTTTTTTTTTTGTCTTATACCCTGCTTAATTACTTAGTATGTATATATTTTTTTTCATTTTAGGAATGCATATTTTTACAAGCGGACACACAAAAAAAAACATCTCTCCGATTTATGGATGAACAAGAACAATCCTCATCGAACGTGGATGACAAGAAAATTGCGGCAACGCCCATAAAAGGAAAAATGAAAAAACTGCGAATATCAGAGGTATGTATACTACATGAACGTAATTATTTTTTTTTCCTCTTATACCTTGCTTAATTACTTAATATGTTTATTTTTGTTTCATTTCAGGAATGCATATTTTTACAAGCGGACACAAAAAAATAGACGTCTCTCCGATTTATGGGTGAACAAGAAAACTCCTCTTAGAACGATCACCGAATTCTGTGTATGACAAAATAAATGTGGCAAAGCCCATAAAAGAAAAAATGAAGAAAGTGCGAATATCGGAGGTATGTATACTACATGAACGAAATTATTTTTTTCTCTTATACCTTGCTTCATTTCTTAATATGTATATTTTTTTCATTTCAGGAATGCCTATTTTTACAAGCGCAGACAAAAAAATAGACATCTCTCCGATTTATGGATGAACAAGAACATTCCTCTTAGAACGATCACCGAATTCCGTGGATGATAAGAGAATTGTGGTAATGCCCATGGAAAAAAAGGAAGAAATCACGAATATTGGAGTTACGTATACTACACTGTGTAAGAATTTTTTTTCTCTTATACCTTGTTTTATAACATAAAATATATATATATGAATTTTTTCTATGATGCCTATTTTTAAAAGAGGATATAAAAATAGATATCTCGCCGATTTATGGTCGAAGCACACTCCTCTCAGAAAGATCACAGAATTCTGTGGATGACAAGAGAATGGTCATATGCCCAAGCAAAAAAAATAAAATGACAAACAATGTACAAATATTAGTAGTGTGTATATTAAACGGAGTAATAAGTGACATTTTTATCTTATGCCTTGATTTGTTTTGAGGAGTGCTTTTATTTACAAGAGGACTAAAATTAGTCATATTTTCGATTTGTGGATGACAAGAACTCTCCTTTTTGACTGATCACCGAAGGAGACTGTGAATTACAACCATGAAAGAAGCAAAAGAAAGTATGAATACTGGAAGTAGGTATATACACACTGATTATAACAAGTTAAATTTTTCTCTCTTACTTTGATTAAAACTAAAAAAATATATTTTTTTAAATTTCAGGAATGATTATTTTTACAAGAAGAACTAAAAATGAACATCTCTGCGGTCCGTTGATGAAAAAGGGTTCTCTTTTTTGAACAATCACCGAAAAAGACTGTGGATGATAGGAGGAGAACGAGAACACCCATGAAAGAAACAGAAGAATTTACGAATGTCGATTGTACGCACTCGGAGGTACTTTGAGTAAGAAGTTAAAATTTTCCCTATACCTTCATTTATAAATGATTTTTTTTCCCCAGAAATGCCCGTTTTTACAAGAGAAATTAAAAATAGACCTAGATCTGATTTGTGGATGAAAAGAACTTCCTCTTTGAGTGAGAACCGAAGAATAGTGTGGGTGACAGTGGCAATGCATTCACCATGAATTATACAGAAAGAAAGTTCCAATATCTGATGTACGGTGTACTACACTGGGTAATTCGTTAATTCTTTGCTTTCGCTCGATTTATAACTGAAAATAATTTTATACTTAGGAAAGCCTGTTTTCAAAAGAAGAATTAAAAATAAGTAAATCTAAGTTTTAAGCATAAAAATTGAGTTTTAAAATCCGATGAAGCACCTATTCTACAATTGTATTTGTTTTGAATGAAAGGTAACGTAATTCCATATGGATATATTGTCAGAAAGAGTGTGACCCCATAACAGATTGCTGAATTCTAATTGCAATAGGAATTATAGAAGAATTTCAACATGTCTTAGAATATTTCTTTCACTTACTATTGATTAAATAGTACAGAATCAAAATTTGTATTTAAGAGAGGGTTGAATTTTCATGTTAGCGAGAGCAATTTTGAAGATTTTTCATAAGAAAGAAAAAATATAGTTTTAGAAGAACTTTTTCGATCTTAAGCGTACGCAATTTTGAAGATTTTATGAAAGAAGTAATAAAATATAATATACCTTAAGCTGAAAACCTATACCGCCAGTAGTGTAAAGATATAATCACTAATAAATTTATTTAAATTTATTTAATTTTGAGGAATGTTAATTTTACATTCATTACAAATAAGATTTACATTAATTTTATTAATCTATCGATATCGTCAGTATTATGAGACAAATACTAAAACAAAGAACTGCTTAAGTTCATAAAAAGTTCACTGTGGATGACATGTCTGATGATATAGCTGAAGCTGTTTTGTGTTTTGTGTTGTGTTGTGTGAAGCTGTTTTTAAATTCGTGTTGCAAAGTAATATTATACCATTTTCCACTAATCCTAGGAAATCGTGTCTGGCGATAAGGAAATATTAAAAAAAGAATTACTATAGTTCATTAAATGTTCAATGATGCAAGATCATTGATACATAAAGTTTATAAGTTGACTATGACTTTAATCTTAATGACTACAACAGTATACGAGTTACTACACCAATGGAATTAGTAATGCGCCAAATTACGCTCTCTAAAATAGACCAATATCTGTGAAAGTGCATCAATAAATACTTCAGACATTAAAAAGTATTTGACGTCTTTTTTTTTTCTTTAGGGGGGACTAGGGAGGGTTGACCATACGGGAGGCTTGACCCACCCATCAGATTTCATATTTTAAAAAATTTCAGAGTTTTATCAGTAGGTGTCAACCAAAGCTATAGGAATGCTCAAACAACAGTCTTTGTTTCATACAGATAATCGAAACAGGTGAGGAAAAATTCAATTGTGAGTCGTTTTCAACCTAAAAGTTGCTTTTCTCAGAAATACTTTGTAAGTTTTTTTTTCAGATAAAATATGTCATAGAAATTTAAATAAGTAGGTTTTAAGTAATGCAGAAATTTCGAGTTTTCATTCCAGGCATAAAGATTGTGCAGTAAGTTAGACTTAACATAATAATATGCTATTCTTTAGAAAAGGGCTATGTGGAAGGGTTGGACAGATGCTCAAGGCTCCCTCAATTAAGTGATTTTGGAAATCATTTTATTATACACTGTGCATAATGAAAGGTTAATGGTTATAATTAAAAAATAATGTAAGTTTATTCTGTAAAGCTACAGTAAAATGGGGTGATAGAAAAGAAAATATTTAAAACTGATTTAAATAAAGATGTGAAATTACTATAGTATCCACTGCAAGAAAAATTTAATGAAATATAAATGGGAAAGTTGAGAGGAACTTTTTTCCATTTAAATACTACTTAAAATGGGTATATAGAAACAGTGGAAAAGCTAGAAAGGACTAGAAAGTGTGAAAGCAGCAGTCTCGATCATTTCAGAGACAGCGGTATGTTTATGAAACCACTTAATTTTAATTCCCAAGCGCCACAATGTCACCAGAATTTTCCTAAAGTCTTTTTCCATTTAACCCCTTTTCAGTCGCTTAGTACTTGGAAAAACCATCAAAAAAGAACCTATTTCTTTTATTACAAAAATTGAATAATTTTAAGGTTTCTAAAAAAAAATATGCAATTAGTTTTTAAGGCGAAAAATAAAGATGTATTAGAACAAATTCACATTTGTAGAAAAGCCATCATGTGAGAATTCTGTGTCTCAATGTTTGTTTTACACCATACAAAATAATGCAAATAAGACATTTATTTTTCACATCTTAGACCATTATTTATCATCATCACACAAATTTTTACAAATAATATTTGAAATAATATATATATATTAAATTTTGATTATTAATAATTTTTTTGAGTGCTATATATTTCGAAACATGCAATACAAATTCCAGCTTTACAATCAGCGCCAAAAGCCAAGCATTAAAAATAGGTAAATCTAAGTTTTAAGCATAAAAATTGAGTTTTAAAATCCGATGAAGCACCTATTCTACAATTGTATTTGTTTTGAATGAAAGGTAACGTAATTCCATATGGATATATTGTCAGAAAGAGTGTGACCCCATAACAGATTGCTGAATTCTAATTGTAATAGGAATTATTGAAGAATTTCAACATGTCTTAGAATATTTATTTCACTTACTATTGATTAAATAGTACAGATTCAAAATTTGTGTTTAAAAGAGGGTTGAATTTTCATGTTAGCGAGAGCAATTTTGTAGATTTTTCATAAGAAAGAAAAAATATAGTTTTAGAAGAACTTTTTCGATCTTAAGCGTACGCAATTTTGAAGATTTTACCAAAGAAGTAATAAAATATAATATACCTTAAGCTGAAAACCTATACCGCCAGTAGTGTAAAGATATAATCACTAATAAATTTATTTAAATTTATTAAATTTAAGGAATGTTAATTTTACATTCAATACAAATAAGATTTACATTTTTTTTAATCTATTGATATAGTCAGTATTATGAGACAAATACTAAAACAAAGAACTGCTTAAGTTCATAAAATGTTCACTGTGGATGACATGTCTGATAGCTGAAGCTGTTTTGTGTTTTGTGTTGTGTTGTGTGAAGCTGTTTTTAAATTCGTGTTGCAAAGTAATATTATACCATTTTCCACTAAGCCTGGAAATCGTGTCTGGCGATAAGGAAATATTAAAAAAAGAATTACTATAGTTCATTAAATGTTCAATGATGCAAGATCATTGATACATAAAGTTTATAAGTTGACTATGACTTTAATCTTTATGACTACAACAGTATACGAGTTACTACACCAATGGAATTAGTAATGCGCCAAATTACGCTCTCTAAAATAGACCAATATCTGTGAAAGTGCATCAATAAATACTTCAGACATTAAAAAGTATTTGACGTCTGTTTTTTTTTCTTTAGGGGGGACTAGGGAGGGTTGACCATACGGGAGGCTTGACCCACCCATCAGATTTCACATTTAAAAAAATTTCAGAGTTTTATCAGTAGATGTCAACCAAAGCTACAGGAATGCTCAAACAACAGTCTTTGTTTCATACAGATAATCGAAACAGGTGAGGAAAAAATCAATTGTGAGTCGTTTTCAATCTAAAAGTTGCGTTTTTCAGAAATACTTTGTAAGTTTTTTTTTCAGATAAAATATGTCATAGAAATTTAAATAAGTAGGTTTTAAGTAATGCAGAAATTTCGAGTTTTCATTCCAGGCATAAAGTTTGTACAGTAAGTTAGACTTAACATAATAATATGCTAAACTTTAGCAGGGGCGGATCCAGAGAATCGTTTTTTTTTTTTTGGGGGGGGGGGGTCGATACCGAGTGACCTATAATCAACGTAGTCATACAGTGCTGGAAAAAATTATAAAGCCGATAGAAAAATTTACAAAAGTCAAAAAGTAATGGAATTATTGATATCGCAAATTCTATTTACATTTACATGATCAACATCGCAATAATACGCATAAACTTTGTTTAGAAAAATCGGAAGGGGGAACATAAATTATGCTGATTTCTTACAACCAATGAAAAACAAATTGGAAAAAATTATAAAGCTGATCGTTCTAGCCTCATTTGGCATAATGCCAAACTTGAGAAAGCAGGTTGCCAGGAAAGTTTAGATAAATGTAAACGTGTTACGTGCATTCATTTTGTATTTGGTGTGTTTAATACAATGCCAAGAGGAAAAAAGTTATCCAATGGTGAACAAATTAAAATATTAACTTTAAATGAAGCTGGAATGGCTGGTTCTAATATTGCGAGAAAAATAGGAAAGTCCAAGGCTGCAGTAAACAGTTTTCTCAGAAATCCCGAAGATCACGGCAGTAAGAAGCGTACAGGAAGACCGAAATCCTTAACTGTAAGGCAATCAAGACAAATCCGGAAGGCTTAAGCAGAAAAAATGTCGTCAGCCCAAATTCAAGAGCAGTTACAATTACCATGTACAAGCCGAACGGTAAGAAATGTTTTAAGTAACAATCCCATTGTTCAATTTAAAAAATTTAAAGGAAAACCTCCTCCTTCTAGGCACCACAAAAATGCTCGCTTAGACTTTGCACGAAAACATTTAACCAAAGGCACAAATTGGAGAGATGTTGTCTTTCCCGATGAAAAGAAATTTAATTTCGATGGACCCGACGGCTATAAATTCTTTTGGCATGATTTACGGGAGGAATCTCATATTTTTTTCAAAGCGTCAATTTGGAGGTGGCTCAGTAATGGTTTGGGCTGCATTTGATGCCTCTGGAACCACTCCAATTGTTTTCATGCACAGCAAAATGAATTCAGTTATGTATCAAGATATATTAGGAGATAATTTATTACCCATTGCTCCTCTTATAACTTCGGGAGACTGGACATTTCAGTAGGACAACTCTTCCGTTCATGTTTCGAAGTCAACTAAATCTTGGCTGGAAGCAAATCAGGTGAAATGCCTTCAATGGCTAGCTCGTAGCCCCGATCTAAATATAATAGAAAATCTCTAGGGAATTTTAGTCCGAAATGTTTACAAAAATGGACGACAATTCAATTCAAAGTTAGATTTGATGAATGCTATTAAAAACTGCTGGAACAATATTGATGCAAGTACTTTGTGTGGTCTGATAAATTCAATGAACAAGAGACTAGTCAAAGTCATCGAAAAAAGGGTCTCACATCGATTATTGATGAAATACATGTGTCGACTTTATAATTGTTTCCAACTTTCTTTGTACAAAAAATTTTCTTAAGTCTATTAACCTTTTATTAATGTAGTTATTAATAAATTTCTTTTTTTCTTTACTTCCTTGTAGCATATAATATATATGTATGAAATTTCACAAATGTTCCATCTTTTGTTTTTTAATTATATCATATTTTCAAGTGGCTTTATAATTTTTTCCACCACTGTACTTTCTGTTACTCAAATCCTTCCTTGCAGTTAATTATTAAATGAATATGAAATTAATGCGATTTAAAAATATTACAGACTCTCGATTATCCGACATCCGATTAACCGAAACACTCGGTTATCCAGCACTCTTATTTTATAATCCGCCCTCTCCGCAAAATATCGTTTATTGTTACTTATTAGGTCGTAAAATTAAAAACGTTATAACAGAATTTATTTATTAAATGTCTTTTTTTTTTTCTTTTTCTGTTTACTCTTATACTATGGTAATTATTTATCTTATTTTTTGTTCTTTTAGCTATGGTAAACAACGTTAATAACACAACCCTGCGATGATTATCTTTTTAAACTTTTGATAATTGATTTTGATGTAAGACTTTTTAAAAATTTGCGATTTATGGAAAATCCTAACGTGATGACATGGTAAAAAATGAAGATCATTTTTGGATTCAGCACTAAAAAATACATAAGAACCAATTATCGAAAGCTGAAAAACATAACCATCACATCCATTTTTTAATATCAGATTTCTGAAAGAAGATAATCTCTGAAAAAGGATCCCCTTCAGAAATCTGACGGGCCTTTAACATACTAGAAAGTCAAAATGTGTCATCTAAGTGGTGTGTATACCTCTTCACTGGCGCGGATCCAAGGAAGGGGGGAGAGATCGCCCCGATCGCCCCCGCCCCTTTGGATAAAAAAATATAAATCCACCGATTATCGCGAATTTCGAAAAATGGTCGCCGAAAACAATCAATTTCGTCAATCGTTCGCAATTAAAAAAAAACGCGAATTTCGTCAAAGGATCACGCAAAAAAACGCGAATTTCGTCAAAGGATCGAGCATAAGCGTGAATTTCATTAAAGAAGCGCGGAAAAAACGTGAATTTCGCCAAAAAATCGGACATTTCATCAAAGGACCACAAAAAAACGTGAATTTCGTAAAGGACCACGAAAAAAAAACGCGAATTTCGTCAAAGGATCGCAGAAAAAAACGCAAATTTCGTCAAAGGATCGCAGAAAAAACGCAAATTTCGCCAAAGGAACGCAGAAAAAACGCTAATTTCGCCAAACGATTGCGAAAAAAACGCTAATTTCGCGAAAGAATCGCACAAAAAATACGCTAATTTCGTCATAGGTCTGCGGAAAAAACGCACAAGTAGCACCAGGAGGAGATTCCCCTAGGTGCGCATCGACGGGCGGGGGTCGATCGGGGCGGTCGCTCCCCCAAGATATAAATCCAATGTTTTTATAGGTAGTTTTCGCGGAACAGACAGACAAGCAAACGAAAATACTTTTCAGGTGTCAATGGTAAACATCAATGACGTTTCAGCAGTTAGTGAACAAAATAGGATTATATCCTGTCAAAAGGCATATGGCGCCATAATTTTTGACACTAATGGGTTGAGGTGGGGACGATGCCATTTCGTGTACCTTTTGTTGAATCTCTACAACAGAAATTGACAACGTTATGCGGATCCCTTTAAAGTGTTGAAACTTTTTCGTTCTTTCAAAGAAGCTGCATTTCTAATTTCTGTATAACGATATTTTTGAGGAGTGCTTTATTGTTTGAGAAAAGAATGGGATTCATAGCAATTTCCAAAGAAAGAAAGAAACAAGAAAAAGAAAGGTCCTTTGAAAAATTCAAGCATCTTAATGTTTTCCGAAGAAAACCAATAATGTGTTAAAAATATACTGTTATTTCCACCCACATTGGTAAATTTCAAGGGTATTTCATGAATGAAAAAAAAAAGATTATGTCCTAATCCTAGTCAGTTAAAAGCTAAAATGAGTATGGTGTGTTGATTTCTTAAAAACCAACTAGGTAATTTAAATTAAAATAATAAAACTTTGTAAAAAATCACCATAAAATAAAAGCAAAACATAGGACGCGTTTCGAACTAAAAATATAACAGCCCGTCATCAGCTACAGTAAACACGTGTCGTAAGCGGACAAGGTCAAAAATGAACTGAAAGGGAGAGAATGTTGCAAAGAATGCGACAGATGGCGCTAGCTGAAAGGGGACCATACAGAAGAGAAAAGTGTTGCCAAAACAATAGAAGAGAAATTGATAGGGAAAAATGGAAATAAAAGAAATAAACAAAATTAAAATAAAATAAAAGAAGTAAATTAAAAAATATAAATAATAATAATAAAGAAATAAATATAAAAGAATAAAACAAGAAAAAACCAAAGGATCCCCCTTTTTTTACAAAATAAAAAGAATAGAAACAAGAGAAGAGGGAAAAGAATTACAAAAGTAATTTCCACGCTGGAGATAGGAAAGGAGATGATGGGAGATCATTGACAAGATTAGCAGAATTTTTAGAAATAAAATATGCTTCATGAAAATCCAAGTGAGAGGGTGAGGCAATGGGAAGAAATAATTTTGGCCATGGAGAAATTGAAACAATGACTGGAAGATCAACAGTGAGAAGCAATCGAAGATTTAGAGATTTCTTGATTTGCAATATACCTCTGATGCTCGCCTAATCTGAATTTTAAAGCTCTCTTTGTTTGACCAATATAACCTAAATTGTAAGACCAAGGAATAAAATAAACATCCCACCGGTTCTCAGTAGGAATAAGATCTTTTAGAGAAGAGAATTTAATTTTATTCATAGGTTTGAAGATAACTTTAAAATTAAAACGAGAAAGGATTTTAGCAATTTTAAAACTGAGAAGAGAATAAAAGGGCAGAAGTATTATAGAGTTAAAATTAGGAGGATTATTTGAATCAGAAAAAGGACGTTTAGGCTTATTAAATTTATACAAAGCTTTATCAATCAAAGAGGGATTATAACCACGAGCAAGGGCAAAAGATTTGAGATAATTAATTTCATTATTCAGAGTAGAAGAGTCAGAACAAATGCGTAACGCCCTAAAAACAAAAGTATAAAAGGACGCCACTTTTTGTTGAGGAAGATGATTTGAAAAAGCATGATGAGGAAGAGATACAGCGAAAGGTTTTCTATAAACGGAGGTAGAGAACCGATCTGGGTGTTTCGAAACCAAGACGTCAAGAAAAGGAAGAGAATTGTTCTCTTCGACTTCGAGAGTAAATTGAATACAAGGATCAACAGAATTAACAAGAGAAAGGAGATTAGAAAGATCCAGGTCAGAGGGAATTAAAATGAAAGTATCATCAACATACCTAAACCAGAAAGGAAATTTATATAAACTGAAGAGTTTTTCTTCAATAAAATGCATATAAATTATCACATAAAAGAAGAGACAGTGGATTACCCATGGCCAAACCCTCAGTTTGAGAATAGAAAGAATTATTAAACTGAAAAGCAGTTTGCCTGACACAAATACTAACTAAATGCAGGATTTCATCAATCTCTATGGAAGAGTAATGAAATTCGAGCAACCTTCTTTCCAAACAATCAATTGCCCCTTGAACAGGCACGTTAGTGAAAAGGGATTTAACATCTAAGGAAACCATTATATAATTGCAAGGAGAAAAGCGTTTAATTTTATCAACAAAGTCAAAAGAGTTTTTCACAGTGTGAAAGTTAGTGGAAGATAAAGGAGCGAGTAACTTAGAAAGGAACTTGGCAAGTTTATAAGAAGCAGTACCAATATTGGAAACGATAGGGCGAAAGGAAAGAGTAGGTTTATGGACCTTAGGAAGAGCATAGAAACGAGCACAATTAGCGATAGAAGGGGTGACCAAACGTTTGGTGTTATCATTAAGAAAGACAGAATTTTTAATGACATGCATGATATCAGATAAATGCTTAGTAGAAGGATCCTTATTTAATTTGGAATATGGACCAGAGTTTAACATAGATTCAACGTGGGAAATATAATCAGATTTATTGAGAAGAACTGTTTGACCGGCTTTATCAGCCTTACTAATAAGAAGGTTAGGAACGGAATTAAGTTTCTCATGCTTTTTTAAATCATCCTCCTCAACAAAAAGTGGCGTCCTTTTATACTTTTGTTTTTAGGGCGTTACGCACATTTTCTGACTCTTCTACTCTGAATAATGAAATTAATTATCTCAAATCTCTTGCCCTTGCTCGTGGTTATAATCCCTCTTTGAATGATAAAGCTTTGTATAAATTTAATAAGCCTAAACGTCCTTTTTCTGATTCAAATAATCCTCCTAATTTTAACTCTATAATAGTTCTGCCCTTTTATTCTCTTCTCTGTTTTAAAATTGCTAAAATCCTTTCTCTTTTTAATTTTAAAGTTATCTTCAAACCTATGAATAAAATTAAATTCTCTTCTCTAAAAGATCCTACTGAGAACCGGTGGGGTGTTTATTTTATTCCTTGCTCTTGCAATTTAGGTTATATTGGTCAAACAAAGAGAGCTTTAAAATTCAGATTAGGTGAGCATCAGAGGTATATTGCAAATTAAAAAATCTCTAAATCTTCGATTGCTTCTCACTGTTGGTCTTCCAGTCATTGTTTCAATTTCCCCATGGCCAAAATTATTTCTTCCGCTGCCTCTCCCTCTCACTTGGATTTTCATGAAGCATATTTTATTTCTAAAAATTCTGCTAATCTTGTCAATGATCTCCCATCATCTCCTTTCCTATCTCCAGCGTGGAAATTACTTTTGTAATTCTTTTCCATCTTCTCTTGTTTCTTTTCTTTTTATTTTGTAAAAAAAAAGGATCTTTTGGTTTTTTCTTGTTTTATTCTTTTATATTTATTTCTTTATTATTATTATTTATATTTTTTAATTTACTTCTTTTATTTTATTTTAATTTTGTTTACTTCTTTTATTTCCATTTTTTCCCTATCAATTTCTCTTCTATTTTTTTGGCAACACTTTTCTCTTCTGTATGGTCCCCTTTCAGCTAGCGCCATCTGTTGCATTCTTTGCAACATTCTCTCCCTTTCAGTTCATTTTTGACCTTGTCCGCTTACGGACACGTGTTTACTGTAGCTGATGACGAACTGTTATATTTTTAGCTCGAAACGCGTCTTATGTTTTGCTATTATTTTATGGTGATTTTGTACAAAGTTTTATTATTTTAATTGCTTCATATCGCCAGTTTTCGGTGCTGTTTCGCTGTCAACTTGGTAATTTGTTCTTCCCTTCTTTGCCCCGATCAACCCCCCCCCCCCCGGTGGATGCGCGCCTAGGGGAATCTCCTCCCAATGCTAATTGTGCGTTAATTTTGGCGACCCTTTGACGAAATTCGCGTTTTTTCAGCGATTCTTTCGCGAAATTCACGCATTTTTTTCGCAATTCTTTGAAGAAATTCGCATTTTTTTAGAGATCCGTTGACGAAATCAGCGTTTTTTGCGTGATTCTTTGACGAAATTCGCGATTTTTCGTGATCCTTTAACGAAATTGGTGTTTTTGTGCGATTCTTTGACGAAATTTGCGTTCCTTTTGCGATCCTTTGACCTGCGAACGATTGACGAAATTGATTTTTTTCGGCGACCATTTGTCGAAATTCGCGACAATCGGTGGATTTTTTTTTGGGGGGGGGGGGCTATCGCCCCGATCCCCCCCCCCCCCCCCCCGTGGATCCGCGCCTGTACTTTAGAAAAGGGCTATGTGGAAGGGTTCGCCAGATGCTCACGGCTCCCTCAATTAAGTGATTTTGGAAATCATTTTATTATACACTGTGCATAATGAAAGGTTAATGGTTATAATTAAAAAATAATGTAAATTTATACTGTAAAGCTACAGTAAAATGGGGTGATAGAAAAGAAAATATTTAAAACTTATTTAAATAAAGATGTGAAATTACTATAGTATCCACTGCAAGAAAAATTTAATGAAATATAAATGGGAAAGTTGAGAGGAACTTTTTTCCATTTAAATACTACTTAAAATGGGTAAATAGAAACAGTGGAAAAGCTAGAAAGGACTAGAAAGTGTGAAAGCAGCAGTCTCAATCATTTCAGGGGCAGCGGTATGTTTATGAAACCACTTAATTTTAATTCCCAAGCGCCACAATGTCAACAGAATTTTCCTAAAGTCTTTTTCCATTTAACCCCTTCACGGTCGCTTAATACTTGGGAAAACCATCAAAAAAGTACCTATTTCTTTTATTACAAAAATTGAATAATTTTAAGGTTTCTAAAAAAAATATGCAATTAGTTTTTTTTTTTTTTTTTTTTTTTTTTTTTTTTTTTTTTTAAGGCGAAAAATAAAGATGTATTAGAACAAATTCACATTTGTAGAAAAGCCATCATGTGAGAATTCTGTGTCTCAATGTTTGTTTTACACCATACAAAATAATGCGAATAAGACATTTATTTTTCACATCTTAGACCTTTATTTATCATCATCACACAAATTTTTAGAAATAATATTTGAAATAATATATATACATTAAATTTTGATTATTAATAATTTTTTTGAGTGTTATACATTTCGAAACATGCAATACAAATTCCAACTTTACAATCAGCGCCAAAAGCCAAACCCAAGCAGGAATATTCAAAGACTTCACACGGAAATGCCAGATAATTTTTTCTGGTTTCAGAAGTTTTTTACAGCAATTAAATCTCCAGCACGGAAATATGACGGGCACGAGAAATAACGAACGACACGTCAGCCCGTGATATTGACGGGGAGCGAGAATTAAGGGGTTAATATGTATGTGAAATATAGCCTTTTTCTTATTTCCAAATACATTTGATCGTAAATTCCGGTGCTAGTCTTTTTTTTTCAACATTTTAGTAGTGAAAGTACTAATTAATGCCTGAAAGGGTTAAAAGATGTTAATGATATGTTAAGTGCTCACGCGGCTGCAAAAGATCATAGCATTGATCGAAAAACTTTAGGTAGGTATGTAGAAAATTTTTTACCAAGAGTACAGAAGCCAAACTATGTGACAACTAGAGTTTGTCTGATCGAGTGTCACAAAAAGTAGAACAAGGAGACAAAAGGGGAAAAAAAGCGGCACAAAGCTCTTAAATCCAGACATAATAATACATTAAATCCAATGAAAACGGAACCTGTCTCTAACGGAATACTATCTTAAATGTTAAAAAATTATTTTCCATGATGTACAATTATACCGGGTCGGATAAAATCATGTTTGGAACTAAATTTTTCTCCTCTGTCTTGCGATTGCGTCTAAACAGGTTTGTTTCATTATCATATTTTCAAAAATATTTTTTTTATAATAATTAAAGCATGCAGCATAGTTCTTTTGCTTTTTTTAAACTGATTTTATCTCTCTTCACATATATTTCAATATAAAACAAAGTGGGTCAAGCCTCCATATGGTGGGTCAACCCTCCCATATATGGGGAGCCTTGACCCATTATTTTCTCATGATTAAAATAAATCATTTTTCAAATTTCTTACATATTACACTTATGTAGCAATTTTATTTTGATAACTGATTGTATAACGAATAAAATTATATATCAAACATTATTCTAAGTTCAATATTAAAAAAATAAAAAATCATTTTGTAAAAAGTGGGTCAACCCTCCCTAGTCTCCCCTACAGAAATATTTTTGTCGGGATATACTTTCCATGCTGATTTGAATCAAAGAACTCAAATAAAGTGTCAAAAGTATTACTATATAGAAAAGTAAAGTTAGAACAATTTTCAATTTGCAGACGTCCCGTATTTCAATAATTATTATAAAAACATTATCTTGAAGGGGTCATTACGGTACCGTTGTTGTTCTTTTACGGAAAACAATATGGGAATAAAAATGATTGATTCTTTCTCTCTCTCTTTTTTTTTTTTTTTTTTGGTAGACACATCTAGGATTATATTAAATGTTTGCCTAAAAAGTAAAAATAAAAAGCATACAACAATAAAATTGCATTTGCTTACGCTCGCTAAAGTTCGCCAACAATATAGATTCAGTTCTCTAGCAGGGATCCTAGTCAAATCTATTTGTTGTTACTGGTAAACAAAAACAAAGCTACGAAGAATTACATCCATTTCGTCATTTAACAACAATGGACTTCAAGCATTCGCAACAAAAACGTTTCTTGGAACTGTTTTCACATTCCTCTATTGTTGAAATAATGTTTTATTGTTGACATAAAAACACAACAATGAGTTCGTTCTGTAATGTTCAAATAAGTAACAACAATGAACAATTGTTAAAACCCTTAATATTGAAACAATTAAGAAATTTCTCATTCTCACAAACAATTTGCCAGGTTATCGATTCGATTGCTATTGAACGGATTTCAAACAACATTTTTCAGTGGAAGAAAGACAACTATTGCATATTTTCCTAAATTTATCAATTCGAGTGTGCACATCTTCATCTTCAAATTAGCCATGTTTTGGGACATTTTATTGACTTTCTTGCGTCGTTTATCTTCATGTATGCCATTTGTACTGTTATAATGCAAAAAATAGACATCTCTCCGATTTATGGGTGAACAAGAATATTCCTCTAAGAACGATCACCGAATTCTGTGGATGACAAGAGAATTGTGGCAACGCCCATAAAAGAAAAATGAAGAAAGTACGAATATCGGAGGTATGTACACTACATGAACGAAATTAATTTTTTTTTCTTATACCTTGCTTAATAACTTAATATGTATATATATTTTCATTTCAGGAATGCCTATTTTTACAAGCGGAGACAAAAAAAGAGATATCTCTCCGATTTATGTACGAACAAGAACATTCCTCTTAGAACGATCACCGAATTCTGTGGATGACAAGAGAATTGTGGTAATACCCATGGAAAAAAAGGAAGAAACCAGGAATATTGGAGTTATGTATACTACACTGTGTAAATTTTTTTCTTTTCTTATACCTTGTTTTATAACATAAAAAATATATATATGAATTTTTTCAATGATGCCTATTTTTACAAGAGGATATAAAAATAGCGATCTCGCCGATTTATGGTTGAAGCACACTCCTCTCAGAAAGATCACAGAATTCTGTGGGTGACAAGAGAATGGCGGTAATGCCCAAGCAAAAAAATAAAATAACGAAGAATGTACGAATATTGGTGGTGTGTATATTAAACTGAGTAATAAGTGACATTTTTATCTTATGCCTTAATTTGTTTTGAGGAGTGCTTTTATTTACAAGAGGAACTAAAAGTAGTCATATTTTCGATTTGTGGACGACAAGAACTCTCCTCTTTGACTGATCGCCGAAGGAGACTGTGAATTACGACTATGAAAGAAGCAAAAGAAAGTATGAATACTGGAAGTAGGTATATACACACTGACTATAACAAGTTAAATTTTTCTCTCTTACTTTGATTAAAACTAAAAATAGATATTTTTTTAATTTCAGGAATGATTATTTTTACAAGAGGAACTAAAAATGAACATCTTTGCGGTCTGTTGATGAAAAAGGGTTCTCTTTTTTGAACAATCACCGAAAAAGACTGTGGATGATAGGAGGAGAACGAGAACACCCATGAAAGAAACAGAAGATTTTAAGAATGTCGATGGTACGTACTCGGAGGTACTTTGAGTAAGAAGTTAAAATTTCCCCCTATACCTTCATTCATAAATGATTTTTTTTTTTCAGAAATGCCCGTTTTTACAAGAGAAATTAAAAATAAACGAAGATCCGATTTGTGGATGAAAAGAACTTTCCTCTTTGAGTGAGGACCGAAGAATAGTGTGGATGACAGTGGTAATGCATTCACCATGAATTAAACAGAAAGAAAGTTCCAATATCTGATGTAAGGTGTACTGCATTGGGTAATAATACGTTAATTCTTTTCTTTCGCTCGATTTATAACTGAAAATAATTTTATACTTAGGAAAGTCTATTTTCAAAAGAAGAATTAAAAATAGGTAAATCTAAGTTTTAAGCATAAGAATTGAGTTTTAAAAGCCGATGAAGCACCTATTCTACAATTGTATTTGTTTTGAATGAAAGGTAACGTAATTCCATATGGATATATTGTCAGAAAGAGTGTGACCCCATAACAGATTGCTGAATTCTAATTGTAATAGGAATTATAGAAGAATTTCAACATGTCTTAGAATATTTCTTTCTCTTACTATTGATTAAATAGTACAGATTCAAATTTGTGTTTAAGAGAGGGTTGAATTTTCATGTTAGCGAGAGCAATTTTGGAGATTTTTCATAAGAAAGAAAAAAATATAGTTTTAGAAGAACTTTTTCGGCCTTAAGCATACGTAATTTTGAAGACTTTTCCTAAGAAGTACTAAAATATAATATATCTTAAGCTGAAAACCGATACCGCCATGTAGTGTAAAGATATAAACACTAAAATATTTATTTAAATTTGTTGCATTTTGAGGAATGTTAATTTTACATTCATTACAAATAAGATTTACATTATTTTTATTAATCTATCGATATCGTCAGTATTATGAGACAAATATTAAAACAAAGAACTGCTTAAGTTCCTCAAATGTTCACTGAAGCTGTTTTTAAATTAGTGTTGCAAAGTAATATTATACCATTTTCCACTAAGCCTAGGAAATCGTGTCTGGCGATAAGGAAATATTAAAAAAAGAATTACTATAGTTCATTAAATGTTCAATGATGCAAGATAATTGATACGTAAAGTTTATAAGTTGACTATGACTTTAATCTTTATGACTACAACAGTATACGAGTTAGAACACCAATGGAATTCATAATGCGCCAAATCACGCTCTCTAAAATAGACCAATATCTGTGAAAGTGCATCAATAAATACTTCAGACATTAAAAAGTAGAAAATAGTACTTTAAAATGTATTTGACGTCTTTTTTTTTCTTTACAGAAATATTTTTGTCGGATATAGGGTAAAAGCACCAATAGTCGGCCCCTTAAGCGCTTTCTTTTAGTATACAGCTCAAAGCGGAATTAAAAAAAAAACAATACAACATGTTTAACAGTGACACATGTTAATGCATACTTTTCTTTTACTGTTTCAGCAATTGTTTTTAAAAAACTGATTATAGTTTTTATTTATAAAAAGTTAAACTTAAAAGTATTAAAGTCGCTAGTAGTCGGCCACTCAATTCTAGTGTTCGGCCATCACTGGACCAGTTGTCGGCCACTTAAATGCTTTGTTATTGTAAAACGCTTAAAGTATAATTTTTTATAAAGAGACCAACATTTTAACGACAAAATGTGTTAATTTATAATTTTCTTATAATGTTTCAGTAATAATTTAAAATATTATAACAGTTTTAAACACTTTCCAACATAGTTTAAAAGTGTTTGTGCATTTGGATTGCCTCCAGTCTGTCCGAGCTCTAACATTAAATTACTCGAATCTCCCTGAATTTTTTGTATACATTTGACGTTAATAATAGCCCTATTTCTATTGAAAATAAAGTGTGTAGAATTTATAGTTCATCTACAGGGACAGTCAAAAGTATTCCGATGCATTACGCTCAATTCGAAAAAATTGCTTCAAGTTTATTTTAATGATGTTGGTCATTTCAAACATAATGAAATTGATATGCATTTATGAAGTGCATTAAATTATGCATTCTGGACAAAACTTATTACTCACTTATGGGGCCCCGCAAAATAATTCCTTTGCATAATAGTGTCAGGGGAAAAACGGTTTGCAGCGTATTTTAGTTATGTTTCACTAATATCAAATATAATGAAATTGATATACTACATTACTGAGGCTTACTACAATATACTTGTTGTATAACATGATATGCATAGCATTTATCGTTCATTTACAGGGACACACAAAAATTCGGATAAAGTACTGTATCTTTCTATGAGCGATAATTGCTGAAAGTGTGATTTCGTTTGTGACATACGTTTTTAAGTTTAATTAAATCTTTGATTAGTGTGCAATGTGTATAACTGATATATATCATATATACAAGGCTACACAAAAGAGTTTGTAAGCTTTGCGGAGTACCAGCGTGAATGGCTTAAAGACACTTTTAATTGCGTTATGCTCTTTCAAGCTGAACTATACAGGGTGAAACTAAACTCTTAGTCAAAACTTTAAGGGGTAATAGTGCACATCAAGACAAACAATATCAAATAGGATACTAAGGGTTCCAAATGTTTTCCGAAGGAGATAGGCACCATTGAAGTGTAGGGTCCAAAATTTCAAATGATTATAAAAGACGGAAAAATTGGTCGATTCGTTTGCGGATTTCGCTAAAACTATTCTTTATGTCAGTATTTTCTTGAAAATAAATTTTAAAGATAAAGTTTAAAAAATGCCGATAGAGGGCGCTTTAGACTTTCGAGTAACGAACAACTATTTTTTTACCGTTATTTTTTTTATCTCATTAAATGCTTTCAAAAGCTTAGACTTAAACTTAAATTTTGAGCTCAAAATCTGAATCGTTGGGAGTGGTTAAGTAGCTCAAACTGAACTGTGTTCAGTTGAAATTTGAACCCTCCCTCCCCCCTCCCTGAACACAGTTCAGTTTGCGCTACTTGACCACTCCCAACGATTCAGATTTTGAGCTCAAAATTTAAGTTTAAGTCTAATCTTTTGAAAGCACTTAATGAGATACAAAAAATAACGGTAAAAAATAGTTGTTCGTTACTAGAGCGCCTAAAGTCTAAAGCGCTTTCTTTCGGCATTTTTTTAACTTTATTTTTAAAATTTATTTTCAAGAAAATACTGACATAAAGAATATTTTTAGTGAGAACCGCAAACGAATCGACTAATTTTTCCGTTTTTTATAATCATTTGAAATTTTGGACCCTAAACTTTAATGGTGTCTATCTCTTTCGGAAGACGTTTGAGACCCTTAGTTTCCTGTTTAATATTGTTTGTCTTGATGAGTACTATTACCCCTTAAAGTTTTGCTTAAAAGTTTAGATTCACCCTGTATTTAGTATGCTAAGATATATTTGTATGATATAAATAAAATCATACACAGGGCTACGCAAAGAACTAAATACACGACCTCCCAGGGATAATAATGTGTGGAAGTATGATTTCAGTAGTTTTAACTACTTTTTAGCCTGAATTAAATTTTAGCTTAATATGTGCGGCATATAAAAATCTGTTGGTAATATACAGGGCTGTACAAAATAATTCAAGTTTCCGTATAGTGGTAGAAATTGAATGTGAATTTTCAATCTGTTATGTATTTTTTTACTATACTAAGTTTTATCATACTATGTATAGAATAATATACAAATGATTAAATATAGGATTGCACAAAAGAATTGAACTACTTTTCCGGTTGGGGGCCGTAATACGGTTTTCAAAAGTATTATGCTTTTTCTAAAATGTTTACTTTTTTTACAGTATTAAGCAGCTAAATTTTGTTAAAGAATTCTGCAAGTCATGGGAAGTGCTTTTGTAATCTACTCTTGTTGCATGATATTTCATTATTGTTTCTAATGGAAAATAAAGTTAAAAGCAGCAGTGTGCGAAGAGAAAACTACGCCCGAGGCAAAGTTTCAATATGGCGCCCCCCCCCCCTCCACAAATACACACTTTTTCTGTGTCATAGAATTGAACAGTGCAGAAACAGAAATAAATTCTATTGAATACATATTTCGCATTTATTTTGGAACTTTATGTTTAATTTTAATTCAGAAACTCCGAACATCTAAATAACATGAGAAAATTGGATTTAGATTTTTGACAAAGAGAATCTGGGAAATGAGTGTAGAAAAATGTATCTAATGGTACAGTATAGCAGTTTACAACCCTTTCGTATTCCCAGAAGAAAACCCCATGCTTGTTTTTGAGCATATGTTTTTGTCACAAGCACAGAATGAAAATTACAGACTCGGAAAAGAGAACGTTAATGAAAGAGACTAAAAAAAAACCTAAAACAAGTTTGAACAGAAAGAAGTCTTTATTCATAAATTTGTATTTGGGTGCAGGGTAAGGCACCATGCTATGCACATATACCTTTAAAACAAAAAATGAACGTACTTTTATTGGGGGGGAAAATTCCCAATTCGTAATTTTTTTTTTTTACAAAAAAAGATAAAAAAGTGGGGTTTAGTATAAATTTAGCGCCCCTCTATTTCCGCGCCCGGGGCAACTGCCCCTTTCGCCCCCCGCTTCGCACGGCCCTGGTTAAAAGTACCAAATTATCTAGTAGTCGGCCTTTCAAATTTTGTTTTAGCCATCGTAGACTAGGCCGCGGGCATAATACGTCATCTTGTTTCAAAATGAAAATATGATGTAGGACAAGATTATTAACAGAACATAAATGACTGATCTGTACAGAACATAAATTACTGATGCATATCTTGGTATGATATTAGCAGCAGGGAGCACCAAATCGTCATTTTAGCGTTACTATCATGTCATCGAGTTTCGGAATGAAAATTTAATATGTTGGATATATCGACTAGTACAACGCAAATATTTCAGTTTGTCTTGGGATTTCGTGGTTAGATATGAGCAGAACGCGGCGCCAATTCTTAATTTTCGCTGTACTATCTCGTCATCGAGTTTCGAAATGTAATTTTAATAAGTTGCACATCTCGAATAGTACATTGCAAATATTACAATCTGTCTCGTAATATCTTTGAACGATATGAGCAGAATGATTCCAGCGCCAATTCTTATTTTGGCGGTACTATTTGGCCATCGAGTTTCGAAATGAAATTTTAATATGTCTCTTTCGATTAATACGATTTAAGTATTTCAGTCTCTTCGTGGTATCTGAGTACTATACAAGCACAACGGGTCATTATTTTGGAGGTACTATTTCGTTTTCAATTGTGAGCATAAAATGTTAATCATTAAAGTTACAGATTTGTATAATACAAATGCTTCAGTCTATTTTGTGATATCTCTATAAGATATAAGAAAAACAGAGCGTCAGTTCTTCCTTTTAGTTGTACTATCGTATCATCGAATTTCGGAATGAAATTTTAATGTGTTGCATATTTAGATTAGTGCGGTAAAAATATTACTATCTGCTTCGCGATATCTTGGTACGATACGATCAGAATAGGGCGTCATTCTGGCGGCACTAACAGATCAAGTTTCGATGTGAAATTTTAACATGTCATAGACATCGATTATTGATATTCTGTGTAATGTATATTTTAAAGTACCAGTTCCTTTGAAAATGAACAATGTTAGCTTCATTTTTAAAAATTTAAGTTCTATAGAATCAGAAGATGGAATTTTAAAACCTAATAGTTAGCCTCTAATTAATATTATTGCTTACTATTCAGTTAATCAACCAGAAAATAAGTTTTATTTTATATTATTGAAAAGTTATCACAATCCGTGGCTTTGTGGTTATTGAAATATTTCAAATGATATTTGTGTGCTTATTAAAATTAAGGATAAATTATATTTGTGTGCCTATTAAAATTAGGAAGAAGTTATATTTCCGCAGAAAATTTAAATATTAGTTAAAACACAATTTGTTGAAATTTCGTCCTAATAACCCGTTAGATGACTGTGAGAAACATTTCACCACTTTAAATTTCGAATATCTTACAACCTACTTTGTGAGAGCATTTATGTCTTAAAAGTAAAAACCCATGTAAAATTTCAGGTTTCTAGCAATAGCCCTCGCAATTCCCACATAAATCATCTTTTAAGTATGCTTTCCGCACATTTCACACTTTAAATTTTCCATATTTGAAAAACCTGCTCTGTGCGAGTAAGCAACAACTATGTCGAGTTTCAATCCAGTATTTAAATTACTTACTTTTACTTCTATCCCTAACAAGTATAACGTTTTTTGATTAATTTATCTTTTAAAATTTCAAATTTATCATACTATTACGCGTAAACATTTACGTTTTATAAATAACTGTCATTTAATATTTCAAGGCTTTATCCTTAACATTTTGATTGTGGAGGAAAATTGCTGGAAATGCGTTTTCAGTTTTGGTACGCGTTTTTAAATTGAATACATCCTAAATTTCCCACAACATTTTGAAAGTACATGAAATACACTACAAATTTATGTGAAAACAAAGTATTTCCTAACAAATATATCGGTCACACACAAGAAAAGTGACACATCTCGACAAAAGTAAATTTCACAGGAGAGGCCAAAGAAAATTTGCATAATTTTACTGTAACATGAAATTATAGCACTAGCTCTGCAAGCAGGAATAGAAACGTGCATAAATGCATAAAACCCTTAAGAATGAAGACATAGGATGAGATTTGGAGGGTTGCGTAAGTTTACCTCTACGCACAATCCACCTCTCTTTTGTGGTCACAAATGAACATATAGTGTAATAATGTGATTTTTCGTATAACTGCACTTATGAAATTTTTGATGTAGCTAGACGCACCTACGACAGACCTATTAGTGGAATAAAACGCAAAATGAATTTTTGCGAGATGTGTCGCTTTTCTTACGGGTGAGCGATATAGTCTTCACATCACAAAACTTACCTAGCAAATTTTAGATCGGACTTTGACGATAAGATTGACTCCAGCGATAAGATCTATAAATATAACAAATTAACTTTTAGCTGTTGTTTGTGATTCAGATGACTTAGAGCCTTTGAGCGCAGAAGCCGAAGTGCCATTTTCTCGGATTCCTTCATACCTACGCCTAATATTAGCACATGGTGTTATTACCCACCCAGGCATTTATACCCCAGGACAGTAAGGTAAACAAATTTTCTTGCGTGTCCCTGTGTCAATGTACGATTAATTCTGTGCATATCCTATTTTACAGTAAGCGCGTTTTAGCACCCCTCAGTGATATATATAACTTTCAGTACAGGGGTCAATCCAGGCAAAATTTGAGGCCTATTTAGGGCCCTTTCACAAAAATCTATTAAATAAAATGGACCCCTTCACAAAATTAAATTTTATAAAATGGGCCCCTTCACAAAAATGAACTTAATAAAATAGGTCCCTTCACAAAATTCCTTTGAATAAAATAAGCCCTTTTCGTAACATTCTTTTTCATAAAATTTTTTAAAATGTATAATTTGCAAATAAAACCAGGTCACGAAAAGCAAAAACTTTAGCAAGGGGATTTAAAGAAGTTTTTGTTAATAAATTCTTGGTTCGAATTTGAGTAACTGGATTTCAAATTTTGTTACAAAATATTATAAAATTTACAAAAATAACTTTTACTGTTCACAAAATAGGCCCCAAGAATAAAAACCTGCATCGACTCCTGCAGTATGTTTTAAATAGTGTCACATCATTAAAATACACCAAAAGCGAATATTTCCTGTACTACACCTTAATGTATCTTTTGAATATCCCTGTAAATGAATCGTAAATGCTACACACTTTATTTTCAACTAGCTAAAGTATCCAGCGTTGTCCGGGATTTTAAGAATTTTTTTACGCACTTTTCTCTCTCTCTTTTTTTTTTTTTTTTTTTTTTTTTCCCCCTCATTTAATGCGGGCGACAGATTACCTACTTATTTAGCAGTGCCGTGTCTAGACTTGTCATTTCGGAGGGGGCTGAGAAACAGTAAAAATTTCTAAGATGGAACTGGAAAAATTCCGCTTTAGGGCGAAACCGTGCGGAGAGTCACACACGTAACGCAGGCTTTAATTTTCATTTATTCAATTATTTATTAAATTTTAATGTTAATTCTGATTTTAGGTGGTATGGTAAATAAGTTATTACCATATTTTTTAGTTTAAATGTGTGGAAATAAAACTCACAGAAAGATATAATTTAATTTCATACTCAAAATGTGCTTTTTTTCTGAAGTGGAAAAAAAGCACATTTTGAGTAATGAAATTAAATGATATACTTCTGTGAGTTTTATTGCCACACATTTAAACTAAAAAATATGGTAATAACTTATTTACCATACCACTTAAAATCAGAATTAACATTAAAATTTAATAAATAATTGAATAAATGAAAATTAAAGCCTGCGTTACGTGTGTGACACTATCCATGGAATCGCCCTTTAAACATGTTTTTATCATAGTAGATAACGCATCTATTATACAATCAAACTTGTTAGGACAGAATCGCATGGACTGAGAAAAATTTCGTTTTAAGCAGATTTTTATCTTAACAAGTATAATTACATGGTTATACTGCATTTTTTAAAAATGGAATACTGAAAATTTTCGCCTAAATGTATCTCAATAATCAGTAAATAAAACCGAAGTAAACCTCTGTATAATAGAAACTTGGCTGAGGTGGAAAATTTCATGGTCTCTGCGTAACAACACACTTTATAAGATTAAAATCTGTCTAAAATGGAATATTTTCCTGGTTCCTTTTAAATTTCATCTTAGCAGGTTTCATTACATTTTGCTAAACTTTCGTAATTAAGCTTGGCATTTTCTATAAATTTCGGAGGGGTGCTGTAGCCCCATCAGCCCAACCCTTGGATACGCCACTCTTATTTAGTAAATATTATCTGGATTGAGACCGAGATTAAAACATTTTGATGAAAAGTTGTTTCCGAGTATTTTGTTAATTAAATAATTTTTTCACGATTAAAGAAAAATGGCAAGCACAAAAATTCTATGAATTCTATTTAAAAGAAAATCTGAATCTTTATTTCAGTTCTTCACTAAGAATGAGCTCTAGGGACCTAAACCTTTGTGGAAATTCTGATATACACACGTCAACATATGGAATAGATTTTAAAATGGAGAAAACAGATTCAGAGAACCTCAAAATGTTAAAATACGCCAGTATTTCCATAATCGGGGTTTTATCCTGTTTCAATACGTTTTTCCAAACTCATAGGACGTTATATATTCACCTGCTGACGTCCATTATACTTCCAATATGACGTAACATTCTTTTTTTTAAATTCGTCAAGCTATTTATTTCCTTTTTCAAGTGGAAATCTTGCAATAGAAAAGTAATTGTTGTGATAAGAATTTTATTGTGGATTTTTAATTATTGGCACTGCTATAAAGAAAAATGTTCAAATTTGATTGGAAATTGCTGTTAACACCTTGAGGGGCGGTGGGATATATTTTATTCCACCTACGATTAATGAAGATTTGCACCAGAAAAATTTAATTAAATTTTACTTTTCTAACTTTGGTGGAAAAAAGTCGTAAAATTGCTTTTCCTTATTTTGCAATATATCTTTTTGCCGATTCCGGTGTGAATTCGACATTACAGAAATGCTAGGGCAAACATTATTTGGGGGGCCCCTTCTATCTTTTGACCAAGTTTCATACGATTCATATCTATATACCGAATAGCACAAGTAAGATAACTTTAAGAAACTATAGAATGTAATTTTTCCCCCGGTTATAGGAATATAAGGATAATTGTGAGCCGTTAAAATGTAAATACAGTTTTTTCAGGCATTATTGGTTGTCTGTATTAATAATTTTCCATTTAACTTAATGTTTGTATTCAATCAACATGTATTTGAGTGATTCCGTCGTATGGAAAACCAAGTGGTGGCATGCACTTTGTTTCTGTAAAATGAACATTTAACTCATAACTCCTCATCCACAAATATAATCCAAAAGCAATTATCAATCATAACTCAGTCATTGTAATCTAGTGAGAAACCATCAACTGAATAATAAATAATCAGGAGCTATAATTTAGAAAAGAAAGTTTGTTTATTGAGATAACTGTTTGTGTTAAAAATACATTTTATCTAAATAACTGCTGTAATGTAGGAAATCCATATCTCATGTTTAAATTCATTTATTGGTGATAACTCTCCTTAACCCCTTCGGAACGAGCGTCTTTCACAGAATTTTTAATCTTTTCTCACCGATTTTTAAAAACAGAAAAATTTTGCATTATTGAATCGGGAAAATGCTGGGATTAAATAAGGCAAAATTTACAATAAAAATTTACTCGTGAGAATAATCACTGATTCTGAGCAGCTTACGCAGCACGTATATGGATCGCTCGACCCCAAGGGGTTAAGAGGCTACTTCAGTCAAGTGAAAAGAACCGTTCGCTAATGCTAATCCTATGGAAGAAATTTATAAGGATATCTCGGTTGCATTTCAATATTTTTTTTTTTTTTTTTTTTTTTTTTTTTTTTTGCATTGGATAGCTGAGATCGATCTGTACAAAGGCCATTTTTTACTTTATCGATTTTCATTGCAGATTTTTTTTAACGAGGACGCTTTCTGTTTCGGAACCGGTTTCGAAACAGAAAGCGTCCTCGTTAACCCTTTGTTGCATACTGTCCACTACAGTGGACAAAATTGCCAATTTTTTCTTATCCAACCTATTTCGTTCACAGTTCCTATTTAAAGCTTATGCTACTTTTTGTCATTCATACTTGAAAGGAAAAAATCGAGATGGCGAAACAAGTCGGTTAACTTACTTCTTGAGATTGTGGATGTCCCATCAAAATGCTTGTAAGTTGTTCAACATGAACTAAAAGGTTTCTAAACCTATAATACTATTATTTAAATGATACTTTGTTCATTAATTACTGTTTTCAGATGTCTTGGCTTAATAGAAAATTGTAAAACCAGTATAAAAATACTTTTTTGTTTATTTTATGGAAGGTTTTACATAATGTTCACTATAGTGGACGCCATGCACAGCATCAACATTATGACATTTTACTTTGTCAACTAAAGTGGGCGTCATGAGTGTGAACAGTGAAAATTTTAAAATATAATTTTGACGTGTTTATGTCATTTTAATATTATTCAGGCATATTTTATATAATTTTTCATCTCTTTCACATTTTTTAAAGTTATAATTGCCTGACTTCATTTATTTACGCAATTTATTAGTTTAAAAAAAATTGCATATGTGTTCTGTTTGAAATAGATCTGTATGAAAATATTGAAAAACAATAAAATATCAATAAGCAATTTTAAAATTAATATCTATAGAACATTTAAAAAAATATTTTTTTTAATTTTTAAGTGAAAACTTATTTCAATTAAAGAAATTTTGTTGTATACAGAAGCTTGTTTCAAAATTGCGACTTACAATTTGGAAAATTTAAACTGGCTCTAGCAAATGAATTCATTCAGTCAGTGACGCGACAATCTGGTGACATTTGATTCCAGACTCTGAAAATGTGATGTGCTGGAAGACAAACAACTAAGACATTTGACAGTAAGAGCAAATTCTGTAGGCAAGGACACCAGATATGACAAGGTGGAACACTTTCCCCTCAAACATCCTAAAGTGCACAGCGATGCAAGATGGGAACTATGTAAAAGGAAGTCAATATATTCATGTGTAAAATGTAAAATTTACCTTTACATCGATGCAAAAACTGGTTGATTTTACAAATTTCAACATCAATGAATGTTTTCTAAATTTTAACCACAATTGTTTTAAAAATATGATAATATTCTAGAAGAAAACTATCTTAAATCTTATTTTCCTAACAGCACTACATTTCAATTCTGTGTTCACAGTGTCCACTATAGTGGACAAGCTGTAACTCAAATAATAAAAAATTATTACACATAAAATAATTTTTTTCTCATTCAGCATGATCCTTTCAGTAGGAAAATACTAAATTTAACATTGGGGATTTGCCAGTTTTAGAGTATGCAACAAAGGGTTAAAAAAATCTGCAATGAAAATCGAAAAAGTAAAAAACGGCCTTTGTACAGATCGATCTCAGCTATCCAATGCGAAAAAAATCATTTAAAAATATTGAAATGCAACCGAGATATCCTTATAAATTTCTTCCATAGGATTAGCAGCGAACGGGTCTTTTCACTTGACTGAAGTAGCCTCTTAAGTGTATCTGTCAGCTTGTTAGAGTAAAAAGTATTTTTTCAAGGGCATGTGCAGACTGATTCCTTGTGCAGACTGATATTCAGTGGAACTGAGCAGATGTAATTCAACCGCTGTGCTGTGAACATCAACGCACCAGCTCATAGATCGTCTGGGACATTCAAATTCGCACCCGGGTAGTCAAATCCCGGATATTGTTTAACATCAATTATGCTACGCATTGCTATGTCCATGCAGGGCATCATCAGGGCCGAAACTAGGGGTAGGGGGGCAGAGGGGGCATGTGCCCCGGGCGCCAGAACGAACGGTACCAAATGAAGGATTATACCTTTGGAATGGATCATTTTCTTCTGATGGAGTGATGGTTTCCATTATTATGAGACAGCCATTATAAATGAAGGGTTAGATGAAAATGAAAGAGCAGTCGTAAAAAGATAGAACTCTGATTTTCTGGTCAGAATGGGGGAAAAAAAGGGCCATATTTTTTTTTAGAACTCTGATTTTCTGGTCAGAATGGGGAAAAAAATGACCATAATTTTTTTTTTTTGTCAAAAAAAAAAAATTATGGCCATTTTTTTCCCCCATTCTGACCAGAAAATCAGAGTTCTAACTTTTTACGACTGCTCTTTCATCTTCATCTAACCCTTCATTTATAATGGCTGTTTCATAATAATGGAAGTCATCACTCCAAATCAGAAGAAAATAACTCGGTGAAAGAGGAAACTCGGTTAAGCGGGACTCGGATAATCGGGACTCTACTGTTTCATTTTAAAAATGATCTTTAGAATATTTTTGTTGGTGTTCAGAGGGGAGTCATGACCCCCGTGACCTCCCCCTTGGATCCGTCATTGTAGATTACGTAGTTCAGTACTACATATTTTATTATTACATATTTTAAAATTTAAAATAAGTCGGCTATTAGAAAATTAGTAAAATTCTCTTTGTAAATATATTTTGCGGAAGAGGTGGGTGGGTGGGAGGGGGGTGCCAAAATCCATGTTTGCCCCGGGTGCAAAAAAGGCTAGTTTCGGCCCTGTCCATCGTAAATAGTTTAATATAGTATTGTTTATGAATCGCCTGCTAACTTACTTTCTATTTCTACACGAAACACACGCAGTCTATTTACACATTTCATAATTGCAACAAATTTCAATACTTGTTATGTTGTTACTGCATTCCTTCCTTATGATTTCCTAAAAGTACTTTGGTATAAAATTTCATATTATTACAAATTCTTCTAAACAAAAAGCAACACAAAAGATGTGTGATATTACAGTAATATTTTAATTAAATTTATGTATTTAAAAAAATCTTTATGAAATCAGAAAAGAAGAAATTAAATATCACTCCCCTTTAACGAAAACTTATATCTGCCCTTGGGGTAGGGGGGGGGGGGGGGGGGGGGCTCAAATCGGGGGCAGCTGCCCCGCATGCCCCTGCATTAGTCAGGCCCTGCTTATAAGCAATGTTAATCACGTTTTTCTCCTCTCGCGTTATCGCGTCCAGAAACTCGATTCAAAATGCTCACTTTGACAGTATTTTCTGAAAGATCTTTAGCATTTACCAAAATATAGAAAACGTCTTTCGATGGCTTAATTTCTTCTAAATAACCACACCAGCCCATTTTATGCATTTCTGAAGAAAAATGCATATAAAAATGTGTCAAAAAGTACCTTATTTACAGAGGCGCCATTTCAGAACTTTCTTGGGGGGGGGGGGCAAACATTTTTTGAGGGATGCTATATAGCTAAGGGTAGGATCCAGGGGGTTCTAACTCCCCCCCCCCCTTATGAGAAACGTTTACTGACTTTTGCTTACGATAACAGTGAAAACTTCGAATACGGAAACTCAGAACCAATGAAATAGTTCGTTTTAGACAGGTTTCCGTCTTAGAAGGTAAAATTTTAATATATTGGACATGATTTTTTGTCTTTTTAGACAGGATTCTATTATAGACAGGTTTCACTTTTACAGGTATCCTCACTGACTGTTAAACCATCCGCTCTATAGTACAGCTCTGAAAAGAGATGTATAAGAGTAAAACTTGTGAAAATGAAACCTGTCTATAACATATTTCTTTCTAGAAGGGGAAAAAATCAAGTTTCGTTGAAAAAACATCATGCAATTATACTTGCTAAGACGAAAACCTGTTTAAATGGAGCTTTTTTCTAGTCCCTTTCGAAGTGTTACTTACAGGGGCGCCATTTTCTGACGAAGGACAAGGAAAATTTTTCTTTGAGTAACAGGGAATGTGGAAAATTGCACAATTTGTAGTAATGCACCAATCACACCGAAAAAAAATCCTGCGTAAGAAAACATGCTCTACGTGATTTTGTCTCCATAACTTCTTTCACAAGCATGTGATTAATCCACATTTTTTTTTTTTTTTTTTTTTCGTGAAAGCCTCCTATTTTTCTTTCTTTCAAAATCCGCAAAATCAATTCGTCAATGGGTCGCAGAAAAAAAGTCTCAAAATGGTCGCTTAAAAAATCGCTAATTTCTTCAAATGACCGTGGAAAATATCGCTAATTTCATCAGAGATCGCGAAAAGAAATACAGATTTCGTCAAATGATTGCACAAACAGAAATCTTGAATTTTGTAAAAGGATTGTGAAAAAAATCGCGAATTTTGTCAAAAGAGTGCGCAAAAAATCACGAAAATTTAGTCGAACAATCGCGCAATAAAATAGAGGAGAAATTCGTCAAACGATCGCGTAATAAGGTTCAAAATTTTGTCTCTCGCGCAAAAAAATCACAAATATTATTAGTCGGTGACAGAAACAAAGTCACGAATTTTAATAAATGATAGTGATAAGGAATCGTGAATTTTGCCAAAAAAAATCACGAAAACAAATATCGAATTTCGTCAGTTGGTCAAGAAAAATATTGTGAATTTCAGCAAGTGCTCACGCGAAAAAAATCCATTTCGTATAAAGTTTTCAGAAAAAAATCGTGAATTCCGTGAATCGATTGCGGAAAAATTCGCAAATTTCGTCAGATGATCGCGAAAAAAAATCATGAAATTCAATCAGTCATGAGATAATCAGCCAACGAACGTCATGAATAGGTCACGAAATTTGCAAATTTTGTGATCTTTAAGTATAAAAAAATTTTCATTAGTGATTTTCTGCAAGTGAAGATAAAGCGTTAACTTTTTCGGATTGTGTTTTTACTATTATCTGATGGTTTCATGTTAATCCGATTTTTCAAAGAAATTCTGAATATTTTTCCGATAAAAAAAACTACATATTTGAACATTAATGAATATTATGTATATATCTTCATTTTTCTACAGAAAAGGTAAAATTTATAATTAATATTCATATAAAAAGCACAAATAAAGGCACAAGAATTACTTTCATGTGCATACATATAATTAAAAATTATTTAAAATACATTAGAAAAACCCAGAACGTTTTCAGTCATCACAAGACCGTCATCAGTGGGATTTAAATGTTTTTATTTTCTTTGCGCTTATTCGACAATTGGCTAGAAGAAAATCATTGTGGTTGTTGTGTCAATGATTTTGACGAGTTTTCCCATGATCAATTTGCACATAGCTGAGAAGAAACTGATATAAAAAAAATTCTCACATGTATTTTTAAAATTAACCAAAATACTCATTAAAGATATATGTCTCACCTTGAGGGAGTTCAAATAGTAAGGCTATAGGAAAAAAATTTTGATAATTATTAATTTCTATGTATAAGCATTTATTTAATGCATATGTTTTTATTGCAGTAAAATTTGATAAGTTATTTTAGAGTTTGAGCAATTTTCTAATATTTCTTTGAGTCTGACATTTGATTAGGGATGCACCGAATATTCGGTTAGGCCGAATATCAAACTATTCGGTTTGCCGAATACTTAAAAATGCTCTTAAAATATTTTTTAAAACGTTACACAACTTGTGCTTTTAACTGTCAATTAATAAAGATATTCAGAATAATTAGAATCTTTAAATAAAAGAGAATGATTTTATATTATTTATTTGTTGTTTTAAAAATGTCGCTTAAAAAAATTAACCATTAATGACACGTCATTTGTTCATGGGAATTAATAAATGTGGAAATGCAAGTTACTGAGCATTGTCTGGTAAATAATCAGTTTCTTGCTTTTTTGCAAACAGGGTGTTCCTAAACAAAATGGAAGAAATTTTCAGGGGTAATAATAAGCATCAAAACAGGCAATTTTTTGTCCAGTAAATCAGGATCGCAATTCATTTATTCAATCAGAAATACAGTGTATCCCCAAGTCAAACTGTAATTTTCTTTTGTTACTTTAACAATAATGAAGGTAATGTAACTATATTGCCAACAGAGTTACTATAATTTCTGTGAAATGTGATAGCATGACGAGAAGTGCTGGAAATAGCAACCATTCATATCTAAACAGCACTGAGCTAGACATTATTTTATTAAGAATGCAGCTAACAATACTTATACTGTACCACTGGCCAAAATCGAGTCTCTTCCAAGGAAATCATCACATTCTATACAAGCAAATTAATGTGATGCAAATTTCGCTAAAATATCTTCATTTTTATACAGTTATAAACGAAAATTCTGCTATGGCTTGTACACCTTTCATTTTTGATAAAAGAAGTGGAATGATATGTTTCTTCTTGTTCAATATGAGAGAATTCTTTTCTTTTGTTTGAATTAATTGAAGTCATGGAATTTAAATTTTGTAGTTTAAAATTTTTTTAAACCATCCTCTTCTTAAATAATAACACAAAACATACTTTTTTTAGTACAAAATTTACTTATAAAAAAAATCTTGTTTGTCAAAATGGAAGTATCTGTGCTAAATATTATAAAAAATTGTTTAAAATTTAACTTTTTAACGTTAAACAGTGAGATATAAAAGTATTTGGCCACCCGAATATTCGGTAATCAGCCTAACAATTACTATTCGGTTGGCCGAATATTCGGTATTCGGTTTACCTGCAGTCCAAATATTCGGCATTCGGTATTCAGCCCAAACCACTATTCGATGCATCCCTACATTTGATGGTTGATAATTTTTCTGAAATATCAAATTCCTTGGGGGGGTAATCCCCCCCCCCAGCCCCCCTCAAATGGCGCCCCTGCTTCTTTGGATTTGAGATCAGCCTTAAGATATTGGCACAAACTTCTATCCTTCCATTATAACAATAATCCTTTGTTTCTTAGAGGGAAAGCCCGATAAATTTTGTCATATGTTTAAATTTGTTTGTGTATATAATAACGCAGGAAAGTAGCGATCTGCGCAGGCCTGGTCTTTGGCTTAATTTTCTTAGCAAAATTGAGCTAGATACACGAAACGTTTTTGTTGCGAATGCTTGAAGTCTATTGTTAAATAACGAAATGGATGTAATGCTTCGCAGTTCTGTTTTTGTTTACCAGTAACAACAAATAGATTTAACTAGGATCCCTGCTAGAGAACTGAATCTATATTGTTGGCGTACTTTAGCGAGCGTAAGCAAATGCAATTTTATTGTTGTATGCTTTTTGTTTTTACTTTTGTGGCAAACATCTAATATAATGCTAGATGTGTCTACAAAAGAGAAAAAATCAATCATTTTTATTCACAGATCGTTTCCCGTAAAAAACAACAAAGGTCCCGTAATGACCCCTTCGTGATAATGTTTTTATAATAATTATTGAAATAGGGGACGTCTACAAATTGAAAATTGTTCTAACTTTATTTTTTCATATAGTAACACTTTATTTGAGTTCTTTGATTCAAATCACCATGGAAAGTAGGGTAAATGCACCAGTATAGTCGGCCACTTCCCAGCAGTCGGCCACTTTGAGATAAAATAAGTTATGAATAGCTTATTTTTGGCTTCAAATGAAATATTACAATCCCCCTATATGTAGCCATCCTTTATACGTCATAACTATTTTTTGGACATTACTTGCTGTGTTTAAATTCTATAGACAGCACTGCACAAAATAGAGCATGTACATTCCAGTTTATTGACGGTGTTTAGATGTCGTGAGATGTGTCTTGAGTTGTAAATAAAATCACCAAATTGACTACACAAACTTACAATAGCCTTGATTTAAGTATTAATGCTGTATTAATTACACAGAGTTTGAATCCCCCCCCCCCCCCCGGTGCGGTAGAGTAAAGTAGGCAGCGCTGCAAGTGCTGTTGAGTGCGTTCAGTCCAAAAGTCTTAGGGGCCGTCCACAAATGATGTCACGCTTGGAGGGGGTGGGGGAGGGCGATTCGTGAAATTGTGACAGTTTGTGACAAGGGTCTGGGAGGGGGTAAGAACACATTTCAGGTAAGAAAAGGGGGTACATCACATTTTGGTTAAAATAAAAACATCAAAAATCTGCAGATTAAATTCTGAACTAACAGTTGAATCTCTTTTATCCGAAACTCTTTTAACCGAAACTCTCAGTTAACCGAAATCCCTTTTTAAAGCTTTTTTCCCCTTTATTATCACATTCCTTGTGTGCAAAATACATTTTTAAAGCTTTTTTTCTATAAAAGACTGTATGTACATGATAAGTGAAGCTTGGGAATTGTTACAGCAGCATACGTTCATTCGAAGTTGGAGAAAACTTACTCCACATTTAGCTACTGACACGCATAGGCGTATCGTGACCAGAAATTTTGGGGGGGCATCAAGGTCATGCGAAGTAAAAACGGCGCCCCGAGCGAATTTTCAATTTTGCGCCCCCCCTCCCCCCAAAAAAGATCTTTCTTTTTGTGATAGGTATAATAAAATTGATAAAGTTCAGAAACATAAATAAATTCTATCGAATAAATATTTCGCGTTTATTTTGGAACTTTAAAACGTTTAATTTTAATTTAGGAATTCAGAACAACTAAATAACATAAAAGAAAATTGCACTTATTTGTTAGAGAGTTCATGATGTTTAGCGACAGGGGATAAAATGATCAAGAGAGAAAAAGAAATTCCCCGAAAAATGAATAAATAAACAAAACCGTGGTTTGCAGCGTAAATTTCGCGTCCGGGGAAACCGCTCCTTTAGCCCGCTCTTTGAACGCCCCTGGAGGGCACACTAGAGGTCTGCACGAACCGCAATTCCAAGGCCCAGGCCTAGCCCGGCGAGAAAATTAAAAGTTCCACCCGGGCACGGCCCGTTTATATTTTCACAGTTTACGACCAAGCCCGACTCGTACAAAAATCAATGAAAACAAGCCCGGCCTGTGAAAAAATCAATTAAATCAATCCCGGTTCGGCTCGACACAATTTCTCAAAAAATTTCGATTTTTCTTAACATGCAATTGCAGGGCTGCCGCTTGCTACTAAAAGCGACTATTTTCAGCAACTGGTGGCTATGGCGACTATTTTAGGCCGAAAACCATTAAAAAGCGGCTATTTCAAGAAAAAAGGCGACTATTTCTGGATTTCAGTGACTATTTTTATTGAAAATATTTGATCTTTTTCTTCAAAGCACCTGTAAAGTAATCTTCCCAAACACACTTTTTCAACGATTGTTTGAAGAGATTCGCGATTTTTTCCGGGACGAATTCCAAAATTCTCGATTTCGCCCCCTCCCCCCTTTAGTCTATTAACGAAAATACGTATTTTTCCCGAAATCTTTTTATATAATCATTGAAGGAGATTTTACGATTTTTTCCACGATCCTTTGCCAAATGTCGCAAATTTTTCTACGTTTTAACGAAATCGATTTTTTTTCCGCCACCACTTGTCCAAATTCGCGATATATATTTTCCGCGAACGATTGATGGTAGTTACTATTTGTTTCAGAGATCTTTTGACGAAATTCCCGATTCTTTTCCAGATCGTTTGTCAAATTTCGTGATTTTCTTTTCATGACCGAGTTATAAAATTCGTGATTTTTTGCGCGATCATTTGGTTAAATTCTCATTATTATTATTATTATTTTTTTTTTACCAAATTTTCGTTTTTTGCCCGCGACCATTTTACGAAATTTGCGATTTTTTTTATGATCGTTAGACGAAATTCGCAATTTTTTGTCCATTCTTTTGACAAAATTTGCGATGATTTATCCGCGACTGCATGACGAAAATCGCCATTTGTTTCCGTGACCTTTGGTAAAATTCAAGATATTTTTTTACAGTTGTTTGAGGAGATTCGCAATTTTTCCGCGACGAATTGCAAAATTCCCGATTTTTTCCCCAATCGATTAATGATAATAGTTATTTCTTTTCGCTATCTTTTGCTACAGTCGTTGAAGGATATTTCACAATTTTTCCTATGACCTATTGCAAATGTCTCAATTTTTGGGGGGCGATCGTATCACGGAACTCATAATTTTTTTTCCCGTGATCCTTTGCCAAATTTCGTGTTTTTGTTTCCGGCGATCGTTTCACGGGATTCACGATTTTTTTCCCGCGATACTTTGCCAAAATTCGCGAATTTTTCTGCGACAAAGTGGGGAAATTTTTTCTCCGCCACCACTTGTCGAAATTCGCGATATATATTTTTTCCGCGACTCGCTGTTTGTTTCAGATATCATTTGACGAAATTCGCGATTCTTTTCCGCGATAGTTTATCGAAATTCGTGATTTTCTTTTCAAAACCGACTTACGAAATTCTTGATTATTTGTTTAAAGTCTCGATTTTTTACGCGATTATTTGACCAAATTCGCGTCTTTTCAGGGGTGATTCTGTTGTGAATTTTCCGAAAATTTAAGGCATTCGGTTCCGATAAATTTTAAAAAATCGGTCATCAATCCTAAAATTCGGGCATAAAAAATATCGTGAATTTCGGCAAATGATCGCCGAAAAAATCAATTTCGACAATCGTTCACACAAGAATAGCCGCCAATTTCTTCAAAGGATCGCAGAAAAAACGAATTTCGCCAAAGAATCGCGGGAAAAAACACGAATTTCTACAAGGGATCACGAGATAACGCAAACTTCGTCTGGGAATCGCGAAAAACACACACATTTCACCAAGGGATCGCAAAAAACGCAATTTTTATCAAAAGATCGCGATAAAGAAACGCAAATTTTGTCGAAGGATCGCGGAAAAATGCGAATTTCGCTAAAGGACAGCCGAAAAAACGCATAATTGGGGCCGGGAGATTTCCCCCCTTTCCCTCCTCTGCTGTAACCTTTGAGAAAATTTGCTGTGAATTTCAGATTTCTTTTTTTTTTTTTTACTCAGAATCACCCCTGTCGTCTTTTTGTCCGCGACCATTTGACGAAATTTGCAATTTTTTTCTCTTGGTCGTTAGACGTATTTCGTAATATTTTGTGCATTCTTTTGACAAAATATGCGATGGTTTTTTTGTGACCGAATAACGAAAATCTCTATTTGTTTCCGCAACGTTTGATAAAATTAAAGATATTTTTCCACGGTCCTTTGAGGAGATTCGCGATTTTTTTCAACGACGAATTACCAAAATTTGCATTTTTTCCGACGATCGTTTTGTGGAATTCACGATTTTCTTTACACGATCCTTTGTCAAATTTCGGGAATTTTTCTATGACCGATTGACGAAAATGATATTCGGTATTTGTTTCAGAGATTTTTTGACGAATTTCGCGATATTTTTCCACGACCTTTTGTCGAAATTCGTCTTTTCTTTTGTCGACTGACTGAGGAAGTTCAAGCGCAAGGAGGCAAAAAGGAAGTGAAAAAATCATTTGGGGGATAAAGGCAGAGGCGAGTTTATTAGCCATGGCGCCCTGTGGGAGATTTTTTATTGTACCCCTGCAAATGCTATACTCATTTTTTTTTCTTTTAAAAGTTTTTACTAAAGCATTTTACTTTGTGCACTCCTTCCAGGACCGAAACTAGCTATATTTTCACCCGAGCAAACATGGATTTTGGCGCCCCCCCTCCTTCCTCCGCAAAGTAAATTTACAAAGAGAAATTTACGAAAGTTTCCATTAGAGGACTTATTTTAAAATTTAAAATGTGTAGCAGTGAAATACATAATAATATTGAAATATATAACCAGCTTTGTCAAATATTTATTCATTAAAACCTGTTAAAAGAATCGAAAGGAAACGGAAATAATTCCGCTTTATACAGGTTTCCGTCTTAGCAGATATTTGGTATTATTTCTGTTGGAACCATGCAGTTGTTTTCATTTAAGATAATATTCCATTATAGAAATATTTCATATTTCTAGACTTTACTGTTGTAGCATTACAAATTATTACAAGTGAGATACTTTAATGTCATAGTGATACGAGTCCCATTGTTTTAGAAACTAAAAAACCAGGATTAACACCAGCTTTGTGGAATTATCACTTATATCACTCTTCTTATTTATAGATTGATATGTCTACATACTTTCCTCAACTTTTCAAATTTAATTCTCAAAATTAATTTTCAAATTTATGTGTGACTCAAAACAACAGCAAAATTATTAAATTTTTACTTTTCATTTTGGGAATTTTCGACCGCTTGGTTTTAATTGTCCCAGTCAGTCACCTGACCTCGCCCCATCTAAGGCCAGATATGGGGATACGCATGTAAAAAATAATTATAAGAAAAAGAATGGAGTTATTTATTTGCTGTCTTGTATATTGTAGGCGAATCTTTTTATCTATATGACAATTTTAATGCGCTTTACTCAGGTTTTCTTTTGGATTTTTCAGCTAAAAAATATTTTTTTACACAAATTTCACACGCACATATATATATTGTATGAAACGGTAAACCAAATTTTCCTCTGGCGCCCCTTCGCGTGGCGCCCAGGGCACATCCCCCCTCTTCCCCCCCTTAATTTCAGCCCTGACTCCTTCTCCCGTTAGTTTTTATTGTCCCGGGCAGCCTGGGTGGGGCTTGTTGAGCTAAAGCCAATTGGTAGGCCTCCCCACCTAGCCGAACCTGTCTCGGGCAGCCACCCGTTCTCGCTCATATCAAGACGGGAAAAAAGAAAGCTCAACACTGCTCAGGGAGAGAGAGAAAAAAATTGAACAGTCTTCATTGAATCTTTTCATCAGAAAAGTCAGAGTCAAACAAAATCTTCATTTGGCGCCCCCTTCGCCTTTCGGTACACTTGGAATTGGAGAAAGAATAATGCCTAAAAGAAAAGCTCTTTGTTCCAATTCATTTGCAGTCTTCTATTATAGATGAATCTTTTTTATATATTTGTAAATTTCAATGCATTTGGTTCAGTTTTACTTTTGGATTTTGCGGCTGTAAGACATTTTTATGCAAATTCAATATAAATTCATATATATTTTTGTGTGTAAAGACAAAAAAAAAATCTTCATTTGGCGCCCCCTACGCTTTCTGTTCTGGCGCCCGAGGTGTAGAAGGTTGGGGGGGCACACGCCCCCCCGTGCCCCCCCGACGCTACGCCTATGCTGAAACGAACGAAAGTTTTATGGATGAAAAAGAGAATGCTGCCGATTTGGAATCAGTATTTAATAAAATACTTGGTTCTGATGACTGTGATATTGCAGGAATAAACAACTGGCTAAATTATGACTCAAATGATCCCGGATTTCATATATCGAACGATGAAGAAATCATTGATGATATCCGAGGAACATGTGCTGATCAAAGCGAAGAAGAGGACAACGATGTGGACGAAGAAAACGAACAAATTAGCAATTCTGAAGCTTTTGAAAAAGTTTGGCATGGCTGGAGCAGCAGAAAGACTGTGATACTGGTGAACTAATAGTATTAAAAAAACTTCGTGATTGAGCTGCAAAGCAAAGGCAATTGAAACTGCGACAAACAAAACTTTGTTTCAAACCCTTGTGAAATATGTAAAAGGTACTTAGTTTCAAAATTAAAATTCAGGCAATTTATTCTTTTTTCTATTTTGCTATTGCTTTATTTTTATTAAGCACTTGTTACCATGATAAGAAATAACGCATATATTTGTCCTTACTTTTAAAATTGAAGCACTTTCGATTATCCGAAAATTTCGATTTTTCGAAAGAGGGTCGGTCCTAATTACTTCGGATAATCGAGGTTCTACTGTATTTTGAAATCAATGTATTTTGTGTTCATAAAGTAAAGATAAGACTTAAAGCCAAATATATTAAATTCCATTTCAAATTCCAAAATACTACTGTTTTCAATTGCTCTTTCATGTTAATATTTTATTACTATTGTATATTGTTTTTTGTTATAAACCTTAATCTTATTTCATACAAAATAAGTACACGAATCATTTTTATTGTTATGTTATGTTCACAAATGTCATTAAAACACACAGTTAAAGTTTAAAGATAAAATTTGAAATATGATCTATAATGTAGTGCTTTCTTTCTGAACTGCAAATATATGTTTACGTAATATAGCGTGACAAGAGGGGGGAGGGGGTCTGGTGAAGTGTGACATTTTGTGACAAAGGGGGGAGGGCGGTCAAAAATATTGAAAAAAAAGTATGACATCATTTATGGACAGCCCCTTAGATGCGTCCTGATGAATATCTGGTACAAGTGCATTGAAATTTAAAGTCTCAAGGAGGAAGTAACCTTGGGTTTTTCTTATTAAGGGGACACAGTACCTTTTAAACTACTTTTTCAATTTTGAATAATACTGCAACATACTTAAGTATAATGTCACTACAGATATTAAATACTATAAAGCAAATATAATTTCATATAATTAAAAAAAAAATCTTATAGAACAGCCTGTTTAACTAAAATTTAAATTAAAAAAAAATTTAAAAAATGTTTTTAAATCCCTACTACTTTTTTAAATATGAATATTTTTGCTTCAATTTTTTTTTCCATAATCCTAAAAACATACTACATAAAATTGTGCATGGATTTAACATTCAAGGTTATAGTTATTTTTTTTTTTTTTTTTAAGAATTTCAATTATTTTTCCTTGATTTTTTACTATACAAAAGAAAAAAAGATTGATATTAAATGTAATATCCCATACATTTAAAAATCCATGCACAGTTTTATGTAGTATAATCTACGGAATATGGAAAAAAAATTGAAGCAAAAATATTCATATTTAAAAAAGTAGTAGGGATTTAAAAACATTTTTTAAATTTTTTTTTATTTAAATTTTAGTTAAATAGGCTGTTCTACAAGATTTTGTTTTTGAAATTATTTGAAATTATATTTGCTTTATAGTACCTCATATCTGTAGTGACATTATATTTAAGTATATTACAGTATTATTCAAAATCGAAAAAGTAGTTTAAAAGGTACCGTGTCCCCTTAATAAACAAATGAAAGATTTTTAATAAAAACATTCAGTAAACATATGGAATCGGGGTTTTTCTTATAATCGTAGCAGTATGGCTTATGTTATTAAGATGAAATTTGGGTGTGCGCAACAGACGGAAACGGCCGAAGAGGAATTTTCAACTGTGCTAAGCGTTTAACTGAACTAACGTTTAGCATACTATGTAGTATACATACAAATCTATAGATCAGATACAAGGCTGCACAAAAAAATGGGATATTTTTCAGATAATGCATGATAACTGTGGAAATTGGGTTCTCAAATGAGTTATGTTTTTTCCAAATGGTTCCATTAGACATCCTCTTTCACCTTAAAAAACTGAAGTTTTGTTACAGTTGTGACGTGTCATCTAGGCTCAGGCAGAAACCAGGTGACCACGTAAAGTAATAAACATTTTTAATTGGGATCTCCAGGTGCCTAAACTATAACTTAACATGTCAGTGCTTCACAAAATCCAGATGTAACTTGTAAACTGAATTTAATGATATGAACACTTGAAAAGTGCTGACAAGGAAGGTCTCCATATTGGGCATACTCAGAATAGGTTGAAAAAAATGCTAGTGAAAGTACTCATGTATGTAATAAAGGATCAGTTAAAATTAGCGGCGGATTTACAGTAGAAAATCAGTAAAAAAATAAAATACTTTCGAATAATGGGCGTGAAAAGACGAAAGCGGCACGCAATTTGGCGAGCAGCACTTTTCCTTGCCAAAAGCAATCGATTTTAATGAATCTGAAAATTGTTTGTTAATTGATTTTGGGAATATGCGGTATTTAATGAATTTAAACGTAAACCATGAAAGAATTTATTATTATTATTATTACATTTTGTATTATGCTTGTTGCCGATTTGAACGAAATTTTGCCATTGTTTTATTCTCCAATCCACAATTTTTTTTTTTAATTTAAACGGCTTTATTGGTTATAAAAATAACTTTTAACGCCAGATGAATAATGCTGTCGTAATACATTTCCATACCTAAGAAGTTGTTTCCATAGCAACAAAGTTGAATCGACAGTGCTCGATGGGGCATATTTTTGAGTTTGGAACAATTTTAATCTATTTAAATTTTGTTTTAAATCGTAAGATAGGATAGTTAAAATTCATTATAAGTACATATAAATATATATGACAAAACTATAGCTAAAACAAACTACAAATGACAAAGCTAAAGTTATTTAAATTAAACTTATTTAAACAAATTCAGCATAAAAAGTTTTTTCCTCAAAGAGTATTCTACCAGCGTATTTTTTTTTAAACTTAATTTCTTCGCCAAACGGTGATAAGTCGCCAAATAAGCGAAATGTTCATTATTTTTTTACGGACGTTCTACCGAGGTTCCGACAAATTTTTTTTATAAACAAATACACCCATGGGAGAAGAACATTCTGCATTTTTTTCAGATTTTTCTGAGTATGCCCGTATGGAGACCTTCCTTGTGAGTAGCACTTGTAAGAATTGAAACTTTTTTTAATAAGATGAATCAAGATACCACGTGGGTGGCCAAAAAATAGACGGAAGTCTCGGAAGGCCCGTGGATGAGAGATGCTTTTTTGACGCGACCGAAGGCGGTCATTATCGGTCTGCTGGAGGAGCGATCCGCTCCTAAAAAGATTAATTTTTCCTGTGTCAAGAAATGTATGTGTGCTTGCTATGTGTGTGTCCGTGTGTCGTCAATAAAAAAACTGTAGAAAATGAACTAAAGTTCTTTTTGTTTTAGTTAAGATTAATTCCTCAAGTTAGATTTTTATTGGCGTTACACAGTATTCTCAATGTGTTGGAGTTTCGTAATCTGTTCTGAAAGCATGATTTTTCGTTATTGTTATATAATCGAGTAGAAAAAATACGTACTTTCAAATGAAATCTATTTGAAAAAAGCAGTTTAATTCACTAATTTTTTATGGCTTTTTAAATAATTTAAATGCATGATTTTTTTTTAAAAAACCTATCGCAGCACTGAAGACTTATTTTTTTTTTTTTATTGTTATTCGGTTAATCTTTCGTAATTGGGTCTACTACCATAATAGGCCGGGAGATGGCAGCACATACAATCACCTCATCGAGTTCACGGCTGACATTTCAGAATTAGTTAAAATTCGATTCACATATCAAAACGCAATCGGTCTGTCAAGTCCTATCTTGGTTGAAAATCCGATTTTATCGTTTGACTCGTAGGTTTACCATTGTGTTTACCTGCTCCCATTCCTCCATGTTTTCATACCTTTGGGTGCAGGAAAACCCAATGGTAAACCTACGAGTCAACGAGGCGCCTGATTAATGTCCCCATGATTTGTGCCCCCATACGTCATTTTGACGTCACAAGAAATGGGGATATAAATACAGTGCTGGATCATTTCACTTTTCACGAAATCCTGATTAATGTCCCCATGATATATGCCCCCATATCTGAAAGGGACACAAATCCAATGCTAGAGAAATTTCCTTTCGTTGAGAGCCTGATTAACGTCCCCATGATTTAAGTCCCCATACGTCATTATTTTGACGTCACAAAAAATGGGGGCACAAATCCAGTGGTCCAGCATTTCACTTTTGACGAAATCCTGACTGACATCCCCATGATATATGCCCCCATATCAGAAGGGGACACAAATCCAGTAATGGAGAGTTTTCCTTTCATTGAGAGCCTGATTAATGTCCCCATGATTTATGCCCCCATACGTCATTTTGACGTCACAAAAAATGGGGGCACTAATCCAGTGCTGGAGTATTTTACTTTCGACGAAATCCTGATTAACATCCCCATGATATGTATCCCCATACGTCATTTTGATGACGTCAGAGTAGATGGGGACTTAAATCAGGGGGCATAAATCCAGTGCTAGAGCATTTTATTTTCTAAAGAATTCCTGATTTACGACCCCATGATATATGTCCCCATACGTCATTTTTACGTCAGAACAAAGGGGATTCAGAGCTCGTGCAGGATTGGCCACTAGAGTTCTGCACGGGCAGGAATTTCCAGCCTGATCTCGGCCCAGTGTAAAAATTAAAAGTTCGGCCCGGGACAGGCGCGACTCGTGACAAAATTAATTAAATCAAGTCCGATCCGGCCGATTCAATTTCTACAGAAAATCCAATTTTACAAAACACACAATTAACGATTCTTTTAACCCCTTAACAGTCGCATTAAATTACGGTTTAAAAATTGAAATTGCTTAATGGCACCACTTTTTTGAAAAAGAAATGTTCATGTTATTTAATGGCAGGTAAAATGATACCATAATAAAGCCAGTTACACTATTTTACAAAACTGTTGGGAATCAATCAATATGAATAAAAAACACAGCCCATGAATATCACGGCAGCGGGGATTAAAGGGTTAAAGAAGACTAGATATATATTTTGGGTGGAATTTTACGTGTACTAGAGGGCTCAGCCCCTGCGAGCTGTGCTCGCCAACCCCCGTTCAGACTTTGAAGCTTTTAAAAACATGGTAATGTGCTGTATTTTACAAATATTAGCAGGTTACGGAAAATTGAATGATATTATTACGAATGGTGATTATCTTCTGCAATCGGGTTGCCACACTTTTCCGTTTGAATAGTGTATTTTTCTTTTACCATGGCCTCATCCATCGCTATCACGACAGCTGGCGGCTATTTTTGGGATTGATAATTAAGATCAATTATACATTTTAAAATCAGCTTGCACAAAAGGGTAAGGTTGAAAATTCTGATGTCTCTAGCACTTTTATAATGATGCTATAGAGTATAGACAATGTTCATCCTTTGCTATCGAGATTAAAAAACACCGTCTTCTTAGGAATGGCATTCAGAACTACGGTATTGAAAACATTTTTTTTTTATATAAATTTTACGCTTATATTTTATTTTTTGATTTAGTTTCCGATATTTTCAGGAACAGGTATAGCTTATGCATAAAATCTTTTTTATATTTTATTGAACCATCATACATATTTTCATGTTATTTTTTAAAATTTAAATTGTTTATTTGGTACTTTTTCACTATAGGGGCCTTGGCGAAATAGAGAAATGGTGGCAAACTGGCCACCCTGGTGTTTCCGCGTCAACGTGCCATTTGCGCCCATAGATTACTATACAATATATTATTGTTACAGTGACCTGTACCTACCCTTAAAGTTTGTACCACGAATTCATGATCACCCTATATATATAAATAAATTCATATATAAACAAGTATAAAAGTTCATTAGTTTTTTTTAATAGCTGTTTATATCATTTGGCAACAAATCTCATTTTCTGAGCCCGAATTACGCCAAGCTTTTTAAAAAAGGTCAAGGCCCTCATAATGGAAAAGTACTGTTTATTTTTATTAATAAGTATATACGAGTTTACAATATACATACATTTAACGTCTGAATTTGAAACTTTTAAAAGACTAAATAAAATAAATAAATAAGACAGACTTGATTGCAGTTAAAAAGTAAAATTTATAAAAAGTTAACAATACTGAAAATGTAAGAAGTACAATTAGTAAACGTTTCGCCAAGCAACTCGCAATGCCTCAAAGGCATATATACGACTTTTCTGATATGTAGTTATCGAATAAGAATTCGTAGAAAATAAATCGAAAATATTTTGGGCATAAATTTAAATGTTTCTAGGCTGCATCAAGGAATAAAATATAAAAAGAAATTTGCTAGCAACCTTTTTTTACACTAAGTGATTCCCAGTGTGACGTCACATGTCCATAAGAAAATCGTTTTAAATGAATAGTTTTGAAATATGAAGTAATTGTTGCCATTAAATGCATTTCATATGTACATTATTATAAAGTTTTTTTTCTCTTTTAAAATTCACGTTTAAAAAACACTTTCAATTTAAAAATGTTTTGGAATATCATTATTTGAGCTTTTTATATATGACCAAATTTTAATCATGAAATGTTTTTCAAGCGTAATAATTTAATTATTTTAAGCATTTTACATATGACGATATTTATCCTTTCGGCATTTTACATATGACGTAATTTTTCCCATTAAGTGCGTTTCTCGCAAAATAATTAAAATATTTTCAAAGTTTCTTATTTTTTTCATGATTCACGTGTAAATACAACTTTTTGACGCAATATTCCCTATTTCCTATTTTTAACACGTGGTCATTTAATTATTATTTTCATTTCTATTTTTAGTAGTCGCATGTTAATTAATTTTTATTTGAGAGAAATGTATACTTGTTTGTGCTGTTTTGTCAATTGGCATCAGGATAAAACAAGTCGGTAAGTGTGATCACAGATCGCACAGAGGGTTTCGTTTAATATTCCTTTCAAAACGCCCGGTACATTTATCGTCATTTAACTCCTTCTAAATTATGGTAAACCCTCCCTAAACTATCTTAAAAGTTTCAAACAGATCGCCTCGTTATATTTCCTAATTTTGTTCGCGCCCCACCCCATCCCCGAAATGTGACGCGTCATTCTTTTTTATAATTTTTATTATGTTTTATAAACTATCTTAAAATTTAAAACAGATCACGTTGTTAGGTTTCCCAATTTTAACAAAATCGCGTTCTGTTAGTTCCACATTCCACCACCAGGGAGCGCACTCTATTATTAACAAAACTGTATCTGAACGAAACTCCGTTAAATAACCTATCAGTAGATATAATTACTCGAGGGGTGGCGGTCTTAATCAAGAATCTGAGATACTTACTGAAATTACTATTCGAAAATAATGATAACTAAACTTTTGACATTTTATATTAAATAAGTAGCATTTATCTCAAGACTCTGTCAATAAACCGTCATAAAATGTTAAAAAAGTTAAGTTAAGAAAAAAATTAGCGTCATTCCACCCCCCTCCCTACGAAATTTCTCGCGCCATTCTTTTAAAAACTTTTAATTATGTGTTATAAACTATCTTAAAGTTTGAACAGATCGCCTTGTTGGATTTCCTAATTTTAACAAAATCGCGTTCTGTGAGTTCCACATTCCACCACCAGGGAGCGCATTCTATTCTTAACAAAACTGTATCTGAACGAAACTCCGTTAAACAACCTATCAGTAGATATAATTACTCGAGGGGTGGCGGTCTTAAGCAAGAATTTGAGATACTTACTGAAATTACTATTCGAAAATAGCGCTAACTAAACTTTTGACATTTTTATTTTAAATAAGTAGTATTTATCTCAGGACTCGTCAATAAACCGTCATAAAATGGTAAAAAACGTTAAGTTAAAAAAAAAAATTGCGTCCCCCCCCCCCCCCCACACTCCACGAAATTTCTCCCGCCATTCTTTTAAAAACTTTTTATTATGTGTTATAAACTATCTTAAAGTTTGAACAGATCGCCTTGTTGGATTTCCTAAGTTAAATAAAATTGTGGTCTGTTAGTTCCACATTCCACCACCAGGGAGCGCACTCTATTCTTAATAAAAGTGTATCTGAACGAAACTCGTCTGTACAACTTATCCGTAGATACATTTGTCGAGGGAGGGGCGGTCTTAAACATCAATTTCAAATATTTGCTGAAATTACTATTCTAAAATAGTGGTATCAATACTTATGACATTTTTAGTATTAAATAAGTAATATTTATCTCATCCCGCCCTCAAAAAAACACACGCAAAACGGTAGAGAATGCTACAGTTTAAAAATGTCTAAAGCAAGAATTTAAGATATTTTCTGAAATTACTATTCGAAAATAGAGGTATCAACACTTATGAAATTTTTATATTGAATAAGTCACATTTATGCTGTATTTTTAAAAATGTGACACCGTTCTGAACGATGCTACTATAAAAAATCATGTGACTGCCTTTAAAAATAAGCATATTTAATAGAAATAAACCAATTAGTGAAACAATAAATAATAGCTTGTAATCCTTTGACGAAAATTCGCGTTTTTTCAACTGCCATTTGCCGAAAACCGTATTTTTTTCCGCGATCATTTGACGAAATATGCATTTTATTTCGCAATCCTTAGAATAAATTCGCATTTTTTCAATGACCTTTTTAAGAAATTTGCGTTTTTTCTGTGACAATTTTACGAAATTCGCGTTTTTTTTTCTACTATCCTTTGAAGAAACTCCTATATTTTTTTCATTTATTTGACGAAATTGGCGTTATTTATTCGATCATTTGACGAAATTTGTGTTATTTCCGCTATCTTTTGACGAAATTTCAATTTTTTCAATGGCCCTTTGACGAAATACGTGTTTTTCCTCGGTAATTTTATGAAATTCGCGCTTTTTCCGCTATCCTTTGGCGAAATTAGCGATTTTTTATGCGAACAACGACGAAGTTGATTTTTATTGCGACCATTTGTCAAATTTCGCAATATTTTTCAGTGATTTTTTTTATTTTTCAGAATTTTCGGACAGATGACCGATTTTTTAAAATTTTCGGAACAGAATGCGTTAAATTTTCTGAAATTCGAAACAGAATCACGCTTGATTAAAATTGCGTCATTTAGGAAATGCTTGAAGCATTTTCAAATATGAAATTCTTATGCATTATTATTTTCTTTAACAAATTTTTTTGTGTGGGTGCAAAAAAGTTACATATTTTATTTCAGAACGCGCTATATGTACGTAGAAGGAGCTTGGCAACTTGTCGGTTATAATTTATAGTGCTGTTAAATAAAAAGAGAAAATTCTTATATTGAATGTCACCAATCCAGCCACACCCCTTCTCCCCCGTTCTTAAAGAAACAGAAGTCTATGAAATAGGGTGTGGGAGGCTATTATCTAGGTCTAAAAATTAAGAAGGGCGTGGTGGGCATGTACTTCTAAATAAATTAGCAACATTTTTTCCGATATACACGAAATTTCTACTTAAATTTGACCAGAACCCGGCAAAAATTAATTTCGTCGATCCGAAACCAAAATATTAAACCTCAGTGGCGTAGTAGTCAGCACGTCTGATTACCACCCAGCAGAACCAGAGTTTGGTTTCAAGCTAAGCAAGATAATAATAACCTTCCATCTCTTCGGGGTTAATAAAATGTGCACGAAGCTTGCAAACAACTGAGGGTCCCGCGTTAGACGGACAACCTGATCGGGGCTCTTTCTGTATATCACCTCGGGGTCCACGGTGAAGAAAACAAGTTTAGTACAGGCTTTGATCCTTAATGAATCATAAAGCAACTGGTTTAGTTTAAGTTAGAAACCAAAATATTTGAACTCGATGTGAAAAAATTAAGCCATATTTTAATACAATTATGGAAAAGTAATATACAATGATATCATTAATATGAGTTTTATCTTTTTTGTATAAAATTAAATACATTATAAACCCATTAATATTCATACACAGTTTATTATTATTATTATTATTATTATTATTAACTATTTAGGACATTTTTGAAAAATCAGGTTGACCCGGATTCCACACAGAAAGAGTCAAAACGTAACGTGAAACATTTAAAGTCAACGCAACACACAACGAAAACAATTAATGGCGGCCGGGTTGGGTACAATCGGGTTACTTGACATGCTGCAGTACTCTAAAGTCTACACTAGACTGAGCTTGTCCCTAAGCTTGGCTCGGAGAAATTTTCTTTCATTAAACTTGGCCGGCCATAATTTTTAACCTGATGACTCGAGCCGGGTTCGGCAGTATTGATATTTTCTGAAGATTTGAACAAAGCTGAACTTCATTTATCGAAGAACGTCCCAGGCTTTAAATTTTTTCTCGAAATTCGTCCCGAACAGGGCCTGTATTTCATTCTTTCCGAGCCGTATCAATTGAGATTTTTTTCCCTTACTAGTAATACCATGGGAACTTTCATTCTTAATTAGTGTAAAAAGGGAATGATAAAGAAACATTTCTTTGTTGGATTTAATTATTTATATTTTTGCTTTTTTAAAATAGTTTAACGTGTTGGTTAATCACGTGAAAGACACTTTACCAAAATACTGTGAATGACTGATTTTTATTTTTAAATATTACATGTATTCAAATCTTATTTTGGAGCCTGAGTAAAATCTTGGGCATTTAGATGGATGTTTAAACATACAAATAGCTTTAAATAATAAAACACGTTTTGTCATTTCAATTAACAAAATTTTTCATATTTCGTTTTCAATTTATTTAATGTTGGTAGTAAGTAAAAAAGAAAGAAAAACAATGCGCCAAATTCAAATTATGAAACACTGAATACTGAACATAGTAACTGTAACAAAACTTCACACTTTATTAAGGTGATAGACGGTGTCTAAGTAAAAAAATTTGAAAATGTATAACGCATTTATGAATCCTTTTTCAGCAATTACCATCTATAGTCAGAAAATATCTGACTTCTTTTGTGCAGCAAGAGTATGATATATATGGGGCATTCTCACAATCTTTTGACTTTTAAGTCCCTGAATAATAATTTTTATTTTAGTACATATTCTTGTGTTTTCTTTCATATCATATACTGGGGGAACATCCCACTATATGATTGCGTAACAATATTAACGAGATAAATAAGTTTTGGACGATGTTGGGGGTCCAAATACCAGGAAAATTCCTGTACCGTCCCGTGTCCCTGATGTTAATTTTTAAGTTTGGAGCTGTCTGTATAAAATTGTTTCAATAAAAGTAATTCGATGCAATTTTTTTCCGAAACTGGGACAATTGTTTTATATAAATTTGTAGCAAAAAATTAAACTGCACACATTTTTAGGGTTGTTATTATTTTTTAAACTCTGTCCCTGGGTTTTAGATTCCTTACCGCCCCTCTTCTAAAATTATACAGAAAATCACTTCAGATGCAGCCACATAATTTCTTTTAAGTTTTTTCAGATGCAGAAGTATGCTAGAGAAAGAATTTCTAAGATTCTTTGACAGGAAATTTACTGCAGAATTTAAATCAGCATTTAAATATCAATTTCAAGCATCGTGGCTTTATTGGTAGTCTTACCGTCGTCCCCAAGGTTTATTTCTGCACTTTTCGAGGTAAATTATTATTATTATTTTTAATCCAATGTAAATAACTGTTTCTAAAAATCACTGAACATTGTGACTATCACTTAGTCTTAACATGATTTGTCTAAAAATAGTCGTAATTTTCCTTACCGTCCCATCCTTACCATCCCTTTTTTTTTCCCATTAACGTTCCTTTTTTCCTATACCATCCTCTTTTCTTTCCGACAATGTTATATTAAAAGTTTGTACTGAAAATACTACATTGTTGTTATTTCTTATTTGAATGTTTTGTGGGTACTATGCAAATTCATTATAAGTAAAAATTTAGAAGAAAATAGAAAGAGTGGTAAAATGGTAAGGAAAATTAAACTCGCAAGTTTAACTTAAACCACAGTTAAATAACAAAAATTTCGCTGCTGATCATTTTTTCTTTATTTTGAATCATTACGGCATTTGTCTATCAGATTCAAATGTTATTTTAGTAAGTTTAATTTCACCAGATTTTTATTCTCGAAAGTCAAAAGATTGTGAGAATGCCCCATATCTATCTTCTATCTATCTATTTGTATGTATATATATATATATATATATATATTTATATATACGTACAGATTACAGGGCTTAATTTATAACAAAAAAGCACCTGATCTCTAATTTTCTGTACTAATAAAAACTTTCGTTGCAACAATCTCCCCTATTTTTTTTAATTTCAAATAGTATGCAAAATTTAAAGCAATTTCTTACTCGAAAAAAAAATGTATATATACACTCGTACATATAAAATATATTTTGACTATATCTAATATTTCTTTACATAAAACATAATCTAATAAATAAAGATAAAAAATAAATAAATCAGGGAGTGGGAAATTTTCAAAAATCCCATTACTTTATATTCATACAACACTCAGGGCTTCTGTGAGCATTATTTACAAACTCTGGTGGGTTTCAAATTCCGATTAACATTTAAATATTGGTTAAAAATTAAGAAATACTGGAGCTTTTCCTATGAGTTTCAATGCAAATTAAACACCGCGAGTAACTAAAAAGTTGATCTTTAAAAATATTTTACAAACATGACCAAAAAGTAGTGAGTAAACAATACACAACCACAAGTAAAAACGGCGGATACAGTTGCGAATAATTCCGGCATTCCTCGTCGCTATTTGAAAACAACTGAGACAGAAAACCACTGAGTGTAGATTTGCGAGCACTAGATAGAAGCATGCTTCTATGTGTGCGACACGCTACATCAAAATGTAAGGCCTTTGGAAGAAAGACTCAAAGGATTGTAAATCGGAGGAACAGGAAAATGTAATTTAGGCTTCCGCATTTTGGAAACGCTGTTTCGCAGGGCTCCAAAGCGCAATATCTATGAGCTGAGGTGAATTCGTACCAACATTTAAATATCACTAAAAGCTAAGAAGTACCAGAGCTGTTCTTCGGTAAGCTCCGGCGAAAATTAAACACTGTACATATGTATATATATATATATATATATATATATATATATAAATGTATAAATATATATGTATATATATATATATGTATATATATATATATATATATATATATATATATATATATATATATATATATATATATATATATATATATATATATAATATATATATAATAAAATACAGATTGAGGAGAGTTGTGAGTAGAGGATTAGCTATAAAACGTTTGTCAAATAACATAGATATCTTCATTCAAAAATTAATATATAAATATGGTTTACCAAAAAGCGTTTTTGAGGAATGGAGGCACTATATTTTAAAAGAATTTCAAGGCTTTTACCATAAAGATTTTGAGGGTGTCTCGGGAGAATCTTACAAAGATTTGATTAAAGCAGTAAAATATCTACAGGAAGATTTTATCATTACGTATGTGGATAAAGCTAACACCAACTATGATATAATATGTAAAAAATTATACGGAGATATTCTAAGGGAAACCTACAATAATGAGGGAAATTATCAACTACTAAAAACTACTAAACAAGTTACTGTAAACAGAGTGAAGGCATTCTATAAAAAAATAAAATCAAAGCAAAATAGTGTGGAATTTCCTTATCTTGTAATGGTTCCAAAATTCCATAAAAACGCAATTACTTTTAGAACCGTAACTTGTGGGTTTGGTTCTTACCTGGAATGTGTAAATAAAAATTTTTTGAATATATTACAAAAGATTTTCGATCAGGTTATAAATGAATATTCTTCGATAGTAATAAAAAATAGCTATGAACTTATAAAAAGTTTAAAAAAGCTGAAAAACATTACAGGATTGTATACATATGATTTCGAGGATTTGTATAATAGCATAAATTTAGATGATTTGAAGTACAGAGTTATGGATTTTTTCAAGAAATCTAAAGAGAAGGATATCAGTATTGAAATATTCACCGATTTATTTCAATTTGTTGTTTACGAAAATTACCTGTTTGAAGGGAAACAAATATATAAACAAGTGAGAGGTATTCCAATGGGGGGCAGTTGTAGCTCCATCCTTGCAGATATTTATCTGTTTACATATGAATCCGGTTTATTGTTGGAAAAAGACTTAAAGATATACAGATATATAGATGATGTTTTGGTGGTTGAGCTGAATAATAATAAAGAAATTTATCAATTTAAATGTTATCCAGACACTTTGAATTTAAAGAGTACTTCGGATAATCAGGGCAGTGTCAACTACTTGGATGTTAATTTGGAGATTATAAACGGAATTTTAGTATATAGTATTTATGATAAAAGAAATAATTTTGATTTTGATACAATAAAAATATTAAACTTTAATAGTAACGTGCATGTTTCAATTTTTAGAAATATATATGTTTAAATCGTATTGCAAATTTGTGCTCAAATGGTGATAAATTAGTTGGTGAAATTTTTAACCTTTACATAAACGCCGTTTAAATATTTTTTACGCCGTTTTGTGTAATATATATATATATATATATATATATTTATTTATATATTACACAGTATGTAAACATTTATTTCAGCTTGGAAACGATTTTTCAAAGGGTTTTTCACAGTTGAAAAATCCACTTAATCAGCTTCCACCAAAATCCGAAAATGTACTTGAATTAGTTTGTGCAGCCTTGCATAATGTTTATAAAATGTAGACACACCAAATGACATGGAAAAAAATGGATACATTTTAGAAAGCATGCCACAATTGAAAACGCAATATCAGCACTTATTGCTCATAGACACTACTGTAACCGAATACATTTGTTCGTCACCGTATAAAAAAGAAGAAGATAAATGCTATGCACACCACACCATATATTACAGTAAGCAATGTGTAGTGCGCAAGTAGGGGAAATAGGAGAGTTCAGCGCCATAAGGCGGATTGCGGATTGTGTGGATGTGGGTGGAATCCACCTTGTGGGTGGAATCCACCTTGTGGATGGAGGAGGAGGGTGGAATCCACCTGTTGGGAGACTTATCCTATAGTAGGAGGGGTTAAATGTTGGAGGGGGCTTAATTTTTGAGGGGGCTTAATTTTTGAGAGGGGCTTATTTTTTTCGAATCGACTTGGAGTAGAGATGGAAATATCATACTATAACATAGGTCTTTTCGAGAGGAAGTATGAAGACAATAAATTTTTCGATGGGCTTGTTTTTTAAGGGGGGGCTTAATTTTTGAGGGGGTTAATATATTTTTTTTCGAATTGATTTAGTATTAGAATGGAAATATCATACTATAACATAGTGAGTTAGGTGTTTTCGAAAGGGAGTTTGAGGGGTCTAAATATTTTAGTGGGGCTTATTTTTAGGGGGGCTTAATTTTTTTTTTCTTCGAATCGACATAGAGTAGAAATGGAAATATCATACTATAACATAGAGATGTAGGTATTTTCTAAAGAGAGTTTGAGGAGCCTAAATTTTTTAGAGGGGCTTATTTTTTTTTAGGGGGGCTTAATTTTTAAGGGTGATTTTTTTTTTTTTTTTTTTTTTTTTTTTTTTTTTTTTTTTAATTGTCTTAGAATTTGAATGAAGATAAAAATGTCATATGTTTTCTGAAAAAAATTTTTGATGCTGCCATCTGTATGCGGTAGTGCGAATTTATTATTGAAAATAGTATTTTTTTTTTTTTTTGAAAAGTTTTGAGTAAGATTTGAACCTGCAAAATAGTCTCTTGGTTCGATGATATGTTGAAGACTTAACTAATCAAGAAACTATGTCTATATGTTTAGATTTTGATGTTTCAAAAGAAAAATTGTATTCCCCCTTATGTATGCGCAAAGAGAGGTTGGTTTCTTAAGATAACTCATTAATACCTATTTTAACTGCTCACTCTGCGAATTCCTTTAATGTATATGATTTTTATTTTTAGTTTAACTGATTTTATCGATTTTGTGTAGGATAGTTTGATTATTTTACGCACAAATGTATGATCATTTTAGAAAGCCGTGGTTTCGAACCTGCGAACTCCCATTCAAATTTCATTTTTTGTAACTGATAAGCTGTCCACTATTCAAACCGCGCCCCAATATTTTCTAAGTTATTTTTGAACACTCTCTCTCTATTTTTTTTTTTATATACCTACCTCTCCCTTTTTCTTATACTAGGGAAGTTAATACAATTTATGTTTAAATAGAAGAAATGATTAATTTTTTATATTTCTTTAGTAAGCAAGTCATTTTTGTAGATCGATTAGAAGGCTACCAAACGATTTGAATTAAACATTGTTTTTACCAGTATTAATCCACCTAAGTTTAGAATTGTACTTTTTCTTGTGAACCATATCCTATTCATTGAATCGTCTGAAATAGACTTCCTAAACCCCATTATCAACGTTTCTCACTATCTTTCAGATTTTCTATTTATCAATTATTATAATTTCAATCAACTCATAGTTTGTTATTGCAATAGATAATTATTTGATGATTCTACACTAGTTCTAATGAATTTTAAAACTACTACTTCAATTCAACTCATTCTTTTATACAGTTTAATAAATTTAGTATGAATTAAACCATTGGTTTGTCATATATTTCACTGAAATAATAAAATTAATTTGTAAAACCTTAGAATGACGAATTCAAAAACGTAACAATTATACTTTTTTGTGAACCATATGTTTCATCTGCTATTTCAAATCGACTTTATACATCACCCTTCCAGCAGATGCTTACTGACTTATACAAACATTCAACAAGTAATCAGCTTTTCAACACAAAATAACTAATATGTAAATAAGGATAACTATTGGTTTTAGGAGAGATTATTACACTTAGACACAAATTTCAACTATTCAAAAAAGTTTGGTAAATCTTTACTTCCGTTTATAAGCATGATTAATCTTATCAGCAGATATCAACTGTCTTTGTTATACATTTGATAAGCGAATACTATCTTAGGAAAATGTTATCTAATTCGTTTTAATTGTCTTTTTCGTGGGAAATGTAACTGCTTACTTCATTCTACAATTATTTACTCGGATTTTTCGAAGAGATTTTAAACATAAACTTATCGACTGTCTTTCTTAATCATGTAATAGGTGAATGGAATCTTTTTATCAGGAAATAGTAATTATTTCAAAAGTGAAAATGATTTTTGGAGATATTTTAATAGTTTTTAACAAATTCTACTTTCAGAAAAGATAGCATTTTTTTGGATTGTAACACAACCTTTTAATATACTACGTGAATTGAAATATTTTATTTTCTGCATTTAAGTGACCAAAACTTTCAATTTTAATACATATATTTTAGTTTTATAATTTGTTTTTATTTAGAAGGGATTTTCGTGAATTCTTATCTTTTAACCAGAAATGACGAAATCGATAATTTATCATTATTTTCACATTCATCATAGTAAAACTATTTTAATTTTTAGCATTTTAATAAACAGAAAAAAATGATTGTTTATTACCAAAGCACTACTTATTAGAATTTTTTCCTATAAATTACTTTTTGAAGGTTTTTTAAAAACCCATTAATCGATTACACTAAAGGCGATTTTTTTGAAGAAACATTGTTTGATTTGCTAAAAGTTAGGAATAATTTAAAATCAATTAGAATAATTTCATGTAAGTTAAAGAATAATAACTTATGTTTTTTACACAAATAAGTTTTTTTTAATCGAAAATTACTTTTCTGAAATACAGCACTCCTTATTTTTACCATACTTGATACTTTTAAAAGAGATATATTTATTTAGAAATTTGTTTAACTGTTCTTAGAATCGACCAACTTTTGCTTCTGAAACACAAATAACATTTAGAGAGAGAGAAAAATTTGTGAATAAGCATAAACTGAAATTCGGAAAAATCCTAGTCAGGTTTAAAACTTCCTTGTTGAATATCATGAAACACAATATTAAAATATTTTATCATAAAAAATGTTAATTTTTTAACTCTACTTTCATAATTCGTTACACTTTTTAAAATTGTTCAATTTTATTTTATTTTATTTTATTTTATTTTTTGGATTTGAATAATTTCTCAATAATAACATTTCAGAAGAAAGAATTTTTTGAAATAAGGCATACTCAAGTTTTTTAAACAATAATTCATAATCATTAAAATTTTATCACATAATATTTTAGATTATTTTAAAACTGTACTTACATAATTCACGAACTTGCTGAAACTCTAACCCTTTGATCCAACTTCTTAATTTAAAATGAAAATTTTCTAAGTTCTTATCAGCTAGTTTCCCCTTAATCACGTGATATCCCGAGTGACCACGCGTTTTCCTATATAGTTTCGTTATAAGTGATTTCACTTGCGTTATCGCACCAGTGATTAGTGATTTCACAGTGATCTTTTCACGGAGGTTTCTCTTTCCGATTAGGAAAGTTTTATCTTGATAATGTGATAAGGGTTAGTATAAATGTACGTCAACTCGACCAAGTGAATGTATCATTCTTTTTCGCTTAGTTACTTCGCCTTGTCTTCTCGATTCACCCCTCGTTTTACTACCTTTAAAAAATGTCTTTTTTTAACAACAGTGAAAATGAAAAGGATGTTTATTGTTTAGGGGAAAGACCAGAATGTGCATCTTTAGAAGAGGAATGGTTCACCCGAACGTTTCACGAATTGGATGCATATATCCCTTTTTGTGAGTGTATTGGTGAGGAAACACTCGTTGAAGTGATCATGATGCCGAAGAACAGCGAATTAAAAGTTTATATTCGAAAATATAAAGAGGATGTGGATACCGGTGAATTTTTTCCTACTTTAGAAGGTGTCAGTTTTTCCTCTGCAGCATTTGACTTTCTTCAAAAGAATATGAAAAACTTTCATTTTTCATCAGAGAAAGACACTTTTGTTGTCAATAATGAAGTTTTAATAGTTTTTGTAGATGACCGATCATGCCTACTTCAACAATTAATTAAGACGGATGAGATTGAATATTCACTTAAACCGAACTCTCTTCAGCTAACCAAAGAACAATTTAAAAATCTTGAAAAAATATGTACTGAGGTTAATGATGTCTTGATTACAACCATCCTTACAAAGGTTATCCCCATTGAAGTGATGACTCATCTTAATGACTGTCGACATTCTCACTTAAGTTTGATTAAAGCCAAAGAATTTTTCATTTCGTGTTTTACACGGGTATTACAACAATCTGTGGTTCGTGAATTTCATTGCACTTCCTGTGTTCAAGGAGTTTCAACTGTTAGTCCTCACATATGTTTGCAATTGAACCTACGTCAGAAATTCGATTTTTGTAGTGACAGTGCATTGCTAAAATTTAATATACAAAAATTTATTTTATACTTGTCAGAAAAGTGTTCATGTGAGTATACTCATTCTTTCTTTGCATCAATGAATTTAGATATGTATTTAGATTTTTTGGTTAATGTTTTCGTCATGTAATACAATGCAATTCTTATAAAATTCCATTCAAAGCTTTGAATCGTTTTATGTGTTATTTTAATTCAAGCTTTTTTTAATGAATTCAAATTCATTTTCAAAATATTTTATCGTTGTTTGAAGATTTTGTTTATTAAGAAAAATTGTAATTTTTGAATAAATACTTTGTTTATTTATTTTTAACTTTTCTCTGTTTTATTTAATCACCTACTCTTTTTTCAGCTTTTTCAATTTTTAGTGGGGAGAAAGTAATTGTTTCATTTTGAGGGAGGAACTTAGAAATGATTTGAGTGTTTTTAAAAACATGATCTTTTAGAGATTTTCAAATTAATCAAGAATGAGTTTATTCTTTTATCATGTTGAATCATATAATTTGTTTAATTGCTTTCACTTTGCTTGGTTTTTAAGTCATTTAAAAAAAATAACATTTTTTGTTTTAGATATGAAATTTAAATTAAGTTTATTTTTGTGAAATCATAATTTTTACTGTTAAGTCTTATTATTCAAAAATCATAAAGAAAAAAAAATCACAAGTTTTATTTTTTGAAGTATATTATCCTCGCACCAGTATTATACATTTTTAAACTTTGATAATTATGTAAAAGCAGTGGTATAATGTTGTTTTTTTGTTTTTTTGTTTGTTTTCAACAAAGTCTGATTTATAATAACATAAAAAAGCTTATCTCATGGAATATTTTTGAAAACAATGTAGCACTAGATTTTTTTTTTCTTGATAATAAGTTTTAAAATTTGTTTTTATCAAATGAGTCATAAGATGTATGCTTACAACTAGCATGAATTTTCTGAAAAAATATTTTAATTTAATTTGAGATATAAAACTTCCTGATTTGTTTCTTTTAACACGATATTTGTGTTAAATTTTAATAATTTCATCATGCTAACTAAAAAATTTTAGAATTATTCTCACTTCAACTTAAACGAGTATCAATTAGAGAAATTTCAAGAAAAAGTACATTACTTGAATAAGAAACCTCTTAAGCATGTATGTAACACATATACTCAATCGTTTATCAATTTGATCAACTAAAAGAAACGTTATTGACACTTATACATTTCGATTTTGTTATTTGATCGTTTTTTAACGAAGGTTATTGTGATAGTGAAGTAGATAGTGAAGAGATTGTTTTTAATAATAATTACCTTTTGAACTTTTAATATAGAGTTCGAATTTAATTTGTTCATGTATAACTTAAGAAATCCTCAATTCTTTAGCAATTCAAAATATATAACATAAGTATAAAAATAATAATAATAAAAAAAGTTATAAAAATTAAAATCATAATGATAAAAACAATTTATTTTAAAAGTTTTCAAAATTAGAAAAAAAAAATGTTTGTAAATAAAAAAAGTTTTCAAAATTAAAAAAAAGTTTATAAATAAAAAAAAAAGTTTATAAATAAAAAAAAGTTTTCAAATTTAAAAAAAAAGTTTGTAAATAAAAAAAGTTTTCAAAATTAAAAAAAAAAAGTTTGTAAATAAAAAAAGTTTTCAAAATTATAAAAAAAGTTTGTAAATAAAAAAAAGGTTTCAAAATTTAAAAAAAAAGTTTATAAATAAAAAAAATTTAAAAATTTAAAAAAAAAAAAAAATTTAAAATTAAAAGTTTTCAAAATTAAAAAAAAAAGTTTGTAAATAAAAAAAAGTTTTCAAAATTTAAAAAAAAAAGTTTATAAATAAAAAAAAAATTTCAAAATTAAAAAAAAAAAAAAAGTTTGTAAATTTAAAAAAAAGTTTTCAAAATTAAAAAAAATTGTTTCTAAATAATAAAAGTTCTCAAAATTTAAAAAAAAAAGTTTTCAAAATTAAAAATTTTTTAAATAAAAAAAAAATTTATAAAAAAATTACAAAATTAAAACTTTGAAAAAAAGTTTTCAAAATTAAGTTATCAAAATTAAAAATAAAAAACTTAATAAATTATGTTATCAAAACTCAGTTTACTTATCTGTATATCTGTGTATGTGACTTTCAAAATTAAAAAAGTTATCAAAAAGTTGAATCAGATTGCAAATTCAAGTATACAATCAATAATATATCAGTCAGTCATAGCAATTAATCGTTCAATCAATTAACCAATCAATGATATCAATTAATCAATAAACCAAACAATAATATCAATTAGTCATATCGATCAATAAATCAAACCAATCAATCATATTAATCAACCAAACAATAATATCAATTAATCATATCGATCAATAAATCATATTAATCATATCAAGCAATCATATCAAGCTGTCATATCAATCAATCATATCAATCAATCATCCAATCATTCATATCAGTCAATCATATCAATCAATCAATCATTCATATCAATCAATGATTCATATTAATCATATCAATCGATCAATCAAGATACCGAATACAAGTATTCATACAAATAAATCACATCAATTGCAGTTCAAGTATTACAAGTTTGTATAATAACATTATAAGAAAGTTTTGAATTAATACAATGATTAACTACCAACATTTTGTAACAGCACTTTTACAAAAGCAATGTATGAATAGATATTTTAGTTATAAAAAATATTTAAAATGCTTTTGAAAGTTAACAAAATTATTTTCCAAAAATGTTAAAAACATTACAAGCTGCTAAAACCTACAATTTAACAAGAATGAGTTGTCCTATATTTCCTTTGTATTTGCATGTCCTATATTTCCTTTCTATTTGTATTTGAGTATATGTATACGGATTCCTCCTTTTAATTATGTTCTGTAGTATACACTTAAAAAATATATAGTATATATAAAACATTAAATTAAAATATTCTTTAGTTATTAAAAAGTTTAAAAAATTAGCAATTTTTTTAATATTATAAGATAACAAAAATTATTTTGTAATTTATTAAAAGTGAATTTACCTATCGCTATATATGCGTTTCATAAGATAAATCTTCTTTATGTCAACATCCTACCCACATTTTATTTTATAGTTATACACATCGAAACGAGAAAAAAAAAAATAAACAATCTATTATTAAATTCTTCAATTTAAAATTTTAATACATACATACTTAAACATTTATATAAAAATAATGAACTCACCATGTTTGAACTCAGAAAAGAGATGATGAGTTTATCACGTGGTAGATTATGACGTAATCAATTAGGTATCACGTGCCTTCCTCGTGCCTTTTGATTGTCTCATCTACAATCAGATTGTATTATCAATCACGTGATCTAACTGATATGAGTCTATACCAAGACACTAGCCATTTTCACTTCAGTCATCGAATATGTAGGTCGTATATTTTTTTGAAAGTCTTTTATTTTATGGAATCTTCAGCAACATGACATCAGATATTTGCAAATAAAATCCTATTAAAATCTTTCTCGCAATTGTGAACAAAGATTAATTTTCACATTGTTTAAGTATAATCATTGATTATTTAACTGGATAATAATATTTTTTAGAAGTAACTTAAATTTCTTATAAAAACGGAAGTATTTATTGCATCATTCATAGAATTCAAGTTTGAATATTAACCAAGTTTTTAAACTTTTTATAAACTCTTTATACTAGAATATATACTAGTTTTTACTAAGTACTAGTATATACTAAATACTAGTATAAATTATAAAAGTTTAAAAAACTTGGTTAATATTCAAACTTGAATTCTATGAATGATGCAATAAATACTTCCGTTTTTATAAGAAATTTAAGTTACTTCTAAAAAATATTATTATCCAGTTAAATAATCAATGATTATACTTAAACAATGTGAAAATTAATCTTTGTTCACAATTGCGAGAAAGATTTTAATAGGATTTTATTTGCAAATATCTGATGTCATGTTGCTGAAGATTCCATAAAATAAAAGACTTTCAAAAAAATATACGACCTACATATTCGATGACTGAAGTGAAAATGGCTAGTGTCTTGGTATAGACTCATATCAGTTAGATCACGTGATTGATAATACAATCTGATTGTAGATGAGACAATCAAAAGGCACGAGGAAGGCACGTGATACCTAATTGATTACGTCATAATCTACCACGTGATAAACTCATCATCTCTTTTCTGAGTTCAAACATGGTGAGTTCATTATTTTTATATAAATGTTTAAGTATGTATGTATTAAAATTTTAAATTGAAGAATTTAATAATAGATTGTTTATTTTTTTTTTTTTTCGTTTCGATGTGTATAACTATAAAATAAAATGTGGGTAGGATGTTGACATAAAGAAGATTTATCTTATGAAACGCATATATAGCGATAGGTAAATTCACTTTTAATAAATTACAAAATAATTTTTGTTATCTTATAATATTAAAAAAATTGCTAATTTTTTAAACTTTTTAATAACTAAAGAATATTTTAATTTAATGTTTTATATATACTATATATTTTTTAAGTGTATACTACAGAACATAATTAAAAGGAGGAATCCGTATACATATACTCAAATACAAATAGAAAGGAAATATAGGACATGCAAATACAAAGGAAATATAGGACAACTCATTCTTGTTAAATTGTAGGTTTTAGCAGCTTGTAATGTTTTTAACATTTTTGGAAAATAATTTTGTTAACTTTCAAAAGCATTTTAAATATTTTTTATAACTAAAATATCTATTCATACATTGCTTTTGTAAAAGTGCTGTTACAAAATGTTGGTAGTTAATCATTGTATTAATTCAAAACTTTCTTATAATGTTATTATACAAACTTGTAATACTTGAACTGCAATTGATGTGATTTATTTGTATGAATACTTGTATTCGGTATCTTGATTGATCGATTGATATGATTAATATGAATCATTGATTGATATGAATGATTGATTGATTGATATGATTGACTGATATGAATGATTGGATGATTGATTGATATGATTGATTGATATGACAGCTTGATATGATTGCTTGATATGATTAATATGATTTATTGATCGATATGATTAATTGATATTATTGTTTGGTTGATTAATATGATTGATTGGTTTGATTTATTGATCGATATGACTAATTGATATTATTGTTTGGTTTATTGATTAATTGATATCATTGATTGGTTAATTGATTGAACGATTAATTGCTATGACTGACTGATATATTATTGATTGTATACTTGAATTTGCAATCTGATTCAACTTTTTGATAACTTTTTTAATTTTGAAAGTCACATACACAGATATACAGATAAGTAAACTGAGTTTTGATAACATAATTTATTAAGTTTTTTATTTTTAATTTTGATAACTTAATTTTGAAAACTTTTTTTCAAAGTTTTAATTTTGTAATTTTTTTATAAATTTTTTTTTTATTTAAAAAATTTTTAATTTTGAAAACTTTTTTTTTAAATTTTGAGAACTTTTATTATTTAGAAACAATTTTTTTTAATTTTGAAAACTTTTTTTTAAATTTACAAACTTTTTTTTTTTTTTTTTAATTTTGAAATTTTTTTTTTATTTATAAACTTTTTTTTTTAAATTTTGAAAACTTTTTTTTATTTACAAACTTTTTTTTTTAATTTTGAAAACTTTTAATTTTAAATTTTTTTTTTTTTTAAATTTTTAAATTTTTTTTATTTATAAACTTTTTTTTTAAATTTTGAAACCTTTTTTTTATTTACAAACTTTTTTTATAATTTTGAAAACTTTTTTTATTTACAAACTTTTTTTTTTTAATTTTGAAAACTTTTTTATTTACAAACTTTTTTTTTTTAATTTGAAAACTTTTTTTTATTTATAAACTTTTTTTTTTATTTATAAACTTTTTTTTTAATTTTGAAAACTTTTTTTATTTACAAACATTTTTTTTTTCTAATTTTGAAAACTTTTAAAATAAATTGTTTTTATCATTATGATTTTAATTTTTTATAACTTTTTTTATTATTATTATTTTTATACTTATGTTATATATTTTGAATTGCTAAAGAATTGAGGATTTCTTAAGTTATACATGAACAAATTAAATTCGAACTCTATATTAAAAGTTCAAAAGGTAATTATTATTAAAAACAATCTCTTCACTATCTACTTCACTATCACAATAACCTTCGTTAAAAAACGATCAAATAACAAAATCGAAATGTATAAGTGTCAATAACGTTTCTTTTAGTTGATCAAATTGATAAACGATTGAGTATATGTGTTACATACATGCTTAAGAGGTTTCTTATTCAAGTAATGTACTTTTTCTTGAAATTTCTCTAATTGATACTCGTTTAAGTTGAAGTGAGAATAATTCTAAAATTTTTTAGTTAGCATGATGAAATTATTAAAATTTAACACAAATATCGTGTTAAAAGAAACAAATCAGGAAGTTTTATATCTCAAATTAAAT